>BMAU01021358.1:647500-1308750 GCA_019973935.1 Trichonephila clavipes
CAGGAGGCCGCATGGTACCTGCTTCGCCAACCAATGAGTCGTAGCAGCCGTGAAGTGAGCTATATCCCGACTGTGTGGCCACAAGAACGACATAAATTACGAAAGAGTAAAGCGGTGATGGACGAGGAGAACTTAGACGAAAATAGCACCGACATTTGGACTAAGAGTATGATACAGTGGTACGAAGAAAGGCCGAGTGAAGTTGAAGACAAGTGCCTCGCTGACTTTGTCGCGTGGTACACACCAGTAACTAAAAAGGGTCGACCGCTTGGAACTGAAGTAAACGACGATGCATCTGGTGATGACGAGCCAGCACCGGACAACGTACCATACGAGTCCACCTCGACAATTGGCAGCGCGTACCGTAAACAGCGCCCCGCGAGTCATTCGCTACCGAGGCTATGAATTGAATGATGTTGTGAACTATAAGCGAGAAATGGTAACGCTCTACTTACCATTTAAGAACGAGGCGGTTGAAATTCTGGACCGAAATGGCTTCCTCAGGATGTACGACGAAAGGGAGGCAGAGATCATGGCCAAGCGTAAAGAATTCGAGTCTAACATAGATATCGCGAAGATACTTGATGAATTGAAGATCTGCGAAGACTTCGATAACGTTGATGAATTAGATACAAGCAACAGTCGAGATGATTTCGTCCGAAACGTTTTAGGGCCCGATGGTACGGAAAACAACGACGACTTTGAGAATGCCGTTAATACAATAGGTATATCGGCTGTTCGTAAACGCAGCAATGTGATGTCTAAACAAGAGTGCTGCCACACGATGCGCAGCACAAATAACGGCCAACGCGAATTGATTCTCGAGACGATACATCGGTTGCACTTGAGTGATTCGATTCCCATTCAAATTTTCTTTACCGGCCCTGCTGGCAGTGGTAAGACCTATGTGCTCAAATTGCTAATGGAGACGTACAATAGATACACCCAACAACATAATTCGCTTCGCAATGCGTTTGTTGCTTGCGTGTCTACCGGCAAAGCAGCCGTAAACTTGGGTGGCGTGACTGTACATTCCGCTTTCAAGATTACTCAATCAAGACGTATCGGCACTATGGCAAGAGAGGTGCTTCAAAATTACAGAAGTACATTCATTGGTGTGAAATGCATCATAATCGACGAAGTGAGCATGTTTGGATGCGATGTGCTACATAAAATAAACCTGCTCTTGTAAGAGATCACTGGTGTACACGACCAACCGTTTGGCAATCTTAACATCATCTTCTGCGGAGATCTTCATCAGTTACCGCCCGTAAATGCTTCACCGGTCTACAAAGGACCGCGAAACTCGATCTGTGGGCCAGTGCTGTGGCAATCGCTCGACTACTATCCACTCGAACAGATAATGAGACAAAGTGATTCCACCTTCTCGGAAATACTCACGAAAATCGGTAACGGTGAGAGACTCGGTACCGAGCAAATTGCTCTGATCGAATCACGCTTCAGAAGTAGAGCTTGGTGTAAAGTAAACGTACCCGCGACTGTTCGCCTCTTTCATCGCAACCACGACGTTGACGCATATAACAACAACGCTTTCATACCTGAGTTCGAAAATATTGCAGACGACAAGATGATTGGCTACAATACGCTAACTGAGGTCGCGACTGCTCGCCGCAACTTGCACAAAAGGAGCGTCGTAGAGTCGGGCGGCTTGCCGTACAGTTTAAAACTAGCTGTCGGTTATCCATATATGATTACTATGAACTTAGATGTTGAAGATGGACTAGTGAATGGCGCAATCGGTACGCTTAAGTATATAGAATATCTCACTGAAGACGAACAGGGGACAATCTATGGAACGACAGAAGTAGATGTTGAACCTCAGCCGTCAACCTCAACAAGAATTCGGAAGAGAGTGCGCCTTTGGCTGGAGTTTCCAAATCCAAGCATGGGCCAACTATGTAGAGTAAAAGCGAAACCCCACGTTATGTGCAAACGTGATGTGTTAGATTTAAAGTGGACACCTATTGTGACCGACCAGAGCCGCCAACATACCGCTCGGTGGGAATATCAAGTGTAGACGTAACCAATTTCCGGTTGTGTCCGCAAGCGCGATCACCATTCATAAGTCGCAAGGTGGCACATTCGACGAAGTCGTTTTCAACTACGATAAGTCACAACAGATACAGCTTGTGTACGTTGCGCTGAGTAGAGTAACATCGATTGACGGTCTGTATCTCACCAACGATAAAGACGATTTTAAATTTTATCACGGGCGAGGCAGCACGACGCCAACGGTGTAAGATATTCGCGACGAGTACGATCGGATGGCCAATCATCGCCTTCCCACGTTGTCAATGCAAGCAAGAGCCTTCTGTAAGCGAGATGTCCTAGCCGAACGCAATGAAGACCAGGGTGGCTACCTACATCGACGACGGCAATTAATTTTGATCGCATCTGCTTTCAATGCACAAAGTTTGGTTGTCCATGCAGGAGATATTGAAAGCGATAATATATTGATGAACTCCGATTATATGGTAATTAGCGAGACTTGGATGAATTGCACGAACACTGTGATGATCAATGGCTTCGAACTAAGAGCAATTAATAACACCGCACTTGAACATCGTACACATTGTCCGTCTACCTCATCTGAATTGCCGGTGCGAGTTTCTGCAGCCGGAGGTTCTGCAATCTGCAGAAACCTACAAAGCTCCACGAACTGTAGCGAAATCATGGTAAATGCCAACAAGTCATGCGGAAATTCAGTCTTGAGAAAATATAATGTCGGCGACATATGCTTGGTGGACGTTAAAGTCGAAGATCTTACGCTGTTTATCCTCGGTGCCGTATATATACATCCTAAGGCGTCGGCTGAAGCAATTAAGCTATGTCTTTATCAATCAATCCTGCCATATTCAGCAAACTTAACAGAATTAATACCGAACTCTCAGCCAGACTTGGAGACTCCAATCGTTCTATGCGGCGATTTCAATTGCGATCCACAACAGAACAGCTATCTGGTTGAGTTCATGAGGAATGAATTCGGCCTTAACTACGAACAAACATCATCGACAACATTAGGCAATACCACTATAGACTGTACATTCACCAGAAATATTAATGTTGACATTATGCCGTATGTTTCTTATTTCACATATCACAGACCTATGTTAAATAAAATCGTTGTCGAATATTAATTGTAATAATAATTTATGTTTCTATTATGTATCTGTTCTTTTTTATTAAAATACTTAAAACACCGTCAATCCTATTTTTATTTATTTCAATCTTTTACTTTAAAAGCGATTCGCTAACATAGACGTTTCACGTGAAAACCAACGGCTGTGTGCCCCAGCACAGCCCCACCCGATTTTTTTAATACATTGCCGGAAAACTGTTGTGGTATCGGTATCCTAGTGATCTAACTCACGGACTCGTAGCTGACGTGTCATGAGTTCGAACCTCGTGCCGCTGAAGACCCGCCCTGTAGAGGAGATCGATGGGCGACAAATCTTCCGAGGCTCAAACGTCCTCCCGTTGATGTGATGTGGAAGCTAGGAGAAGGGGTAGCCAACTCGGGTGTTGTCCTCGTCACTTGACCTTTGTTGACCGAAATGACGAGGTCCGTCGCCAATAGCCCTTGTAGCGAATTATAAACGAAGCAATGTCCATATTTATATCGAAACGAAAGGAGTGTGTATCCGGGCGAATTAGTTAAGACAGGCCACAATAATTCCATGAGATAATTTAGGTATAATAATGTTTAATTAGATACGAATTGCCGCGATGCGGCTTACATCCTACGATACAAGTTACACACACACTCTCACGATCTTTACAATTTTAATACAGATGTGCGCACACCAGCGCCCTCGCGTGGTCAATATTTCGGCACACACCCCACCGGTGAACAGAATGTTCACCCAGTAAATATCGAACCACAATTAATACAAACAATTATTCAAATACAATTCTTACAAAGAAAATACTGATACAATACTAATAATCAAATCTAAATTATACATATTAGAAAGAAAAAAGTAAATATACATTAAAGTACACAATATAATGAAACTTAAAGATGACAAAGCTTCAATTTACAAACAAACAAATACTAGGATACATACCTCAAGATTTCACAAAAAATAAATTTAACAGAGATTAAATAATAATGTGTGATCTCCTACCATTAATCTGAAAAATATAAACAAATTAGTACAAGTATATTATACAATTTCTAAAGGGTACAGCTATTGAATGGGTTTTTTGAAGAGACCTTTAAAAGTTTTTACAAGACAAGATCTAACGTTATCGTCTCTTCCAATAAATATTTCTTTGATTATTCCAAGTTCCCACAATAATTTTGATTTTACATTTCCTTCAACAAGAACTACGTCGTTTAATTTTAAATTCTTATGAACAGATGGTGTTTTAAAATGATTAGCTGTTTTTAACTGGAGCAAATACTGTTCTTTCCATCGTCTCCAAAGTTGTTTTAAAAGAAGAGTTCGGTAAGTCTTTCTTTTCTTGTACGACTCCTTTGCCGTAGTGGCGTCGATCAGTTCGATGAAATGTATAGGATATTTAGAGTCACCATAACCTAACTCGAGGAAGTGGGCCGGTGTTAGTGGTTCCAGCTCTCCTGGATCATTCTCCACGTATGTCAGTGGTCGATGATTAACGATGACTTCAACTTCTGAAAGTATCGTTGAAAGTTCTTCAAATGTTAGAAGTGCCCTGCCAAGTATTTTACGTAAAGGATCCTTTATAGTTTTAACAAGACGTTCGTAAAATCCACCCCACCAAGGCGCACGTTCAACTATGAACTTCCAGTGAATACCTTTATCTGCGACAAAACTTTGAAATTCACTGTCTTTCAAGATGTTGGCAAAATATGTTAGCTCCCTTTCAGCTGCTTTAAATGTACGTGCATTATCGGAGTATATTACCTTGCAATTACCTCTACGAGCGAGGAATCTCCGTAAAGCAAGTAAAAAACACTTTGTGGACATGTCCGACACAAGTTCTAAGTGTACGGCGCGAGTGACTGCACATGTAAACAAAGAAACATAAGACTTGCGAGTCCCTTGATTGTCCTTAACAAGTATTGCACCTGTAAAATCAATTCCTACACTTTGGAAAGGAGGAGATTGGGTGATTCTATCTCGGGGCAACTGACCACTTAACTGGTCAGCTGGTTTGGCACTGTATTTTTACAAACGAGACAGATTCGAATCATTGTTTTTACTAACTGACGACCCTTAGGTACCCAATATTTTTTCCGAAGTTGAGTCAAAGTTGCAGATACGCCACAATGACCAATTCGTTCATGTTCCCTAATAACAAGTAATTCTGTAAATTTACAGCGTCGAGGAAGAATAACAGGATGCTTTTCACCAAAGCATAAGTCTGCTTCAAGCAACCGTCCAGTAAGTCGTAATAAATTGTTTTCATCCAAATACGGCACTAAACTCTTTATTTCAGAGCTAGATCGAAGTTGTTCGTTTTGTTTTAAGGCTAATATCTCAGCTGAATAAAATTCGGATTGAACACATTTAAGCCAAAAATATTCAGCATTTTGTATTTCATCTGCAGTAATGTAGAAGTCCATCGATTTGTAAATGTTTCTAGCATTGTTCACGAATCGGAAAACCCAAGCAGTCGTTTTCAAAAGTTTCTTAAGGCTGCTGAATCGATTTATGTCAACAAGAGCTTCCCTCTGTTGAGTAACTGCCACATGCACACTAGAACGATGTTCTAATTCTTCCGAGCAGAGCTCTGAATCTAAAAATATCTCGGTGACGACTTGGCCAATGATCGGGTGTTAGTTTAAGCCAAGGTGGGCCATGCCACCACAGCTCATTCTGTGCTAACTTGACGGCAGATGTACCACGTGAAAGGAGATCAGCAGGGTTGTCCTTTCCTGGACAGTGTCCCCACTGCATCGGATCAGAGAGCAATTGTATCTCTTGAACACGATTTTTAATGTATGGTTTGAACGCTGAAGAATCGCCGCGTATCCAGTAGTACGAAATGAGATAATCGGTCCAATAATATATATTAGCATCAAATTTGAGACAAGATGACACCTGTTTGGCCAACCTAGCTGACAATAAGGCTGCTGTCAGTTCAAGACGAGGAAGCGTCAATGATTTCAAAGGTGCCACACGACCTTTTGAACAAATGAAACTACTTTCGATTTCGTTATTACAAGTAACAAACCGCAAGTATAATATTGTTCCATAAGCTGATTTACTCGCGTCTGAAAAACAATGTATTTCACACTTAGATATTTCTTGATCTATGCTACCTAAATAGAACCGTGGTATCTTTATCTCAGTCAAGCCCTCAGCTTCGCTACTCCACTGCTGCCACTTGTGTCGTAGCTTTGGGGGAAGTTCAGAGTCCCTTTCTACTCCTAGAGTCCAAAGTTCCTGAAGTAGACATTTCAATTTGATAACGAATGGGCCAAGAATTCCAATGGGGTCGAAGATGCGACCAACCACACTCAAAATAAATCTTTTCGATTCTCCTCTACGTGACATAAACTTCAATAGATCCTTTGGATCGAAATAAATTAAATCATTTTCTGGATCCCAAGCAAGTCCTAAAACCTTCGTTGGAGGTCTAAGATCAATAGCACTAGTTTCAGAGGATTCCGTTTTGACACCTTCTTGCTGCCATAACAAATTAAGTTGTTTCGAATTACTTCGCCATTTGCGCAATAACATGCCTGCGTCACTGAATATTTGCAAGCACTCAAGGTAGTACGTAGAGCGTCCGGAACATCATTCTGACCACAAATGAGGTCATCAACATAAATGGAACTATTTAGCAACTCAAATGTATGAGGATATTGCTCTCTGTACTTCTTAAAATGATGTTTTAAAGTTGCTGCGAGAAGGTATGGGCTAGGTCGAAGTCCAAAAAGAACTCTCGTGAAATTCAAAACGTATGGCTCTTTATTCAAATTATCAGTCCAGAAGAAACGTGTAAAATCTCGATCACGGAAATCTAATTCAATTTGAAGAAAAGCCGATTTCACATCAGCTGTAAATGCTACAGGACTTTTTCGAAAACATAAAAGCAGTTCTAAAATGTTGGGATGCAAATTTGGTCCCGTATATAAACTTTGGTTTAACGATGACTGTCCATCTTCATGTGCTGAACCATCAAATACTATTCTAATATGACTTGTGGTTTTGTCGCTACGTATCACTGCATGATGGGGTAGGTAAAATCCCTGACTATCCAATAAAGAATCACAAGAAGTACGCTCAACGATACCTTCCCTAACATAGTCATCAATTACATCCTTATACTCGCAGAACAACTCGTGATCACATTTAAACCTACGAACCAACCCCTCAAAACGCTTACGTGCGACAGTTTTATTAATTTGTAAAGCCTCTCTCATACCTGGTTTCCATGGCAAATTTACACGATATCGACCATCTACGAAATTAACTGATTTATCAAACTCACTAAGTATCTCTTCATCCCCATTATCTAAAGTCACCGAACCCTTGTCAAGTATTCCTAAACTTTCTATCTCCCAAAATCTCCTTAGCTCAGTCGAAATCGATTCCTCTTCACTATGAACCAAATGTACCGAAGTACAATCACTCCGCTCATCACACCTTCCCTGAAGAGACCATCCTAGCCTAGTCTCGACTGCAACCAATGATGAATCTAATCTTTTTATCCGATGTGTTAAAGACCAATAAAAATCGGAACCTATTAACAATGAAATTTCACAATTCTCAGAAGATTCATTACAACTGAATGTTAGCCTAAACCCTTTTGACTCCATTTCTGCCCACGCATCTGGATTAGGTAGGCTAAGTGTTGCCTTTGAAATTTCCTCAATTTCCAATGCCTCAATCACAGTCTCTTCTCCGCTTAATATATTCCTTAGCCTAACCTCGACCTTACTACAAGTTTGTTTTTTAGGAGTTTTACAACCGAACGAAAAATATTTAGCCTTTCCGAACCCAATATTTTCAACCCCAACCTCCGAGACACATTTTTTTTAATGAACGACTTCTCACTTCTATTATCAAAAAGGCAAAATATCTTATCCGATGAAGAACGACCTATAATTTCGGCCTCCACACATTGCAATAAAACTCCACCTCTGTTATGAAAAACAGAATTTGAAGACGTAGTTTTAACGTCAACATTCTTTTCCTCCAAATCCAAATGCGAATTTTGCTTAGATTTTTCTAACTTAAAACAAATAGCACGTGCATGTCGACCTTTACAATACGAACAAACCTCTTTCTTGCACTTTTTAACATAACAACCAGTGTTGCAACAAATGAAACATCTCCCTTCTTTAATTAATTTAGCTCTTTTTTTCTGAACGCATAAATTCTCACACAAATCAGACATATGAGTATTCTCGAAACAAAATAAGCAATTCGGGAATGCAGCCGTCAACAGTTCGTTTGCAGAGGAAAACGATTTATGAGATGGGTGGAATCGAGAATGACCTTGAACCCTTCGATTTGACTGTGGATAGCTACGAGACGTTCTTTCGAAATACTTAGTATTGGAATAGGAATTTTTATTTTTCAGTTCTAGGTCATGCGGTTTTACTAGAAATTCTGTGCGTTCGCGACTTTCTACTTCGCTTCGCAAATATGCAATAAATCAGTGATTTGTGATTGTGTTTCATTATGTTTTTTATTATATTCTAATGCTAAATCAGGGGGAATAGCTTTCATAATTATCGGAAACAAGAGACAACTATAGGAATCGGGAGAGATTTCAAGAGATTCAAGTCCCCTTATATTAATTTCTAACTGATCATATAAATTTCTTAACGCAATAACATCAAACGATTTACGGACAGGGGTCAGATTTAACAAGCGATTCATATGAAAGTCAACAATAAGTTCTTTACGTCCGAACCGATTTTCTAAAATTTTAATTGCTTTTGCATAATTTTCCGATGTTAGAGTTAAGCCTCGTATAGCCAATTCTGCATCAGATGTGACAACCGATTTCAAATAGGAAAATTTGTCCACATCATTTAAACTCGAATTTTCATGTACTGCGGATTTAAATCTAGCCCAAAAACTGGGAAAACTACTGATATCCTTGCCCGAAAAAGATTCTAATGTGAGTTTAGGTAAACGCGGTTGATTTGATAAAACAGAACTAACTGTACTATTTAAAGGAAGTGTTATGTTTTGTGGTTGATTTTCCACCGAATTTTGAATAGCAGTGTTCGAAACTGATTCTACATAACGTTCAGCACGGATTTTCCAAATTATAAATTTATATCTCGATATTCTTCGCGAGTTACGTTTTCTTCTTCTAAACTCTCAACATCTATTAAATTCTCAATTTCCTTATCGAGTGTACTCAGCTCTTCAAATTTAGAAATTAATTGCATATATATCTCATGTACTGTTGTTTTATCAGCTGTATTGCTTATTTCGGATTCTAATTTATTAATTTGTTTTGTCACGAGGGATCTCGAAACAGATCGAGTCTTTTTCGTTCTTTCTAATATAGCCTTATTTGCTGCATCCATTTTAAACCAAAACACTATAATTGCAAACAAATATACAAATGACAACACCAATTCTGAATGCAACTTAGTACAACTTTCAAACAAAATTCAGCTTAACAATATGCATACAAATAAACAAAACTATACCAGAGTAACCTTCCAAATACCGACAGTTACGAATAAACCAAAATCAGAAATGATGAGAAATAAGCTTAACTAGACAAATACCGAATTCAAAGTTAGACAAAACGAAAGTACTCACCCCCCATCACGCAGCGAATGTCCTTCCCGGCCGATGCACCATGTAGCGAATTATAAACGAAGCAATGTCCATATTTATATCGAAACGAAAGGAGTGTGTGTATCCGGGCGAATTAGTTAAGACAGTCCACAATAATTCCATGAGATAATTTAGGTATAATAATGTTTAATTAGATACGAATTGCCGCGATGCGGCTTACATCCTACGATACAAGTTACACACACACTCTCACGATCTTTACAATTTTAATACAGATGTGCGCACATCAGCGCCCTCGCGTGGTCAATATTTCGGCACAGCCCTCGTACAGCTTTATTGTGCGGCATTCATATCACTCGCAAGATCTGTTCTTAATTGAGTTCTCCCCCGCCCCCTAATATTGACGATTTCACTATTGTTTTCGGTCTTTGGGATTCTGTATGAAACATGCTGTCACAATCATGAATATGAACAAAGTTAGAAATTAAGAAAAATCCATAAATTTAAGTTAGCGGATTTACGCATTTGTTATGAACACAGGCTTTTTTTATGCCTCCCTTTTCAACTTATTATTTTGTGGGTTCTTACATGACATTTGAGAGCAACGTATATTTCAAGTTTATGAAAATGATCAGATCTAATTACCTTTGTTTCAAAAAGTCGCCTCATTTCTGTTTGCTGTTCTACTCATTTTCTGTCGAGTTCATAATTAATTTGATTATGTTTTATGCATGCCTATGATACATTTCTGTAACATTCGAGAGGTTTACATTTTCCAAAATAAATACCTATGATTACCATCGTTTTGAAAAGTTATTCAAAGACCTTGCATTACTTGAAGCACGCGAAAATAATTCTATCATCTCAATCCCCGACAAATATGACGAAATTAAAATTAAAAAAGTGTGGTTTCTGTATTTTTTGTAAACATTTTTTATCCTTTTCTTCAAAAATGCAAATACATAATTCTCAATAATTGCGGAAATAAATATTTTGCATGAGGGTTAAAAGGGGAGACATCACAATTGTATCGTAATTATTAAATGAGTGCTATTTTTTCTTAGACCAGGGGTACTCGACCTTTTTTCCCGTCGGGCCGCAGCATGTGGATGATGGAGAAGCAAACTATAAGACCAAAGCAACGTTGACAAACAAAATTGATCAAAATATTAAAACTCATTTTTGGCTCTTTTATTTTAATACTCTATTAACTTTTCTATCGAACTCACATTCAAAAATATTTATTTTTATGAATTTTTACTGAGTTATGAGATCATTTTTTTTTTTTTGTTTCATCTATGGCCAAGCCTCTTGCTTACATTCTGCTATTTAAAAAAGCAATTGATAGCAACATTGATACATTTGATTGCTTGATTGATAGAGTTTCCTGTTAAATTTTTTGTACATTGTTCTCCAATAATTGAATTTCTTAGTGCAGTGGGCCATGACCGGGCCACTGAAAAAGGCGGGGGGCGCAGGTTGAGTATTGAGGCCTTAGACTGATGCTTAATAACTAATTACAGTTATTTTAGTCAGAAAAGTTATTGAAATGGGACACGCTAGATTATAGAAGGACTAAAAAGCATATAATTAATTCGAGGGAAATGAATGGAAAATGTTATTCTTTCGTCATCGATGCTTAAGTTAAAGATGTGACTGCATTAGCCTAATGATTATGACGTGTCACGAGTTCGAGGCCTGGTGCTTCTGAAGACCTGTCGTGTAGAGAGAGCCGATGCTTGTCAAATCTGTCGAGTTCTATTTCCTCCCGTCGGCGTGACGTGGTACTTTGGAGAGGGGATGCCAGCTCAGGTGTCGTCTCTTGATCTAGGTACAAAAATACGAGGTCCACATCGCCATAAGCCCTCGTGTTGCTATGGTGATACTTCAATATAACTCTCTCACTATTGGAAAAGATGACGATAACCTTTATATGGTCTTAATTATGTTTGAGGGGATAATTAAGACAATTACAGGATGATGCGAGAACCTTGTCTCAGTCAAGTGGAATGGAATGTTAAGGTGAAGTATTGTGTATAGTTGTGTGTGTGTGTTTGAGCCCCGAGTTACTCAACTTGATTGGGCTGATCTTTAATTTTCTAAACCATCTGTTATCTTCTATCACAACTACCGTTGTTTGTAATTCAATGCAGCCTGTGTAAATATAGCCCAAGTGTCGACTGAACTATTCGACTCTTTTTGTAATGGCGCTATCTGTAATTTCTTTTGGGCACTGTGTGACGACGAAAAAAGTTAACTGTGCACTTATGTGAAATGCAAGTTGCAATGTAAAAAGGCGCGCTGTTATTAAAGTTAATATCTACTGACTAGTAAAATGTAATCATCTACAACCTTGTAATGTGTTTACGTTTACTGGGTTACTTTTTAAGAAATGCTTTGCTTTTTAGAAATGCTTATTGTAAAAAATTCTTGAGACAGTCGAAATTATTTGACGCTTACAAATTGTTAAAAAAATTTGCTCTTAAAAAGTGAGCTAGTTTTTCTTTCTCAAAGACAAAAAAAGGCTTAAAAATTACATTAAATATATTTCTTCAACAGGAAGATTATTTATAACAACTTAGAAATGTCCCTGGTTTATCTTTTAGAGAGAAAATGGCATATGGTATAAAATGTGAGCTCTATTTGTAAGATATATAAAAGGAATAGTCACTTCACATAAACTGGGACGATTTTTTTCGATAATCCCGTTAGAGATCGAGATTAGATTCTGCAGATCTTCCTTTCAAGAAACGTTAACACTGCAGACATTTCTTTGAATTCCAGTCCCCTACAGCAATTCTGTAGCTGAAGATAACGCTCGAGCGATAAGAAAAATATCCAGAAGCAGATAATCGATTCCTCAACTCTGCCAGACTTTTTCCCAGGCAAAATAGTTCTCCGTTATACACCTTCGATTAGGGATATCAAACCCCCTGAAAATGCAAAATCCTTTTTCAAAGCGTTGGCTTCCATTTCTGGAGAAGGTAGAAAAGATAACGCATCTCGAGGCATAGAATCTTGATTAGTTTTCGCCCCTGCACCAAAGAATCGACGCTCTTTTCCTTGTTTACCTATCCGTTAGGGGGGAGCCCCCTCTCTCCCCGTGCGTGTGATTGACGTGCACACACATTCCCGAATTTCTCTCATCCTCATAGTTTTTTTCCCCGATCGTTCGGTTGGAAATAATAGAAAAGGGGGCGAATTTTTCTCTCTTATTTTCAGGGATTTCTCTGCGATGTGCCCGATCATGGTTGGATGGGCAAAACCTCTCCTTGAAAGATATTTGCTTCGGGTATATATATAAATCCTGAAAACTTTTACTTCCAGAACAGAATGGTGACTGCATCTATTATCTAGAGATATGACTCAGAAGGGAAGGCTTTCCTGGCGATTAGATGCAAATCCCGATCATTTCTGGCTGTTGGATATAGTTAAAAATATGATCATTATATATCTTATATATAAAAAAAAATCAAAGAACTTTTTATTGTCATCAAGTATATCAAAAATTGAAATGGTGTTAAACCGTACTCATAAAAAGGCTTAAAATTAAAAAGAAAAACTATCTCTTTATTTGTGGGATGCAATTAATTATAGTAAATAATCGTTATTTTAGGATAAAATGCAGTTTAATGTCTTGAGCCAAATTAATTAACAGTTTCATTATGAAAGGATTGTTAGTTATATGTAACGATAATACAGTAGATCAGTGGTTCTTAAACTGTGGTCCACAGACCCCTAGGGGTCTCCAGAACCTTTCTAGGGGGTCTGCGAAGGTCTCTCATTTAATGTACAGATTTCCCTCTCAGAAAGGCTACTGACTGGTAAGACTGCAGATTTCAAGTATTGCACCCCTCATATAACAACAATATTAAAAAAAAATGCGCCACCATCCTTTTTATTAAAAATTTTAATTTATATAATTAAGTGCATTATTTATTTATTTATTTTAAATTAGTATTTTATAAAAAAAAATTATGTATATAATTTACTGTTTTCTTAAAAGAAAAAAATAAGTGCAAAAAAGTCTGTATCAGTAACAGAGGCAGGATTATTGAGAAACCTTTAAGAAACCTTTATTAACCTATCCGACTACTTTCGAAACCGGGGTTTTAAAAAGGCGCATAAATGGATAATTTTCATGATATTTAGTGTCACTTAGATTAGAATGCATGTATAAAATTGTTTTAATGACATTTTGACAAAAAAAAAGTTATTTAAATACAATATTTTTGCAAAAAATTAACTTAGAATAACCTTTTTTCAAAATGTTCTCCTTTTATAAAAAATGCTTCTAAAATAATAATATTTTGCTTATATAAAGTAATGACGTCTCCAGGGAGTCTGAACTAGGATTTTAGAAAAATTCACATTATTTTCAGAGTTACCTCCAATTGAAATAATTAGCGGCGTTTTTTTCTTAAAATTTCTTCCCACTGTTGTAGTAAAATATGGATAAATCCACTTATAAGTTTTATGTTTCAAAAATTCTAGTTCAGCCTCTGTACAGATGTCTGGGATATATACGGGCAAAATATTGTTATAATAAAAGCATTTTTCATAAAAGGAGAATGTTTTGAGAATTGGTCATTCTATGTTTATTTTTTGTCAAAATACTGTACTTAAATAATTTTTTATTGTAATACTACTCTTAAAACAACTTTATGCACATTTTCTAATCTAATTGACACTAAATATCATAAATATTATCCGTTTATACGCTTTTGCAAAATCACGGTTCCGAACGTAGTCGGATCACTCAGCTGTGTGTTGGAAGTCAAGGAGGAGTGTTCAAAACCTTCAGGGTCCGCGATTTCGGGGTGATACATAAAGGAGGAAGGGGGGTGCGGCGATCGAAAGTTTAAGAACCCCGCTGCTGTAGATTATAAAAGGAAAGACTTTTTTTTATTGAGAGGAACACTCCTTAGAATCCTTTTAACAAAATTTCCATTTCTTATTGCATATAAGTAACTCCTCGATAATACTTTCACATTTTTTGCGCGGAATTAAATAAATTTCTAAGAATTTAATTTTGAATACAACTGATATTTTAACAAATATGAATGCTTAGTTGATATAATTTGTTTCATGCTTTCATAAATTGGTAGCTTTTTTTAATAGATAAAAATAAAGTGAAATTCGGTATTTATCTTAAATCATAAAAAAAAGATAAATGTAGTTTGTAGAGATATGTAGATTCAAATGAAATCATTTGTAGATTTTCTTCTATCCTGGTGAATTTTAAAACTGACCTTTGTTTAATGAAAAAATAATATAAAGGACAATAATCAAGCTGGTAAAGTGTGATTAATATCCTGTATTCTCATCTATGCAAAGAGTTTAGTAGAGTTCAAGCTAAGTTATTCTTAAATAAAAATGCATTTACTTTAAATAAAATATTCGTAGCTCTTTTGTTACACAATTTGAAAATATTTTAGCAAACAACATGCTAACAAACATCTAAATATTTCGTAACACTTCGTTTCATTGAATCATTCAGCGAATATTTCTTCAAAGCTTTAGATTCAAATGGTTTGTAAATCTCAATGAGTAAGGAAGGGGTCTCATTGCGTTCTTCAGTATGACCAAAACTAAGCCTGGAGGGAACGAGTAGCTTAGATAAAGGAAATTTATAATCCTGAACAGAGATTTGTTAAAAGACATTATTCCAATCTGTGCATTTGCAAAAACTTACTGAAATTCCATTTAAACGGAATTTCCCGAAAATAATTAGTTGCGTTTGAAGCCTAATGAACTTGCCATGATGAGACAGGGCTCTTATACCGGACAAAAAGACTCAGGTGCAAATAGCACTTAAATTACATATATCATCGTCCTAAGTATCAGAATGCTTAACTCTACAAAGGAACTAATTAGATATAGGAGTATTACGCGCCAAGCAGCGATTGTTGTCTAGTTTCATGTAATCCAAGATGGCGGCCTAGCGGTAACAAATCGTCAGGGAAATCATTGTAAAGAACTGTTTTGAAATATATTTCAAATGAATACAGGAATAGATTAAAAATAACCATTTTCACTCAATAAATGAATGTCAATATAATATAATAAAAATTATGAATAATAATATGTAATATATTATCATATAATATAATGTAATATTATAGTTAGGATCTATGACAATATTTACATGATTTTTATAAAATAATGCTCATATAATATAATAATAATAAATAGCATAATAATAATAAACATTTGCAATATTTGTAAAAAAGTAAAAAAAAAAATATAACTAATATAAAAAAATTATCATACATAATAATTATTATATTATAAATAAAATAATTATATTCTATGTATTAAAATTAAAAAGTGCTAATAACTCGCAATATTCCAAAAACTGCCAGTTCCTTCAATGAATTTCATCGAACAAGGAACGTACAAAAAAGCATTATTAAAAAGTAAAATAAAGTGGAAATGTTTGATTTATAGCAACAATTAAAAGCACAGCACTCATTCTTTTAAAAAAAATATCCTCGTACTCACCTATGATATTAGAAATATCCATATTCGAAAATAGTACAAAATACAACAGAAAACTGAAATATTAGCTTGTGTGTCGGAAGAACAAATGCAATAGAAATGGTTAAATTTTTAATGAAATCGAATTAAAATCGTCTCAAATTAATAGGATTACCGCGAAAAAAAACCAATAAAAATTAACTCTCAATATGCGTTATCACCATGGCAATCATATTACCACAGCCTATTGTAAAAATGTCTTTGCCCATCTTGGCGAACATAAACAACAACTTGGCGCGTAGCACTCCTGTATCAAATTAACACCCCAGAAGGAGTTACGCATTCTGATAATTAGGCCGATGATATGTCAGTTTTGAACGAAGCAATTTCAGACTAGTATTGGAGTTTTTACTAATCATTTCATCAAAAATACGTTTTTTGCATGTATTTCAAAGAAAATTTTTC
This sequence comes from Trichonephila clavipes, assembly GCA_019973935.1. Taxonomy (NCBI): domain Eukaryota; kingdom Metazoa; phylum Arthropoda; class Arachnida; order Araneae; family Nephilidae; genus Trichonephila; species Trichonephila clavipes. Next base: position 664,171 of record BMAU01021358.1, read on the forward strand.
CTTGTTGGAAATGTACACTGTTCGCATAGAAAAATGTAATACCTTCCATACAAAAATACTCCAAAGTTCAAAAGGTGTTTGTTTACAACTATTAACGCGTAACCCTGGACTTTCTAAAGGGTGTTTTCTTTTAGAGGTATAGAAATTTAAATTGCAATAAAACAACGATGTATTATTCGATTGACATGAATTTTTTTTATTCGAAAGATAATCTTGTGGCATTACATTTTAAATATGATTTCTGGCATATGACTGCCACGGCTGGCTCGGATGTAGTCCAATCTGGACGTCCAATTTTCGATGACTTTTTCCAACATTTGTGGCCGTATATCGGCAATAACACGGCGAATGTTGTCTTCCAAATGGTCAAGCGTTTGTGGCTTATCCGCATAGACCAATGACTTTACATAGCCCCACAGAAAATAGTCTAGCGGTGTTAAATCACAAGATCTTGGAGGCCAATTCACAGGTCCAAAACGTGAAATTAGGCGGTCACCAAACGTGTCTTTCAATAAATCGATTGTGGCACGAGCTGTGGGACATTTTGCGCCGTCTTGTTGGAACCACAGCTCCTGGACATCATGATTGTTCAATTCAGGAATGAAAAAGTTAGTAATCATGGCTCTATACCGATCACCATTGACTGTAACGTTGTGGCCTTCATCGTTTTTGAAGAAGGATTCCATCAAACAGTCAGTTTTTCTGGATGTAACGGTGTTTCGACATACACTTGTGGATTAGCTTCACTCCAAATGCGGCAGTTTTGTTTGTTGACGTAGCCATTCAACCAGAAGTGCGCTTCATCGCTAAACAAAATTCGCTTATGAAAATCGGGAACAACGGCATTGGGCCCATTCGACGAATCTACGCCTTGCTTGATGATCGTTTTGATGAATTGCCAAACCAAACTGAGAATAAATCACTTGACAGCTGTTAAATCGGTCGCCATCTCGGAAAGTAATGCCAACTTAAACTTCTATACCTGGAAAAAAACACTCTTTACAATTATTTGTATAGGATACAGAAACAAATTTGACTAAAAAAATTTTCTTTTGACTATTTGTTTGGAAAATGTGCAGTGAATCAAAAATTGCTTGTAAAAACAGTATTCAAAACGATTTTATAAAAATTCCAAAGTCAACTGAGATAGAACTAGGTATTCATTTATTAGAAATGGTTATAGAAAATCATATCTATCTGGTATATATAAAATGGCTCCTGTGTTGTTACAGAATCAGTTTTTTTGCAACATCCTAAAAATTAAGTTAGATCAGTGTATTTGTGTGTGTGTACTTAAGATTTTACTCGATCACTGCTTTATATTTATTTTACCCTGCGTAAATTCTTTCAGATTATCAGAGAAATAAAGTTTTATAATTTCGAACATTGCCTTGGAGACACCTTTCTTCAAAGTAGAAAAATAGAAGTAATTATAGCAGCACATATTCGTACGCTAGTAGAGAAGAAATTAAAATATTAACCAAAACACACGCCAGTTGAATTTGAAAAGCTTAAACTGCAAGTGGAAGTTTTCGGTTCAAAACAACACAGCACAAAGATTTTTTAAAAAACCGAACCAATATTTGTTACTGATGTGATATTTAGGAGATACATCACAGCTTTTATTTATGACCACAGTGAACGTCAGATATATGGCTACGGTAACACGCACGCGAGAGGGAAACACTTAGAAAACCTCTGGCATCTCTTAAAACAGATTGTCTTCATTAAAAAAAAAGGGAGACTTCAGACACAAAGCAAAACATCGTGACAGATTTTTAAGGTGAACTAGGTCGATCGTCTTCAACTGGTAGAATCAATGCTCGTTAAGATGACACAGATCGTACTTAATAACAATTTTGCTTCACTTGTCATTTTGCCAAAAACAAAACATTCCGTGAAGAAATTTTTATTTTCGCAGTATTTTATGTAAGACGATACACCCATCCACTAAAAAAAGTGTTGAAATACATCGTTGCGAATACACGCTTTCTTTCTTAAGGTGCTCGTGAAGTAACAGAATATTTGGAGCAGGTATTCCGCCCACATGCCCATTAATTAAAGTGCTGGTCGGGGGAGTCAGAAAACACGAAATTTACATTCTGACAGCCCCAGCCATCATTTTTTCCTTTTCCTCCTTTTTATCGGCATCCGGCAGCAGCGCCTTCTGACTGCGTGACAACATAAACGATGTCAAAGTGCGTTTGTTACCTGTTTCTTTTTTACCTCGCGCCGTTTGCCTCTGTAATAGAATAGGCTGTCAGCGATAAATGCAGAGAAGAGTCGAGAGGTTGCGCTGCTGCTGCTTTCTTTCCTACTTTTCCCGCTCTCTACTGTAAAAGCTAAGAGGTTGTGAAAAGCCAGGTTTATGTCCTCTACCTCTGTTGCGAAGTATAGGGTTTCCTCCAATTATATTACGTAGAGATGATGAGATAAAGAAAAAGTATCAAACGACCGATAGCTGCAGTTACGAGTATTGTAATTTCGTGAGTTGTCCCAATAGATTGGAAATGAATGTAAGTTGTATTGATTAGGGTTCCTTTTACTGGTGGTGGGCCGTATTTAACCAAGTTGTTACAAATTACACTCGTTAATTTTTTTGGGAGGGTGGAGGAATGTTACTGCTACGTACTTAACTTTGTGGATGGAAGAAAGGTCGAAAATGAGGAAAGATTGCTGAGAATCCCGTGGGTGCGTCACCTGTGTTCACCGAAGACAGCAAATTTTGTGGGAGAAAGGGGCCGCCTAGTGGTCAAGGTAACGGACTCGTGGCCGGTATGTCATGAATTAGAGCCTTGTGCCACTGAAGACCCGCCGTGTAGGGGGCATGTTCGAGAGCTAACAATTCCTCCCGTTGGTGTGGTATGATAGTTAGGAGAGGGGGTGCTAGCTCAGGTATCGTCCTCGTCACTTGACCATGCCCGTCGCCAAATGCCATAGAGTAGTTGAACAGTGTGACGTTAACATGCACTCGTTCACTTTGAGAGGGAAAGGGAAAGGAAAAATCTCTCGGAATTATAAATTCCACACTTAAGCCTGAAGAAAGTAAGACCCTGCGGGTTTGGTTTATATTGCACTAAACGAAACTAAGTTTCATTTCAACATCCGAGATTATTTTGATAGTTTCTTCATAGGTATGTGTTATGAAAGTATTACCGTCGCGCACTTCATGCTATAGCTTACAAATTATTTGTTTTAGATTAATTTATTTTTAACAAAATATTTTTATTGAATGTTTCAAATTCGTGCTGTAAATTAGTTTGCCAGTTGAGTCTTTATTTCTTCTGATTTGCCGCATCACATTTTTTTTTAAATTTCTAATGGCAGATTATGAACAGTTATTTTAACAGAGTTCATCAATGTACATCACCGAAAGCTGGTATCGCTTTTTAGCGCGGTGCCATAGAGGCGGATACCAATCGCCGCAGGTAATTTTGATGCCCAGTTTCAGGAAGGCACCGGAGCTCTGACGATGCGAACGTGTACTAGGATTTAATTTTGCCTACAGCTAAATTATCTTTAGCTAAATTATCTATTTTGCCTACAGCTAATTACAGCTAAATTATCTTAAGGGATCTTTTACATGTCATATAATCATACGAGATGGCCGCTGTCATGAAAATCCATCGACTTAGGCCGGGGTTGAACCCGCATCCTTGGGCACAGACATACCAACTACGCCACCTAGCCGACCGCATCACATTTGAGTTCTAAACAAACGATCGGTAGTCCAAATAGAAGTTCTATCACAAAGACGGCATCCTGAATTCCGATTTTTATATAATTTCAAATGTAGCTATTGTCCTTTTTGGAGGGTGCAAAGTTCTTGTTTGCAGTTTATTACTGTGTAAGAATACAAAAGAAAACAATTCAATTCAATTTTAAGGTTTATTTCGTAACTTAGTTTGATTGGTACCTCCCCTTGTTTATGTTTGTGTCTTATCACTCTTCCTTTTATTTTATGTTTTTGTCTGAAGGTATCCGTTCGGAACCGTGATTTTGCAAAAGCGTATCAATGAATAATTTTTAGTGTCAATTTGATAAGAAAATGTATATAAAATTGTTTTAAGAATATTATTACAATAAAAAATTATTTAAGTACAGTATTTTGACAAAAAATAAACATAGAATGACCAATTTTCAAAACATTCTCCTTTTATGAAAAATGCTTTTATTATAACAATATTTTGTGTGCCCGTATATATCCCAGACACCTGTACAGAGGCTGAACTAGAATTTTTGAAACATAAAACTTAGAAGTGGATTTATCCATATTTTACTACAACAGTGGGAAGAAATTTTAAGAAAAAAACGCCGCTAATTATTTCAATTGGAGGTAACTCTGAAAATAATGTGAATTTTTCTAAAATCCTAGTTCAGACTCCATGGAGACGTCATTACTTTATATAAGCAAAATATTATTATTATAGAAGCATTTGTTATAAAAGGAGAACGTTTTGAAAAAAGGTTATTTTATTTTTGCCGAAATATTGTATTTAAATATTTTTTTGTCATAATATCCTTAAAACAATTTTATACATGTATTCTAATCTAAGTGACACTAAATATCATGAAATTTATCCATTTATGCGCTTTTTTTTAAATCACGGTTCCGAACGTAGTCGGACACCTTAAAGAATCTATTCACATGACAACCTAACATTTATCATCAATATTTTTAAAAAATTGAACCTCAATAATTCTTAGAACTTGGTAGCCAAGTAGTCATGGGCGTAAACGTTTGGTCGGTGTTGTCGAGTCATGGGTTCGGGTCCTGGTGCAACCGAAAATTCGAAGTGTAGAGGGGCTGATGTTCGGAAATTCAGTCGGTGGTTCGAAGTCCTCGTCTGCGTGATGAGGAACTTTAGATAGGATATCGTCCTCGTCACTTGACGGAGATTCAGAATTACGAAGTTCATCAACAATAGGTTAGTTTCAAAATCTATGCGATGCTACTAAAAGTCAAATCTAATTAATAAGGCTGAAGGTGATATCTGATGTCATGATTGGGACTCTTTTTCCACTTACACAACTGATATTTTATGCTCTTTATGGAGATCTATTTTGCCTAGAAAGAACACGATTTTTTTTATGAGGACATAAAAATGTCGACTCATAAACGCAGAGTTCTTACGTGATTTATTTTTAATGCATCCGATTGTTAACTGCATTTAGATAGATTGCAGTCGAATTCTGCAACTTTTCTTACCCAAACTTCTTTCTGCTATACTAAACCTGAAAGCTGTTGAATTGTTTTGAGAACAAAGCTAATCCAAAGGCATTCTTCAAACGAAAGTTCCAACCTCGGAAGCTCCGGGGTTTGAAGAGTTTCTGTTTTAAGAGGCTTCTCTGTCCAATTGCCCTCGCCTTTGTGAAACGGCAAATTAAATCTCTGTTTCGCAGCACTTGCAGGTTCTCCCCGTTCCTGCGGATCGATGCGTATTCCCTCTCGGGTGAAAAGTGGTTCGGTTTACGCGTTTTGGCTCTGAAATTCGTTTGGAATGCACTTAAGAGAAGAACCTGACAAAAGACATTTGCGTGTGAAATTGACGTCCCGGTAACGAACCCTTCCTTCCCCCTAATGCCCTCCGCGAAAATGGTAATTATGACGCTCCTTGAAAGGAAATATTGACTCGACTGCTTGAATTCCCTCTCCCACCATTGAAACCTTTGTTGTGTGGTGGGGCTCCTTTTCAATTTGAAGATGAGAATTTAAATGGCAGATGATCACAGATGTGTATTGGCTTCAATATCCGACAACATCCATTACCTAACAATCTCCAGTTGTCTATCGTCGTTTTCTTGCTTTGAAAGAGACGTCTCTAGAGAATCATCCAATGGATGCCTTATTGTCTTTGTAAATAGCCATCGATATTAATTTTAAAGAGATTACTTTTATATTTGTTTCAAAGCCATAATTGCCAACTAGTGGCGTGCATAAATTGTTTTAAATTGATTGTTTAACTATCTCTACACTTGTCAATAACATGAAGGATATTGGTGGAGGATATAGTCATTTTGAACCATGGTCAAGTGACGAGGACGACACCTGAGCTGGAACCCTACTCTTGAAACTTTTACGCCAAGGCTTATAAGAATATGGCCTTCGACATCTTTCACGTGCGTCAGGCTCCCTACACTATAGTTGGTATCAAGCCCCGCCAATCGGCTGCAGCAATGCCGGCAACGAACATATGACCACTCGTGGCGTACGCAGAATATTTCATTCTGAGGAGGGTCCATATATTTGTTGAATCGCATGCAAAAAGAGTGCGTTTTAGAAGCAATCTAATACTTAACCTATCAGACTCACATTCTCTTCCTGTCTCTGCACCTGTTTTTACCATCTGAGGTGATATCCTCTGCATCTAATCGCATTTCCAAATTATAGTTACCACAACCATAGCTATTGATGTAGTTTCTGTATTTAGGATATCCTTTTTTGAATCTAACAAAAACTTTGCCTTTTGATAAGTCATTAATGCTTGCGTTTTGATTGTTTTATGTCCGTACTGAAAATACACGAAATTTTAAAATATCATTCGGTACATCTGTTTTGAAACAATTCATATCTGGTGGTATTTCCAGAGGATACCAAAAGAGTGCATGTTTTGCAGTAAATCAATGAGAACTGATCCATTATTTGATAGACATTTTGTTATAATTATTAATATGCGACCAATCCGTTAAGATTTGGATTGGTCATCAACTATGCTCCCGATAAGTATTCGTTTAATTTTCTGGAACGAAATATAAATATTTTTCATTCGAAATGTTTTGCAACACGATTAATTAACATTTTTAAGTGAACAAATATTTATAGATGGCAAAAGTGTACATGTGCTGGATGGATGGCGTAGTTGGTTTTTCGCTAGCCCTTGCACGGCTAAGGTTGCGGGTTCGACCCCGGCCCGAGTCGGATTTTCATGATGCAGAAAACGACGGTGGCCATGTCGCATGATTATGCGGCATGTTAAAAGTCCCTAGAATGCCTGTTAGACTTTGGTCTTCTCGGCAAAATTAAATTCCTAATACCGTTTCGCATTGTCAGAGCTCAGATGCTTCCCTCTGGGGAGAAAATTGTGCGTCAAAATTACATTGTGGCGACTTATATTCCACCGATATGGTTTTATACCAGCTCCCGGGGAGTGTACTAGGTTTGCATTAGTAAATACCAATTCGCAGCCCCATTGGAAATAAAATAATGTGTATGTAATATAATTTTATGACCATTTTAATATATTCATTTTATTTAACTTCGTATTTCCGCCTTCTAATTTTTTAATTTAAAGTCATGTATTACTTTTCTTTTACCTTTTGTAGCCAATAATGAGGGCTGCAGTAGCCGAGTGGTAACGATCGCAAACTCGTGGCCGGCGTTGTCGAGTCATGGTTTCAATTCCTGGTGCCACTGAAAAATCACCACGTACATGGGCTGAGGCACATTAAGCCCTTCTTGTTTGCAGATGGAATGAGCCAGCTTTATCAACTGACTGTGGTTCAAAATTGGTATAATTCCGAACTGACTGTAGTTCAATTCCGTTGCCAATAACCCTCGTATTGATTTCAGTGCTACCTTAATGAACAACCAATGAACTCCGCACTCTTATGTGCAGCTATTTTCTCAATCCCCTCATTCTTCTAAATGAGATAAACTGAATTTTTATAGCCTGATTTTCCTTGGTATCTTCGAGAAGTTGTTATTTTCCTTCTTCCCCAAATGTAAGTTGCATTGACTGCTGATATAAAATGTACTCCTTTGTAACTGATTCTCATTTTTATGCTTCTTTTTTGGATACATGTACATGAGAAGATATACTTTTGAAAGGAAGATATTCTAATTTGAAAGAGAGGACTAATTCCTTTTTTTCCTCCCCTCTTGCATTTCCTAATGTAATTTTTCGTGTCCCTTCCTCCGCAATAAATGTTTGCTATCTTCAATTTCGAAGAAACGAAAAACCGCAATAGATCTGAAAATTCTTCTGTTGAGAATGAACTAAAAAAGTCTCGCTTGCACGAAATTCGAGGTTTTCATGTGTGAATCTCGTAATATTATTCTCTTAATGAAATATTTTCCTGGAAAATAATCATGAATTCTACGGGAAAATAGTTTATGTTCAGCGCTGAATATCTGCATGCAATTTATTTGGAGAAGTAATATATTAATATCTCATTAAAAACTTTTATATTAATTTGTTATATTTTGATAAGAAACGTTGTTTAACGCTTATAATTTTTCATAAGAAATTAACATCAGGATAAGAATGTCATCACATTCCAAAATTCTTTGCTAATTACGACTGGTTAATTATATTTATTATTATTCTCTTCCAGTGTTAATATTTTGAGTATGTACCTGGAATATATGAAATACATTTTTGTCAGATGCAGTTAATTCATATAACATTTATGGTTATTCAAAGACAAAGAAGTGAATAAGAAAGGGAATGCACACAATTCACATATTTTATTATCTAACTGGTTTTTTACTTTATTTTTCGGATTTGGGTTCGTCGGTTGCAGTTAGGCGCAGCTTTTGATATTAGTTGATTAATTTCTTGTTTATTTACCTTGCATTTCGAACTGTTGAGGACTGTTGGTGACGGCCCTCTCAATCGGAACCACTGTTAAAGGACAACTGAGTTGGCATCTCACAGACTATCTCGCCATCGTGAAGACATGAAGTCTCGTCAGATTTAACGTGCATCGGCCTTTTTAATCTAGAGTGGCTCCTGAAAATGGTACTGTTGTGGCCGTGATATCTATATAAACCAGAATAACCTCCATGCTATGACGATCGTTTTGTCATGGAGGCTAAGATACTCGTTTTCGGATCGGAAGATGTCCAGTTCTAATCTTCTTTCATTGGTGAACCGGACGTGCAAAAGAACTGCAGCAGTCGTGGCACCATGTATCCACCGCATATGCAACCAAGCCGTCACTCTGTTTTAAGCTGCGGTAGCCGAGATGTAATAGATGGAATTCGAGGTGGGCAAGACTTCATTTGAATTGCATGTTCGACCTCTCTCTCTCTCTCTGTTTGTTATAAAATATTCGGCTTGTAGAGAGGCTAGTGCACATTAAATCTGCGTCCCATTGGTGAGTGAGTTATATTAACGTCGCACTGTACGAGGGCAACTGACGATGGACCTCTCAATTTTGAGTCTCGGTCGAGTGAAGAGGACTCCTGATCTGATACCACTCAACGTCAACGGGTGGAAATTGAGTCACGTCAAATTAATGCATCTGCTTCTACACAGCGGTTCCTCAGTGGCACTAGGGTTATAACTCATGACACGCTGACTACGAATTCGGTTCCGTAACCTGTAGGCTACCACCGTCACTGTTGAAGTCCTCGCATTGAAATGGCGGAGATGAGGAAAATAGTTCCAATTCAGGTGTCGACCTCGTCATCTGTCAGTGGCTCAAAATTACGTATAATATTGAGTGTTGCTAGGCGTTCTTCCTATTCAGGCAGAAATAGTCTGCCGGAAACGTTCCCCCAACAACAAATAACCCTTTTGTACTCGTGAATCCACCGTGGGAATTCGGCTGCTTTGGAGAAGGATGGCTCGATCCTGTTTCCCTCGAGAGTTATCAAATTCATTGATCCATAAATCGGGCCGTAGAAAGAAATGAATTATAGAGAAAAGAAGTGCAATTTCACGGAAACCAGCCACGAAAATGGAATGCTGTGCGAAAGTGTTCGAGTACAAGAAAAAGGACTCTGGAAAATAAATTCAAATAGCTCTTTCCTTCCTTCTCTTTTGCGGTTAATGCGGGGATTATGTGTTAGAGTTTTATAAACAAAAGGTGGATGAGGCATGTTGTACAAAACCATAAAAAATTAAGTACTTAAAACATATAGGAACATCAAAATTTAATGAACCTTTAAAATGTAAAACAATACATCTTAAAATTTCTTGTTACGTAAATAAAGGATTCGACAATTCTTGAAATTTCCTATTTCTAATTGTATTTTTATTTTCGTAAATCGGGGGGCATGGAAAGTTAAACATTTTAAGTTGAAAATTTAAATTTGCATTAGTTTACAAATGCAATTACTAAAAAAAAAAATTTAGAAATTTTTAGGTTTCAGGAATTTAATGGCTGTGTATTCGGTGTGCATTGTTTCACTTCTGAAAGCGATGTTCATTTTGAAATGCATCTTATAAAAAAATCCTCTCATTACTATAAATTTTCTGATGAAACAGAATGTCAGAATAAGGCTTTTTTTTAACTTGAAGCTATATTTCGGACAGAAAATTCTCGAGAAGAGAGCTTAATTATAAAATTTGCATTTTTCCGCTCTATTGAAGTAAATTGCAGGAAAATAAAATCACTACATGCTCGAATCTATCAATAAACTCTTTTATAATACATTAATTATACGAAATGATAAATCTATTATTCAAAAGAAAATAAATAGATTGATGCAAATTGAAACGAGTTGTGTATTTTAAAGTTTTATTTTGTGTATGTGCGTTAGTAAACGAATGTGATATTAAAGTATAGCAAAAAATTTTATTTGAAAAGGTACTTCAGAGTCCTATTCCTTACCATTAAGCGAAGATAGATATTTTCTGACATGAAAAAAGTTCTTATTTGATCTAAGGTTCGTCGTCTTTTTTATATACAGTTAATCTCTTTAAGTCTGGACAGCCATTTGAAACAAATTATTTTAATAAACGCCAATAATAAGTAGTTGTTTCAATATAATACAAATCATATAGTTTAGTTTTAATTATATCTTGTACAATAACTAACTTTGCTTTTGTTATTTCTAAATACATGGTCTATTTATTATATAGTGTTAAGTCATGTACCTTGGCTTATTTTTTTAGGTTGTTTCTTTTAATCCGTATGACCAATTTGTCCGGTTTAACTCTGCTCTACTGTACCAAAAAGTAGTAAACGAAACTCTTGTTAAAACTACTTAACCTTAGAGAACTAAACTTAAATTAATGTTACTCTGTAACTAATCATTCGACTCGTAGACTATGATTTAACAACAAATATGCCTAATATTTTTTTATTTGTTTCAAGCAGTTAAATGCGTCTTAAGAAAAATATTATATTTCAATTAAAAAGTGGAAAGGTGGTAAAGTTAACGTTTGCACTTTGGCCAGTTCTTAAAAAGATACTTTTCACAAATAGCCATATTGCATAGAAAGTACAAGTTCTGACGCACTTTTAGCTGTCTCTTATTTGGATGGAATATCCTCACTTGATGGATAGGACCGGGTATGAAGCTGACAATATTACGGGCAAGTGCGAGAACTGCGTAGATGAGCCAGCCATTCGTGAACGCGCAGGTAGTGCAAGCGTCGTCAGCAGCATCAGTAAATCTTTTTTACGTTTTTAGCGAACAATATTGAGTTCCTCATCAGTAGAATAAGAATTTCTCCTCCACAATTAGTATTGGGATTTGATTGCATTTCATCCGACGCTGAAATCGTTCCGCTGTAACCTAGTAGCCATGGTCATGAACTCGTAGCCTATATAGTGACACTTTAGATTCACCATGTAGAGGGGGGGATGAAAGTTAAATCTGTCGTGGTTTGAAAGTGAGTTGAATACTGCACCAGCTCAGATGTCTTTCTCGTCACTTGACCCAAAATTGCGAGGTCCGTCGCAAATAGTCATCGTGTTGCTTTGAGTGCGAGGTAATAAACACTCACTCACGCAATGGCTTCATCATCAAATTTACTCAAAAAGTGCAAAATTTTCTGTTAATCTTTTCAAGAGTCCATCTTTCACACATGAAAAATATTTTTAGCATATAGTAATAAAATTCAGAAAAACACAAAACTGCTCACATTGGTTAATTATTCTATTAATTTAAACTTCTGCAGTGTTTGTACACAGCTGCAAAATCGGATTTCCTATATAAATAGTATCACAGCACATCCACACGAGCACCCCTATATATTGCGGGGTCTTTTCATCTGGCATCACCCCGACAACCGGTGGCCGTGAGAAAAACACCATTCTGTCCACGAGCCTGAATTCCGACTTAAATTCGAGGTATAAAAAAGGCGTCCTCCTCACCCCAAGTGAGTGAAAGGGAGTTCACCAAAAAGATCGGTTGTGTTGGCCTCCTTCCTCAAAGAACATATTCTGTAGATGGGTGAGGTCGATAGCTCTGATTTTAACCACAAATGGTGTGGTTATTCTAGAAATGTCTATAACGGATTATGAGCAGACTTTGAGTTATGTATAACTTGACTGCTCAAGCAAAAGGCGTGGACTGTATACTTTAAAAATGTTTATTTGAGGACGTAGGTACGTCCGCTCCGTGGATGCATTACAAGCATACTGACAAAATGTAAACAAGGAGGACTACTAGCGCCCTCTGCACATGCGGGTCGTAACAGTAGAATTGAAATAATTAATAATATGAATAACTTCTACATAAAATGTAAATATATTGTATTTATAATTGCTGTGTGACGTGTAAATAAACCAATTATTTAATTTCTTAACTATCACGCTATCATTAATTTTTCCCAAGTGTCACATACTGTTAGAAGACAACAAATCTCGAAAAGCAATGAGTGAAACAACTGTGTTTATCCCTTTCGTATAGCTCGTTTTATTATCTAAGAAGATATCATGAGTGTAGTGTGAACTTAACCGGGAACCCCTCGAAACTGGCTGGGGTGGGTAATCTATTAGATGAGTGTTTAGTTGCCTAGGATTAAATAAGAAAAAAACAGCACTACAGGTGCGGCTTATTTCCTTCGAAATTTCATCACGAATTGCGTGTTGGTATCGAACGACTGTGTGCGCAACAATCATTAGAGAAAATGAGACCGTAACGTGCTATAACGAATTTGGCATGAACACTCTTGTGGCCGCAGTACTTTTGTGTTGGACCTGACATGTTTTTAAGGTATCGTTAAGTGAGGGGGAAAGGATCATTCATTTTGAAATACACGAGATAAATTTCGCTGCGTCTGTTCGGTTCAATTGATAATTTCACGTCACGAAAGGGGCACTCGATACAAGCATTCGGTGAGTTCTATCGACCCGCAAAATTTAGCCCTACATGAAAAAAAAAAAGAAGAAAAATTCAAAGTTCCAAAAGAATTAATTCACTTAATAAACTATCCAAAATAACGAGATTCTAAATATCTGCATAACAGCTACATTAAAAATTCTTGTGGAGAAAATTTGGGTTTTAGTGGTATCTGTATGAATTCTTTGAAAATAGAATAACTGGAATTCTATGTAAAAATTATAAAAGAAATATATTGCAAAATACGTTAAATAAATTATCGATAAAGAATCGAAATTGAGAGAGAGAGAGATTAATCGACAAAAAGGATTTGTTTATAGACCGTTTGAGTTACTCATAAAAATTTAATTATATAACATTTACTTTCATTCAAGACTTCTCGCATTCGATTACTGCCTAGAGAATTTTTTTTTTCGCTTCGAATGAAATCCTTGCGTGTTAAGTGAACAATTTATTAAAAATGAAATCATTTATTTTGCTTCGTAATATGAACAGATAGCATTCTGCTCGGTATTTAGTTTTTGGTGGACATTGTTTTCTTGAAAAAATATATATTGGGATTTTTTCAAGAAACTCAAAAAAGATTCATTTTATCTATTATTTTAAAGCCATATCCCACAATATTTGGATGGCCAGTTGTTGTAGTTTAAAACTCGTGACTGACGTTGTCGAGTCGCGAGTTCGAAACCTAGTGCCACAGAAGTTCCGCTATGTAGAGGGGCTGATGCGCGTTGTTTTTCCCGTTGGCGTGGTGTGGAAATTAGGAGAGGGACGTCCCCCTCGTCACTTGACCTTGGTACACAATTAAGAAGACTCTCGCCAATACCTCTCATGTCGCTTCATAGTGCAACGTCAATTAAAATAATATTTGGCAGTGGATGCTAGCTGAGGGGCCACAGTCTCGAACTCGTAGCCAATGTTGTTTCTGTCGAATTGCAGGTTATTCCATTTAAGTTGCTCGTTAAATTTGGCTGCGCTCAATTTTTTCATGTTGGTATAATATAGAAACGTGTTGAGAGAGGTTAGAGCGCAGTCACTTGACCGTGCTTCAAATCTGTCTCCTCGTGTTGCTTTCTGAGAGCGGTAATCAACATATACTATTGGAAGACCGTAATATTTCATCTTGGTTGCCGGCTAATCAGCTTAAAATGATGAAGATAATTTCTTTCTTCCCGCGGGCCTCATCGATGGTTGGAGAGCAAAATTATTAAAATTCTGTTGTAGGCTGACGTCCAAAGGTGGTTCCTTGTCTATGGAATTAATATTTTGTTTTTACCGCTAAAGCGAAATAATAAAAGTGTGGGCTTTTAATGTATCCGAATATCCTAAAATCATGATTTTTTTTAATTTTATTTTATAGGCCATCTTATTAGTTTTATAAAAATACCAAGTTTTTTATTTTCCATTCACTAGAATAAAAACTACAAGTGTTTTATTAAAAGCAGATGCCATAACTTTACATAAGATGTCAAACTTTAAAATGCATTTTACTCTAAATGTGTTTTTTTTCTTCAAAACGTTCAAACGAGAACAGCGATTGCTCAAAAAGTTTTGAAAATAATTTGCTGAAATTTTGTGTGTATGTTCTTTATAACAGTAGAAGTGTTTTAACGTTCAGATTTATCAATCACTTTTTTTATTACAAAATTTACAGTTCCTTATGTGAATATAATCACCGTTTTATAAGCAATTTCATCTAATACCTTAGATAAAGTACTCTAGTTTTTGTGAAAATTAAAATATCTTTTATCCCGAAGGTCATTTCAAAAAGGAATAGCAAAGTAATACATCAAAATTGAGAAATTGAGAATTTTGTTCATTTATTATTTGTACAGAGCGGGTCCCGTTAATATCATTTTTTGTCAATTTTTACCCATTTTTTCCCATTTTAGTGGTAATAATTTATTTTTCTCTTAATTTTAGCCTTTTTTTCTTAAAATGTACTAAATAAATCTAAAAGCCACAAAAGAAAAATCTCCATATCTCCCTTTTTTTTAAAAAAAAGTTGTCGCAAGTAATCGGATACCTTAAGGTGCCTTACTAGTTGCGCGAACATTTTTTTGAAATAATGCTGAAAGCTCATTTTTAAGCTCATTTTTTGTTTGATTATAACTGAAAACTTATAAAAATAACAAACAAACAAAATTTCAGTATATTTTTGTAAGAAAATGGACAATTTTAGGTTAAAATTAGGCATTTTTTGCACATCGTGGCAAACACTGTAAAATAAATTCTAATGCATAAGATAAAAAAAGCTCTTTGAATTTTATTCAGAAAGCATTTACCTATACTTTGCTCTATTATCTTTGAATAATTTCAATTTATCACAAAATGAAAATTTTCAAAACTTTTGCATTTCTCACAAAGAAAAACAATCATAAAAAAGGTAAATATATTGTTTTTTCTTATTTTCTAGAGCACAGTATGCATACTATAATAATAAACAATGATGCTAAATTTCATGCAATTATCTCAATGACTTTTTGAGATATCATGTTTGCCATACGATAAAATATGGAAAAATCTGTTTCAGAGAAAAGCGCATTTAAAGATTTAAAATCTAAATCTTAAAAAATTATACCTCTCTATATTAACCTCTTTATATTAACAGAATAAACCTTTTATAAGCCCAGTATTATATATATTTGTTTCAAATCCTTTTTTTTTTTAAATTTTGTTGCCAATTTTATAGTCAAAAGCTTTTCTTAACGTCTAAATGCATAGTTTTTTTTAAATACAAATTAGAGACATAAAAAACACACTAGAAAAACTTTATTACGTTAAAAAATAATATTTTTATATGGAAAAACAGCTATATATATATATATTTCCACTAAGTATCTTAGACCTTAAGAAATATGTAATATAAAATATATATTAATGTGTGTTATTTTGTCAGTAAGTATTCCCGAAAATTTCTTTTAAAAAATATTGCTTATCACAAAGGTTATAAGAAATTATAATGAAAAGTATATAAAGAACAGTTTTTAAAACCTCCATATGAATACACTTTGACTTTTTTTTCATCCTTTGTAATTCTTTTTTCTATGCGGCTTTTATTTTTCCCGAGAAAATTTTCTATATTCTAAGGGGTGTCCCACAGAAGTTAAAATGCGTTCCAGATCAAATTTTACAAATCCATGTACAAGATCTTAGGAAGGGAAGTATTTGCATTTCTAATTATATATATATAATGATAATAAACCTGTATATCACAAATTAAAAGGAATTAACATTGATAATGCACTTAAGCGAAATTTTTCAAGTTTATATAACAATTGTATCTTGAAATAAAATACTCCATAAAATGTCAACATTTTCATTAATGCTAGCTCCAATGATGAAATTTCTTATACCTCCCAGACCTTGCTTTAGGCATAGTTAATTAATATTTTGTCTTTAAGAACAGAGTTTTGTATCAAATATATATAAAAAAATTAAATATGAAACAAAATAACGAGAAGCAAGGGCATAAGAAAGCCGAAGAATGACAAAAATTTTACGTATTTGCCAAATTTCACTTAAAACTAATAAATTATTTTTAAAAAAATATCACCATGTCCCGTCATTACCTTACCTAAGTTAATATTTTTTTTTAATAAATTCGATAAACACTAAAAAAGTATTAAAAGGAAAACAAATCCGGTTTCGATATCTAACTTCCGGTTCGTTTTTGCTGCTCTCTCTTGACTTAAAAACTGTTATAACTTCGTAAATAATTGAAGTACAAACAAAAGTAAGGTATTTTTAGAAAGAAGAAAATTCAACTATATAAAATTTAAAGTAAAAAAATATTCGTCATTTTCATCAAAATTGACGTTTTTGCACTAGTCAGGCATATATTTGTGGATATGGATATATTTGTAAATAACGTGCATATAATATTAGTTCGTAGTTTTTAATAAATATATAAGTAAAAAAAACTCGCGCACTTTCACTTTTGTATTTCTATTTATGCCTTGGATTATACGTACTTACACTACGCATTGTATTCAACTCTGACTTCACTCACTAGACGCGTGCGTTCGATGTACTGAGGTCGGAAAAGGTCCATCACCAATAATTCATTTGTACCATCGCATTAGAGTTAATTTTACTTAAACATTAATTACTTATTGAACTGCACTTGATTTTTTGTATTACTCTCTGGAGATTTCTTCTTGAATACGCTTCTGTCCGATCCACTTCTAGCGAGGCGCCTGAGTTACGTCACTGTTCTCGGGGTCGGGAGTCCCAGTGCGTGCTGAAGCATCTTTTTCGTTCCGAGGATGAAGGGTGCCCACTCCTGACATCGATCGGGTCATCCCCTCCTCCCCTCGAGGATCCGTTTCTTTATTGCGAAAAGGAAAATGTTTTGTTACAATGCCTCCATCTAATGGGATTTCATGGACTCGTCTCGCGATTTTGTAACTAGAAGAACAATCGAACATCCACTCGTCGCTGCTCTGGAAAGGTTCTCCCCTCCTTCCCCTTCTACTCTAGGTATGAGGATGGAAAATTATGCAACAAGTTCTTAACAGTATGCAGAATATTCTCCAGACAGCCGTTCGGACTAGCCTGAGTAAGAGAGACGTTTCGAGTGTCCGCGGTTCTCTCTCTCTCTTCTGATAATTTCAGAAGAATTCTGATTTATGTCGTTTACGATTTGTCCATTCGTGTGAAGGAGTTCTTTTTCTGATGTGTGTCCACTTAATGCCATTATAAAGTTATGCAACAGAGATTAGAGACGGGCGTGTTATTTGGAAACAATGTGAAAGACATGTGAACTAATGAGGAGTCTGAAAGTGTATTTAGACTTTATAATAGAAGAGAATCCATTTCTCCGAGCAAGAATTCTTCGATTCGACTGAATTCTGCTTCTTGACACTCCATAATTCAGAGAGGTGCAGCATCAACACAAAGATGAATAATTAGATCTCGGCAATGAAACCATTAGTGATGTAGATGTTATCAAGTATTGAACTTTGAAAATTAAACTAATTACTAAATAGTTGAGGGTTTTTTAGTAAACTTTCAATGAGAGAAGCACATCCATTGGGAATTTCAAGTCGTATCTGCGGTTCAAGTGAGGAATCTCTCTCTCCGAAGAGTCTTTGGGCACTCTTAAGTACTTTGGGCCGATAGTTTTCTCGACATTTATAATCCCACAAACGTAATGTATTTTTGTATAACATGCTTAGTATCTTCGTTGGTAATATTTTTGAAACTGTGCGAAAATTGTTAGAGGTATATAAAGAGTGTTTTTTTTTTCAGGTATAGCAGTTTAAGTTGGCATTACTTTCCAAGATGGCGACCGATTTAACAGCTGTCAAGTGATTTATTCTCAGTTTGGTTTGGCAATTCATCAAAACGATCATCAAGCAAGGCGTAGATTCGTCGAATGGGCCCAAAACGAGATTGTCGTTGTTCCCGATTTTCATAAGCGAATTTTGTTTAGCGATGAAGCGCACTTCTGGTTGAATGGCTACGTCAACAAACAAAACTGCCGCATTTGGAGTGAAGCTAATCCACAAGTGTATGTCGAAACACCGTTACATCCAGAAAAACTGACTGTTTGGTGCGCTTTATGGGCTGATGGAATCATAGGTCCGTACTTCAAAAACGATGAAGGCCACAACGTTACACTCAATGGTGATCGGTATAGAGCCATGTTTACTAACTTTTTCATTCCTAAATTGAACAATCATGATGTCCAGGAGCTGTGGTTCCAACAAGGTGGCGCAACATGTCACACAGCTCGTGCCACAATTGAAAGACACGTTTGGTGACCGCCTAATTTCACATTTCGGACCTGTGAATTGGCCTCCAAGATCTTGTGATTTAACACCGCTAGACTATTTTCTGTAGGGCTATGTAAAGTCATTGGTCTATGCGGATAAGCCACAAACGCTTGACCATTTGGAAGACAACATTCGCCGTGTTATTGCCGATATACGGCCACAAATGTTGGAAAAAGTCATCGAAAATTGGACGTCCAGATTGGACTACATCCGAGCCAGCCGTGGCAGTCTATGCCAGAAATCATATTTAAAATGTAATGCCACAAGATTATCTTTCGAATAAAAAAAATTCATGTCAATCGAATAATACATCTTTGTTTTATTGCAATTTAAAGTTCTATACCTCTAAAAAAACACCCTTTATAACATCGCTTTTCTTTACTCTTTTTATGCATTAATAATTGTTGTAACCCTAAAATATTTTCATTGCATTGATATTTTTCAGATTAGGTATCTTTATTAACTCTCAAATTAGACTATCCTCTCTCAAGGATAATGAGTGGTCACCGTTAGGAGCTAATGGTCGGCATGCCATTAGTTCGAGGCTTGGTGCAATTGAAGACTCGGCGTGTAGAGATGGATGTTAAATCTGTCGTGCTCAAACTGTTTACTTCTACGTGGTACAGTAGTTTAAACCGGGACTTGCCATCTCAGATGTTGTTCTCGTCACTTGATCATGACTCAAAACTACGAGGTCTGAACGTTTTAAGCAGGCAGTGCCCTAAGGCTTCAATTCGTTGAAAATCTGTTTGAAAATTCTTTGTGGCGTGATCGAATCTTTTCTTTGTCTGTCTTTGAAAAAGCATTTCTTTCCACGGTCCATTTTTCATCTCGTTGGTTATTAGTATCTTCTGCGGGTCAATCCTGGCGAACGAAGAACAAAAAACAGTGATTTTTACGAATTGAAAGTTCCCCTTGTTTCCCAAATTGCCTTCGTTTCCTAAACGACGTGATCGCGTGCTCGGGTGGGATCCTCGTGGGATGTTCTTCATTTTACCGCTGACGTGTATTTAAGCTTCACCGGGCGAGTCAGAGTGACAGGGCCATTTCGTGTCTCTTTTTCATCTCATCTAATGTTGTATTATTTGTCTGGATTCGCAGTTTCATTAATAGAAAATGTCATCCAAATGCTAGATTGATAAAAGTGGATTCTCTTTTTATATCATGCAAGCGGGTCGTAAATCTCTATTCGAACCCCTCGCCGGGTTAATGGAACGAGTTATTTGTGTTAGATTCGATATTCTATTACATAAGGATTTTATACTAAATAAGATATGCATGTTTCTAATTTATTTCAATACATCCAGATATATACGTTCTCCGTTTATTTTATTATTGCTTACAAATAGAATTGGAAAGAATATTGAATAGTATTTTGTAAACATTCTATATATTTCGCAATATGGAAGAATATTATTATCCCTTAGAATATTTTCACTCTTCTACTAGAGTTTGGGATTTTCTTTCACATCCCTCATCCGCCAACTTGACCTGGTAATGGGCTAAATTTATGTGACGTAACAGTCACATGATAACTACAATCACGTGTTTCCAGTCAATCAGTTCATAAATTCCTGTGTGGCTGCATTTTCCAAGTAGTCTAAGTAACGGACTCGCGGCCGTGAGTTTGAGCCAGTACCGCCGTGCAGAGGGGGCCGAAACACGTTAAATTTGTCGATGCTCAAACGTCCTTCCGTTGGTGTGGAAGTTAGCAGAGGGAAGCCAGCTCGTGTGTCCTCGTCATTTGACCATGGTTCAAAATTATGGGGTAAGTCGCCAAAAGCCCTCGAATAGCTGAATATTGCGACGTTAATATTCACTCACTCATAAATTCGTGTGTTGTCATAGTTGCATGATGAATGCAACCATGTATTTTCAGCCGTTCAGTTCAAACGCTTCCCTGTTGCCAACTTTTATTTTTTGAAATTTTATTTTAAAAAGTATACATATCAACATACATATCAACAATAATAACTCGCGTAAGCAAGCAAAATACATTTGGTTTAAAAGTGCACGTATAATATCAGAATTTATTTTTAATCTTAAAAAATTTTTAATTAATGTTTTTTCTTGATACTTGAACATTAATATCGAATCATCAAATTTGAAATTTTATCTAAATTTTAGAAAAAGAACAGCAAGTACAAGTTTAATGTCAGTTTTGAATTTATTGGAGAACACGATTGTCTTGATCACGGGATCATCATGGATTTAGTCCATTCTGAACCGCAGTCTGATGACGAGGTCGGTACCTTATAAGTTGCACTTAACTCTCCTCATCCACAACATGCCGAATATAGCATTATATTGGTTTCGCGCCGCGAAAACTAAGAATAAATATATCAATTTCGTCTCGAATATGAGACTGATATGTAAATAATTTAAACATGTTTGTTCGCTCGATTCTACTTCAAGTCTTTCTGAAGAATATTAAAACTGAATATCGCCTCACCGAATCTCTGTGCTCTATCGATTGAAATAGGACGAGTAGTATATATTTGATAAATAAAAGCATATTGATACTCGGACAAGTTTACAAATAAAATAATAACTCTATTTCCAGTTTATTGCGGCCAAACTATTTTCTTGACAGTTCCAAGACACCGCGCCCCTTTCTGGAAACTTTGATCGATGCTTATTTTTAGAACGTTTTGTTTTATTTTATTTTATTTTATTGCCAGGAAAAAAAATGTGTACCACGTTGACACAACCACTTTTGTACGTCAACTTTTCCTGGAGGATTTTTCACCGTTTCCAAGATCCCTTCGCCATACTGTCGTTGAATTTTTCGTGAAGTATTTCAAAAGTTTCGCTTTATGTAGCATTTTAAATGATATATCGGTGACCAGCAATGTAATATTATTTCTGAGAATTGCTTAAATGATAGTTTCGATTTAACGTTATTCTACTGAGATTTATTGAATTATCTGAACTATTAATAACACATATAAAGGGTGTTCTTATTTACTTCAAATGAAAATTTTCAAAACCACTCTTAACGGGTATAAATTCACCTTATTTTATTATGTGAACAATTTTCACACTGACTTTGAAGCTGCCAACCACTAGACAGCTGATTTGTAATCAGGCTATCACGTTCTCTTGCAATGGTTTTAATAGTTACTTATCTGTATCATTTACTTCTGTATGAGGTGAATTGACATGTCTTGCGCAGAAAAATAGCGTCATTTCTCAATGATAGGCGTGCTGGATGTATCGATAGTATTTTAGCTTCGAACTTTGAATTCGCACGAAAGATATTGGTGACGGACTTTTTTGAACTTCGTTCAAGTGACGAGGACAACTTTAGTGGCACCAGAACTACAGATTTCGCCTCGAATGGATGTCATAACTGCTGGACTACTGTGGCCAGTTTAAATTGTTTATTTATCAATATATATTGTTACGTTGATCGGGATTCGAGGATTTCCTGCAAATCAGTCTCAAAGAAGAAAAACAGTTATTTAAGAGCGATGCGAATTTATTGTCGAAAATCCACTCTTTCAATTACAGGATTCAGCAGAAATATTCACAGAATATATCTCGGAATGTCTTTACTCCTTCAACAGCACTCATACACAATTATCAGTGTCTAAAATACACGTATTCACAAGCATAGCTGAGCTAATCGGTAATCAAAACAATACTAACTAGTCGCTGTTTGAAACAAGACTGACTCGCTGCGGCTAGCACCGCTCTTTTTGTAGACCCGGCGGAAACTTCCAGAAAGCTCCGCTTGCGTCATAGAGCGTGAAATTAGTGTATTTCTCTACAAATTTCTAGAAGAATCCAGAGGTTCCCGAACTCGCCAACATGTGGGTGCCAATGCCGCCAAATTGGCCGCCAACTCGGTCGCCAAAAATGATGCCAACTTGGTTCTATCGCCAAGTTTTCATTGAATCGCCACTATAACGTAAGGGACGGCGTTGCTTGTGAATATAACAGTTTTAACGTAAATTAAATATAATTTAGAGTTTGATAAAGGCATTATACTTCCAAACACAAATTATTTACACAATTTTACACAAAATTCGCGTAACAATATAAATCTATATTAACCTTAATTTTTTTTATAGTTTTTATTACGCATTATAATTGGTTGATATAAATTAAATGCAAAAAATGCTGGAGATTAAATGCTTGTTTAAACATTATCATTAATGTATTCATTAATAATGTTTTTAACATTGTTTTCTCGATATATGAAGTGGTTTCTGTTACTCTTCATGGTGTTTTTTTTTTTTCTGTTTTTATTTGGCTTATTTTCAGGGCTTTATAAGTTTTTTCCCTTATGAAATTTCTGTACTAAACGTAAAAATATAAAATATGAATAACAATATTTTAAGATCTATGTATTAAAAAATGTGCCTGATTTGAAGTAAAATAAACTATTTGATTCATTTTAGACAGTAAGAAAAACTATCACGCGAACATCTTTATACTCGTGTGCACAAAATGCGACTGAAATATTACAGAAGCGATTCTCAGAGTTAAAAATTCCGTTTGCTTTTGAAATGCCGCCTCTTTCCATTTACATAATGTTGCAAGCTGAAAACATTCTTTTTGTGAGATAAAGAAAAGGAAAAACTTTATTTCCTAAGTGCGTTTTTACGATACATTTGTAAATTAAATTTCCTCTAGTATCCATATAAAAATCAATTTGAATTGAATTTTATGCTGCCAATATTTTCTTTTATAGTATTCACCAAAGCGAAGTGGCGCGTCTCATAAAATTGACTTTGTTGTTTGTTTTCTCGTGTTTATTCCATGAAAATGCCATTACTATTTAGAATGTTTGATAAGCAAAATATGTATACAACCCCTTTTTTTCTTTCCTATGGTGCAAGTATAGTTTTCTGTAAATGTAAGGTTTACTCTCAGTTTTAATATGTTTCTGACTTTCTATATATCTAATTTATGGGCAAAATATATGCTTATTTATTTCCTTATCTCAAGCTGAAATGTACAATGAGACTGAATCACATGCGTTTCCGGGTTACACTGAGAGAAGAGTGTGGCTATAACAAAAAAAAATTCACCAAATTTGGTGAGTAAAAAAAAAGAAATGCGCGTGAAAAATGTTTTTCATTATAAATATATGAGTCTTTTATTTTGAAAGTGACTTAAGTCATTTTTTTTTGTTATAGTGTGGTGTTAATACAAATCAAACCCCGAAAATTCCATTGCCCATTTTAAATACAAGTGATAATTAAATTCGGATGTTTTTTTTTAAATTCTTTGGAAACTTCAGTATTGACTCAAATGAAATCTTCCGAGCTCTTTATTAGAGTTGTTATTATTTCAAGAATTTTTTAAAATGGTAAAAGCTATTGTTAATGGCTTACGTATGGGAGGGTGGAGTTTCCCCTTCTTCATAGATTATTGAATTTTTAATCTTTGCACTGATACGTCTCGGCACTTTTGTCTACTTTTTTTTTAATATAACCAACTTCCCCATAAAAAAATGTCTGAACTCCGCTGTATGATATTGTATGTTATAACTTGTTTCTCTCCCCCTTTTAAATCGGTGAAAGTTTTGCAGTTTTTTTCTACTTGATAACAACATTGGTCACTATAAAAAAGACCAATTTCATTGTGGAAAAGCAATTTTTGTGTGAGAAAGCTTTTTTGGGGATCTATTTGAAAATGTTAAATGTGTGATTTAACGGATTTGAGCTTAAAACTCATTTCGAGAAAGATGTTCACACTCACGCCGGTCCATCTGAAGGCTTTAAGTTCCTCCAATGTATTTCCCATTGATTTTTGTAAACGCATTTTTGAAATTTTCTTCCGAGCATTTTAGTATTGAATTGAGATAGTTTCTTCTATGGTTAAAGTCAAAGCTTGAGGGCCCCAAACCGTACTTTGAAGTGAGTCCTAATATTCTCCGTTACGCCACTGCAGATGTGTGTACGTGTTAATTAACCCAATCTTATTTTAACTAGTATATTTACTGAAAATTCTAGAATTATATTAAAAAATCTTTGATCATAAGCAAGTTGGAAAATGCTTTTGGACTTCAAGAATAGTTTTATTTCAATTTTATTTAAGATGAGAGTCAGATATTATGGAATAGTCGGTTAATACCGTTTTGGCTCTGTTTGTAGCTGCTAATGCGTAAGAAAACCTTGAACTACTGAAGAAAGACTTGCATGATGCATTGCAGTGAGAGTAGACATATCACTCGTTTCAGAACAAAGTGTGTTTAGCGATTTCCAAAAGTTTTTCATGTAAATTTTCAAACTTTTTAACTTACCAGTACACATGGGGCGTGAACGTTAAAATTAAGCATAATGTACACTAAAAGAATTGTAGTTTGTGTGTAATACTATGAGCGTTTTATAGCTGACAATGTGTTGTCCTTCAATTTAAAGGTTCATTTTCCTAGATTAGGGGTGTCCGACCCGCGGCCCGGGGAATAATTTTGGCGGGCAACATGTGGCTCGCCTTGAATAATTTTGCGGCCCGCGAGATTATTTACAACTTGACAAAATTCGACTATTTTGTACAATATTTTTTTGTTTAAAGATTTTTTTTTTGTAAAAAATAAATCTCACAACTGTTATTATTTTATAACGTTGCTTCTGTTACTGCGAATCTCTTTTTTTCTGAATTGAAATTTATGAAACATAAATCGTGCTCAAACTTAACGCACGAAAATCTGCAACATCAATTACGATGAGCAAATACACATGCATTGAGATCGACTTGCAAAAACTAAATGAAAGATTTCAGAAAAAAATATTTCACTAATTAAATAAATGAAACATTATTTGATCATTGCATTTTTCTTTTTCTCTATGTATACATGAAAAACAATGAAAACAATAATAATATATGTCTGTTTTAAATTTTCTCTCGAACAAATGTTTGTAATGGATCCAAATCTAATATAAATATATATGTTTTTATATGCGGCCCGCGGTATTGTGAAGTTCTTCCGAAGTGGCCCGCGAGGTCACATTTGAGTTGGCCACCCGTGTCCTAGATGATGTGTTGAGTATTATGGAATACTAGGATATTCCATAATATCTAACATGTATTAATAAATTGTCCTATTCTAATGTATCATTTGTGTTAAGACTCCATGCCATCAACTAAAGAACCAGGAAACAAAGACTCTGAATGTATCTTCTGTAACGGAAAATTTTGCGAAGACCAACGAGGGGGAATTTGAACTCAACTTTTTTCTGAGGGCTCACAATGATTGTGCTGGAGCGGAGAATTGGGAATTTTTAAAATAGACTCGAAACAGAAATGTCATTCACGTATTTTAAGAAATGTGGCTTTTATAGTTAAAAATAACTCTTTTATGAAATCTTAGTTTTCCTGTGATTTAAACTACCTATTCCAGAAAACCCGATTATTCCATTGTACCCTCCCTCCATTTATCTTTTTCCTTAAAATTAATTTTTTACAAGAACAAACTAAATATTATTTCTTTTGATAAGTGAGAATTCCTTACAATCGTTTATAATATATAACCATGATGATTTTGGAATTTTTATCAAAAACCGGTAAAGTTATTTTAAGAAATATATAAATGGTATTCCATAAACCCGACTCTCATATGTATGGTATTCCATTATTATATATATACTGTCTTCAATTTCTCATATATTTATCAAATATGTTTAAATTCACAAATTTTGGCTTTGGTTTAAAAAAATAATACTTAAAGTAAAGAGCACTTAAAACACTTAACCAGGAAAAAGAAAACGAAATAGCGAAACGATAATTTAAAAAAACAATTTTTTGTTAAACATTTTTGAAGCCCGGTTTTTATTTTATATTTTTAAGGGGAAGGAGGAAGTGTAGTATATTGATATAAATTCTTGAACATTTTATCATTTTTCTCCTAATCTGATTTTCTGAAGTAATTTTAATTCATTTGATTAAAAGTTTCGCAAAGTATTCTATTTTCCCCAAGAACTGAAAATCGAGTAAATTTCATTCAGTGGTCGTATTCCCAGAATTTGCGTCTGGAAATCTGTCGTGCGTTTGCTGAGTTGCGTGTGAAGTGAAATTAGAATATTTAGAAAAGGACAGAATACGTTAACGGGGGATGTACATACGATTTTTCGTGGAAATATTATAACTCGGAATGTTCTCGGAAAATGAATTCATTCGGTTTCCTCTTTCTCAGCCCTAGCGCCATCTGTAGGATGCGATAAACATTACTTTCGCGCTTTTTATGTACCGTAAAATCCGGCGTATAACGCGCACTTTTAACTCAAAAAGTACGATCGAAAGTTCGTGTTAAAGTGCGCGTTATGAGCCGAATTTTACGGAACATTCTTGTTATTTAAGTAAAAATCCTATTGTATGCATTAACAATGTTTATGAATATTTTTTGAACTTTTTCTTTTCTTTTTACCATAACCTTAATGTTTTAAATTTTATAAATCATTTGTGTGTGTGTAATAATCAAAGTATTCACTGTATAAAATTCTTTTTAAATTCAACTTATCTTGATAACATTTTTGTTTCTTTTTTCTACGAATGTATTAAAAACCGTTTTATGAAATTAAATTTACTTTCCTAATAAACACAGAAACGCTTACTACTTAGTTACATAAAATGTATTCCATGTTAAATATTTTCAAATAAAACATGAAGAATTATTTAATTACTTGATGAACTTAATGCTTCTATAATACACATAAGCCTTGAAAACTCTGATATTATTATAAATTAAAACCTACTCGAGACGTTCAAAAAACAATATGCTTTTTTTCCTTTCAGTCTCATAATGTATCCTCTAATTCCAGTGCGTACTCTTCCTAGTGTAGATTCTAATTAATGCAGTTGTTGAAAGACGTTTATTCTCGTCACAAATAATACAGAAAGTCATTAACACCCAAAGAATCATCGCAGAACTTAGATTTATTCTATTGATAATTAAAGAATCTTGAATAACTCTTCAATGAATTCGTTAAATTCGAAATTAAAGTTGGAAATGTCGAAGGATTTGAATCCTGAATTAATTAATGATTGGCGCGTTCGAGTCCTCAGAGGATTTCGAGGGCTTTAATTAATGCATTCATTCCATTTTCTCTCCACTCATTAATTGGATTAGTTGCGGGGGTTTTAAATGCACTTTGATTTCAGAGTAAAGAACGCAAGTCTAAACTATTCTCTTTAGATGCGTTTGTTTATTTACTTTTGACTTATTCTGTTCCAAAATGAAGTATTTAGCACCTATAAATCTGTAACAAAATTTGAAATATTTGTAATTTTTGAAAAATTTGCCATTAATAATCGGAAAGTTCTGTTAAGGAAAGTCATTTATGCACTAACTTCTTTATTTAGTTCGTCCCGTTAACATATCGATAAATTTTATATAACAGCGAAAAGAATTTCGGAAATTTTCAAGAGTGCGTTTTGTGATGGAGTGATTATATTTCAATTTAATGTATCATCACTGGGCTAAAACCATGGTCACATGATAAATGCAATCACCTGTTTTCCTATGAATTCAAAGCTGCCATTACTCTTGTACTTTTCTACTTGTTAAATGTAAGTAAAGTTTTCAAATTTGATAGTTGCGTAAAGATGTTCTATCAAAATTTTTCAAAACGTTTTTCCAAAGTTAAAAATATTTTTTTGTTCAGTGTAACATGTCCATCTATGTGAATTATTATTGTTGACAAAAAAAACTGTGTAATTTTTAATAGAAAATTTCTGCAAGAAGCAAAAATTTGGCATCATCAAAGCGCATGAACTGATTGGATGGAAACACGTGATTGCATTCATCATGTGGATGTTATATCTCGTGAATTCATAAATCGATTGGTTAGAAACACATGATTTTAGTTATCATGTGACTATGACGTCACTTGAATTTAGTCCATTGATGTAATAATTAAATTTCTTCGTAAATTGTGTTTTATTTTATTTTTTGTTTTGTCGTAAAGATGAAGAAAAATTAAATTTAAGATAGCTTTTACGAATTTTTTTACAAAATTAGGAAATATAATGTTTGTTGAACGGACATAAACTTTGCTCCTTGATTATTCTTCTAAATAAAATATTTGGCACTTCTAAACCCTTTCACAGGAAAAAAGAATACGCCACAAAAATATGTATGAACTAATAATAAACTTCGAAATAGCTGAATTTGTCATTGTAGAAATTTGATGAATTTTCTATTTTGTGGTTTATTAACATTGTTTTCTGAAGCAACGCAAATGCCATTGGTTATTTCGACCTTTAGTCAAATGACTATAGGTCTCCAAACTTCCATGTCATGCTAACGTGAGGACTTTCAACCTCTCTCTTTAAGGCGGGTTTTCAATAGTATCTGGACTCGACAAAGCCGGCTACATGTTCGCGACCATGCGGTCATTTAACTTTTGATAAAACAAAGATAAAATAATGAAATCTCCATATTAATTTGAAAGACTTTCCTACTGAAAACCCAAAATACTGCAGTGCTTTTTAAATATTTACCGCAATTCTGGGTTGAAAAATTGCACTCGAAACATCATTAATCATTTATCGTAAAAATACTACTCTTTCCTGAACAAGATCTCCTTGGGTGAAGTGGGGAAAAAGTAATTAATTAATTAACGAAAACGCTTCGACATTTATTTCAGTCAAGTTTTTCCTCCGCTTCCAATCCGCCTTTCGGAATGCAAAATAATTCTTCCCTATGCTCATTCTATTTGCGTAATTAAAAACAAATAGAATTAACGAAATAAAGACAAATCTCTCTCTGAGCCAGTTGTCGTTAACAGATCGTAACCATGGTGACTTGTCATTTTGATTATAAATCCTGCTTCCTCTAATGCGATTAATAGGGATGATAAAGAGATCAATGCACCGTATAAGGAGGAAATTCTTCCCCAAATCTTTCGATTGACTCGCTTTGAACGTGTTTCGATGGGGTGATGAAATATTGTTACGATTGCGTCGCTTTCCCTTCTCGGGATTTCATCATGATCGCGCTGATAACCTCGATCTTTTTTTCCCTGTCAATTGCAGTTTAATGCAAACTGCAACATAAGAGGTACTGGGTCTTTTAACTTTGAATTCCCGCCTTCGATCTGATTGTGAAAATGCAATACATCGTTCATATTTCTCAATTCTGTTCAAAACACTGCCGATCGATTTCTGATGTTTTCTTTAGCCCTTTACTAATGATCATCCAGCAGTCAGCTTGTGCAATTATTTTTCCAACAATACCACTGTAGCTAAAAACTGTCTTCGCTCTGTGCTTCAAAAAAAGACATGTACTTCTAACTCAAAGAGAAAAATTGAATATATAAGTTAACTCAAATAAAAGTCAATGTTCTGTTTGCTATTTTGTAGTTTGGGAATATACATGAAAATCGCTTAACACGAAACTGAAGGGACTGAAATATTTTTCGTGTTAAAGGATACTGCAAAACAAAAACATTCACAAAAACTTTAAAGAAATTTAATACAAAACGTCGAAGTTTTTTGAAAAACAAAATATTTACTGAGTTTTTGGAAAATAATCTAATATTTTTCTTTCTATTGTCTTTTTCGTCATCAAATTGTCAACAAAATTGTTCGATGTCGTCCATTTTGTTTTATTCATTTCACCATTGGAATGAGTGTCTAAATAACTGCGCATACTTTTCATGATGTTTCTCACTTCGGATGACATGGGAGCTGCATTATTCATTTCATTTTCGTCGTTGTAATCTGCATCTGTGTTATTTTTTTAGCTTTGAACAGACTCCAAAATGTCTTTGTGTGCCATAATGTCATCACTTGCTACGACAAACTCTTCCGCTGATGCAGTAGGACAGTTCGATCCGGCTCTGGTTTTGTTCATTCTCAGAAAGAGATAAAATTCTTTTTGTGTTAAGCGATTTTCGTTTCGTGTTAAGAGAAAAAAATTCATGAAAATGCTTATTAATTTTCCGGGATTTTTGTGTTATTTTAAGTGTTTTCGCGTTAAATGTATTTCACTGTACTGAAAACACACCAAGTATGTTATTTTCGCTGCAATGGCACACTTCCTATGTGGGAAAAAGAGTTTTACAGGGAAAGTACTCTTCCCAGCACGAACTTGAATAATATGACAACGCTATAGTACAGGGGTGGCCAACCCAAATGACCTCGCGGGCCACTTCGGAAGAACTTTACAATCCTGCTGGAAATATAAAAATTTCTATCTTTATATTGAATTTGGATCCATTTCAAACATTTGTTGGAGTGAAAAATTAAAACAGACATTTGTTATTATTGTTTTCATGTATACAAGCATAGAGAGGAAAAGAAAAATAATGCGATGATCAAATAATGTTTCATTTATTTAATTAGTGAGATATCTGTTTCTCAACTCTTTCACTTAGTTTTTGCAAGTCGATCTCAATGCATGTGGATTTGCTCATCGTAATTGATGTTGCAGATTTTCGTGCGTTAAATTTGAGCACGATTTATGTTTCATAAATTTCAATTCAGAAAAAAAGAGATTCGCAGTAACAGAAGCAACGTTATAAAATAATAACAGTTGTGAGATTTATCTTTTACAAAAAAGCACCCTTTTTAAACAAAAAATATTGTACAAAATAGTCGAATTTTGTAAAGCTGTAAAGAATCTCGCGGGCCGCAAAATTATTCAAGGCGGGCCGCGGGTTAAACACCCCTGCTATAGAAAATGTGAACAGGGTTACTAAATGCGTTTATTTTTTAAATAAAAGAAACATTTGATCAATCTCTTTTTCTGTTGGTCTTTTTGTAAAATTTCTTTTTTTAGTGTCGTGCATGTCATAAGAGCCATTTTCGTTTCGGATTTCGGTAGTTACGCTCTCCCGATAGATCGCACGTAATGTTTTAATATTCACTGAGTGATGTCCTCGAAATGAAGATGGAGTGAGGGGTCGATAGCTCCTCGGAGAGGCATATATCATTCGCTTTGTTGAGTTCGGCGAAAAGAGCATCGAGGCTCTTACGGTTAACTTCTGGACATGATCGAGAATCAATATCGAATCTGTTTCAAAAACTACATGTTTAATGCTGTGTTTTAAAGCAGCGATACCATATTCCGCTCCACAGTCCCGTTCGAATTCCTGGACAGTGTTTCGCCTTCGAATAAAACGTAACTGTATCTTTCTGTTTCTACGAATTTAAATTTTTGAAATTTTATTTATAGCATCAGTACACTAAATCAGTGGCCTTCCAACTTTTTCGAATCTCGGAACTCTTTGGTGTTTTCGGACTAAACCCATTCCACACTTAGAAGAATATATCTTAAAATATTTATACAGTAAATCAACATGTTGTGGGTACTTTATGAACAGAAAAAAATGTATTGTACGTAATATTTAAGAAAATTTTGATTAAACTTTAATTACTTACTCATTAATGATATTAATTTGTGATTTCCATCGACCTATGCATTATATTTAGTAACTAGAAAATGTGTTTTAAATTTTTTTACACAAACTGTCGAAGTCTAGGTCTTTTAAAGCTATTTGCAATCACATTCCATATTATGCGTTTTTTATATTTTAATTTTGTTGCGAAGTTTGATAGTGAGGGTTAACATCCGTGATAAATTGGCAGTTTGGTTGATATTGCTTTTCATTTTTTAAAAGTTACTCTATAACTTATTTATCTTTAATGGGTGCATTTCACACTAACAAAATAAGATTTCTGGTTATTATATAAATGTATTTGTCTTTTTCTAAATTCATGTTAGAGGTAAACTAAATATAAAAATTGTACATTAAGTGGTCCATGAAATTCTAAAAATTGGTGAACGCTGCTTTCATGGAATTGGAACTGTTAATCGTGATTATTTTACGAGCAATTATCCAATCATACAAACATCGATTGACCAGCGGAGTAGTACCCATTTCACCCTATGAATCCATTTTTACAACCTCAGCTCCCCAGAAATTCCACCCACAAAGTCCCTAAAACAGCCATCTTCTTCGGGTTCGCGCCGTGGCAGCGGTAGCCTAGTGGTCAAGGTAACAGACTCGTGGCTGGCGTGTCATGAGTTTGAGCCCAGTACCACTGAAGACCAGTAGGGGAGCGATGCACGTTAAATCTGTGAAGAGCTCAACAGTTGGTGTGGTGTAGTAGTTAGGAGAAGGGAGTGCCAGAGCTCAGGTGTCGTCCTCGTCACTTGACCATGGTTCAAAATTAAGAGATCTGTAGCCAAAAAGCCCTCGCGTAGCTGAACAGTGCGACGTTAATATTCACTCTCTCACTCAGGTTTGCTCCCGTTTGTTGCTGAACGTTTGTATTGCGTTTCTATCCCGATGCAAAATTGACTGCCTTTTGTGTCTCTTGAAATTCTCCGAAACCGTTTCACTGCATTTCAATTATAATTTCCTCTTTTTGTTATAATAAAAAAGAAATTATTGTTCTTGGCTGCTTTGTTATGTATCTATTCATTTTACTTTTATATGGTGTCTGTTTTGTGAGCAAGTGTATGTATATATTTTTTAATTTAATCACAAAAGCTTTCTTCTTTTTTACAGTCCGATTGCACGACAGTATACAAGAGGAAGGATACCACTACTTAATATTTGATCTGTAAGTATCTTTACAATATAGATATACTATTCAATAGAAACAGAAGCAAAAGATTGTTATTTTGCAAATGTTATCATAAACCTTAGAAGTATTACTGTGAAGTACTTCATAAAAAACAAGTAATATAAAGTCAATTTCTACTTAGATCAACAAAGAAAAATTGTATTTTGCTACTTTTTATTAAATAGTTAGAATTAAATATAAATATGTATATACATAGGACAGAATCACAACATTAAGTGGTAATTCATTTTTATTAATTATCATTAAAGTATCGTGTTCTCATCCAAAACAATCGTGTCTAAAAAATTTCAGTTCAACTGAATGCTTTAAAACGTGAAAAAAACCTTTTCAATTTTTACACAAGTCGCCAACGTGGCTGTATTTGTAATTCTTTAAGTAATTAGTTTTAATCAAAAAAAAAATTTATTAATTATAGTTAAATGATTGTATTGTCATCCAAAATAATCATGTATATTAAATTTAAGCTCAATGGAGCGCTTTAAAATGTATTTTATTAACAATTGAAAATTCCACCAAGATAATTAAATAAATAAATATATAGAGAGTGTGAGTTAACCGTTCCAATGCGGCGAAGCGCTTCGCTTGTTTATGTGCCAAAAATGCGGAGAAGCGCTATTGCGCTTCTCTTGTTTTATACTGAAAATGCGGAGACGCTGCTGTTGGGTAGTATAATTTTCGCATCTATTGAGAGCAGTTGAATTCCTATCAATCGCAGTTTTTATTCATTTTACTCAATTGTGATTTTTAATAATATCAGAATTAAAATAAAATAAAATACAGTGGTAAGTAGTAATGCAGTAGAGCCGCTGCGGTGCGTTAGACAAAATGAGCGGGTTTTATTTATTTATTTATTTATTTATTTATTTATTTATTCGCAAAATTGTCTGGGTAAAAAATTAACTAGACTTCAATTTACTTCGAACATTATTGATGCTATAGAGGAGGAATGGTTAGCAAGCAAAAATGCCACAGGAAGACTATCAATAAGTGCAAAGTTTTCTTTAGAAAAATTACCTGGACGAAACTTGCGACATTGTGATGTGTCTACACTATTAAAATTCGTAGGTTATCTCTGCGTCCCTATCTTCTCACGAACCGCATGACGCAGAAACTTGCCGAAGGTACCGAAATTTCGGGAATGATACGAGGAATCCGTTTTGACCATTTATATTCCGATATTCCAATTGGTTAAAAAGATATTAATTAAAAATCTTAAAAGGTATAATTAGTATCATGTTTCTCCGCCAGAGGACAAGTTCAAAAATTTGGAACTTCTTTTCAGACGTTTTTAAAACGCTATCTAATTTTTTTTCATGAGACTCAGACAAAAAATAATTACAAATTCGGAAAGATCATTTACTTCGCCACGATATGGTATAATTTATTTTACAAAATAATTATATTTTGTTCTTTTTACGATTTTTTTAAAATGAGTCGAAATCGATACGTTTTTATGAGTATGATTTCTAAGTCGTTCCACTTGCATTTTCTTTCGCTCTAATGAAAAAATATTTTACACTAAAAAAGTTCATAATTTTCTCTTTTAAAATCAGTCATTTAAAAAATTTAATATCAAAAACTTTTTTTTTTTTACGATTTTTCAAAAAATACTCAAAATTTTATTTAAATACTTAATAACTTCTTTGTTTATAAAAATAATCTCACGAAACTTTTTTTCCGTGTGTAGAACGATATTACACGTAATCTGTACAAAGATTGATAAACTATCGTAAAAACTACGGCTTTTTTAATGTGTTTTTCGTTTTTTTCCCTTTTGCGAGAAATATGTAAGCATTATTTTTTTTGTTTAAAAGCTACCGCTGTTTGCTATCGACGTGTGAAGTTTGAATGTATTAACTTAAAAATGAAGCCCGAAAAAACATTTTACTTTTATCAAATAACACAATGCGAAATTGTATATTTCTTCTTTTTATTTTTGAAAGTCTTTTCTCTGCTCCCCCCAAGGAATCGCGGCGCAATCGGTAAAGGCGTTTCTTCATAGACCATAGTACTCGGCTTCGGAGCTGAGGTTTCAATTTTATGATTTTATAAAAAATACTCCAAATTTTATTCGCGCATTTAAAAACTTCGCCAGCAAGTTTGTAATTGGAAAGATAATTTATTTCGTCACGATATGCAAGTTTTTTACAAAACTACGATACTTTACTACATAATTTAAGACTTTTCCAAAATGAGTCAATATCGATGCGTTTATATGAAAATGATTTTTTTAATGCCTTGAAACTTCATATATCGATTGCAAACAACGGTAATTTTTTTAAACAAAGAATGTAACAAAAATAATGCTTAAATATTTCTCGCAAAAAGGGAAGAAAACAAAAAACACAATTTTTTTTAAAGATATTTTATCAATCTCCGTAATCTGTACAAAGATTGAAAAAATTACTTAAAAATTACGGTTTTTTTTTAAAAATTGTGCCCCTTTTTCATTTACTTCCCTTTTTGCTAGAAATAACATACTTTTTTTTTAGTCAGATACGTGTTTAAATAATTTACCAAAAACACAGTGGAATGAAAAGGGTTAAAATTAATGAAAAGGGTTAAAATTAAAATAAAATATCAAAATGTTTTTATCAGATCGTTTTTTTATGTTTTTTTCAGTACATGTATATATACTCCTGTTTGTGAAAATTGCAACACCACGAAGGACCTACGCGAGTAAGCTGAAATTTTCACGAAATGTAAAGTAGGGCATGATATGCAAATGATTAGAATTGCAGACCGGTAGCGCATGCGTATATGAGCAGCGCCCTCTGAAGGGCGGATCGAACCGAATATAAATAGACGGCTGTAGCGAGGCGTGTATGATTATTACAAAATGGATCCGCAGATGATGGATTATGCAAAGATGATGGAGCAGGCAAAGATGATGGATGATGACGAGTTCGCACTCAGAATGTCTGCTATAAAGGCAGACGGAATATGCCGGATCGGGGGTCAAGAGGTTGACATGTTAGACCTCGTAAACCGCATGAATTCGCGCCGCAAACAGCCGGAACCCAAAAGGATAGCCGTATGACAAATGCCGTCGCCACCAAGAGATGCAAAAGCGCATTAAGATGACGAACGGCAGGAACACTGCATTAGAAGTGAGAAAGAAACCGATACTGACGCCCTCGTCAAATTCCAAAAAGCATGATGAACTCTCTTCCCAGAAGGAGCACATTTTGGGTGAGTTAGCTTTGTGTCTTCCTTGCCCTGTACTGGATTGCCCGGAAAATGCTAAATACGCTAGAAAGCAAAACGATCCCCCAGAGTCAAGTGCGAAAAAAGCACTCGCCCAGTAAACCGCGAAAATGTCAAAACTAAAAAGGTGATAGGGGTTTCGTCTCCCCAAAAAAGACTGCAAAAAGTTAAAATTTTCTGCTCCCATTCCCGGGACCACCAGCCTGTCACAGTGCAGAATAAATTCAGCAGCCTTTCTGTAAGGAAACTGAAAGTAACCCCACGACCCCAGACCAAACTGCGGCTCCAATTTCCCGCCCGTCACAGAATACCGCCAATTATGTTCAAATACAAAAGGCGAATTATAGAACAATTATTAAAAACTTAAATGACGAGGAAACCAAGCTGGCGGGGAAGTATCTAAAAATTTTCTGCAAAACTTCCGACGAACAATGATTCAGGGAAATAAAAGAACAATTTTACGTCATCGACCCCGCAGACTAAAAGTTGTCATCAAAGGTCTCCCGAGAAATCCACGAGATCCAAGATGATTTAACTTCCCAAGGATTCAACGTAGAAAAAGGTGGCCCAGCTCACCCGATCATAAAGCCCCGCTCCCCATTTTCATGGTCGAGCTAGAAAAGAAACCAAACTCCCCAGATATTTTTAAACTCAAAAATGCTGCTAAGTGCAAGTAGACGCGTTCAACAGACGAACAGTGTTACAACTGTAACCTGTTTAACCACTCATCAAAAAACTGCTTCATGCACACCAGATGCCTAAAGTGCGGTGAATCTCACCGCACAAACGACTGCCCCATAAAAGAAAAGATTCAAAATCGCATAAATTGCAACAAGACGGGACACATGGCAAATTGGAGCCAATGTGAGGAATTCCCCAAGAAAAACCCAGAAAAGGTGAAACGACCCGGTGGTTACCCCGGAACCCCGGCCGCCAATGAAGAAACCCCTTCACCTAAAGAAAATAATAACGCAATTCGCGAACTGAGAAGATTTTTTCTCGACTACCCCTTTCTCTTAGAAATGGGTGCTACGATGACGAAAAACGATTAGATATCTTCTACCAAAACCTAGTTAAAAGTCGAAAGGCTTAATTTTCTAGCTCTTTTAATTTCCAAAGATTTACTAACTCAATGATTCACTTTTTTTTTTCAAACCCGAGCCCACCGGTCGGGTAACCCCGACCATTGGTCGAAGCGAGACACCCTTCAGATTCTCGGGCGCAATTGCGACCCTGAGCCAGTTCAGCAATCCAGTACTATCGGCAAGTTAGATTTTCAATGCTACTCCCCCAAGTGTTCGACAGGAGATAAAGACCTCTTCGGAGATCAGGTGCTCCGCTGTCATCGTTCAACAACTCGGTGGTTATATGCCAGTGTAAACGTAAACTGAATCTTTACTATGCCTCGTCGATGAAAAGGAGTGAAATTTGAGCAAATTTCGGAGTTTGAACGGGGCAGAATCGTCGGCCTTCGTGAAGCTGGATTGTCTTATCGTGCAGTAGCCGCTCGTGTGCAGCGTAACAGCAGCACAATCATGCGTGTTTCGAAGCAGTGGACGGACGAGGGTCGGACAGCTCGGAAATTCGGGAGTGGACCCCAAAATGTGACGTCAGCTCCCGATGACAGACGCCTGGTGCGAATGGCTCAGACGGACCGCACAGCTTCTTCAAGGCAATTGGCAGCACAGTGGTCAACAGCTACAGGTGTTTCATTGTGTGCTTCATCAATTCAGAGACGTCTGCTGCAGCGTGGGCTGCGCGCAAGGATTCCTCTCACGCAAAACCATCGCCACCTGCGGCTACAATGGGCCAATGTGCATAGGAGCTGGCGTGCTGATTGGCAGCAGGTTGTCTTTTCTGACGAATCCCGCTTCAATTTGTGGCACCATGATGGCCGAATTCGTGTCAGGCGCTATGCCGGTGAACGGCACATTCCGGAGTGCATTATCGAACGCCACAGTGGACGAACACCAGGAGTTATGGTCTGGGGTGCCATAGCATATCATGAACGATCACAATTGTTACGAATTGTGGGCAATTTGAACAGTACCCGATACATAAACGAAGTTTTACAGCCCCAAGCTATTCCTTTCCTGCAAGGATTGCCAGGGGCTGTATTCCAGCAGGATAATGCCCGTCCACATGTCGCCAAGACTGTCGAATCCTATCTTGATTCGCAGCAAGTACAGCTTCTTCCTTGGCCTGCGTATTCGCCGGATATGTCCCCGATTGAACATGTGTGGGATATCGTTGGGGAGCGTCTCGCTCGTGATCTTCGTCCTGTTGTTTCGACAGACGAACTTTGGTTGCGCATACAAACAATATGAAATACTCTTCCGCAGGCAGATATTCAAAATTTGTTTAACTCCATGCCGCGTCGTGTAGCAGCTCTTATTGCGGCGCGTGGTGGCCACACAAAATACTAATTTCTATCTCTTTTAAGTGTTTGTTTGGTTTGAAAATGTAATCATTTATTTGTACCATTACCACTCAACTGTGTATTAAATTTCATTCACAACTATGATGCTTCCTTCATGGTGTTGCAATTTTCACAAACAGGAGTTTATATGCTTTCCTCCATACTGGTTTTTTTCTAACTTGTCTATATTTATATGTTTAATCACACGTTCAGAAGAAAGCAATCGTTTTAATAACTATCAGTAAATTTTTCTTTTATTTATTACTTATAGAAATTTGATTTTAATAAATATAAATATGTTTTTAAAAGGATTATTTCTATTATTTCATTACTAAATGAATTTGTTAATTAAAAGTACATCGTCCATTATTTTGGATCAAAATACA
This sequence comes from Trichonephila clavipes, assembly GCA_019973935.1. Lineage (NCBI taxonomy): Eukaryota > Metazoa > Arthropoda > Arachnida > Araneae > Nephilidae > Trichonephila > Trichonephila clavipes. Next base: position 703,531 of record BMAU01021358.1, read on the forward strand.
TTTTAGAGAGATTTTTAAGCTAACTATGTATATGCAACGATTGGTTGATTCATGAAAATCTGAAATCTCTTATTATTTCAGATTCTTAGAAACTAACTATTATTAAAAAATTATGAACGTTTTTTTGTTTTACTCTTAGCATCAGAATCGTTTTCTTTTTACTGCTTCACATTAATATTTTTTTAATTCTAACGCAATATTTTTTTTATAAGTCATGCATCGAAATTTGAAGTTATATCTTATCTGTGAAAAGGAGGGGAAGGTAGAACAATAAATTTACACTAAAAAAAACCGTGTTCGGGCTATAGAGAAGGGAAAGAAACCTGTCTTATATCAAAAATAAGTAGAATGGAACAAATTTCGAAAAGGGGAAATTTTTTGACATAATTTTAGAAATCCCTCACATTGTGCGCGTACAAGAGCACACACAGAAATGCTGGTGTCATGAGGAAAAGAGAAAGCTCGAGCAACGCCGGGCTAAGCGGTGAAGGGGGGGGGGTGGAAGTCATTTTGAAAAAGAGTATTAGAGAGAAGTGCTGATTTTGTGAAGGAAAGGGAAAATTTATAAAAGTAGAGAAAGCCCGTGAAACGCCGGGCCATGCAGCTAGTGCAGTAATAAAAATGGTAATGGAATTAAACGATCCAACTTAATTTGCGCTATATGTAAAAAAGGAATTTATATTGAATTTGTGCAGCAAATCATTCTTGTAATAAGTGAGAATAAAAAATATTTTTGTTAGTAAAAATTCTTGTTACCTAATTATTAGTGTTAAATATAACCATTTCTATATTTTTCTACAAAAAAAATTTCTACGCATTTCATTCCGCACTTTTAGCATACATATAAAAAAAACTCTAACTCTTCAGCACTCAAACGGTTAGTAGTAGGAATTGAAGAAAAAAGTAATCCCCTTTTTCAATTCCTACCATTAACTCACACTCTCTCTATATTTATTTATTTATCTTGGTGGAATTTTCAATCGTTAATAAAATACATTTTAAAGCGCTCAATTGAGCTGAAATTTAATATTAAATTTAATATGATTTTATTTTGGATGACAATACAATAATTTAATTATAATTAATAAAAATTAGTTGATTAAATTTAATTATTTAAATAATTGCAAATACAGCCACGTTGGCGATTTAGTGACCATTTTGGCGATGCACGTTAAATCTGTCGAAGCTCAAACATCCACCTGTTGGTATAGTGTGGAAGTTAGGAGAGGTGAGGCCAGCACAGGTGTCATCCTCATCACTTGACCATGATTCAAAATTAGGAGGTCCGTCGTCAATAGCCCTCGTGCAGCTTTATAGTGTGACGTTAATACAACATGTGACGATAAAGCTCGGTGAATAAAGTCAGAACGGCTGATCTGGCAACACTGGCGAAAGAAAACGCTGCACATGCGTAGCGGCAGATATTGACCATCTGCTCCCGCCTTTGTTCAGTTGAGCGTCGTTTGTGTTCCCTTTTTGACTTGTTTTACAAAGTGCTTGTTTAGTGTGTTGGTTCTTAGCTGAGAACAGAAAAATGAACGGGAAAAAAAAGAGATCAATTTAAAGTTGTTTTTTTTTTAAGCTGGGCAAGACACCGAAAGAAACTTATGCTAGGCTGCAACGTGTTTATGAAGATTAAGCACACTTTCCATGAAGTGTGTGTACAAGTGGTTCATCCGTTTTCGAGAAGACTGGTTAAGAGTTTCTGATGAACCCCGTAGCGGAAAACTGGCGACCTCCGTCAGTGACGAAAACATTGAGGAAGTGAGAAAATTAATCACGAAAAATTGTCGATTAAGTATGTACATAACAGCTGATGAACTGCATGGTAACCATGAATCTGTGTGACAAATCGTCACCCAGAATTGAGGGATGAAAAAAACGTGCTGTCTTCTTGTACCACATCACTTGACGATCGGAAGCAGGCACGTTTAGAGACCTCACAGGATTTTGTCGAAACGGTGGAGCAAAAGGGGGGGTGCAAACTGAGCATCCACCATACTCGCCATATCTTAATCTTCCAGACTTCTTCCTATCTCCATGACTCAAACTCGCTTTAAAGGGGAAGAGATTTGATGATATTCCTGACATGCAACGAAACGTGACGAGGCTTTTGAACTCCATCCCAGAAGAACACTTCTTGCTAAGTTTCCGGGACATGTGTGTATAGCAGATCTCAGCGGTGCATTGTTATGGGAGAAGATTATTTCGAAGGCCAGTAAGGTAACTTTCATTAATATTTCCTCTACGTTAACAGGACTATTCACCGAACTTTATTGTTAGAGGTTATATTTACTCACTCAGCCGATAATCGAAGTTAAACATCAACGAGCGCAGGAAGGTGACCACCTGAGAACATCACGATTCGATTGTATTGATTGATTGATTGAATATTAACGTCGCACTGTTCAGCTACACGAGGGCTTTTGGCGACGGACCACGTAATTTTGAACCATGGTCAAGTGACGTGGACGACACCTGAGCTGGCACCCCCCTCTCCTAACTACCACACCACACCAACGGGAGGACGTTTCAGCTCTCGACAGATTTAACGTGCATCGCTGCCCTACACGGCGGGTCTTTAGTGGTACAGGGTTCGAACCCATGACAAAGCAAGCCACGGTCCGATACCTATACCACTCGGCTACCGCGGCCACTCGATTGTATTGAAATATCAGCCTTGCGTGAAAATTATGTGCTCTCACTGGTGTTTCTACTGCACTTATCAACGGAGCCACACTTTACATTACATTTAAAGTGTCATTTCAAAAAGAGGGACGAACAGCTGACTACTCACCTCTGTCTGTAGTTGTATGTCTCTGTGTTGTAGTATCACTGATAAAATTTCGATGGTATCTTATCAAATGTTGGCAATGATTGAGTCGAAATAGTGTCTATTGAGAAATAAAGAAAAGAAACTCATCTGAGGACTCAATGTGTTATTGAGTGGCAACTTGCTTCAACTACAGTAGAACGTCGTTTATCCGAATGTCAATTATCCGGAGCGTCAGATATCCGAACCAGTTTTTCCGCGCACGGAACTGGTGTTGTTGCAACAACACCAGTTTTTTCAGAGGCCTTGCAGCGAAAAAACGAAGGTGTACAATGGTACAGGGAGAATAAGTGATTATTTTCCACAATAGAGGTAAAATTGCGACATTTTGCGCCTATTTTGCTCTTTCTTCAAGCACGTTTCCCACATGTCGTGATATTCGTATAGTGTCCGGTTTCATATACTGCATGGATCACATTCGGTTTTCGGTTATCCGAACAATCGCGTATCCGAACGGTGTCCGGCCCTCGGTCGGATAAACGACGTTCTACTGTACTACCGATTAAAGGAAATCACAGTTGCAATATTTAGAACAGATTAGCGCTGAGCTACTCTTTCTCTCTCTTTGTGCTAACTGCATTTATATTGGGAGGAATGTGAAAAACGATTTCTTTCTCAAAAACTTGCAGTTGCTCTTTATATTTATGTAAATTTTGAAGCAGCTAATAAAATTTTAATTAAAATTGTCAGAGAAAAAAAATATAGGCGGTGTAGAGTAAAAGCTGTTTGTAAAGAGTGTTTTTTTTCCAGGTATAGAAGTTTAAGTTGGCATTACTTTCCAAGATGGCGACCGATTTAACAGCTGTCAAGTGATTTATTCTCAGTTTGGTTTGGCAATTCATCATGAATAGACTCACGCTTGAACAACGCTTTCAAATTGTGCAATTTTATTTCGAAAATAATGGTTCTCTGTGCGGAATTTTCATATGCGATGTTTAGCGATGAAGCGCACTTCTGGTTGAATGGCTACGTCAACAAACAAAACTGCCGCATTTGGAGTGAAGCTAATCCACAAGTGTATGTCGAAACACCGTTACATCCAGAAAAACTGACTGTTTGGTGCGCTTTATGGGCTGGTGGAATCCTTCTTCAAAAACGATGAAGGCCGCAAAGTTACAGTCAGTGGTGATCGGTATAGAGCCATGATTACTAACTTTTTCATTCCTGAATTGAACAATTATGATGTCCAGGAGCTGTGGTTCCAACAAGACGGTGCAACATGTCACACAGCTCGTGCCACAATCGATTTATTGAAAGACACGTTTGGTGACTGCCTAATTTCACGTTTTGGACCTGTGAATTGGCCTCCAAGATGTTGTGATTTAACACCGCTAGACTATTTTCTGTGGGGCTATGTAAAGTCATTGGTCTATGAGGATAAGCCACAAACGTTTCACCATTTGGAAGACAACATTCGCCGTGTTATTGCCGATATACGGCCACAAATGTTGGAAAAAGTCATCGAAAATTGGACGTCCAGATTGGACTACATCCGAGCCAGCCGTGGCAGTCATATGCCAGAAATTATATTTAAAATGTAATGCCACAAGATTATCTTTCGAATAAAAAAAATTCATGTCAATCTAATAATACATCGTTGTTTTATTGCAATTTAAAGTTCTATACCTCTAAAAAAACACCCTTTACAAATAAAAAAAGCTTTATACTACCGCGTATTTCTTCCCCCTCAAAATTTATATTTTATTAGCTGTCTTAGAATTAGCTTGAATATTAAGAGCAACTGCAGTTTTTTTATTGTTAGGGTCAAGAAGTCATAATTATTTTATTTCATACTTTTTAGAGCAAATCAATCTAATAAAAAGTCTTTAGATTAGGATTGTAAAAAAAATTTATTTCCACACATTTAGGGAGTTATATCATTAATATAATATGTACTTTTTTTTCGTAAATAAACATATATTTGATTCAGCGCGGCCAAATAGGGTCGTTGTGTCAAACATATACCCAAGAATCACATTCAGTAATTGCATAAGGTTTATACAAAGTAATAATGAATGAAATATTGAATTAGATTGAAATTATACATTATATAGATTGAAATTATACATAAGCTTGTAATTGTAAAAAGGGCTTATTCAGTGTGCATTTGAGTGGAATTTTTACAGTATACGAGAGTTGATCAGAAAAAAAGGCTACAAGTCGTGTAAAGAAATATTTATTAACAATAGACACTGAAAATACAAAAGGGAATTAAGAGGCATATGTGCCTATCACTTTTCGACATAACCATCAAGTCTATTTAGGCATTCATCAAAACGCAGAACCAACTTCTTTAATTCGTCTTAGTAGAAATCAGGTTCCTGTCCATTGAGCCAGGTCTCGGCCAATGTTTTCACTGTATTATCTGAAGAGAACTGTCTGTCGGATAAGTGCTCCTTCAACCTCGAAAACAGGAAATATTGAATCATTTTGAAATATTTTGAATCATTTCTTCGACTCGTGCCGTGTTGATTTCTGTCGTTGAAGACCTTGGACGGCTACTCTCTGCCATTTGCGGTTTTTGACATCCTGCCTACCTGATTGAAAAGAGCGACACCATTTCACTACAAGTTGTCTGCTCATTGCTTCTTCACCATAAACTTCCACGATTTGATTGTGAATGTCAGATGTAAACTTATTCTTTGCCCATAAAAACCGAATCATGGCTCGCACTTCCAAATAAGACTAATTTTCTAAGCATCTTGCCATTTCAGTCATTCTGAACCGTCTGAGAACTTTCATTACCTGCCCGCATACCAGCTGTATTACAAGTAGCGCTATCTGTCTACATTTTGGGGAAACAAAATTTCTCCACAATATGTAGTTTTCAAATGCTGTGGCTTGTAACCTTTTTTTTTCTGATCACCACTCATATTCTCCAATTTGAAGAAGATATCTTTATCCTAGTTCGATTGATTAATAACATTTTTGCATACATAATTTACATAAATCTACCGGTTTTCCTATCACTTTGAATCTTGTATACGTGAAAACAAATAATCTTATACTGTTTGTAATATAAAAGTGAGATAGCTACTGATGTCTCGCATACAGTCTCAAAAATAAGCTGGATATGTTCTTTGATTATTGAGCCGCTCTCGAACTGAAATGCCCTCGTGTATTGTCCGAATAGAATTGCTCCGACTCTATTAAAACAACAGCATAAGCAAACTTCGCGCTCCGTCATCAAAAGAATGTTGGCTCTTAAGGGAATTGACCGCAAACAATTTGTGGTTGGGAAAAGGAATGTGAATTCTCTTCTTTCGCGTGGAGAAGGGGGAAAAACTTATGAACCGTGTTCTTATAAACCGAAAGTTGCATGGAGGGAAAATGCCGGGGTTCTTCCTCCCCCCCCACTCCCTCTTTTTTTTTTTAAAATAAAAGTAATGTCGATATGTCTACTTTGGGATCATTTCTATTATGCTGGAAGCGAAATGTATTGTAGGTGTGATGAAATGTAACAACATAGAAGAAGTCATCTACTCTCAAGTTGCCACAAAATAGCTATAAACTATTACATTTGCGTGATCGCTGTTTTTTAACTAATGAAATAAAGTAAAATTCTGTATATTTATTTTTATATCTTTTAAGAAATTCTGCTTTTAACTTTCAGAGTGACTGGTGGGGAACTTTTCGAAGATATCGTTGCAAGAGAATATTACAGTGAAGCGGATGCCAGGTAATTGAATGTAAACTTCACGATACTTGTGGTAGCACTATTTTTTCAGTGTTGCAGGAGAAGGAAAAGAACATTTGTAATATTCTATAATACACTAATTTTGTTTCATGTTTTGATATTATGTTGTATTTAAATATAGTCTTTATTTTAAAATAAAAGAATGGTTATACCTTTAAAATGATTTTAGATATATTTCTGTATTGTGCGATCCTGTGTTATGGATACTTTTTTTCCTTTTAAATAATTTTAATATTTCTACAAGTAAACGTAGTATATACACTAAGTGGCCAAATTACTATGACCACTCCTTGAATACAGTATTAGAACACCTTTTGACCTTAATACTGCATGGATTCTTCTATGCATAAATATAACATATCGGAAGGTGGTATGAGGAATTTGAGATCATACCCGAATGAATTATGCTTTCCAATGCCTTAAAATTGGTTGGTACTAGATCAGCTGTCTAATGCCTCGTTCGATCTCTTCCCACAGATTTTCAGTTGGATTGAGATCTGGTAATTGTGTACAGACCAACTAAACAAGATAATGTCTCTGTCATGCTCTTCAAACCATCTGCCCGTCGCCAAAAGCCCTCGTGTAGCTAAACAGTGCGACGTTAATATTCACTCACTCAAACCATCTGCGAACAGTGCCAGCTGTATGACAGGGCCTGTTGAGTGTATCCATCGCCAGCTGGGTATTCCATTAACATAACAAGATTTACTTGATCTACGATAAAATATCAATACCCTTGGGCATTCATTCTTCCATGGGGTCAAAGGGTCCATGGGTCAAAGGGTCCATGCAATGTCAAGAAATCATCCCTCAAACTATAATATCACCCCCCACACACACACACACCAGCTTGAAGAGTTGTGGTAATGCAGATAGGGTCCATACTTTCGTTCTGTTTTCTCTGTATTCGCACCTGCCATCTACGTGAATTAATTGAAAAGCGATGTACCGGACCACATGACCTTTTTCCAGATCTATTGTCCGATCCTTTGCGAACTGTAGACGTCTGCTCTTGTTCGAAGCCTACAGTAAAGGCTTTTGAACAGATTGTCGACTACCATAGCTGATACGGTGTAGTGCGGGGCGAACAGTTCGTTCAGAGCCGTTCGCAGTTACTCCTTGATTAGGATTCCCCGCAATTTGACGTACGGTTGTTCTTCTGTTGGACTGCATAACTTTCTCCTTTCCGAGCAAGCATTCAGTGGTCTGTGACAATCACAAGCCTGGCGTTTAGATTCGGTTTCCTATTTGATAATCCACTCTCTGTAAACATTAACAACTACTGCTCTCGAAAACTTTGCAAGTGCATCCGTCTTGCTGATACTGATTCCGACGCTTCGAGTTCCTGCAATTATCCCGCATTCAAACTCAGTTAAATCACGTTTTACCCCCATTTCTTCGCAAGCAACATAATGCAATTGATGCTTCGCTATTCCTTCATTCTATTTTAATTGCTATATCGTCCTCTAGCAGCAACAACGTGAAGTTATAGTGGATCTCCGTAGAAATGTCAAGTGGTCATAATAATTTGGCTACTAAGTGTATATGTTTTATAAAGGAACGTCATAGCTTATTTGTCAACTTTGTAATGCTTTTACTGATTGTGAAAATTTTAAATATAAATAATTTGTAGGGAAAAAAGGCAAGCTTTTTTTATACTTATGTTTTTTGATTAATAATTTTTTTAATTTTTACAGCCATTGTATTCAACAGATATTAGAAAGTGTTAGTCATTGCCATCAAAATAGTGTCGTACATCGAGACTTAAAGGTAAATGCATTTCGCATTTAAACTACGTCTTTCTTTCGTGGGGTGTTTTTAATGACGATTTTACATGTTCCTTTTCATCTAGCCAGAAAATCTCTTACTCGCCAGCAAAGCCAAAGGAGCTGCCGTCAAATTAGCGGATTTTGGCCTTGCGATAGAGGTACAAGGGGAGCAACAAGCTTGGTATGGTATGTTGCTTTCTACATTTCTCCTATATAAGTGGATGGGGGGAGGGAGGTTTCAACATTAGCTATATAATTGACTTATCTTTTCTAGAATTCTTTGAAGTCATGGCAGTAGCGTACACAAAGGGGAGCGTTGGGAGTTCGGCCCTTCCCATAGACCCACCAATTTTCAATTTTTGCTGTAGAGCAGGGGTCAGCAACCTATGGACAATACTCGTTGGCACTCTGCACTACTCTACAAATTTGTCGGTTTTTGAGTGGGGGGAAGTTGATAAATTTGCAATAGACCACATATTTGAGAAACATCTTCTGAATCATTTTACAGCTGTTTTGTAAATTACTGAATTTTATTGCTGGAGACATTTAATTGTTTGAAGAGAGAAAATTGCATGTGTTCTTTTCGCTTTTAGTTCTACATATCTAAGTAAAAACTCTTTTCTCATTTAAAAGATATTTCGAGTCTGCAAAGAAATTGGCCCTTGATTTTGCGATATGAAAGTAGAGTGGTGCAAGCACTAGCTTCGCATTAAAAATTTTATTTATCTTTTTATTTAACTATAATGAAGGGAAATATTATTTTATGTTGTGTATTTCTTACTTTAAAAAATTTGTTTAAAAATACTTAACATATGTACAATTATTATATTTTATTTTAGTTTTACTTTTTGCTGTTTGTTCTTATGGAAAGAAATATCTTTAAATTATACAAAAATTAATGCATAATAAAACTGCAAATCTAAATTATTCACCTCTAACTCTGTATTCATTATCGCGGAAATCGAATGGTTTCAAAAATGTTCTACTGTGTGGCACTCTAAATCATATGGTACAATGGTTTGGCTCGCCACAACTAAAAGGTTGCCGACTCCTGCTGTAGAGTTTACTCCTCTGTTCTTTGGTCAATGTTTACAGAATGTAACCCCCTCCATTAGAGAGGTCTGTGTACGCTTTTTAGTCGGGGGGATTCAATGTGTATTTGTTTAATTTTGTACCTACGTAGTATGAAAATATTTCTAACTGCAAAGAGGTAACTCAATATTTTCAGATAATTTTTCAAAATTTGTTATTATTCGGTGGCTAAGCATTCGATGTTTTAATGAAGTCTTAAAAATGATTGATAAAACGCATTAAATACTAAAGCTTTTTGAATGTGCATTTCAGAATAAAATATTTTTAAAAATATACTTTATTTTGTACCGTGTAAATCATGGCAAACACTCGAGCGTTGTAAGTGAAAGGTTGTGGGCTCAATACTGTATTCTACTGAAGAGCTTCGTATGGAATAACAGTTACGAGTTAAATCTAACTGAGCCTGAAAATCCTCACGTCATTGAATCGCGTTTCCAAATGGACTAAATCCACGATGGTCACATGATAACGGCAAACACGTGTTTCCCATTGATTAAAAATTGACATACTTGAGTTGTTCAACTTGTAAAGTTGAGATAACATTTAAAATTTGATGATTGGGTAGAGAGTTCACATGTTAAAATTCTTCAAACAGTTTTCAAAATTAAAAAAAAAACTTACATTATACGAATACTTTTAAATTAAGTACATTTTATTTAACTAAGTGCATTGTTATATCGTTGATAAATATGTACTTTCTTAAAGAAAGTTTCTGCAAAAAGCAAAAGTTGGCAACAATGAAGCACATGAACTAATTGGCTGGAAACGCGTGATTATATTTATGATATAATTATGACGTTGCATCAATTTATAAACTGATTGGCCGAAAACACGTGGCTCAGTTATCATGTGACTATGACGTCACATGAATTTAGTCCATTACGAGATCCATCCCCGACAACCCTCGTGTTACTTTTAAAAGCGCGATGTTAACAAACAATCAATGAATCAATTGGTAAGTAAGACAGCAAAAATTTTATGAAGTTAATTATTAGAATAATTTTATGTCATAGTTACAGGTTTTATATGAAACAACAAAGAGAAGAGGCTATGTATTATCCCCTTGAAATGAAGTATTTTTTAGCGTTCCGTGAAATCGAAAGTCGTCCAGCGCGTTCATTGTCTTCGATGGATTCTCGATCTTCTTTAAGGCTGTCTTCGGTAAAAGTACGAGAGCTTGAACTAAACGCGAAGCACATTTTTTCAGACAGAAAAAAATGCCTCAATTTCCATGGAAATTTGCTCATACCTCTGTTAATAATATAGTGTTTTTAAAAATTTCAAAATATTCCATGAATATTATCTTTTTCGTTTTAAGACATGAAGGCGTAGCCCCTTTAACATTACGATATAGGAGAAAAAACACGAAACACATTTTATACCAGAAAAAATGAATCAACTCGGTTAAAAATGGGAAGTACGGTAAAAAATAGTGCTCTTTAAAGAATAGTGAAGCCAGAATTTCATATTAATTTTTCATTTCTTTTATATCTGAAAAGATGTTCCAAATTCGGGTTCTATTCTTTAACATTAACCGAAAGCAGCCTTAAAATGCCGATACCATTTATAAAGCTTGGATCTCGCCATGGTAGATTCACTGTACTCTTTTCTTAGCATTTCCAAAGTCTCCATTGGTTGTTTCTTATGCCACCTGATCTCGACTGCGTCAGATCAGCACCTCCTAGATACAAGGCCTGGCCACTGATTTGTGACGTCACTACTAGTAGGGAGAGATCGTCCATCGCCTACGGCATTTCTCTGATGCATTTTTTTTAATACTTTTTGTTAGTAAACTAATTATACACTTTTTTTTTACAGGAGATTAAAAAAAATTAGTAAATTATTCATATTAAATTGTATTTCATGTACATAAAACATGAGTAAATATTAGTTTTCCTATTTAAATAATAATTGCATGTATATGATTATCCATGTATTAATTACAAAATCATTGTGTTGAACATAAACACATTTATTACATTGTAGAAAATTATAAGAGCCTTTTGTATTCGTATATTTCTTTTTTTACATAACTATGATTATTTCATAATTTTAAAATTTATATTCTTATTTTTTTTTCAGAATAGTTACAAAGAGGAAAATAAAATTAGAAATAGTTTTCAAAACAAAAAAACGACATACAAATTTAAAAACAGTAACTTTATTGGTATCGCACATCAAATATTATTAAATAAATTTCAAATATATTTGTAGATAAATCTACACCTGTATAATTATAGATATATACAGGAAAATAAATATATACTTAAAAATAGATTACACAGTTTATTTAGCTGTTTGTCTGTCACTTTTCTTTCCTTAAATTTTTAGTACTTTTTCTCTCAAAAGTAGTTAAATATGTTTTAAAACTTTATTGGTATCAAATTAATAAACAAAAGTTTGCTGTCTGCATAGCAGCATGAATAATTTCCATAAAATAAGTTGACAAAAATATTTTTTGTTAACCACCCCATACATATGATTCCAGAAACATACATGAAATTAAATATGTAACACAGAAACAGATTACACAATTTATTTAGCTATTTGTCAGTTACCTTTCATTGCGTAAAATGTTTCTATATTTTCCCTCCAACAATAGTTATTCAATTATGCATTGTTAAAAATGTAGATTAAATGTTTTAAAACTATTGGTATCATGCACAGTAATAAGCAAAAATTCTTCACTCTCTTCAATAACAGCATTAAAAATTACCAAAAAATAAAGTTCCCATAAATAACAATATAACAGGTTATCATAAAATAAGTTAAAAATATATGTTTTAGATAAATTGTACATATATTAAAGCATAGATATATACCTAAAAGAAATATATATAGAGAGAGAGAAAATGTAATACACACACACACCCATATGTAAAAATGTAATTCATTTAGCTAATAAAGTATAGGTATTTTTTTCAAAACAAAAAAAAAGACTAACAAATTTTAAAACAGTAGCTTTATTGGTATCAAATACAATCACAGCATTAAGAATTATTAAATAAATTTCAAATATATTCTTAGGCAAAAATCTATGCTATATAATTATAGATATATACAGGAAAAATAAATACATACATAAAAATAGATTATACAATTTATTTAACTGTTGCGCAGTTACTTTTCTTTCTTTAAATCTTTGGTACTTTTTCTTCCAAAACCAGTTATACATTGTTGCAAATATGAGTTAAATATGTTATAAAACTTTATTGGTACCATGCATAGTACATGCATAAATTCATTTGAATTTATCAAGCTAATCGACATTTCTGAGGCAATTTGACGTTGATTGTTTTTTTTTAAGGAACATATTTTCATAATCAATAGAAAAAAGTTCCTGAACTATTTTATAGTTGTAGAGCACTGCTGTAACAACATCTGGAGAAGGTCACAATAAACTTCCTTTGTCTAAGTTACGTATTAAATCATAGTTAGAATTTCGTTCAAAAGATTTATGAGAAGAACAAATGATTAGGAACAAAAGTCGCATTTTAATAATTTTAAGTGCTGCTCTAGCACAAACACCAGCTAAATATGTTAAAACAGGTAGATACGGCTGAGCATCACGAAAATCTTTAATCACGAATGTCTTTTAAGTTAAGCTGGCCATATGTGTTTGAAACCAAAGTTAAAGGTAAAAAATTTTGCATTCTTAGTTTAGCTTCTACTTCATAAAACTGTCGAACTGATATTAAATATTCCGAACCTGAAAAAAAAATCCTATATTTTTCAAACTGACTTTCTAATACATCTGTTCGGATTCTTCTGGAAAGAAAATACTGAAATTTTAATGCATTGGTTCAAAATTTTGATGCATATGTGGTATAAATAAAAACAAGATGTTACAAAATATCACCAACACAAAGTCAAATGTTGTAGAAAAATCATGGGGAACTTTACATTTCTACTTGGAGAACCAAATAGTATAACACTTATAAAAAAATTATTAATTATAGAGAAATATATACTTACTGAATTGATCAATCTTCGTTCAACCCAAGTATATTAGCAAATCTAATGTTCAATTAACAATCACTGGTGCTTCAATAACAGGTGTTATGATTCTATCCAACATAACAATTATTATTGTTTAATATCTTTATATACTACAGTCTATATGTCCTGAAGTTTTTCCGCATTTTAAATATGACATTGGTTCTGAAAAAGATGTAAATCGCGCGATTGTTGTTTTTTTCAAATTCTTCTTTCGAAACAATGTTCTCTAGGACTAAGCATTCTAAATGTTCATTTTCAAGTCTTGTATCTTTTGTGATATTCTCAAAAAAGATGTCTCAATTTTGAAAACTAATCTTGTGTTCCGAGAGATGGCACAATGTAATTTTGTAGTCTAAGTCACTTCTACAGAAAACACATTTTCTTCCCAATTATCACATAGTAACCTGTGTTTCTTCATATGTTGGATCACCAGCAAAATGCAATTCACAGGCCTAAAATGTAAAAAAAGAAAAATATAGTAAGGTATCATATAAAGGATTTGTCTCTAACATGGTTTTTGTAATTTAGAATTAAACTTTTGTAGGAAGTACTAAAACCAATGTGTTTTGACCACCCATTTGAGCAAAATTTGATAAATTTTGCTTATTTTTTTTAATTAAGGGAATTGATCATTCTTTTTTTTTTTTTGCTTATAGTTACTATTAATGTAAGCGTGACTAAATGAAATTCTTCTTGTTGGGTAACCATGCAGTTTACATTAATGACAATTGTTCTCGAAAGGAATCTGTTACTATTGTGGTCGTCAGTGGTTGGGAAATTGGTACCACCTCTTTATGGGGAGGCTTCTATGACATTTGCAGTCATGATTATCAAACTTCAAGTGCAGAATTATATGGCTGATGCTGGGTCATGTGCATATTTACGACTTATTTTGGGTAGCTTTATTTTTTCATTAGTTTATATTCATCTTCAAAGTGAAGAAATTGAAATTTAATTATTGTATTGAATGTGTTAAATGTTTTACATCTCACATAATTAACATTAATGCATAAATCATCATTAAATAGCTTTTTGTTTATATTTACAGTGATCATGAGTTGCATAATAATGTGCTTCATGTTGACACAGTATTACTAATTTTGATCTTTTTTTAATGATTCTGTGAAAAAGTTTAAGTAAATGATACAAAATTATTTTTTAGCAACATCAAAAAAAAAAAAAAACTAGATTATATATTTTTTTCATCTACAATACTTGTGTTGTGTCATTTTTAAACTGTGAATATATTTTGTTATAATCATAATATTTTCTTTTATAACCATAACATTACTTGCATTTAGATAAATAAAAATTAATTACCTACTTTTATTTAAGAAATTGAAAGGAAAGGAAAGACAGAAATGAGTATATTTTCAACTGTCGATATGTGATTATATGTTGTAGAAGTTACAGTAACATAACATATGTAATTATATGTTCTTTCATAAACAGAATAAAGTAACTTACCTTTAAATACTTTTCAAGGAAAAATATATTTCTTCTGTGTATCCATTTTCAGTGTTTCGGAATCCACATGTATGAACTATGTTCAGTATTTCCTTAATGGCTGCTATATATATCATTTTAAAAAAGAGCAAATATCTTAAGAAAGCAAATATTAAAGAAATGACTGCACGTACAAGCAAGGTAATGGCAAAGATGAACAACCCTGTTCAAACGCGTACAAATTTAAGCCGGCTGGCTATACCTACTATGTGTGACGTCACAAACCTCTCTCACTTGAGTAACCAGGCCTTGTATCTAGGAGGTGCTGGTCAGATCCAGTCCCAGGCAGGGGCGTCAGATCATGGCAGGGGCCTAGATGTACGCCTGTCATTGACCGTAGCCTTGAACACCATACAGGTGGCAGTATGGTTTTGTTCGTTTCCACCACAATTTTTGGGAGAACATCCTAGGGGAGAGTCAGGGGCCTCCCACCTCTCTTCTTCTTGCACCAACCTCACGAGAAGACTTGTGGCTCGACGGCTATTTAGAGCACCCCCATGCCGCAAAGGCACTATACATTTACAAACATCCATGTCTTCTCCGGGATTCGAACCCAAGCCCTACGGCACAGCAGTCAGAGTCGCTAACCACTAAACCAGATGGTCGACCGTGTTTGGTTCCATTGGTGTTTTACCTAAGCGTTGACAGTATTTAATGTTACAGCGCTGTTCTTGAAAGGACATCTTCCTAACGTCACGGAGCAAAGCTTAGTAACTTCGGAAGATAACAGCTGCACGTGTGGTTGGGTCACATGAGGTAAACTAAACCAACTTGGAGAGGTAGGGAAGGGTTGGGAGAATCCATTTCAAGTGGTGTTTAACTTTGGGTATTTGCTTTCGTTGTCATCAATGGCCGCATTTCCCAAATGTTTGGATCGTACCTTGTATAGTATTTAATAGAAGTTTTTTCCCTTCTTGTCATTTTCCATTTCCGGTGCATCCCATTTTAGAAACGCCGTGGCCTTGGCTTCTTTTGCACTAATTGTCATCAGAGTGTCCTTGTCGACTAAGTTTTACTTTGGTATTGAAGATATACTGTGCATCAGCATCTCATAAGCGAGAGATTGATGCATCTAACTTTCGTTTCATTAACAGAAGTAATTAGTACTTACGTATCATGCCGTCAACCGATTTTGGCAAATGAGATGACAGCGATTCAAAGGACTTAACCAGATGCTGTCATTGTATTTATTATTTTGTAACATGCGCGGGAACGGTTTTCAACAATTGGCTATATTTCACAGCATTTAACCACGTCTTTTCATTTGAAGAAATTGGTCGACGGTATAATATATAAGGACCGTAATGCAGTCCAAGTTTTATGTACCTTGAAAACTGTTGAAAAACCAGTTCAGGTACAGTTAGTTACATTTTCTTCCCCAGTTGCCAGTGCAGCAAACTCTGTGAGGGCGCGGTAGCCTATTAGTCAAGGTAATGGACTTGAGGCAGGTGTGTTATGAGTTTGAGCCTAGAACCCCTGAAGACCCTCAGTGCAGAGGGGCACGTTAAATATGTCGAGGCTCAAATGTCCACTTATTGTGTGGTAGTTAGGAGAGGGGGTGCCAGCTTAGGTGTCATCCTTCTCACTTGGCTATGGTTCAGAATTAGGTGGACCATCGCGAATAGCCCTCGTGCAGCTTTATAGTGCAATGTAAATATAACTCACTCATGCTGCTAATTTTGTTCAAAAATCTCGCCAAGATTTGGTAACAAAAAATAATTACTAATCTAGATTTCAGCCAAATAAAAAAAATTGTTATTTCAGGCTTTGCTGGAACACCAGGCTATCTATCTCCGGAAGTCCTTAAAAAAGATCCATATGGTAAACCAGTTGACATATGGGCTTGTGGTAAATATCCTCTATCTTTTTCCTTTTATGTGAGCATATGTGTGAAAAAATTCACATTCACTTCTTTTTTTAAATGAAATCTTGATATAAATGCATTGTTGCATTTTTGTTCATCCCCTTTCTCTTGCAAAGAAATTAAAAATTAGTACATCACATCTTTAAAAAAAGCCATCCACATGTAAAAAAATGTTGAAAAATTAGAATAACATTTGAAAAAAAATATAAAAATTTACTTTCTTTAAATAAAAAGTATTAGGAATTCCATTTATCGATATATGTGACTAATTGCATAGGCAAAAAATATTTTCTTTTGCAATTTAAAATTTAATTGTTGCCTTTAATGAAGTTAGAATATTTATCACTATTAAGTACACATTGTAATCATAAAATAAAATGGTTGTTACTATAAAGCAAGTCGCGCTATCTTATTTAAGGTAACGATATAAATAATCTTTAGATTTATGTTCATGAAACTGCCATATTAGTATTTTTGAGTCTTTGTTGTAATGAAGCTGTTGTTGCGATATATTTTAGATATTATATATATAACTAGATGTTATACCCATTCTTTGTACGGGTAAATTGAAAAATTAAACAATACAGATTGAAGAATTTTTTAATGAGTTAATTTTACATGAATTGCACAATTAAAAAAACAAAAAAAACTTTTTGTGTATCTCAGCTGAATAAAAAAAACCCCTGTTTGTTAAATTTTAAGTCTGTAGATCTAATCTAACTCCCCGTAACTCTTTGGTCGATTTTTGAAAGCACCTTCCTAAGCTGATCTCTGCTCAGCAAAAGTAACACATTGTAAAAAGTTTTTGTGTAATGACCACTTAAAATAGTACAAATAATTTATATCTGGAAGTGTAATACGTTAATACTACATTTTGTTGTACTTATTTTATGTTAAAATTGTAATCAGCCTCACACTCCGCCTGCTCAAGCTTTTGCAGTTCCTGGCGTAGATAAAACAAAATGCAAAGTTTTGCTTCACGCATAAGATAGATATATGCTGTCGTGGGTTTTTTTGGCAGAATTTTTTCCTACTTACTTAACAATTATCGTTATATTTTGGACACTTCACACAATATCTTTATAAATTATAGTCTATGTGTTATTTTGATGTATAAGCCATATTATTGTAAAGTTTCATTAAAATCCATTCAGTTGTTTTTGCGTGAAAGAGTACCACACAAACATCCATACATCCATAGGTAATATTAGTAAGGATAGCTGGTTTACCCGTTCTTCGCACAGGGGAATTGAAAATTTAAGCAATACAGACTGAAGGATAAAGAAGTTTTCAATGAGTTAATTTTATGGGAATTGTAAATTAAACAAAACAAAAAAAGTTTTTTGCATATCTCAGCTGTACAAAAAACCATGTTTGCTAAATTTTAAGTCTGTAGATATAATAGCTGATAAAAAAGGGGTTTTTTTACTTATAAAGCCCCGTAACTCTCTTATGGATCACTTTTTGAAAACACCTTCCTTCTGCTCAGCAAAATTAACACATTGTTACAAATTTTGTGTAATAAACGCATTAAAATAATGTAAATAATTTGTATCTGGATGTGTAATATGTTAACATTACTTTCTGATGCATTTATTTTATGTTAAATAGCTGTTACCCGTGACTTCGTCCACATGGAATTTGACAAAAAGTGTTTATTCAATTCGCAGAGTTGATGAAAACTTAATAATTATATATTCCACGTAAAGAAATACCTATGCTATAAGTATAATGCCATTCTTCTACTTTGTGAATCAATGTTTCTTTTTTGTTTTATTTTTTCTTTCTACTTTTTTTTTTATTTTTTGAGCAAAGTGTGGGAGAGATGCATGACCTTTGATACTGTTGAAGGGGTGAGAACTGTAAAATCATTAGGATCAAAGGACATGGACGCAAAATGTCGCGAGTGGCAGCAACCTAATCAAACAAAAAGGTTTAATATAACTGCTAGAAATCGTTGAGACAGAAGACTCGCGAAATAAAATAATCCCTATTGAATAAAAACAATTCCTATTGAAATAAATAATCCCTATTTGAATCGGATATTGTTCACTGGTTTTAATTTTATTTCCGCAGAACCTTAATTTTTTTTTTAAATGAAAGTAGCCTAAGTTACTCCTTATAACATTAGCTACCTGCCAGTGAAAGCTCCGTCAAAATTGCTCCAGCCGTTTCATAGATTTGCTGGAACAAACAGACAGACACAGACAAAAATTTTAAAAATTGATTTTTTCATATAAGCACCGTATATACTTTTGAATGCATTTAGTAAAAAGCTGGTAATTTCAAATTACAAACAGACACTTCATTTTTATTTATATGTATAAATATTGCGCAGGATAAATGAAGTTATTTACAGTTTTGAATAAACTTGCTTAATTTAAGGGTGTAAGTGCACTTTTTCACCTAAAATGTAATTAAAAATATTTATTTTAGAAACAACTATCTACATGCTTAACTAAATAAAACAACCTGTTGGCTCTGTGATCACCACCCCACCACACACTCAAACTTGTACAATCACTCTTGCAAGACAAACATTTATTGTGATTGCTTTGTGCAGTGTTTGGCAATGAAATAAACAATAGAGGTATGAAATTAGCTTACCTCTATTTAAATGCAGAGCCTTGTGAGAAATCAAATGACATAAAACCCAAAAACTTCCTAATTTAAGTTTAAATGCTGTCTGTGTTATGGAAAAAATTGATGTTGCTCAGTGTTCTTGAGAGAGAATGAAATCATTGGAATGATTATAAGCGTTGATTGCAACAGTTCAAAACAGGTCTAAGTAGCAGTAGAAGGAAAGGAGTCTTCAAGCAGGGGGGGAGGAGTGTCGTGTGACCTTTGACACTGTCAATGGGGTGAGGACTGGGTAGGGTGAAAGGAACACAAATAAAGCCGCAAGCAAGGAGTGATCCTTATTGAAATAAATAATCCCTATTTGAAATGGATATTGTTCACCATTTCATTCATTTTAATTTTATTTTTGCGGAACCTTAATTTTTTTTTCTATAATTAAAGTAGCCTAAGTTATTCCTTATAACATTAGCTATCTGCCAGTGAAAGTTTCGTCAAAATTGCTTTAACCGTTTCATAGATTAGCCGGAACAAACAGACAGACACAGACAAAAATTTTAAAAATTGATTTTTCATATAAGTACCGTATATACTTTTAAATGCATTTAGTAAAAAGCTTTGGTGTCTTTTAAACTTAAATTGAAGCAATTAATTCTTGTTTGTCGTAGTTAAATATATTATTTCAAAATTATTGTGCTGATGATGAATATGCAAAGTACATAATAAATGAAATTTACTTTAAGCTAATTTTATTTCTAATCTGAGTCAAGTATACTTAATTTATATGTACTTATACTTCATTATAATTGCTTGATTTAAATAGAACTGATTCCTTTTTTTTTTGTAGGTGTTATTTTGTACATTTTACTTGTTGGTTACCCACCATTTTGGGATGAAGACCAGCACAGATTGTATGCACAAATCAAAGCTGGTGCCTATGACGTAAGTTCAAAATAACTTTTTTATACGTTAGTCTCTTTCAAGAACACACTTGTATCTATGACAAATTATTCCTAGATGATCTTGATCACCATTCTATTTACTAACTATCAATTACTAATTGTCAAAGTATACAAGATATCTTAAATTTTAAAATTTTAAATAAAGTTTAACAAATGAACAATTTTAAATCTAAGCTGTGTTTTATACATAAAATCTTTACAGAATTATATATCAATACAGGTACTTGAATATTTTACCAAATCAAAAGACTTCTCTAAATGCTATAACCATTATTATTATTGTGTTTGACATGTGGGAGAATGGTTTTCCCTTATTAGCTGCTCATCATGCAATATTCCTATAAATAACCTTTTTCTTAATTTATCCATCCAATTTATAAAGTAAAAAATTGTAGAGTTATAAGCACATTTATTACACTTAGATTTAGCGCTGATACAATGATCATGTGCTTTTTTTTATTATTTTACATTCCCTCTATTTTTTGCTTATTCTTAGATGTTTCAGATTTTTTTCTATCCAAGTTTTCCATTCAAAATAGAAAAATGGACCAGAACTTTTATAACTTCAAGCTGAAAGCAAAATAAAAAGACATATACTTCGTTTTGTGTTTCGTTGCACTAAAGAAGATGCAATGATAATATTTATCTTTAAAAATAGTTGCTAATTAAAAAAGGTATTACTAGTCTTAACTGAAAAAATTCATTGAGTTTTTCGGCGTAATCATATCAATTTAGGCTCTTAAAATACCAAAATAAGACAGAAAAGCTCAAAGAAGGAATTTTTTTATCAAATAAAATTGTAGAAAAGAACATTTAAATTAAATTAGATCAAATCAAATGAAATTTATATTTCATGTGGAAATAGTATAATAAATTCACTTCTGGTGTTAAAGGACTTCAAAAAGATTTGGCAAGCAGTGGTAGTATTTGTAGTGAATTTATTTTAATATAGCTAAAAAAAATAGTAAAAACTACTTGATTTATAATTTATTTACTTGACTGGCCTTTTGAGAAAACCTTTCCTCTATATTTTGTATTGTATATTTAAATAACAAAAAGTATACTCATATATAGAGCTCAGAAGAATTAATTTTCCTTCTTCCCTATTTGAATTCAAAACATCAAATATCATTTCCAAACATTCTTATGAGACATGCCTTTAAATCTACGAATAGTTCTATATTCTTCATTTACCAGATTTTTATATTTAGTATTTTTTCACAAATGAATTCAATTCACCATTTAACAATAAGTGAATAATCCTTATACCGTATTTTCCTGTATATAATCCGCGGATTATGTGTTAAAAAAGTTTCAAATTTCGTTGTGCGTATTATACGCCGCCGCAGATTATCTGAGAAAAAACATTCTCCATCAGAAAAGCGAACAATAAAGTTTTGGAAGAAATGCTGTTTATGTTTTATAAAATAAATAACAGATGGCGCTTTCATGACTTGGATGACGTATTTCAGCTATAACTAGTTTTTGTCCAATTACATTCAAAAACGAATTCGATTCCTCGGAGGGAAAAAAATAGTTATTAGTCGCTGGCGCCATTTCCAATTTTCTCTCTTGACTAGAGCTATTAAGTCCTTCGAAAGTTTTCATCAAGTTGAAGCGAAAGTGTTAAGTTACACTACAAACTTAAAAGGCTACCAAAATCGGGAAGCTGCAAGGTTTTTCAACGTTGACGAATTGAATATTCGTTTGTGGAGAAAAAACAAGACAAACTTCAAAAATTGTGATTGACATTAAAGTGCCAATCATTTTGGTAAACCTCACTGGCCAGAATTAGAGGAAGAAATAAATAAAAGGATTTTAAAAGAAAGAGACAGTGGGGAAGCAGTCTCGATCTAAATTTTTTGGCTGTTAACTTGCTAAATTAAAAAAAAAAGAAAGATTTTTTCCGCGTGGAATGTTTTGTTTAACAACTCAAAACATAGATGGCAGTAGCAAAGAATTTTTTTGTTTTATTGAGATTATCGTAAAAAATATTATCATACATATTTGAAAAGACATTTCGTAATAAATTTTTTTTCCTGTACAATTTCTTACTTCTATTTTCAATTATATTGTGTATTTTTTGTCTTTATGACATTCATTATTGGCGTATTATATTTTGGATTATTCGGCCTAAAAACTGCCGTGGATTATACGCCGCTGCGGATTATACGTTTTTTTTTACTCGAAAAAAAGGCTTTGCGGATAATACGCCGCTACGGATTATATACAGAAAAATACGGTAATTGAATTATTGATGAAAGCTCATTGCAACCATTACTAGTAATTTTTTTTCTTATTAAACATTCTTTATATTAATAAACATTGCATACTTCCATTAATGTGTGTTTCAGATATAATAAAATCCATTAATTTATAATTTTGGTTTAAACATGAAATGTGTTGTATGTTGTACTTTGAAGTGTTAACATTGAGTATTAAAAGTGTCTTAAAACTGTTATTGTAACATGCATTTCAGTATCCTTCTCCAGAGTGGGATACTGTGACACCAGAAGCAAAAAACTTAATTAACAGTATGTTAACGGTGAATCCGGCCAAGAGGATAACTGCTGGGGAAGCTCTCAAACATCCATGGATCTGCGTGAGTAAATCTTTTATTTTGAATATATAGACCTTTAAAGTTTAAGGTACAACCAATTATTTGATGCTCACTATTCAAAAAGTAAAAGTAAAGGTTAAAAAAATAGGGTTTATATATAAATGGTAATAAGCAACTTTAATAAAAACCTGTGAAAGTTTTAAACCCATGCTATTTGTTGAGGAATTGCACATTTATGTAACATTTGGAAGATGTGGTGTTGTGTGTATAGAATTTTTCATGCTTGTTGATCTTTCACTATATAAGACAATACCAGGATATTGTAGCCTATATCTAAAAGATGTTATTGAAAGGGTAGGTAACTGTATAAATGAAAATGGAATTATCACAAGTTGATGCTGCTAGATGTCTTAATGTGGGCCATAGTGTTATCTAAAAAATTTGGAAGCAATTTAAATCTGACAAATCAATATAAAAAAGCCCTATTCTATGCTGCCTCTGGGTTACAATTCCTGCACAAGATTGCTTTTTAGTTTTTTCTACTGAAAGGAGAAGAAACAGTACTACTCATTTTAGATTTATGTGTTACAACAGTGAAATCAATATCTGTGTTACTAGAAGTCGTCTATGTATGATAACTTTTAGTGTGTGTCCCACTTAATCAACGAAGACAGAAGTGCCTATTTGCATTGAAAGATGGCACATTTGACCTGGACCAGTCTGTAATGGGCTTCTATACTCATATAGATGAATTTCGGTTTATTGTGGAACATGATTCAAGGTATCAACTAATCTGGGGGGAAGAATGCACCAGATCAACCAACAAAACATTGTTGAAAGACATAGTTACAGAGGTGGTATAGTTATAATTTGGTCAGTAATCTCTCTCAATGATTACACTGACCTGCATTTGTTCCATAATGAAATTCATCTTAATGAATGGTAATGCCCACCCTCTCTGAACTATGTTTGATGATGAATATATTGGGATTTAATGTTGATGAAAATAGAAAGGCCATCTCTGTATCTGTACCTTAATTTAATATCTCAGCTGACAGTTGGCTGCTTCTGTCCGCTTCTGAGGTCGTTAAATGAATGAGAACAAATGTTGGTAAACGCATTACTTATTAAAATCCATTTGTTTAATTTTTTATAACAATCTGTGATATATTTTTTTAATCAAATGGTAGATTTTTGCAAAAAGTGAAATTTTGTATTTGTAAGTCATATTTTTTATAATCTTAACAACTGTGCAAAGCACAATTTTTCCAAATTTTATGTTTTTAAGTTCATTTGATTTCAAATTAGATTGTGGTTGTACCTTGCCTTTTTGAAAACAGTGTATTAAAAAAAATTATGTGTCTGACTCCTGGTTTAAATCATTCATTCTTTGTTTTCTTTTTTCAACAGCAACGAGAACGTGTTGCATCAACACTACATCGTCAAGAGACAGTTGACTGCTTGAAGAAATTCAATGCTCGACGTAAGCTCAAAGTAAGTGTGCTTCCATTATCACAAATTCATAATAACTATGGTTTTAAAATTTAAAATTTCAAAAATAACATCTAATTGTTTTTAAAAAGCTCAGTTATTCAGTATATAGATAATATATAATATTATTAGATAATATTCTTAGTTTTTTAATTACCTATCTATATGTGTGATTGTATATGAATTGCTCTACTCATTTGATTAACATGAATTACATAAAAAATATCACTTAAGTTATATATAAAAAAAATTTTTTTTTTAAATTTTTATGAAGGGATTTTTTTTTACAGGGTGCAATTCTCACAACTATGTTAGCAACGCGAAATTTCTCTAGTAAGTGTTAAAATTTCAGTTCTTCTTCCTAATTTACTTACATTAAATACTTAAAAATTACAGTTTCAAAAAATGTCTTGATATGACCTGTTTTGTTGAAGAATGGTTAAAAAAACAATTCATATATCTGTAATAATTTTATTTTTTCTCTTATTAAAGTAGTCATTAAATTAAAATGTAATCAATTTCAATTTAAATCAGTTCTTGTAAAAAATATATCCAAAGTATTTTATAATAATTTATTTCTATTTTGTACTTTTTTCTTGAATTCAATATAATTTTTTAAATATAATTTTATGTTTCAAACAGTATGCCTGTAATAGAAATTTAATTATGCTAGAAGTAAAGTAAATATATGTTTAATTTCGAAATGAGAAAATATTTCTATGAATTTCTTAGATATAAGCAAGGGTCAAGCATTTGTATTCAATTCTTTGAATGATATTAATCATTTTTTAGTATTTAACAAGTAGTATATTTTGATTGGAAATATAAGACAAAAGCACTAATGAGAAGGATGAATTGTCCTTTATCAGAAAGGATATTTTGCTGTTTTGTATTGATCTTGGGAAAACAAATTTTAATGTTACTTACAGCTTGTGCATTTTATGAATTAATACCAAATAATACTTAATTAATATGAATGCTTTATAAATTGTAAATCATTGTTATAGCTGATAAATGTTAGAAAATACTTTAATGATGGTGATAAATATGTATTTATTGCACAGCATGTGTGTTTGAACCAAAAAAAAAAAAAAAGAGACAGCCCTCATTTTGATAAATTTTTTGAATATAATGCATTATCCTTAAAATTATATTTCTGGGTTATCTTTATTGCAATAATTATTTTAAAATAATAAAAGTTTATGAATATGCTAGAAACACTTTGAAATTATCATTAAATAATACATAAAAAATTCTTCTGTCCTTATTGTATATTAATTATACTAGATAATAACTGTGCTTATTAATTATGGTCAGGGAGGGCTAATTTGCAAAATTCATTATAAAGAATGTTGATTTTATAAAGTTTTGAAAATTGTGTTTACGTTTTAGATGTATTGAATCCTTTAATTAAAGTTGGGGAAGGGGATTGTGCTTCTTGCATTCATATTAGCAAGCATTGTTATGCACTTTATTATTGACTTTTTCGTTTAAGAATACAAGTGATTTGGCGTATTAATAAACATTTCTGTGTTTCAGATGCCACATACAACTTCCCGACAATAACATTACTTTGCAGATTTTTGTGAATCTAGGAATACTAAATATTTTGTAATCCCTTAAATTTTATAAATGTGTAGTATCTTAATGAGTATACTACAAATTGTCATTGCTTATTTATAGAAGTTTCTTAGTTTATAAAGGAATAATAAAATATATATATATCTTTTATTTTAACTAGATCACCCGATAAAGGAAAACAATTTTACATAAAAATGTATATTCCCTTTTATTCCTTGAAAATTTGTTCAGGACATTTCCAAATAATTTTTCAAATGTATGCAAACTTTCTACTGTGCATCAAGGTACTGGTTTTAGGCAAAAAAAGAAACAACATCCATTAACTGATATTAATTCAAATTTTAATCCACCAGTTTGTTTTGTGCATAATTTAAATTTGGGATTTTTGGTTTTATGATCAAAATTATTTACTATCATTAGTAACAGTCAATATTTCTTCCTTTATGTATGTATACATATACATTTCTAAAGTAAATACAAATATTGATATTTATTATGTAATATTATACCTACTTAACTTACACTGAGATAAATGTTTAATCCTTATCTGGAAAACTAAATTACAATTTTATTTTAAAGTCGTATTATAAACTATTCAATAAGTATGCAGTAATAATTTAGCAGAAATGCTCTTTATATACATATATGACTTGTTTATGTCCTTAAAATAGTTTACTCATTTTTTTTTTTTTCATTTGCATATTAGAATGTATTATGAAAACAGAAGTAAAATCAGTCTTTAAAATCATGCTCTACTCTCATAATAATAATAATAATTTGAAAAGACAATGATGCTTAAAAACTAAATTCTAATATGATTGTTTCTGGACTCTTTGAGATTTGTATTTCGTACTGTATTGTCTTTGTAGTACTTAGAAGTGAAGAATTTAAAACTGACTATGAAATAAACTAGTTTCCTTGTCATTTCATTTTCCCCACACAATCACTATGCTTGCATTGGCACATGGTAAACAGTCATTTCTCGAGGTAATTAGCACCTAATTATCCTGCTTTATAGGCTTTAGACTGCAGTCCTCGTTGCACCTTGCTTTATTTGTAAATCAATGTTATTCTACCGTTCATAACAAGCGTACAAAAACTTGCGCGTTATCATCATTGTTTTTGTTCATGAGGATAGCAGAATGCTCTTATATCTTATTAGAAATTTATTTGTTTATTTTTTTGTCATGCTTCTAGAGTTACTTATACAAATAATTCTAATATCTCTCTCTCTAGAGTTTCAAGCTTGGGTGTATTTATTTTTTGAAATATCTGTACTTATTAACTTTTAAGACTCAGAATTGGTGTGTTTCAATTTCTAATAAGATCTCTGTTTTTAATATCTTTCTATTTTATGCATGACCATTTTTGGCACGTTCTCTCCCTATTTTATCCATTCTTACGATTTTCATGCTTTACCTGCAGGCCATGTAACTGCTCCAAACCAAGGTAAACAGTTTTACTCACTTTACTCTATAGAAGGCAAACAATTAAATGCTAGCCATGTGTTTATTTTATGTTTATTTTAAATATATGGTTTTATTCTGATATGACCACTGTTCAGGATCAATTGGTTTTGAATGTTAATTTTTTATATATTTTATTATTTTGTATAAATAAATGTATTTTTTATGGAGAATTAAAAATTTAAAACCCTCTTTAAGGAATTATTTTAAAGAAAATGTGGAGAAAAACTTTTTATTCCAATTGACTCATATTTTATGCTCCTGATTTTGGGTTAAATTTTATCTTTTGAGTTATGTAAGTTTTGTATAAATATTTCAAATGTTAAAAAAATATATAATAACTCATTTCATGCTGTGAATGCTTTAAATGCTCAAGAATACTTGTTTAAATATATATATATTTGATAAAACCTTAGGTAATTAAATAAAACTGCAATTTTCATTTAAGACTTCAATGTGTACTGTATTGGCTTTTTCGAAGAAAAAATATTTGCTTTAATGATGAGAAAATATGATACCAGCAGTGTTTTCTCTTTCTAAGTATCATATTATGATAGGGGTTCAAGTGTTTATTTATTCCAAAGATTGTAACCTGGTAGATAAGGAGCTAATATTTTTGTATTTTGATACAATATCTCAAAGTCTGACATGATTGAATTGTCTCCACTGTATTAAATGTTATCAAACATCCCATCTACTATTGCTAAAGGATAATTTTATTAGTTTATTAGCACGTCTCTTGTAAATTAACTATAAAAAATATCTTTTTCTTTAACTATAAAAATTTCCATCACATTTAATACAAGTTAGTAAAATATATTGGTTTTTAAAACAAAAAATAAATGTGTTTCACATATGAATGACTGTTATAAGTGTGTGACATTGTTGCATTTCTTTATTTTCATATTTCTTTGTAGTAGTTAATGTTTTCTTCACAATTTGGCTCATATGACGGTTTTTTATTTTAACCTAAATATGATTGACTCAATGTTCTAATAAAAATAATTTGATTACTATTAATTTTATATATTTTGTTTATTTTATTAAATAATGAAAAACTATAGGTTTTTGAATTAATTTAATTTAACTGAAATGTATATGACATGAATATTTATGGATATTTCATATCCCTGATGTCATATGTTTCATGTTTCTGGTAAAAATAATGTAATGTGTTATTGAAATATAATTAATCAAAAAAGGAATTTGAATACCTTCAAATTTATTAGAAGAATAAATTATATTATTGATCAATATTAATGTGCAAGTGTTATTTAAATGCCTGCCTGGTTTTTTATCATATCTGTACTCAATGAATTGGTTTCATGAATTTTATGTTCCCATTTTGGTTAATATTATTTATATTCAGATGAAATATAAATCATTATTGTTTTTTATTAATTTGAGTTCAATGGTATAGTTTAATTTTTTTTTTTGATGTGAACAGTGGTCATGTAAATTTTTAAGAAATATTGTATATTACTTTTGACATTATTTAAAAGAAAAAAGAAAAAGATATATAAAATATAATATATATTTAAAAGGAAGTATATTCATATTTTTTTTCCATGTGTGTCCAGACTTCGTGTTTGGCTAATGCATTTAGTTGTATGAAACAGACAAATTTTTTAAGAGTTCTATTGAACCAAACATGACAGAGTTTTTTTGGAACATGATTATTTGTTTTTATATTTTATTTTTCTGCTTTTTGTTTTTAATATTTGTTTAGAAGAATGGAAAATTTGTTTGGCCTTTTGTGTACTTGTGTACTTTTTGCTATGAATTACCAAAAAAGATTTTGAACTGCAATTTTTGTGATTTTTTTTCCCATTACATTAACAGACACTGCACTGTATCGTGTAAGCTTCCTTACCCAACACAAGCATATAGATGACACCAACACATCCCTTTTCTGATCTTAATTCTTTTTTTAAGACATGATATCTATGCATGATTCTGAAATAAATACTCAAATATTTTATTGTGTAATGCATGAAATCACTTTTAGAAAATAATCAACCATTTTGTTGCATGGTTGTTTAAGTATTTAGATATGGAATCTCTACTGTTGAAGTTTCTTTTATTTGATTGATGTCTATATGGTTATAATTTTATTTTAATTTAAGTTGATTTTTTGAAATGTGATGTTATAAAAGTGTGTGCTTTTTTTCCCTAGACAATATGTGCAAGTTTTTAAATGGTAAAGTATAGTTGTGTGTTGTTGAACCAACAGTCATTATTGTTTTCCACAATATTTTTACCAAATGATGATGTAAATTTCTTTGGGTTTATTTTTATTCATTATACAACTGATATTATTTTTGTAAATTAAGAGTTTCAGTTTAACAGTGGGGATAAATAAGTGAAATCTAAAAAAGAAATCATTTACTAGCTTAACATATAAATTAGAATTAGAAAAATAAGAAGCTTCCACATAAATATTTTTTTTAATTTGATAATATTAAAAGTTGACCACATATATATTGAGTAGCACCATGTATAAATTTATGGGACATTATATGGAAAAGATGAATTTTTGAAAATCTTGTTATTGTATATAGGTTTCTAAATGGATTAAGAAGTTAAAAATGGCTGATAGAAAAGTCAAAAGTAGCTAAATATTTTTTCTTGTAATACTTGTTTTAGAGGTATTCAAAAATTTTATGAATAAGTATTAAATTTGATCTTACTAAATTAACACCAAAACAAGTACAAAACAGTTCCATAAAAAAATTGTCTCTAAATAATCTGTAATACTTTTTATGGTTTATTGTAAGGGATTAATTAATTTTTAGATTTTTTTTTGTTAGAAATTAAGCATATTTATTGAAGTTTAACAAAAGTTAAGCCCTTTTTTAGCAAAACTTTATTTTCATGTTTTGGCTTTTTTTAAAATTATTTTCTATAAAAGCTAACAATATGTATATTATCATAAAGTTTCTTTTTTATGCAATAATTTTATTTATATAATTGAAATAGAAATGGCTGAATATAGTTTAAAAGTATTTCTACAAAAAAAAAAAAAAAAGATTATTATTTATAAATAAGGTTAAGTATTCATATGGCAAATTAATGTGATTCTTTATAAATTTCTATGCATTCTTTTTTACCATAAAATGACAAAAGATTTTGAATAGATTTTGTGATTTGAAAATAAATCTATAATTCTCTGTTTTAAATAATGGATATTTATGTAATGAGGGGAAAAAATCATCTGTTAATTTCATCAGAACTACAGATGATTATAAATATTAAAAACACTGTGTGTGGAATGATGATAGTAAACTTTTTGTGTTAGTTTAGTTGTGTTTTAGCTTTTGCTGTACTAAGAATGCTGTGTGACAACGCTTGCCTATATATATATTTTTTAAAATATGTGTTTAGTACTGTAGCATGTAAACAGCAAAAGAAATGTTATGCATGTCAAAATATGCTCTTTATGGTCCATATTTCTATTGCATGCAATTATTTACTACTGTTATCTTATGTTTCGTTTTCTTTATTATAAATACTAAACTTGTGAACTCTTTACAATTATTGAAAATATTTTGTGTGTATTATATACATATGTTTTTATGAAATTATTGAAAGGAAATGTTAACTGTTGTTTTTGTTATTATTCTTATTACAAATTGTGTTTTATTTTTCTTAAATGTTTTTAAACTGTAATATCTTAAAACCTAATTATTATTTATACTACACTTTATTTTTGTATGTATATAACATTAAATTTTGATCAAACATTTTTATATATATCAGCTTGTTCTTTTTCTAATTCTAATATTTTTTAAAGCTCATTTTTTTTTAAAAAAATTTACTAAACAGAATTTTCTGAATGTTTGAAAAATTGAATATATGGTTATAAAATTTAAATTGTAAAGTAAATTTATTGGCATATTATTTAAAGTATTTTTAATTTTGGATATTTGTAATAAATGCATATTAAACCTCCAAAATTTATAGATTGTTAAGAAAATATTGTGTTTCTATAATAGTAATTTATTATTAAAAAATGTCTGATTATCTCAGGTCGTAGTATCATGGCTAAAAAAGGTGAAGGATCTCAAGTAAAAGAATCAACTGACAGCAGCACAACTTTGGAAGATGAAGATGTTAAAGGTTAGAGTATGAATCAAAATTTCTTGATCCACTTTTAATTTTGTAACTATTTATTCTTACAGAAAGATGAATCAAGAAATTTTTAATATTTAAAGTTTTATGTACCTCAATTCTTGCAGTTTTTAAATTATTTTATTCAGTTTTATTTTTAATGTAATTATGTTGTTAGTTCTTTAATAGAATAATACTTAAAGAAATACCATACTATTATTTAAATTTTTAAAAAAATATTAGTGTTTAATATATTTTAGAATTATAAAAGCTAAATATATACATAAATTATGAAATCTTTTAAATTTTTAAAAAAGTTTAGAATTTCTTAAGTAAAAATTAATAAATTAAAAAATTAGAAGAAACCAATAGGTAAGTAAAACAAAACTTTAAAGGTGGCTGGGTAAGTAAAGTTTTTTAAAAAAAACTTTGTGTTCTCCCCCCCCCCTTCAGAAAATAGGAACTGTAAATACATCAAGGTATATAAAAGCAACTCATTCAATTCATATTTTGATGTTTTATGTGCATTTTGAAAATGTAAAATATTAGAAATAAATATATTTGTTAGAATATATGTTTTAACTTCAAAAATATTCTTTTTTTATTAACAATTTCTGACTGCAATAATCTTGATATTTTATACTAATTATTGAATGTTTATATGAGAAAATGTTAAAGTAATGTAAATGCTTTATAATATTATTTGATGATTTTTTTTTTTATTTATGTTAATTTTAGTCTTCAAAATATTTTGTTTGATTTTCAAATTAAATCAAAATTGCTTTTTGTTCACTTACATAAATGGCCTTACTACAAAACAATAGTAAAAGGAAATATAAATTTTACTATTTACTCATTTTTTGTATAATTTTATTCATTAGTGAACGGGAGAATTCCACTGAATGTTTCATTATTTGTTGTTACATGTTTGACCTTTGTGTAATTTTATTGATGGGAGAGTTATAATCTATATTTCGTAAAAAATATTTTTATATAATATGTGTATAAGGACAACTAATGTGTCTCCAAATATTCATTTCAAACATTCTAGATTAAAAGTTAATCTTTCATTAATATTTTTCTGAGTAAATGCTATAATTTGTATGGAAATCATTAAGGAAGGCTTCAACAAATTTAATAAATTATTTAAAAAAATCTGGGATGTCACATTATAAAGTAAATTCATGTACATTTTTATAGGAAAATTGGTTTTTAATAGTTATTTAATGAGTAGTGATTAGGGGCCTCTTTTTTTTTTATAGTGGTACACCTGCAAATCATATTTTAAATTGTTTTATAGGAGATAAAAAAATTAATTTTGTGAAATGTTATTTACTCTTTAAAATCAATCTTAATTTATTCTTTATATTTTATCTTCTGGTATTTTTTAACAATGTTCATTATTGATTTAATGCAAGAGTTCAAAGTTAAAGCAGATGGTTGAACTTCATTGCTCAGCACTGGGGACTATCCTAATTTTCTCAATAATGCTAAAAAAAAATACTAGAACACTGCTTCAGAAATATACCTTTCTCTTTAATATTAATTTTAATAAATAATCATAAGTGTTTGTTATAAATTTTTATTTTTAAGAGTTCTTTTATATTTTTGAAAAAAAAATATCAATTTTTATGTGCATTAAGTGTATTTGTAACAAATATTAAATGAATTCTTCTAACCAAAAGTATGAAATGCTCAAAATGTTATTAATTATATAAGATGTCTCCACTTATGTATTTAATGTAGCCTTGCATGAAAAGTAATTTTTTCATAAATTATTTTGTTAGTAATATTTTATTTAAATTTTAAATATTTAATTATTCAGCAATTTATATATATATATATATATATATATATATATATATATATATATATATATATATATATATATATATATATATATATATATATATATATATATATATATATATATATAATAAAATGAAGAGCACAGTTGAATTACACATAGATGTTTAGTGTTATGTAGCATTACCTTTTGCCCTGTTGACAAGCATTCAGAACTTATGACACATGACCTCTCAACAATCTACCACAATTCACAAGTATTGGATGGAGTAAGATGAGAGACATCAAACTTTTCTCCCAATGACATTCTACATATGCTCAATGAGGCTATTTCAGTTCATTCAAATAGTCCTTAGATAAGAGTACCATCTCATCAACTTGAAGAGCACCCTGCTTGCAGAAAAAATTCATCACTTCACAGAGTTTGCACTGTAATCATGTATGCCATTAGCATGTACCAATGGGAATCTGAACTCAGTCTATGTAATATTTTTCTATTATCTAGAATCCACCCATGCCCATGTTTATCTTTGCACTCTGTAATGTGCAGTAAACAGAGGTATCTCACAGAAAATTAGCTTCGTGTCTCATATTGAGATGATTTTGAATGGAATGGCAACTAATGCACTTGTATGTGTACACATATACTGGAGCAATAAATTGCTAAATGTGATATCTTTCTCTGTGGCTCCTTTCTTTGTTATTGCATTGAAAGCTAACTTGTGATGTGTGTGAATCCTTTCATCTACACACATTTACCCTTTGTTGTGATAATTTTATTGAAATCAATGTAGTACTTATGTTACATCTTGTGGCCATTGATTTGTCAAAATACTGGTGCTACACCACTTCAAAGTGGAAATGTTCTATTTTTCATGATCCCGTTATTTATCCACAATTTTAGATGATATTGGATCTTTCATTTTGTCCATCTAACTTGTAGATTACTTATTAAATAATACTACTGAATTCATTCAAATTGCATTTACTGGTTACTAGCTATCTCTAATTCAGATGCTCTTTGATGTATGTGTAAGTTTGTGTAAGCAAGACCAGATCATTGCATGGACCAATTTCTAGGGCCTAGTTAAGCTGCTATTTTGAAAAGATTTATAAATAAGATTATTTACTTTTCTTTATATAATGAGGATATGCTGCAATTTATAAGGAGCACAAAGTAATATCAGTATTTCCAAGTGTAGAAATATTAATGTGAACATATTTCTTTGTCTATAACAAATGCATCTGATAAAAGGTCATTCTCAGTATTAAAACACAAAAAATTGCATACAAAACTCACTGAATCAATCAAAATTAAATTCTTGAGCTGTTTTATACATTCAATAAAATTTCATATGGAAATAATATAATGGATAGTATTAATTATGATGAAATAAATGAAAATAGTGAATTAAATATTGGAAATTAAAGTTTGTTCATATTTATGTACTCACTTTTGTTAGACATTCTATAAGATAACTATCAGTTTTTTTGTTTTTTTTTAATGTATGAATAAACTGTTTAAACATTTCTGGCAAAACTAAATGTGTTGTTGTGTATTAAATAATTTTTATTAATAAAAAAGTAAGATTTGTTTTATATTTTTTTATGTTCTCCATTGTGGGAGGTAATAGGGACTGTTAAGATTTCTAGGGTCCCAAAGGGGGGTAATCTGTCCCTTTGTGTGAGGGTGAGTGAGAATGAGAGAGAAAAAGGAAAGAAAGAATTTTTTTTTCATTTTAAAGAATGAATCCTTGAAACTATTTAGTAAAATGTATATATCGCATAATCTTTTTATTTTTTTTCAAATGGAATTTAAATATTTTTCTAAAACTTTATATTAGTTTTATAACTGTAATTTTATAAAAAATATAGTACTTTGCATTCTTTTCAGCTAATACCTATAAATTAAAGCATTTTACAAAATAAAAATATGAATAAGAATTTTCAGTTTACTAGAAATACAGTGAAAAGTATTCCTCAAAATTCTTCCAAAAATGTATAGTTAATCTTTTAATAATGCTTTTTGTGATGGTATTTTTTTGTTGATATTTATTTAATAATTTAATTTTTGCTTTCTCCTATCTTTAAACAATTTATTTTCTTTTGTTTCATTTTTAAAAACTCTATTTTGTTTATTTTTTATTTTTTGTAATTTATTTTCTGTTCTTGTTCTGTTTGTGTTTCTCATTACTCTGCTTGTCTTTGTTTTCTTCTGAACTTATTTTCCCCTAAGCTAAAACCTCAAATCCTGAAAGTAATAAGATTTTACAAGTTTTTCAAAAGAGAGCATCACTTCCAAGTCTTCCTGCAACAATAAGTGGTCTTAGCTCAGGTGAGATATCTTTGCTTCTCATCAAACATTCAGTTTTGCAAATGGAAGCATGAAACATGTTACCAAAAGCATATATCTCAGTTGATTATTTTGATTTTATTTATATTTATTTTTTGCAAATTATTTATTATTAAAAACACTGCTCTTTGATTATAATTTTTTTTCTTTTTAAATGGTTAATTCAAGATAATGAAGTACTAATATGTTTTTAATATTGCTGTACCTGACATGTTATAATTCATCTAAATATATTTAATTATCTAAATTTTGTTTCCAGTTCTATTTATACTTTAAAAATAAAAATGAGGCCCTTAGTGGCATTTTATTTACTTGACTGAGTTTGAAATGGATGTAAACACCAAAATAGTAATATGTATAATTACATTAATTCAAGTCATTTTTTAATGGAGGAAACTTAATGTTTGACTAAAAATGCAATTGAAAGAATTTCTTTCAAATAAAATTACTTCATTCTGATAACCTTTGAAGCTTTTTTTTTTATATTAAATATTTTGAATTTTTTTTTAAATTGTATAAACAGCTATTCTAATTCTGTTCATTGTTATTTATTTGCATTCTCTTTTTATTATTATTCTAGAGAGATATTTTTTCAAATAGTTCTTTTAACCTAGCATGCTATCTGTTAAGTTTGTTATTTTTTAAAAAAAAATTATGTATCTCATTTTCACTCTAAAAAAGTTTTTTTTTCAAATTCTTAGCAATTAAAGTTCATAACGGTAATTTTCTTGAATGTAAGTATGAATATTTCTCCTACATATTAGCATGCCTTTTATTGACTGCAGAAGATTGAAATTTTATTCTTCAATATTCTTTGTTGTATGTTGATGTATTTTATTTTTAATCAAACTAACTTTAAAATCCCCCCCCCCACTTTTTTTCATTTGTTTTTTAAATTTAAATACTTACCAAAGTTTTATGGAAATTTCAATTTTTAAGATAGTAAAAACATCGGTTTTATACCAACTTTTTTATTACAAATTTTATTCAAAGCTTTTGCATTGAGGGAAAGTTTATTTATTTCCATTTTCTTCAAGTTTTTTTTTTTTTTTTTTTTTGCTTATTTCAGATGCTTTTGAAAAATAGACTGAACCTGATTCATGTAAATGTATAAATTTAAAACAATATTCGTTAAAAGATTATTGTTAGATAAATTGTTCATGTGAAATTCTTGTAATTCTAGCAAAATTATTTTTAAAAATATAAAGGAAAATTTAAAGAGTTATTTTACAATATTTAAAGTAAATTTTATACTTAGGCTCTTAAATTGCATTTTTTTATGTATAAAAAAACTAAAAGAAAGCAAGCTTTTATGAACAAAGCCTATAAAAGTGCTCATGATATGTATAAATCATATAAATAATCTCACATTTAGGAACTTTTCAAAAAATCTTAGTTTTATTAGATTTTTAAAAAATAAGTAGTATATATTGCATATGTATGTGATTTTATAAGTAAACGGTAGAAATTATAAATATTAAAATTATTGAAAATTGAAATTTTTCAGCATGTGGAAATTTTAAAATGTATTTTCACTAACAAATTTAATTTTCTAAGTAGATTGTTCATTTTCTGTTTGTTTTGTTTGTGGAGACATCTTGATGTATCTAATTAATTAACATTTTGATGTGTACTTAAACTTATTAGTTGTAAATAATATGTATATTATTTTTTTTCAGCTTGATTTCATTAAATATTTTACTGTTGACTTTATTTTATAATTTTTGATAATACACTGTGATGAAATTAAAGTAGAAATTCAAACTTAAAAATTGATTCATGTTTAGTTTTTTTTAACTATTCAAGTTAAATAGGTGTAATTTGTCATAGGAAATTGAGTATATCAAAATTAATAAAACTAAAAATGAGCGTGTTTTAAATGAAAAAAAATATCAAATATGCTTTTATGTGTTCAATTCTTTATTAATATGTTGCATTATTTTCCTTATTTTAAGAATCACAGTATTAAAAAGAAACAAAATACATATGCTATGTACAATTTAAAGAGATCTATCCAAAAAGCATTGATTTGGAATTTATGATCAAACGAATTATTTTTGTGATTACTAAATTTGAAATATTTTTAATGGAATGTAAGCTTATAATGTAAAAATGTATTAATTATCAAGTAAAATTCATCAAATTACTGAGTTCTCTTTTTGTGAAGATTCTGAAAGTGGAGTATTAAAAATAAGAAATTAGTACTGTTGACCAAAATAAATCGCTATTTTGATAGCTTTAATTTTATTTTTTAAAAAATTGGGAAGCTATATAATTAAATGTTATAGGGATCAAAGTAAAATTTACTCTCACCTTTATCTGGAATATATTTTGCTCCATAAACTACTTTAATGTAAATAATGGGATTAGTACATTTTTTTTTATCTATCCATTATATATTTTGTTGTATCTTTCATAGTTTTTCAAAAACATGTTAAATTTGAATTCATAAGTTGTATTATAACTACTACTTCAACTTTATGTATTTCATATAAATTGAAATCATGAAAATCTTTACATTGGTAATAAAAAAATATATAATTATTAAACTAAAACTAAACTCAGTGGTGCAACAGCCCATAAGGGCCAAGGCCAACTGTGCCCATCTCAGTTTTCATGATCCTGAGCGCTGAGGTGCATAAGTAGATGTTCCAGTTAGATGGTCAGTCTGATGCGAAACCCCCAGTGCTTAGTTCCCGAGCAAGCTTGGTACTTATTTATTGACCCACTGAAGGGATGAAAAGCTGAGTCAAGCTTTCCCAGCCTAGGATTTGAACCATAGACCTGTGGCGTTGAAGCACAATACACTACCAATCAGCCACTGGGCTTCATATAATTATTACTAGTTATTAATATTTTTATTGATATAATTAATAAAAAGAATTAATTGTATTTTCTATGATGTAAGCCATGCACCCCAGCCCCTAAGGTCATGTAAACTGAGATAGGTACAGTAGACCTTGGTTCTCATGGGCTGTTATGCCACTGAGTTCAGTTCATCATATATTTATTACTTTGATCTAGTATATGAAGATTTTTCAAGTATGTGTGTCTTGAGAAACTAGCTTACTTTAATATTCTATAAAGTTAATTGTAATAGAGAATGTTTATTAATGACATTAAAAAGAGTCATCTAAAAAAACTGCCAACATTCAATGCTCATTTTCTTTATGTGAAACTGTCAAGTATTAGTTATTCATTTTTTATACATTTATTTGTGCCATAATTTTCAAATGTTTGTCTTCTTGCACTGACCAAGTTGTTTAATTTCAGCTAGGAAACAAGAAATCGTTAAGATAACTGAGCAACTTATCGATGCCATCAATACTGGAGATTATGAAACCTATACGTATGTATTCATGAAGTACTTTATCTATAGAAATGAAACATATTGGAATTTTTATTTCATTAAATTATCATTAAATAGATATTTTATGTGATGTATTTCTTTCTTTCTGTTTCTCATAGAAAGTACTGTGATCCACATATAACTGCTTTTGAGCCTGAAGCCCTTGGCAATTTAATTGAAGGCATGGATTTCCATAAATTTTATTTTGACAATGGTAAATCTTTAATTTTATTACTGCTTTTTTAATAATAAGTAATGTTCAAACAAAGAATGAAAAATAATACATTATCATTATTACAGATACTTAGACATAACATTTAAGAATTTATAGCAGTATATATTATATTTGATTTTATTTGAATGTGAACCTATTTTTCCCCAATTTATATATCATGTTCTCTTATTTCAGTGCATTTTTAGAAAAAGTTGAAAATAGTTATTTCATCTGTATAATATGTATATAGTTAATAAGTATTATAATAAAATCAATTTATGGGTTTAAAATTTATTTAAAAAAAATATTCTTACCGAGTGTGATTATGTTTGATACATTTGCTCATAAATTCATGTAAAATTGTATTTTTTGGGAATGGTATCTACTTAATTTTTATCAGCAATTTGATGTCAAAAAGTTAATGAATGTTATTTTGATTATTTTTTAATGAAATTATAAAAATTAATTTTTGTATAGACTTCTTAATATATCTAAATGCAAAGAAAATTTTATTTTGCTAATATTTTATTGTTGTGTTAATAACACTGGCCTGCAAAATCTAAGTTTATTAAAACTTTTTAAGCAATTTATGATGGTTTGGAATGATGATTACAAAAATTAGCTCTTTTTTGTTCTATCCAAGGGCAACTTGACTGCATTTTGTATTAACACATTTTGCATTAATATAGTATGTAGAAAATAAGTTTAGTTAAAATTAATATTTATAATGTATTATTATAATGTAAAGGTATGTAAAAGTTACATAAATCCAAAACTGTTTATATTTTGTAATCAATTTTATACATTTTTTGTTTAAAAACATGTTTGTTGCAAGCTATATTGAAGGGGGAAAAACACTCTTAATCAACATTAAAAGTATCAAAAAGCATAAAATATCACATTTTATTAATTCAGAGCCTTATAATGCATTTACTAGTTAAACTGGATTTTTTTCTTGGATTATCCTATAAAAGCATCTAGTAGTAATCTGCTAGCATGTTATCATCCCAATGTCCCTGATATCTTTTTTTCCCCAATTCTTTAATATCTTTATGGAAGTGTTTTCCCTCCTTTTTTCTTACAGCACCATGATTTTCATGGGGAAAAATAGATGTGAATTAATTTTTATACTCATTGAACATCCTAATGTTCTGTATTTCTGTAGCATGTTTTCAACTATTGACACATAGTTTGGATCTTTATTACCCAAAAATTTATTAGACATCTTTTAAATGATTTTTTGCATTTTTTTCAATGCCATTTATTGTAAGTGCAAAATGTTTTTATTTATCATCAAGCTTCTATTGTCTGGTCTAAAGCAAATAACCTCTTTCAATTT
This sequence comes from Trichonephila clavipes, assembly GCA_019973935.1. Lineage (NCBI taxonomy): Eukaryota > Metazoa > Arthropoda > Arachnida > Araneae > Nephilidae > Trichonephila > Trichonephila clavipes. Next base: position 744,099 of record BMAU01021358.1, read on the forward strand.
AACTTCGGATAAGTGAAGAAAACTCTATATTAGTATTTAAAACAATCACCATGTTTTGAGCATGCTTTTGCCCATTGCTTCTTCAGACCCAGATTTATGGAAACAAACTATGAAAAAAAGCTTTTTGTACTAATGGGACCCTTGTACAAAATAGTTTTGCTGCCTGGTGCAAGGGCTTTACTCGATGGCTGATACTTTTTCTGCCATTGTTCTTCCTTTGATCCAAAATCCTACTCACTAACAAAACATGGGAATTTAATATAACCTTCTTGCTGACAAAATTTTAAGGTCTTAAAACAAATGCTCTAATTATGATCATTGTGTATTTTATAAGTGAAAGTACAAGTTCCATGTTTTTGTTACTTTCTTTGCCATGTATAGAATGACCAACTGGTAAAAAAAACTTGTTTGTTACAATTATGTAAAAAACTGCCGCAAGACTCCTTTTGTGGATAAATGGATGAGCAATCTCCATTCATCATCTTTATATTTAACACCAATCTTGTGCATCATTCCAACAATGTCATTACAATAAATTAGAATACCATCTTGTGAAAAGTAAAAAATAAATTCTTGTTTCCATTTTCAAAACAAAGCAGTACATGCTCCTACAGCTTTCACTTTTTCTCTTTCAATTTTTCTAAAATTTTGAAGGGCTCTTTAGATAACCCTTAATATTGTACTAAATCATTAAATTTCATTTGAGATAATAACTAATGAGCATCACTGCATTGCACTAAAAATTCTCTTCATTAGTGTTAAAATCTTAATTCAGTGACATATCTTCTACATTTTTTGGTATATTAGAAATTATAAAATGTAACTAGTAACAAAACTGATTAAAAATTTGGGTATGAAATAGAATTATACCTAGAAATATCATATAAGCAACCATCTAATATTTTTAGGCTCTCTCTACATCATTAGAATATCAAATTAAAAAATTCTTTTTTTATGCCTATAAACCACTATCTTGAATCTGGTACACAAATATAATGAACTTTTTTTAAGCCCACGATTTATTCTAATCCCCTAATTTCACTCCAAAATAAGCTTATGCCCTTTTCACAAAGTCAGTGATCTTGTGCTGATGTTTTTATCATAAGTTCATCAAAAATGTAAAGAAAGATATCTAGAGATTTAACATAACCGCACACAGACATAATCCTATCACAGTTTACCACAATTAAATTAAATAATGTAAATTAATATATATATATATATATATATATATATATATACAATAAAAATGCATAGCTCTAAAATGTAACCAATTGTAGCAGCAACAATCTAGTGTTGCTAAAATCAAATTATGTTGTTTTGAATGTATTTTAAATTATCTAAAATTTTGCCAAAATAAAATTAAATCAGTTTTTTTATTACATTGGATTTTAATAAACAATATTAAATAATATGTGTAAGTTATTATTACGTAGAAATAAAAATAACAGTTTAAAATGTTGTACTGACATCTTGGGAGAAAAAAACTGAGTTTGTGAAAAATAAATATGTGATACACAATTTTTAGCATTGCTTTCATGTACTGCATCCGAAACAATTAATTTTATTAAAGTTTTATCATTGCAGGCCTGTGTAATGTTGCTATTGAATACAACTTCTTACTCTTTCTATAGTTAAACTGTTTTTTTCCATTAATAATGTGTCTTATAAACGAATATATAAATTATGCATAGATTATTTTATGTATTACATTTTACATGAATATTTTACTCAAGAGCATTTTTTATGTTGCCTTCATTTTGGGATAACCATTTATGGTGAGCTTAAAGAGTTATCTGCATGATTGTGTTCAGTGACTGAAGTGTTGCTTTATACATTTTTTTTATCTGTGTTTTTAGTTTATCATAGATAATCTGGATGTTGATTGTTATTTTATAATTAACAATTTTCAAAATTGTTTTTTAAAAGTTTCAAATTTATTTGTATAAATATGACATAGAAAAATGTATTGACCACTAAAAATATTTTAAATTGGAATTCATTTTTCTCTAACAGCTGCCCAGATTTAATTGAAATGTGATTAAAAACTTACATATTTAAGTTGTTTTTTATTTTACATACATTCATCATTACAAAGTTCTTGAGCTTAACTTAAAATTAAATACAACATAAATAATATAAATAGATTTCTGTCAATTTATATTATTCAAATTACACACACTGTAAAAAAACAACTTTACATGTTCTCTTTATACTTTCTCTAATTTTTTTCTTGGTATATTGGGTTACTTTAAATTTACACAAAAGTGTATCTGCTTTCTTGTTTTGTTACAATTCTTAATTTTAATTATGTTGCTCTCTCTTTTGATTCTAAGCCCATGAATAGGTTTATGAAATCTTTAAAAATATCAGTTACTTTTTTGTAAGAAATATTGAATAAAAATGTTTTTTAAATTATTAATAAGCTTGATTCTATAATAATTTGCTTCCTTTTTTTTAAATTTTTGGTTGAATCTAGCATGCCTGGCTGATTTTCGCTGTTAATATATTTTGAGCGATCTAACAATATGATCTTGTCCGAAGGTCACTTAAACTATATATGTTTGAATACTTTTCAGACTTTAATTTTTACTTTTTATTGAATAGTTTCATAAATGTGAGTTGACACTTGTATTGAAACAACTTGAATTTTGAAGAGCATTTTCATTTTACTTTTTGGACTTCATGTTGATCAGTATAATACATATTGCTAAACAGTTTAACACATACATTGATTTTAGTATTTTTAACTCTAATAACTTACATTCAAATATGAACTTATTTATTGTTCAATTTATTATTATTATTTTTTTTTCCTTTTACACTTTTTGAATCTTGTAGCTGAATTTTTTATACATCATCTTCGGTGTTATATAAAAAAAAGCATTCGACTTAATTACTATTTATTATGGTATAATGACTGATTTGAGTTTCCAAATGCCTTATATTGTTATGAACTTAAAAATCTGCAAATTCTGTCTTTGTTGGTGTCTAATGTAAATTAGCCTTTTTGCTAAGTTTTTTTCGTTTATGAATATTTTTTTATCATTCATTGAAGGCATGCATTGGTATTATACATTATACTTGTCAATATTTTGCAACACAACTATTTTTCCCCCTTAAATTCTTAATTTTATTTGTTTATTTTCTTTTGACATTTTTTGTTTATAAAATTCTTTATAATATTGGGCAAACTTTATTTAAAAATTAACTTAAGCTGGGAATGTTTAGAAGATTAATGTATGATTTTGACTTATAGACTTTTAAAACATTGATATCCACCAGATTATCTGTGCTTGATTGCATCATCATTTATTTTTGTTCAGTTTCAAAGTATTTGTTGTTTATTAGTTGCACTTTATTTTCTGTCACTGTGTCAGCAAACTTTGTGTAAAATAAGTTACTTTACTTAATGAACTGAAGTTGAATAAATTGAGCCGTGGTTATTAACATAGTTCATGCACACATTTAAATTTTGTAATTTTATTTTTATTTGCTTTGTTATGTGGGTGTTTATTTTATTTTATGCTTGTATATAATGTATTTATTTCTGGTTATAACTCTATTATGTTGTGTTTATTATGCTGAATTTTATTTAAAATTAGAGAACTTACCAAATTATGATTAGCAAAAGTAGTTCATGATATAATGTGCATTGTGAAACAAGTGAAGTAAAATTGTTTTTTTGGAAAATAAACTTTAAAGTTATCTTAATAATTCATCAATTTTGAAATTCTGATTTATAGTTTTTCATTTTGTATTTCTAAAATGGAAATTGTTTTTCAAATAATCATGAATTAGGCTTTATATAAACAAAAAAATCTTATTCTTGACTGTTTTTTTAAATATAACTTTAAAGAAAGATGTCCTTCAAATTTTCTTTCTTGTTTGCTTGATATAAATTCAAATATATTAGCATTTCTAAATATAATTTTGATTGCAAAAAAATTTCAAATTATTTTTATTTAATAATTTATCATATTTTTGAATTTAATATACCCCTCCATTTTTAAATTTATACTTGTAACATATTACTAAAAATGCTAGAATAATTGCTGCAATTTTTTATAAAATAGTTTTTAACATCTATTGGATTCAGTATTAGGAATATTGATGAAAGTTTTAGTTCTATATTGAGTATTGAATTTTAGTGAGGGGTATAAGAAAAACTTTATTAGCTTGTTGAAAGATTTTATTTTTCTCTCATTTAGTTTTATCAAAGTTTCAAAAATATTAATTAAAAAATAAAAGAATTATGTACATTTTATAGCTTCAGGGAAGAACTGCAAGTCTTTAAATACCACAATCCTGAATCCTACTGTTCATCTTTTGGGTGAAGATGGCGCTTGTGTAGCTTACATTCGTCTTACACAATATATTGATAAGTAAGTTAATTATTGAAATCTTTTTAATTATTTATATACTTTCATGACAAGTTTCTTCTTCGTAGCATTTATTCTATACAGTGTTCTTTCTTTTTCGATATAAGTACACCAACTCTTACATATTTGGGAAAATTTTTTCTTTTACTATAACCCAATTTCTTCATCATGGTTTTCTTGTTCTTATTTCATCATAGTGGTCTAGCGGTCAAGACAACGAACTTGTGGGTGTAGTATCTTGAGTTCAAGCCTAGTACTGTTGAAGACTCGCCATGCAGAGGGGGTCAATGCACATTATATATGTCAAGACTCAAACCTCCACCCATTGGTGTGGTGTGGAAGTTAGGAGAAGGGTTTACTAGCTCAGGTGTTGTCCTTGTCACTTGACCATGATCCAAAATTGCAAGGTCTATCGCCAAAAACTCTCGAGTAGCTAAACAGTGGAGCATTAGTATTCACTTACTCCCATTTCTTTATTATTATTATTAATAATATAATAAAGTTATGAAGATTTGCAATTTAAATGGTGCCAAATGATTGCACATTTTAAAATATGTATGTACTAGGTTTCTCAAATTTTAATGAACTCAATCTATAATAATTGGTTAATTTAAATGATCTACTGTATATATGAAGAGATGAATAAAATGTTAGAAAAAAAATATTCTGGAATAGCTTATTAAAGAAAATATCTTTATAGGCCTAATTTATTTTAAGACTCACATGAGAAAATAACTAATGCTGCTAATGAAAAGGGGACAAAAATTAATGCAAATTGAAGTAGTATTTTTGAACTCAAACTCTCTAAATAGAAAGAAGCCAATAGCCCTCACATTGCTTTAGAGTGTGACATTAATAAAAGATTGAATCAAACCAAACAAAAAAAATTATGTAAACTATTGGTGTGTGTTTTACAACAGAAAGTTATTCACTATATAAAATATTAGCTGCAAATGCTATTTATTTATTGTTTTTGAATCATCAATGCTAAAAGTGTTTGCAAACTGAAACCAGGTCTAATTTATTTTTGTGCAACATAAAGTATATGGAATTATAAATAACCAAGACACAGTAAAATCTCCTGTAAGAAATCAGTATGTTTTTTCTTTATGGATTAACCATTCTTTCCTCTTAAAAAGGGAGATTAATTTGATCTTTTTTTAAAAAAAAATTTATTTTTATGATGAAGGTTAATAGAAAAAGAAGAGCCCTCTGACATTTGAATATATAAAGCTCTACTGATCATACAAGGAAATTGTCTCACATGTTAATATAACATCGTAAATTACTTTAACTGTAGTGAGTAAAAACCAGAATTGAAAATAATACACAAACACTGTAAATAAAATATTTACAGTTAATGTAAACTGTAATAATAAACATGACAAAAACAAATAACATCTATGAAGGTACTGCAAAGAGTATATCATTTAGAGCATTATTGTTCTACATTCCGAGTCCATTAAGTAAACATAATTGAAGGCTGAGATGAAAAATCGATACATTTAGTACCATCAGCAGTTGTAAGCAGAATAATGATATGTGCACTACCGAGGACAGTTAATGCTAAAACGGAAGAATAGAGTTAAAAACATACTCCCATTCTATTTCAGAGCTTTCTTTTGGATGTATAGAAAGTTTACAGAGTTTGAAACTGAGTGTTGGAATTTTACTGTGCCTCAACTCGAATAAGTCTATCATTGCCTTGGTGTACTTCAAGAATTCAAACCATGTGCCTTTGACAAATATATCACTTGTCCTCAAATCCTTTTGTACATTCTGCCCTTTCCTGAAAAAGCCCTCTTCTCCTGCCCTCTTCTAAAAACTACATATTTGATGTTTTCTGAATTCCTAACATTATCTGCTGTTTGCTGTTGAAGGAAGTTATTCTAGAATTGATAGAAGAATGTTCACTTGTAGAGGAAATGGGAAAGTGTGAATGGTGTTATGCAATTTATATCAGAGTCATTTACATATGGAAGAAACCGGGAATTTATTCACTCCAATCTTTGATTTGTGTGAGTCAAGTTGATAATTCTCCAAAAGTTAAAATAGTTTCTCTTAGCATATGCTTACTCTAGACATGTAGCAGATTGAATTCTGACTGTCTAAATTCCATCAAAATGGGCAGATGATGGTGGTATAAAATATCATTTGATAAATTGCAATAGATTATCTGAGGTGGCTTCATTAATAGATAAAGAAAGCCACAGTTTTTGTACCTCATCAAATATCTGTCAAGTTTTGACGAAATTGGTATTGTTGTCATTATAAATGCTGCAGGAAGTAGCTATAAAGAAGTTAGTTGTCATTGCCACATTAGTGGATGACAGATAAATGAAACTATTACCCTTTAATGGAATTTATCTCTTGACTTATGTTGAACTTAATTGGAAATGGATCAACATAATCAGTACCTCAACTAAAATAGGTAGCATTATGTATTACTTGATATTTCTTCTTTTTGAAAAGAAAAAGAAATAACTAACAAAGGGGATAGATTGTGTGGTTTTTATTTCTTGCATGAAAGCATTCAAGATTAAGCACTCACATTTTTTGCCTGTTTGATTAAAATCTTCGTTATTTTATCTATTTCTTTAAAAGAATTCTGTTGAACCTAAACAACCTTGGACCATATTAATTAGAGTAATATGGCAATATGGGTAAAACAAACTCTCCATCCAGACTTTTCTTTCTGTTCAGACTAGGAGAATCTCAATGTGCCAAATAATTCTCCTTGAGCATCAATTCCCACATGTGGTGGCAATAAGCATGATAATGATTTTTCATATTTTGATGAAACATCTCTTCAGACCCATCATAGAAGGATGTCATTGCCTCCAAGAGGTTGGACTTCTGCCTGTTGATCCATAGAGGGTATTTTGTTTCTCCTCTACCATCCAAAGGAAATACCAATAGAAGCATTGCTCGATCTGCCACCTGGGGACACACTCTCTAGGGGTTACAGACTCCCCCGAGATACAAATAAACTGACAATAGAGGCTAGAAGTCATAATAATAACAACTTTGTCAACATTACCTTATTGGACACAAATGCTGTCACAAATTTCAAATTGAGAGAGATGTCAAAATCTTTAAAGCATCAACTCTGTAACATGGAGACCGCCTTATAGCAAAGACTATTGCTAAGCTAAGAATAGGTCATTACAGGGGAATGAAGATCGATAGGGATGGTAGAAGAACTTACAAGAATTGTGGTAACTGTTTAGCTACAGAGCTCATATTTTTGACTGTCGGGCTATCCTTGCTGCTCTACAAGAAATTAGGGTCCTGTTTTCATCAACAAATCTCTATGTGGATAATATTGAACAGATTACCAAAATAGTCATCTGGACCCATGGTAGTGTCTGATTTTGTCCCATCATGGACACAACATCCATCATCATGAAATATCTCTTGTTAACAAGATCATTCAGTTCAACTGAGGTTTTATCAAGTTTCAGATCTGTCCAAAAGCAAAGCAACAATATTGATCTCAAGACATCAAAAATAGAATCTTTTCAAAGAAAATATCTGAGTAACTTCATTTCACTTATATGTCATCTGCTCTTTGACTCTTTCTTTTCAAAAAGAAAATTTTGTGTTCTGCTGCAACACCAATGGCCTACTTAAAGAACACATGATGCATAATCCTAGTGAATGGTGGCTTTTTATAGATGTTTCAAAAATAAAATCTCAAGAGGGTTTTGCTGAATGACGAATGAATTTTCATTGAAACTTATTGCACATGTTGTCTATATGAAGGAGATTTACCACAATCTAAAATAATTTTCGGAAATGATTAACTACAGTAAGTATTACTAGTATATAACTGTACTGATCTGAAGGTCCTGTCTCTGTTGATGGGTTTGCAGCTAGGGCAGTGCTTCTCAAACTTTCAATACTGGCCCCCTTTTTCAATCACAATTTTTATCACGCCCCCCTATACATAATAATTTACTGAATGCAATAATAATGCACTTTTACGATAAAGCAACAATATTTATTATAAACCGTACAAATTCATGACATAAGTATTAAATTTTGTATGTGTTACTTTTAAGCAAAAAAAAGTTAAGTAATAGGATAATTACTAAGTTATTTTTCCTTTCTCTGATTTTTAAATTGGAACATATTACAAAATGCAGTGGTTGCTTAGAAGTCAAAATATAGATATCAGCTAAATATAGAAAATGAACTCAGAGGGTCAATTTCTTATCTTAAAACTCCTTTCAAAAACTTTGCTCTGTAAGACAAGCCCATGGAAGTAGCTAATAATTATTAAACTTGTTCTTAATTTAGTATTAATTAATTAGTCATAAAATACTCTGTGCACCACTCATACATTAAAAGCAGTGTTTCTCAAACTTTCAATACTGGCGAACCAATTTTCAATCATAATTTTTGTCTCGCCCCCCTGTACAACAATAATGTATTTACTGCAATAAAAATGCACTTTGAGAGAGAGACGCTAAAGTTACAATACGATCTTAATTATAAACCGTACAAATTAATACGATAAGTATATTAAATTTTGTGTATATGTAACTTTTAAGTAATATATATTTTAAGAAAATTACTTAAAATATATATTACTTAGAATTATGTTATTTTTCTTTCTCTAATTTTCAAATTGGAATAGATCGCAAAATGATGTATTTAATTAAAGATTTATTTCCTTCAGCATTCATTTCTCAAAGTACAAATGTCATTAGAAAAATAGTCTAGTCAATGTCGCTTTCTATCATGTCCATCACATCTGGCATTATAGGATACGTTTGCGTGAGTCTGGGCAACCTATCGGACGTCTGCGCAAAACATGTAAAAATGCTTTTCCTCGTACAATTCCAGTCAGTTTTGGTCGACTCGATACTCCTATAGCTACCGAATCTAGCTTGAATGTACATTTTTTTTTAATTTCCACATTAGTTGTAATTCACGGTAATTAAGTATTTACGGCAGTAGATTAAAACAATATCATACATACATTTTTAAGTCGTAAGCAAACATTCGACCATAATAAAGAATCAACAAGTACACAGACGAACGAGCATGGTTCCGAAAATTAAATCAAGGCGATCTTCTCAAAAATACTTACATTTTGGATTTACCACTACTGAAGTAAATGATGGAAAAAAAGCCCCAGCTCGATATGTGTTAAAACTTACAAATCTGTAGAACAACATGTGAAAGTTGTTTTTAAAACATGTAAAATCATTTAGCTATGTTACCAAAGAATTTTAAAAAGTATTTTCTGGATGAGGACAGCTTGGTAGCAAGTTACGAGTGGATTAGGGATCTATTTCAAGATACTCCAGAAGGGCTCTCAACTTCCGAAGAAGAAATCTTCATAGATTTCACATCCAGTGAAAAATTAAAAGGCAATTTTGTAATAAATCGCTCTTTGAATTTGGGGTACAGGTGGATGAGGAATTATCTGTACTGAAAACAAAAGCACTTCGTATACTATTACCATTTTCAACATCCTACTTTTTTCAAACCGGATTTTCTGCAGTGGATGCCTTGAAGACGAAATATAGATCTCAGCTAAATATAGAAAAATAACTCTTTAAGTGTCAATTTCTGATATTATAAACCTTCCTTTGAAAAACTTTCCTCTACAAGACACAAGCCCGTGGAAGTCCCTAATAATTATTAAACTTGTTCTTAATTTAGTAATAAGATTGATTGATTGAATATTAACGTCGCACTGTTCAGCTGCACGAGGGCTTTTGACGATGGACCACGTAATTTTGAACCATGGTCAAGTGACGTGGATGACACCTGAGCTGGCACCCCTCTCTCCTAACTACCACACCATACCAACGGGAAAACGTTTCAACTCTCAACAGATTTAACGTGCATCGCTGCCCTACACGGCGGGTCTTTTTAGTCGTACTGGGCTCAAATTCGTGACAAGGCAAGCCACGATCCGATACCTATACCACTCGGCTACCGCGGCCAAATTCAGTAATAAGAAATTATTTATAAAATACCTTCTTCAGTACTGATACAACAAACGTATACTGGCTGAAACACCAACTCTTCACACGAGTTCATTTTTTAAAAAAATAAAACATTATTCTTGATATAATAGCTGAACTGTAAGGAGAGTAAAACTGTGTGCACGACATTGTATACAAAAATGTAAAATGATTTTTTAGATAAATGCTATAATTGTAAAATAACTGTTTAAAAGAACTGTAATTTTAAACCTCACACAATTAGCATTTAGAATTAATGTTAAATTATGAAAAAGAATATAAAATTCCGATGAAGAATAATTGTGTTACATTTTAACATTTAAAGCGAGAAGACTTCAAAATGTTTTAACCCGGTAGCAGGCGCGTACTCGATACTAACATTAATGGTAGTGCGGGGGACTCAGTCACCCCAATCATTTGTTTAGAATTATTTTTACTGTACACGATACAAATCGGAATTCTAGTGAATATTTTAATTTATAGAAAGTATACTTACCTTCTTTCAAGGACTATTCAATTCTTTGATGATTTGAGAAAAAATCCAACAAAACTGAACTAAAATGATTCAAAAGTACAAGACCATAATAAAGGACGCAAATCAGACACTTTTCAATTATCCTACAGAAATGTTAAGCCAATCAATTCTTTTCCAAATATCGCAAAACTCAATTATTTACAATTTCCCTAAGCGAAAAGCAAATACATAAAAGATGGGAGGGAACTAATATTGATAACCATACCATAAGATTGAAGGTCAGTCAAATGATTAGCAAACGTACTATGCAGCCTGGCTGAAAAGTGAATCATGACTTCCTTTTCTTTTTCTACAACTAATGTACAGTATTTCAATAATAATTACAGTGGTGAATTGTTTATCTTCTTAGAATTTTTCTCAGGGTCTCTGGGTTTCGTTTTTCTTTTAACGAGTAATATTTTATGTTAAAACGTAATAAAAAAATCTCTCATTGAGGAAATACAGCAAATAAAACAAAATGTTTTTTTTTTCTTTAATTTGGTTTTGGGATCAAAGATAGCTATTTGATGACAGAAAAAAGCCAGATAATAAACATAAATTATGTCAGTGTTGTGTGTATTTTTTTTTATTATGGAAGAAAGCATTTTGTTTTACTTCTCTTTCCGGTTATTTTTTTTTTAAAAAAATCTTTAAATTTTCGATACGCTCGCAGGGGGACGCGCTCCACACTTTGAGAAACACTGAGCTAGGGTATACGAAATATCTCTAGTTTCTTTGTCTCCCAGATGGCAGAGAAATCACTTTGCATGACCATCCAGAGAGATTGGCTCAGAAAGCACCTTTTAACCATGGAGAAATTAGTGTAGAATACTCACCTATGGCAGAGCTGCATAAAATGATCATTCCTCCTTTACGCATCAAGCTTGGCCTTGTCAAAAGCTTGACAAAATCTCTGGATAAGAAAGAACCAGCATTCAAGGGCCTGCATGAAAAATTCTCTCAACTCAGTATGATAAAAATTAAAGGCAGGTTAAACAGCTTTTCAGAGACCATGAGTAAGTAACTTCGTCAAAATGAGGAAAAATAGGTCTGGGATGCTCTCTCTCTTTTTCTACAAAGTGTCAACAAACTTCCCAAGAGATGGCAAGATCGAAAATTTCAAGGATCTGCTTGAGGATATGTTGACCTTATTTCATGATTTCAGCTGCAATATGTCCTTAAAAATCCACTTTGTGAAATCTCACTTGATCTTCTTCCCTGATAGCTGCAGACATGTCTGTGAATAAGCAGGGCATTTCATCAGGACATTAGTTACAGGAAAAACGATCCCTAGAGAATTCATCTGCAGAAATGTTTGCTGACTACTATTAGACTCATCAAAGATGCTCTCTACGTCCATTACTAAAAAAAAGTTCAAAACAGTTTAATGTATCCCTAGCAGGTGTTATAATATGCTTATTTATATGTACTTTTATAAACACTTACTACACATTGCAAAAAGACCTTAGCCAATTCAGTCTCCTTTTTTTGTCATATTTATGTTCAGCACATTGGTTTCTTTTTAATTGATAAAATTCATATTGGAAGAAGAAACTTTTTGAATATTTGTTGCCCAATACTCATTATAAATTAACACTGTGTATCACAATTTGAATAATCTTCCTTGAATAGGTGATCAATTTTAGAGTTATACTGCCTGTAGAAATTTTAAGTATTCTAAATTAAAGTGTTAACTTTAGAATTTTATCTCCTTTTATTTTTTCCACCTCTCTGTAGAACTGGCTTGGCCCACACGCAACAGAGCGAAGAAACACGTGTGTGGCACAAACGAGATGGCAAATGGCAAAGCGTCCACTTCCATCGCTCTGGATCTGCATCGTCACCATTTACCTCAGTCCATAAGTAACTGCCTGACCCTCCCTTCAATAGAATTTCACGAATGCTTCAATTGCATTTTTTTGGTTTGGATTTAGCAATTTGACGTTCCCATCATTTCATTCACCTTGTGTCTGCCAACATATTGTTTAAATAAGTTTTGTTTTGCCTTTTCTATATTATAGGAAATATGTTGTGTATTTTTTAATTTAAGTATAATTTTTTGTTTAATTTTGAACTATATTTATTGACTATTTTTTTAAACTTGAATAAAATTTTCTTTAGCAGTAAACTTTGCTTTTGCTTGAATACAGTTTTCATTTATTACAAGTATATTAAGCAGTGTTGTGTTATTGCAATGAATACCATCCAAGAAAATTTGAAGTTAATAATTATTTTAGTAAAAAGAATTTTTAATATCCTTCTGTTTATATTTTATATAGTTTATGTTTGTGTTTTTGTACAGATTAATTATATTATATTCTGTATAGCTGTTTTACCATTTTGTATAAATATGTATATGTATCTAGTAATCAATATTTCCTTTAATCTTTACAGTTATTGTCAAGCAATGTTTAAAAGTTTACTACATTAACTTTTGAATGAATTAAATCTTTTGATTATTCTGATATTGTTCATATTAATCAACAAGTCTTCTATTAATAAATATTGATTAATGTTCAATAATATCTATAAATTTTTTATAATGAATTATATGTGTTTTCTACTTTTAAATTTTTCTCTTTAATTCCAGTAATGGGTATTCAGATTTAAAAATTCATTTTGGAGCTTATGAATCATTGCTCTTTTCTCCCTCTTATATACTATCAATGCTTTGAAAATGTCTTTTTTATATTAAATGTATTGTGAATTAAATCTCTTTTAGATTCAATTAATTTATGAAATTTTATTTGGTGCTTCCTTATTACAGTGGTCTTGGGGAAATTTAAAATGGATTGTGCAGGAAAATGTTTTATTTGAGACATTGCAAATGTCTGTGTATTGAATTGTAGATGCATTTATTATGCATCACATTGCAAAAATAACCTTCTTAAAGCGTAAAACCAATTTTTAATATGAATGCCTTTTTTTCTAGTTACTTAAATTGTATTACCAAAAGCTTTGATCTGCAATATGCAACAGCATCGATTTTTCTCTAGTATATTAAAAAGTATTCAAAAAATTTTGTATAACTATCTTTCTGCTATTCTGTCACCAAGACCACTAAATAAGAGAAATATCTCTGTTTGTCTTTTGAAACTTTTTGATGTAACAAAGTGTTTTCTATTTAACATAATATCTGTGATTTTCTTTAAACTTTGTATTCAGAAATGTATTCAATTTCTGCTTTTTTGTTATTATGTGTTTTTTCCTCTCACAAATGAACCCAGATCGCTAAGAATTACTTACTTTTTAATTTTAATCTAATTGTGTGCTTCTGAAAAAGAAATAAAGCACAAACTGTTGGTAGGAAGAGTAGAACAGAAAAACTGAAATAATTTTATAACGAAATAATAAAGCAACATTTTGTTTTTGGCTTTGCACCAAGAACTTTGCTGAATTGCAATACAAGAAACACAATTTTCAGATTTTGATAGGAGATGCTGCTACCAGTCAAAATATTGTTGTCGATGTAATAATGTGATTTATGTAAATTATGCAATAAATGTTCTAGAAATTTAGGTAGTTTTATACTCATACTGGAAACTGATTTAATTATAGTCTACCATTTACAATATCAAAGAGATGCACTTAGATTAAAGTTTTAAATTTTTATGATTTTTCCTTTTTGAATATCTTGTAGTTTTTTTTAACTAGAAGGTGATTTGTTGTCATCAAATCCTATGATGATTTATTTACATGAAGTGATTTGCTATTAGATTGCTTTAGTAGAATGTTGAATTTCTACTGTTTGGGATAATTAAGCTTTTAATGAGACTAGAAGTTGAGCTGCCATCAACTCAACAATGGTTCTGAGTGATGCAATGACAATGTTTGCCATGGAATTGTTATATTTGGACAGAAGTCTGCATCCATCTACTATTATAATTGATCAAAGTGAAAAAGAAAAGTATTATATTGTTAGAATCCCAGTTAGAGATTTGTATTTTGTTTTTGATTTAAACAGGGATCTAATTAAACCAAATGGCAATTACTAGTTTTGATAATAATTCAATATTGGATTAAATTTTCTGGTCATGTAAATTTTACATATTTTTAAAAGGGATTGTAGAAACAATTGTTATTGTTATTTTTGCTAACATCTGCAGCATTTCTTGTTTCATGCTGACAGTCAAATTTTAATTTTTAAGGAATTTTTAATTGAAACTTGAGGATTATTTCTCTTATAGATTGAATGAAACATTTGTGGTATATAACTTTAAAAAACTATTTTAATTATAAATGTAAAAGAAAAAAATATAGAATCTTTATATGATATGATATAAAAAATTTTTACTTTCACTAAATGCAATTTGTATGATTCTAAAAAAAGAGACTAAAGAAGAAAATTTTGTTGACTTCTAAGGCATATCAAAACAGTCTACTTAGACTAGTTGTTCCAAGCGTATGTGATTGTGTCAAAATGGGGTTGAAGCTGTGTTTGGATGTGTTAAATCATTCGTGTCTGTGACTTCATTGCTGTTCATATCACGTGTTGACTTCTCTACTTTGGAGGAAATTGGTGAACATTTTTTTCTGCTTTTTGGTGTTTCTAACTCTTTGGCTATAAATGCAAATATCAGTGATTCTCAGAGAAGAATTATTTTGTTGGAGAGTTACTTATATTTGGTTTGTTTACTGTGTAAATGATTGTTGGCAGAATAAATTATTATTGTTGTTAAAACAAGTTTTTGGATGTAAATGGGCTTTAAAGACAGATTTTGTGATACTTCAAAGACAACCTGAATTTTTTCTTTTTTTTTTTCTTTTTTCTTTCTTTTTTTTTTTTTTTTTTGAAATTCCTACTTTGAGAAGTTGTTTTTTTTCTTTTGCTATTTCATATAAGTAATACATAAATTAAATTAATTTTATATTTAATTTTACAATGACAAGTTTATGTTTAATTAAATTGTTTTTTGAGTAATGTTTACTGCAAAATCTAGAAATAATTTAATTACTTTCTACATTCACACAATTCCAAAAATTCTTCTGATTTTATATCTTTTACTTGATGTCATCTTGATTATATGCAATTAATTTATTGTATTTGACAAGTTATTTTATGAGTATTGATTTGTCATTTTAGAAAGCTGAGGCAGATGGTTATTAAATATAACTATTAGAATCGTAACAGAAAGATTGAAGACCATTCAGTATGTGAATCAGCTTTTTTTTTTATAAATTATAATATTTCATTGTTTTTATCTGGAAGTCATATTAAAAGAGATTTTCTTCATCATGATCACCGAAAGTTGTGCAATTCATCGCTTATGAATCACTGATATTTAGAGAAGTGTTGCCACACTCAGTGGACATTTGTGCATGCTACTCTACGAAGTTTTGAAATTTTCCAAGGACCAAAAATCTCTTTTCTAGGAACTGGTACAAAATTATTGGAATGGGTGTGTGACACTTCTTGCATTTCTGTCCCTTGTGGTTCACTAGATTAGTAACTCAAAAGTGCCACTTTGCAATCTCTCAGTTTTTGTATTCTTCACTCCATTTGTAGCCCTTTGTATGTGAATTTCAGTGTATTTATTGCTTTTCTAATTTTTCCACCAACTACTTGACTGTTAATGTTAGTCTGTATTTTTAAGTGTTTTGATATTCAGTAATTGTCCTAGCCACCTTTACTCACTACTTCTAACTGTTACGTCCATATGATGTCTGTAGATGATTTAGGAGAAAAACTTTTTTTAGCCTTCACTTTTGTAGTGTTTTATAAAAGATAAATGTCAGAGATGTTTCCTTTGTATTTATAAAGTGTGTGCTGAATCGATTTAAAAAAAGAAAGTTTTTAATTTAGGCTATGCAATCGGAAGGTCGGTGTTTTTGCATGTCATTCCTGTTTCACAGTATTCCTACTCAAAGTAAAAAAAAAGCTGAATAGTCTAAATAGTACAATTTTTCTTACATGAGAATGTTCTGTCCAGCCTGATGATTATTTAATTATACTTTTTAGTCATGTGAGTTTGTTATATATGTTTATTTTAATACTTCAAAAGGATTTCATGCAGACTGAATTTGTATTTTTTACATCCAACTTTCACATAAATTGTATATAAAATTTCTTCAGTTTTTGAAAATGTTAAACTATAATCGATTGATATTCACACAGTGCTTCTTTTTTGTCTGAAATGTAGGGGAAATATGCTGCACTGTGAAGAGAAATGTTTTAAATTATGTTGATTTTTTGAAATTGTATTTATTTGTTATATGGTCTGCAATAAAAAGTGTTTTGTGCAGCTGAATTCTAGTTTTATTTTATGAAATTCTTCATTACATTTATATGTCGTATTATAGCATCAGGTAACTGCACTGTTTTTAATTACATCTTTAGAAACAGAATCCTTAAAACAAAATTATTTTATAATTTTTTTTTGCTTAAAATCATGTACCTGTACAGTTTCATTGCATTAATGTGTACAATTACCTGAATAAAAAAATGAGGACTTGACAAATTTTACCTTAGCTGGATAAGAGTGCAACTCTTAATAGCTTTAAGAGAACTAAATTAGGATGATAATGAATCAATTAATCACCATATTCACAGCTTATTTAAAAATGCTTATTGCAGAAGTAGAAAATGTGTGTGATTTGAATAGTCCAAATTTTATTCGAAAGTATTCCTAAAAAAATAATTAGGAGTCGTATTAGAATACTTCATACAAAGGATTAATCAGAAAAACATTTAACATTTTTTTAAACCACTAACTACTTTTCACAAAAATTTTTATTTTACTTTTAATATGACTTTAATGTTTTGGAATTAATATTGTTAGTTCAAAAATAAAATTAATTGCCCATAATACACTTTTCCCACTTTAGAGCATTGCATAACAAATGGACCAATAGTTATATAAATTACAAACTGAAATATATAGTCTCTGAAAGTTTCAAAACCACTCATCATATTTTTTTCAAAATATTTTGTACACTGCTTGAGTTTTGGATTTAGGAGTTTAAAGTCGTGAGAAGTTCAAATAGATTGGTCTCCAAATGTTAAGATATTATCTGTTTTTTAAGTTTAATTTAAAAATGGACAGATTGATAAAATATATGAGGGAAATGTGCACTGGATCTATTCCTAACTGAAGTGTATTGGAGGAATTAACTTGCCATGCTGCCAATAAAGTTGTTGGACACCGAAATACCAAGCGAAGACCAGATATGGAGTGACCTTTGCTCTAGCTCATGTAGCAACCTAGGAGGTGGAGGCACTTAAAGAGGAGCAGTATCTTTTAAAAGTATTCCTAAACATGATCTATCGGATTTAGGTCGAGAGACTGAGCTGATCATTTCAAGCTGTGATCCTTAACAAGCAAAGCTCATTGAAAAGGTGCAGAATCGTCCATCCGAAGGAATTCGTTTCCATTAGCAGTGGAATATGGGTTAACATACTGACCAGATTTCTTATACTCTGGCACTTTCTCCTAGGATGACATGCAGGTCAGTGTAATGACCACCTGCCCTAAGCATCGCCTCTGTAACAAATGTATGGTGAAGGTGTAAAACTACTTCTGTCTCCTTGACAAAAAGTATTTGGGCTTTGAAATGATTTAATCTTTTCTTCAATGCCACAGGACACCCACTGCAACATGTTCAGAATTAATTATATAAAGACTAAAAAGTCTTGCATCGAAAAATAAAATATAAATCAATAATGCTAAAATGTAATAATATACTCAAATTCCTGCATTTAAAACCAAAAAAAGATTTCTGGAAACACATTTAAATTGCATTTTATTCACAAAAAGAAGAATTATTTTCAGTATTCTCCATTTAGTTTTATTTTCAGAAAAATTATTTGCTGCAATCTAAATAATGTAATATATTTTTAAAAATTAAATTCTAGTAGAGTTACATATTTATTACATGTGCTAAAAATAATTTTGCACAAAATCGCTTCTTATTCATGGCGCTGCCGAATTTTTGAAGGTTTTCACTAAAACTAATAACTAATTTAGATAAGAGGAGAAAAAAATCAAATATCCTGTTGACCACAAAAGTGTTCGTACACTTGCAATTTTTAATAAAAGTTAATGTTTTCGACTAATAAAAATTAATGTTTCGGAATTGTAGTTTTTTTATTATATCTGCGACTTGTTCTTAATGGAATGATATAATTAATTTTTTAAAAATGGTATAACTATTATTTTTAAAAATCAATAATATCAAAAAGCTACTAAAAAATACGCTTAAAAAGTCTTTGTACACTTAACAAAAATCTCAACATAATTTTAAATATAGTATTTCTTTTTTAATTTAGTACTAAATAGGATATTTTTAGTGTCCAAAATAACTTTCAAACGTCTTGGTATAGATTTAATCAATTTTTATAATTTCTGCATCGATTTTCCACCATACTTTTGTAATTATTGTTTTTACTTCGCAATATGTGTTTATATGTCATATATTTTCTTAAATCACATTCTCGCCAAAAATGTTCTACATGGCTAAATAAAATGATTAAGGAGGTGTTTCCAGAATTTGGGGACAGTTATAGAGACACCAGTGGCCTACATTGAGATTAGTGCGCTTGGCGTCATTATCGTGTAAAAATTAAGTCGTCTCAAATATCCAAATTTTGGGCGGATAATTTAAAATTTCTCTTTAAAATGTTTAAATAGAGCTCCTGATTCACAATTTATCAAAAAATACCAAATTACCTAATCCTGAAGCCGTTTTACACCCCCACGCAAGAACACGTCCGCTTTCATGATTAAGTATGAAGGTGAAGGGGTTCTCTTGTTCCACTTGAATTCATGAAATTAATTTTTTCATTTACCAACTATTATACGCCCATTGGAACTAAAAATGTTGAATTTTCTGAAACTTAGTCCCAAGAATCTAGTTGGATCGGTGAGCCATGGAGGTGGAAGTGTTCTTACGTGGGGGTTTCCATCAGCATTAGGTAATTTGGTATTTTTTGATAATATACTCTATTTAAATATTTTGAGCTCTATTTAAATATTTTAAAGGGCAATTTTGAATTATCCACCCAAACTTTAATATTGGAGACGACTTCATTTTTTAACAGGATAATGACGTCAAGCGCACTACTCTCAATGTAGGCCGCTAACGTCCAAAAACTCTGGAAACACCTTCTCAATCACTTTATTTTGCCCTGTAGAACATATTTGGTGAGAATGTGATTTAAGAAAACATATGACATATAAACACATAATGTGAAGTAAAAACAATAATTACAAAAGCATGGAGGAAAATCGATGCAGAAATTACAAAAAATTGATTAAATCTATACCAAGACGTTTAAAAATTATTGTGGACACTAAAAAATATCCTATTAAATACGAAATTAAGAAAGAAATACAATATTTAAAGCTATGTTGAGATTTTTTTAATGTACAAAGACTTTTGTGGCGTAAATTTTAGTAGCTTTTTGATTATTAATTTTTAAAAATAATAGTTATACCATTTATTTAAAAAAAAAAGTTGATTACGTCATTTCATTAAGAACAAGTTGTGAATATCATAAAAAATATTACAATTCCGAAATATTAATTTTTATTAGTAGAAAACATTAAATTTTATAGGAAATTGCAAGAGTGCGAACACTTTAGTGTGGTTCACTGTATATAACTCCAAACTCTTCATCTGTATAGGTCAGTCTCCTTCTTACTCAGCAGGTAATTACTTTTGAAGAAATATACAATATTTAGTTTTTTCAACAAAATTAGCGATTTGTGCTCTTTCGTAGAATCGAAAGAGAACGAGGTTGAGTTCGTAACTGGAATTTTCTACCGGAACTGTTTCTTCTAGACTGTATAGCGGGGAAATTTTTCTTATTTCCCCTGTTTCGGAGAACACCAATTCTCTTGATTGGCTCGCTTTGGCCTTCACTTGAATCAATCTGATAGCTGCTACTATCTACAGAGGGTCGTGCGTTTGGCATCATTCCGAAGATATGGCTTAGATACCTTTTCATACCTTCAGGACAAATGTATACGAAATCTTTGCCCGTCATATTTTCAGTTTTGGTGCTCCTGTAAATAAATTTTCCGTTTTTTTCTCCGTTCTGAAATGCTCCCCCATCATTGCTTTCGCCACTGATTTCTTCTATGTTTTCACCATATTTTGTATTTTTTGTCGACTCATTGCCATCTTTGGGTATCACCGTTGCACCTTCGGTATTTGAAGAGGGCCGCCTATTATTGTTTCGTCTGTTTTCGCTGTTAAAGTCTGCAGAGGGATTCTTAGTGTTGGCGAAGTCCATTACTTTATCATCGAATCCCATATTAGCCCATTTTATGAAATCTACACCGCTAATTGGTCTTTTCATGTCGGCAACGGGCATTTGTCCTGGCTCGTAGCCAATCCATTTCATGTTCTGCGGCCACTTGATGTCGCCTTGTCCTGGTGTGAAAGGCCATTCCATACCATCGAATGCAAATGACGGAATATCAATCACGGGATAGTTATTCTCCTGCTTGTTTCTGTTATCCGAGTGGATGGTGAAGACGTGTTTGTGGACTCCTTTCACTGTTGCAGAAATACCATCGCATTGAACTAGGCTCCTTTTAAAGAGAAAGAATGCTACAATCTGTAAAATAAAATTACAATGTTAAGTTCAAAATATATCACATTTTGTTCAAAAAATAATCTGTTTGGTTAGTAGTTTTAAGAGGTATTCTGGGATAACTAGAAAAATTAAAAAGTAAAATATAGTAATTTGAAATCAAGGCATAGCTATAGTCCTGAGTGAGCCTTGTATCGAAATTCCTTGGGGGCCTTTTTTATGAAAATAAATAAAAAGGATAACATTGATATTAGAAAGGATCATATTGAAAGTGTCCAAATATTTTTTTTTTACACGGGGCCCCGTATCACTGATACAGCGGTATCTACGCACCTCTATTTCGGAACTCTATTTTACGAATTTTTCTGCTTTTCGAACTTTTTCTTGGAATCAAGAACATTTTACGACTTTCTTAATAAAATAACGAAGTACGTTTTCTGTTTAGCGAACATTTTCTCTTGCGATTCGATTTCTTTTTCTCCCTACTTTAAAAATATTTAGATTTTCGTATGATGAAATTATAAAATCATTTAAAACAATTTAGAGCGGATGACAGTGTGAAGAAAATACACCTGAAGGTGCTTTTTGTTGCATTATACGAATAAACGGCACGCATTATAAAAGAAAAAAATAACAGACTTTACCAGTAATTAAAATTAAGGACGCATGTGGTACTATATAGGCTTAAAATTATTGGTAGTGAAAAAAAATGTGTTTAAAGTTACTTGTAGTTTTATATAAGATTAGAAAATATCATTAAAATTCATTAGTTTTTAACATAAAATAATTTTTTTATTAAATTGAAAATACTATGTCTATTTCTAGGCAATGTTTTTTTTTTCTTGTTTTCCTTGTTGATTTCTTTTTTATAGATAAGATATATTAAGCAAATAGATATTAACTTACAAAAAAAAGGTGTGAATAATTACTTTTTTAATAATATATAGT
This sequence comes from Trichonephila clavipes, assembly GCA_019973935.1. Taxonomy (NCBI): domain Eukaryota; kingdom Metazoa; phylum Arthropoda; class Arachnida; order Araneae; family Nephilidae; genus Trichonephila; species Trichonephila clavipes. The sequence continues at coordinate 766,464 of BMAU01021358.1, forward strand.
GTTCATGTGTTTAAAGTTTGTTTTACGTGGTTTATAAAGTACATTTAAGAATGAAAGTCTGTTTAATGAATTTTCTACATAATAAACTTTTTTCGGGATTTAGTGGCCGTTAAATGGATATCCGACTGTGTGTATATATGTGTGTGAAGTGGACAGCACTACGCGCTACTGCACCCCCTTAGCATCCCCCTCCCAGGTGGCTTCGAAAGGAAACAAGGGGGCAATGACTCGGAGGGAAGAGGCAGCAGTAGAAGAGATTGAGAACGCCACAGAGGCAGACGCACAACGGCAGAGCAATAGCAACTCTTAAAAATGAAAACCAACAAGGCAAGGACGCGCGTTTAAATGTTTCACTTCATTCATTAATTGTTATTCTCCCTTTTATTTATTCTTGTTTTAAAAATTAAACAGATTATTCTGGCAAATTCCAGCTTACGAATTCATCCCAGTAATAAGATAACATTTGGGGGCTCGGCCTCAAATTGAGTTAAAATAATTTAAAACCTCTAGAAAAGACGACGAATCAAGACGGGTGGACGACCACACTTCAATGACGGAATCATCAATGGTGAGTCCATTCCAATTTACTCCTTCATTGTTCTGAAGATATTTATTTACGATGGTCTGTCTAGAGGAAATTGCTGCTGTTGCGAACATATTAAAGACGTTCCCCTGCTTCAACGGTGCAACTTCTGCACAAAATTGTTCATGACGAACCCTACAGTAGAAAGGAATTTTAAAAAAATCGCGGGTTTCCCACAGAATTACGACATTGAAGCACGAAAGGATTAAATTTTAAAGGACTTTACGAAAACTGAACTTATTACACTATATTAGGCCTAAATTGCGCGGGAATCGCCAAACAATTGAGCGATTTGAAAATCTATCAGACCTTGAATCTTTAAAAAATAATTTAACCGAACAATTGACGAAGATTCTACGCCTTTTTTGCGAGAATCTGTTAACGACGCGAATAAACCCCTCACCCCGCCAATTTATCACTCGCCCTCTCCACAGGAAGTTTTTGCTCCCTTTCTGCAAACAGAACGAAATCAAAACCAAAGAGGGAACGAGGAGAATGCATTTTTGTTAAAGGACCTTTTTTCAACTATGAGGTCGTTTACGGGAAATGATAATTACAGTGTTAAGGGGACTTGGTACCCTTTGAGCAAACTTCTTTATTTACGTATTTAAAAATTATATTTTAGCATTTTATACAATGTTTCTATTCAAGAAAATATTACCAGATGAAAATTTTCATATATTATTCACACAATTTTAAAAATTTAAATTTTTTGAAGAAAATTGGGAAAATTTTAAAATCTTACTCCTTTTGTAAAAATCAATTTTTTGACCTGCAATTTTTTATAATATTCTTATGGATGTTCTTAACAACTTTAGGGATCGATTTTAGAATTACTTCATTCGTTTTCGAGAAAAAAAAATAAAATGTTGACATGCAGGCTAAAAATCAACGAAAAAGCCAACATGTTTTACATTTTTTTTTTTAAAAAGTATTCAGTTTATAGCAAAACGGATCCCTAATTTTATTATATGCTTTATTTTTAACACGCAGGAAAAAAATGAAAGTGATTGGTAAATAATTGTCGAAGGAGTAGCATTTTGAATGCACTAAGGTTTCGAAAAACACAAACTGAGAAAAACCACTTTAAAGTTTATAATTCTGAAAAAATAATTATTATAAGCTTAATTAAACTTAAAATACCACTTTAAGATATTACTTATACGTTTTTCTGTAAAATAATTGCATTTTCATATTTGTTCAACCCACACATTTTTATAAATGATCAACTTTTAAAGAGTACTAATTGCACAAGAAAATTCAAGAAAAACGTTAAAAAAAATTTTTTCTGTCACGACAGAAATTTTAGCTCTGTTTTCTTCTTATAATATTAAAGTATTACATTTGTATGAAAAATATATCAGGAATAAGAACTGATTATAAAATTATTAATATAAAATGCCTTAATTTAAAAATTTTACATGCACACATTTCACAAGGAAGAAAAATTACATTATCGTATTGCCTCGGAAATATTCTGCTTTTAATACTACACATTCCTTTTTATAGTTATTATTTCTATTTATAAGATAGATTTTTTTTATCATAACGCATTTTTTAGCTTTTTTTTAAAAAAAGGGGGTGTGGCTGAATTGCCTAAGTTGTTTTCAAATGAAGTTTTATTCAACTTCTAACTTTCCGACATGCACAAATGATATATCAATCGAAAGATAATAATGCAAAGAATAAGATTAAATGAAAGTAAAAAAAACGATAGGTTTGTGATTTTTAGGGTACCAAGTCCTCTTAAAGCTTTTTTTTTTCGCGATGTTGAAGAAAACTTTATTTTTATCCCACACATATCTGATTTGCAAAAAATTATTTATGCTAAACGTTCGCTTCAAGGTCCTGCAAATACCTTTATTCAAACTCTTCATAACATATTAACGTATAGTTCTCTTAAGGCTACATTAATTGAAGAATTTCAGGATTTGTGTTTTGTTCTTACGATGTTCACAAGAAAATGCAGAAACGGAAATTACACCCTACAGAATCTCTATTTGAATATTTTTTGGCCATGCGTAAATTGCTTCAAAAGGACACTTGCTTCACTTTTTCTTTGCACACTTGCTTTGACCAGAGCTTAATTACGCATTGTATTAATGGTAAACCTGATTCTAATCATAACAAATTGATATTGTATGCATGTAAAAGTATATCAGAATTTAAAGAAAAGTTAAAAATATATGAAAAGTTTTTATGCAAAATAATTCTTATAGCATTGATTATAAAAATAAGCGTACAAATTTTAAACAATATGATTTTTCTACATAAAATAAGAATGATATATGTGCTGATAGTAAATTTCAAAATAAAAGTAAATTTTATGCTCCTGTTAATAAGAGTAATGTACGAATACGTTGCTATAATTGTGGATTATTTAATCATACCTCTAATGAATGTTACCATAAAAATAAAGGTTTAAAATGTTTTAATTGTAACCAATTTGGCCATAAAAGCTCTCAATGTGTATTTCAAAAACCTGAGGCTAAAAATAAAGTTGTTAATGATATTGTACGTGAAGTTGTTAATGAAATCGATTCCTCAACAGAAATACGTAAAACTGTTTAAACTAATGGCTATGATTTTGATGCTCCTATTGATACAGAAAGTACTATTACTTTAATACGCTAAAGTGTTTATCAAATTCTTGGAAGACCGACGTTAAATCCTACGAAAATAAAATTAACTTCTTTCGGTAAGAGTAAAAGTAAACCTTTTGGATCTTTTAAATCCACTACTGATATTGAAGGTAACAAATTTATGATGGATATTTATGTTATTGACAATTCGCAAACAACTATTGATGTAATTATTGGAACTGATGTTTTAAAACAAACTGAATTTAAAATTAGTGCAAATGGTATAGAACTAATACCTAAGAAAAAGGATCACTTTATTAATTTAATTAATGTATCTAAGGCACATAGCCAATCGAAATTAAAAGATAATGCCTTAGAAGTATTACAACTACAATTAAAAAATGCAGAAAATAAATGTAAAAATTTAGAAATGCACATATTTAACACATCTCAGTTTCATTCGAAAAAACGGCGTTATTAGATAAATTACATAAATTAAAAGAATCAAATCTAGAAAAGGTTGACAAGTTAGCTAAACTTAAAGAAAAGTACGAGATCTTACAAGAAACATTTAAAATTACAGAAAAGAGACTTGTTGAGAAAGAAATTGAATGTACTTCGTTAACAGAAAAAATACTCATCGTAAACGCCCTAACGAAATCAAACGATCGTCCTAAAACATCCATGTCAACTAAAGAACGAGAAATTAAGCCTATCAAGCGCAAAAATAAGAAGCTAAAGTCTAGTGGAAGAAATGGTAATAAAACAAGTGATAGTGATGAGAATCAAGCCTTTGCCAAAGAGAAAAATGATTTGCTTAGACAGATTGATTTCCTAAACTCCATCATTTTAGATACGAAGTTGAAAGAGCCAAACAAGAGTAAGGCCCAGTTCGTTAAAAAACGGAAACAACCACACATATATAAGAAAGGCGAACTTGTGGCAATCCAAAGAACCCAGTTCGGGACAGGACCCAAATTACATCCCAGTAACAACATAACATATATCTATATATATAAAAATCTTATGTTCGTGCGTTTGTCACTAAACTCCTCCTAAACTGCTGGACCGATTTCGATGAAATTTTTTTGTGTGGGTTTAAGTAAATTCGAGAATGGTTTAGATTCACAATTCGGTTCGATATCGCAATTAGTAAAAAAGATATTAATTAAAAACATTCCGAAAATACAACTCAACATTCACCTGCATTGTTGCAACAACGCTATTGTTATAAACAAGTAATATAAAAAAAATTTTAAATCAATTCTTACTTAGATCAACCAAGAAAAAATTTATTTTACCTACTTTTTATTAAATAGTTGCAATTAATATAAATATGTATATACATATGACAGAATCACAACATTAAGTGGTAATTATAATTTTTATTAATTATCATTAAAGTATCGTTTTGTCATCTAAAACAATCTTGTGTGTAAAATTTCCTTTCAACTGAATGCTTTAACACGTGAGAAAAAAACCTTTTCAAATTTTGACATAAGTCGCCAAAAGGGTCGCTATTTCGCCAACGTGGCTGTATATGTAATTTTTTAAATAATTAGTTTTAATCAATTAATTTTATTATTTATAATTAAATTATTGTATTGTCATCCAAAATAATCATGTACATTACACTTCAGCTCAATTGAACGCTTTAAAATGTATTTTATTAACGATTGAAAATTCCACCAAGATAAATAAATAAACAAACAAACAAACAAAATATGTATAGAGATCGTGAGCTAATAGTAGGAATTGAAAAAGACGTAAGTTGGCGCCGAAAACTGATTTTCAGCTAAACTGGCCAAACCCGGTCTTTATTGTTACGAAAATGCAGACGCGCGCGATTAACGCTTTTTAGCTTTTTTAATTAATATCTTTTCAAATAATCTTTATGCATGTAACTCTTCTGTGCGTGTGTATGTAACTGAACTCCTCCTAAGCGGCTGGACCGATTTTGATGAAAGTTTTTGTCTGTTCCATTGGACTCGAGAATGGTTTAGATTTATAATTCGGTTTAGAAATGTCTATTTAATTAATTTTTTATTTATAAATTGTTGATCTTGGAATGTTTTACATTCGATTCGGCAGACTGCTCTACGATCGCAGTATCGAATATTCAAAAATCTTTTATTATAAATCAAGTTGGTCCCGACAGTTGGTGCTGTGATCAAATTTAGGAAAATGTTATGTCACTTCGTGTTATTATTTTGTTGAAATAAATCGTACGTTAATTAAATTATTACATTAAGATGTAATTAGTGTTTGAAGTATGCATAAAAAACTATACATTTTGCAAATTTAGTATGCAATTGAAGTGAGTATTTTACATGATTTTCTATTAAATTTACACTTGCATTGATCAACAATTATCCTAACCTACAAATCTATTTGTGTAGCTAATTGATTACACACACATTATTAAACTTTTTTTTATTTAAAATTACTTCTTATCGGAAATAGTTTGTGTCACTTCTAAGCAAACCAGAAGTATAAAACTTGGCACATAATTACATTGTAATAACTTTTTAATACAAATTTTACTCAAAACGGTCCAGATTGTTAAAGCTTATTCATAAAAATTTGGAATTTTTGAATTTAAGATGTGTGTACATGACAACGTCTGTCGGGTCCTCTAGTATATATATATATATATATATATATATATATATATATATATATATATATATATATATATATATATATATAATATGTGTAGCGATTCAAAGGAAGCATACAGGGTTGATTTTAACCTCTCCAGTGCCTTAGGCAATTCAAGTCGTTACCCCCCTCCCCATACTATTTCTAGATCACTTCCCCCACCCTTCAGTTCTTATCTTGCCAATTTTGGTTCAGGAGGGATTTTTCTTTCCTTGTTTTTGCTTTTTGGAGAGTCTTTCCATTAACCGCTACCTATGGACCCCTGTGTCCTGGACTGGCAATCGGTAGTCGTAAGGAAAGGAAGGACAGTGGCAGGGTTTGGTTACTCTTCATTTCTTACGCCCTCTTCATTAAAGTATCACAGAACCCCTCCCCCCAATAACCCTTTTGTAAATTGGAACAGTAAATTAAAGAATTCATTTGCAATAATAACATTGAGTATATATTATTGCATGAACAAAAAAAAATTTCTTGTTATATAATTACCATTTTTTCATCAATTATCCTTTTACTATCTTTTACTTTTATAGGCATCCTTTTTTTTGTTGAGTCACTGCCTTTGTACTTGTACAACAAAGTTTTTCTTCGAGCTTTGATCATTGCAAAACCATTAATGCTATTATTGTAATCAATTTCCATTGTAATATCATTTTGAGTGCATAGCGACATCAAACTGTTAAGCTTTTCATTTTCCACAATTGATCTTATTTCAATCCTTACTCTCGTAAGAGTAGAAATGCTTCTGTCAGGACTCAATAGGTGGTGATATGTTCGCTTTATATAATTTTTATTCTTCTCTTCTATTCGCCCTCCAATTTTTTGCGCCCCTAAATCTTTTAGGCCCTATGTGCATGCCTAAGCGGAAAAGCTGCCCTGGAAGCATTGAGGGAAAACAGCTTTTCATTCGCTCGTTAAGACAGCCTTCGACATCTTTGTTTGGAGGCAAACCTACGCCAAATATCCCAATTTTTAATTGGATTGTATATTTACATCAACTGCGAAATGATCATTTTTTAGTTTAGGTTACGAATGGAGAGTAAAGGGTAGGAAAGTACAGCCTATGTAAAAAAAAACGAGATTGTATTGGAATCTAGAGGTTATAGGATCTTTTTTTGAGAAAGTATTACCTGTTTTATTTTATACGCGAATATGCACGGTAGGAAAATAAATGTTAGATGGGAAATGGAATTTTGTTTAGGTTGTAAATTAATTATCCTCACACATATATTGAATATTTTCCTTTTTTTAATTATTTTGGTGAAGCTCGGGTAGTGTATCGCGCTTCCACGCCTCAGGTCCGGGTTGAGTAAGGTCGACTCAGCCTTTCATTCCTTCAGTGGGTCGATAAATGAGTACCAAGATTACTTGGAAACTGAACACTGGGAGTTTCGCGTCAGACTAACTATTTGACCGGAACATTGTTCATGCACCTCAGTGCCCAAAGTCACGAAAACTGAAGTGGGCACAGTAGGTCTTGGCCCTCGTGGACAGTTACGCCGCTGAGTTCAGTGTTAGTTAATTATTTTAGACGCTTCATTTTTTTTTCTTTTTTTTTAATTTTACTTTCTAAAAGAATTTTGTGTAATTTTTCATAAATTTATTCAGTACGTGAGAAAACTTGAAAAATTTTCTCGTGCATTACGTACAGGATATTTTGGAATCTGAACTTTCTAGAACACGAATAATTTGGCGTTTGAAAAAAAAAATTCAAGCCTTAGTATTTTATAACGATTAAAATGCTTTTTTAGAATTCGACCGCCCAGTTGAAATTTGCGTGTGCAAAATGCGATCGCAACTTACAATACTTGTCTACTGCTGTTAGATGATGGATGCTCAAAACAAGAGTTGCGAACGCAAACAAAGCTTGTACTATCGCTTATGTTTAAGTGGACGATAAGATATACACTGAAGTTCGTGATTACTAAGGCATGAATTATAGGAATACCATTTGCATGCTACCTACAAATAGTTACAAATTAAGGAGAATTTGAAACTGGAAAACACTATTCATAGAGAAATCATTAAAAACAAGATAAGGTTATTAATAATGGCCGCCATTTTATCAGAATTCCGTAGAAGTAATGCTTTCTATAAAGCGCACATGAATTCAAAGCATGAGACAGCATTTGAATTATAGAATCGTCGTGTTCTTATTTATCTCAGAGAATATCAAATGAGTCTTTCGATTACTTCCGGAAAAATCAGAAAATTAATAAATGTTGTAAAGAAAGTAAAATATTCGACTCCAACCTGAAGAAAAATTAGCAGTCAATTTAAAAATCTTAAGCAAAGGATTCCGAAAGGGATGCGAGTATACATAAGAATGTGGTTTATTTATTTGTTTTTTAACTATAATAGATTCGAAAGGAAAAGAATTACGAACTCAAGTAGATTTAGGAATTCTCAAAGATAAAAATTACGAAAACGGTTTATTTTAAAGACATGCAAGCATTTTCACATTCTGTAGAATTTCAAAGCATAGTATATGTTTACTGGAAGTTTAGAATTGAATTCTTAGAAACATTCAAAAATCTCATTTTCTTGTAAATTCGTGCGTTAGCAACTCTGCAAAGTACCTATAATATTTTAGAGATTTCTGTGATGCATCATATGTGTGCACAAGTTCCACCTAATGCAAATTTTCAGTTAAACTGACTACGTACATGACTTTGCGAGATCGGAATCACTTCCCCATAATAAGCAGCATTTAAATTATAATAGTGTTTTTGACAGTACAGATTTGGTAAATTACTATTTAAGTAAAAATGGTTTACAGCTGTTGAAGTTTGACGAAACGTTTAATAATGAAACAAGAATACGATAGTTCGCTAATTAAATAAATTTAATATAGAATATTAAAATACGAATTTTTGAATAAAGGAACATACAGAATAGGTTACATTAGTCGAATCAATTGGCAGCACAACAGTTTGTTGCCACCGGCGTTCAGCTAAAAGTGAGTTTCAATGACGATTAATAAACACAGCCCAAATCATAGATTGTACTGTGATGTGCTTGCGCTCCCATGATTGATAAAGAAATTGGTTGTAACATAAATATAGATTGAATTGTAAAAAAGAATTACAAATGTCCTTTTAACGTACTAAGAACATGTATTCTTAAACAATAGAAAAAAGCATTAATGTAATCACATTGCAGCGAACAAAAGTGAAATGATTCCCATTCTCACGAGTGAACGAAAGTTCAAAATCCTACTGCTTTCAGTTATTCTTTTTCAGCGCGCTTGTAGACACCGCATAGGAATGGAACGCGTAGACAATAACTTATGAAGAGATCTAAATAATCCTCGAAGAAGCATGCTTATAGAGAGAGTTTGAACGACGATTCATTCAAAATTTAAAGAGAGAGAGAGAGCTTCACTCCTTTTAGAATTTATATATTTTCGTTCTCCAGTTATGATCGCTGAAATCTCTTAAATGTGCTCTTCAGATATAACAACAACAAAATTCAAGGAAATTGTACACAATTTGGCAAATAAATTATTCCATGAATGTATAATTGAGTTTCTATAATTTGAAACTTTGGGTTATTAGAATTTGTTTTCTGGACTCGAAATTCTGCATTAAAACAAAGAGAGAAAATTGAAGACAGGTGAACTGTTTCATGTGAATCCTCAGTTTACTTTGTAAAAATAAATCAAGGGTGTTTCTTAGGGTAATTGGAAGTGAGGGACGTTCAAATGTGGTCACTTTTTTTTGTGATATTCCTAGGGTTGTGTGTGTGTGTGTGTGTGTGTGTGTGTGTGTGTGGTGTGTGTGTGTGTGTGTGTGTGTGTGTGTGTGTGTGTGTGTGTGTGTGTGTGTGTGTGTGTGTGTGTGTGTGTGTGTGTGTGTGTGTGTGTGTGTGTGTGTGTGTGTGGAGTCAAAACCCTTTTAATTAATTTGGGTTTTTTTCTAGATGATCTTAGTTGGGATCTTTGCCCGTCTTCCATGTACTCATATCATGTACTGATCTTTCCTTGTTGAAGTACATAGTAAAAATATAAATACGTAAAATGTGTAACGCGCGTATTTTGGAAAGTAAACGTTCGTACATCTATTTTTTTATCAAAATTTTACATACTTAAATTATTGGATATTTGAAATTGTTTTGGAATGTTTCTTCAGCTTCGACTTGGCTAAGTGTGACTGAATAAGCATCTTATATTGAAGCAAAACACAGGCTTATCATATTCTAAGAGTTCTCACTCGATTTAGATTTTCTCAGCTTGGTAGTAAAGGGTGTTTATTTTAGAGGTATAGAACTTTAAATTGCAATAAAACAACGATGTATTATTCGATTGACATGAATTTTTTTTATTCGAAAGATAATCTTGTGGCATTACATTTTAAATATGATTTCTGGCATATGACTGCCACCGCTGGCTCGGATGTAGTCCAATCTGGACGTCCAATTTTCGATGACTTTTTCCAACATTTGTGGCCGTATATCGGCAATAACACGGCGAATGTTGTCTTCCAAATGGTCAAGCGTTTGTGGCTTATCCGCATAGACCAATGACTTTACATAGCCCCACAGAAAATAGTCTAGCGGTGTTAAATCACAAGATCTTGGAGGCCAATTCCCAGGTCCAAAACGTGAAATTAGGCGGTCACCAAACGTGTCTTTCAATAAATCGATTGTGGCACGAGCTGTGTGACACGTTGCGCCGTCTTGTTGGAACCACAGCTCCTGTACATCATGATTGTTCAATTCAGGAATGAAAAAGTTAGTAATCATGGCTCTATACCGATCACCATTGACTGTAACTTTGTGGCCTTCATCGTTTTTGAAGAAGGATTCCACCAGCCCATAAAGCGCACCAAACAGTCAGTTTTTCTGGATGTAACAGTGTTTCGACATACACTTGTGGATTAGCTTCACTCCAAATGCGGCAGTTTTGTTTGTTGACGTAGCCATTCAACCAGAAGTGCGCTTCATCGCTAAACAAAAATTCGCTTATGAAAATCGGGAACAACGGCAATCTCGTTTTGGGCCCATTCGACGAATCTACGCCTTGCTTGATGATCGTTTTGATGAATTGCCAAACCAAACTGAGAATAAATCACTTGACAGCTGTTAAATCGGTCGCCATCTTGGAAAGTAATGCCAACTTAAACTGCTATACCTGGAGAAAAAACACTCTTTATTAGATAAAAATTCGAGCTTTACCTAAAATATTAGTGAAGTGTCTAGCTACTGTTGGCGGCAGAGTATAGAATGTTTGACAATTTTCCACATTTGCGGTGGTGGGTTGCCATCTAAGAAGAAGGCGTTTGACCTTCGAACGGGGTGGGCGGGAAAAAAGAGAGTTCCTTGATTTTGGAGAAGCTGGATTGAACTTTTTGAAAAGGAAGGAAAGTTCTTTTGTCTTAGCCCAACGCACAGAGTTTAGTACTACTGTTACCAGGGCAGGCTCTAGCAGTTTTGCCGCCCCGGACAAAATTGGAAAATGCCGTCCCTCTCTTCAAAGCAAAAAAAAAATTAAAGTTAAAAAAGATAAGTTGTTCAAATAGATACACACCTAAAGAACTTTAATAATTCTTGCGAATAAAGAAGCAGTATAATAATACATCTATAACATTATTTTGACTCAAATACAAAATAATTCGAAATTAAGAACACTGATACCTGTTATTAATTCAAACGAGTAAAATGCAAGAAGGAATCACCCATTTCGGCATTCCAATTTCTTCTAAAGACAATCTACTGGTGGTGGGGATCACAAACGTTTATTTTAGTTTATAGTAACTACACTCGTGACTAAAATGAAACATTTCTCCTATGACTCTCTATCTACAAAAAAACTCTTATTGCTCCTGTTCTGTTCTGGATAGTAGACACTGCACGTCGCATGGGTAAAAGATATGTCCGTAGTGAGTTGTTCCGGGATGGTGTGAAAGTTGCTAGTGAAAGAGATATGTTAACTTTTCAAGTTTCACCATTGAACATATATTCCCGCCTCGAATTCTTAAGTTTCAACATAAAAGAAAACTGACATTAAGCATACAGAGTACGAAATAAGGGAGAAAGATACAATAAATGAAATACCAAATTCACACCCAATAGTATTTCAGAAAAAATATATAACTTTTTATAAGAAAAAAATTTTTTTTTTCAAATTTATAATCCAAATGCCACCCCTGGCAGGGATCTGGTTTGCACGGTCCTAGAGCCGCCCCTGCTGTTACCAAGAAGAGATAGTTCCTTGGGTTTTGTGTTTAGCACGGCGGACTGTACTTTTTTTTTTCGCTGTATTTAAAAAGATAGAATTCTGTTCTTCTGGCACGACGTATTGGGTCTGAAATTAGTGGGAAAAAATAATACTGAAAAAGGTATTACAATTAGACTACGGATAAAATATCGTATTAAAAATTTTGCTGCAGATACAAAAATTAAATCTGGGTGAGTGAGTCGTACTATAAAAAAACGTGAGGGCTTTCGGCGACGAACGGTCAAGTGAGATGGAATCTCTTCTCCCTACTACCATACCACGCCAATGGGAAGACTTTGAGCCATTATAGAATAAACGTGCAGCAGTCACTCTTCATGGCGGGTCTTTAATGACAATGAGGTTGACCACTAGCTCTGGACCATGATCATTAGGTTACCAGAGAAAAATGCTGATGTTGCATTTAATGATGAAGGCTATTTATATACTCTTGGGATTTATCACGACTTAGGATTTATACAAAATAAGAGTGCGTTCTGGTATGTCTCATGAATTACTCCTAAATCCTTTTTACTTATTTTTTTGGTTCCATTAGACATTTGCCTGGAAAAAAAAGACCATCTTTAGTTTAAAGAATCTATTAATGGGGATGAAGGATAAATCGTTATTATCCATCATATAAAGTCGGACCTCTATATAACGAAGTCACTAAATCCCGTAAAAAAAGTTCGTTATACAGAAAATTCGCAATATAGAGTTTCATCTTTTAATATAATTTATAAACCACATAAAAGAAATTTTAAAAATTCATAAACATTATATATTTGAAAAAGTCATTATCCTCGCCTTTTGTAAATTAATATATATTTATTTTATATATCTTGCTTGTCAAAAAGAAAGAAAAGAAAAACTGCAAGAAAAGTTTCTTGACGCCTTTATCCACTTCCTGAAGAATTACACTTTTTTTTCTTTGATTAACTTTGATTTTCTTTGATTGCGTTTTGACATTTTTGAGCTACGAGAAACGAAGTTATCAGTACAACCAATCAACACTACAAAGGAACGGATACTAATTCAAGGACACGAGACAACTCCACTGAGGGTGAAAGGGGATATCGAAGATGTTTCTAGTGAACTGGACAGTGAGGGTTAAAGTCTGCACTTCTTGGATGATATGCCCAGAATTCTATTGCTCTCGGTGAGTTAGGCACAAAATAAAACCAGTTCAAGATTTGTGACTACCATAAAATGTGTTAAAAGAGAGAATAACTTGAAATTTCCAGAAATAATTTTAAAATAGGGAGAAAAAAATTGAATCACAAGAGAAAAGTTCGTTTTGTTGAGAATGCACTTCGCTATTGAGAGGTTATTTAATGAAGAAAATCGTGAAATGTGTTCTTGGTTCCAGGAAAAAGTTCGCTATATATAAAAAAAATTCGCAATTTAGAGATTCGTTATATTTAGGTTCGACTGTACTTCTAATCTAGCGAGAAAGAAACTAAAATTTGTGGATCCAAAACCGCATCAAAGTTTTTTATGATGCCAGATTTTCCTGTCTCACTCAATCAAATATTTTCTTTGAAATATACATACAGTGGTCCAAAGTGTATAGAAAATAAACCGTGCACAACAGAACAACTCAGAAATTTTAACATGCTCTGAGATTTAAACCTTTTGAGAAAAAATGCTCTAGGCGTGTTTAAAGAGACGCGTTCAAGAGAGTGTTTAGATAAAAGTCATTTCCAGCATCTATTATGGACGAGCTTTAAAAAAAATATTTTTTATATGTGAAAAAGAATTTTTTTTTCTATTATATGAAAATGCATTTCTTAAAAAGTATATTTCTTCTTCTGCAAAAATTATATTTAAAAAAAAATGGAAATAAAAAGTATGCCATGTGCTATGCAACTCCATAAATTTAATTGAGAATCCGTATACTTTTTACAAAGTATTTTATTATAATTACACAATTTATAGCAAAAAAAAGAGTACGACTGAAGTAAATGAATTGGGACATTATAATGAAATAACTCTAAGAATCAAAATCTGAACACATCTATAAGTTTGTTTTATAACAAGAATAATAATATTCAGTACCTAGTACAAGAACTCTGAGTGAGTGAGTGAATATTTGCGTCGTACTATCCAGCTACTCGAAAGCTTTTGGCAATGGACCTCGTAGTTTTGAACCTTGATCAAGTGACGAGGACGACACCTGAGCTGACACCCTCTCTCCTAACGACCGCAGATCTGGGCTGGCTTTGTCACGAATTCGAGCCCAGTACCACTAAAGACCCACCGTGTAGGGCAGCGATGCACGTTAAATCTGTCGAGAGCTGAAATGTCTTCCCGTTGGTGTGGTAGTTAGGAGAGGGGGTGCCAGCTCAGGTGTCGTCCACGGCACTTGACCATGGTTCAGAATTACGTGGTCCGTCGCCAAAAGCCCTTGTGTTGCTGAACAGTGCGACGTTAATATTCACCCACTCACCTTAACGACCGCATCACATCAATGGGAGGACGTTTGAGCCCCGGAAGATTTAACGTGCATCTCTCCCCTACACGGAGGGTCTTCGGCGGTACTAGGCTCGAATTCATGACACGCCGGCCACGAGTCCATTACCTTGACCGCGCAAGGATGCTGATAAACAGAACACTGAAGTGCATTCAAGTTCCGTCTCATAAAATTAGACATACAGTGACTCCCAAAATTGAGAGTACACTTAATTCTGAATTCACCATCAGATCACCAGGTGTAGAAATTAATGCGCTATGTTAACGCACTCTTATACATTCAAAATGCACACATTACTCTTCCAAATAACATTAAATGTAAAAGATATGGAAATTAATTGAAACAAAAATATGAAGGTTTGAAAGAAAAACTACACCATTTTAATGTCACAAAATTGAGGGTACACTTCTTTAATCACTATGCAAAACTACCAGTAATTCTTTAAATAGAAATTTGATAATAGATCTATGATAAAGGAAGGCTTTCAAAGGCTATCTGATAGCAAATTTATGTTTGTGATTTGATGTCTTGATTAAAATGGAGATTTGGACGGAAACGACGATCGAAGAGAGAAAACTTGTTATTAAATTGTCAAATGAAGGTAAATCCCAGCGGAATATTGCTAAAGTAGTTGGACGAAGTGTTAACTGCATCCAAAAAATCCTGCAAAAATTTAAAAAGACTGGTATGCTGGCAAATAACGAAGAAAGAGGGAGAAAGAAAATTATGAACTCTATAACCGAGCGAAGAGTTATACATCAAGTGAAGATTGATCCTAAAATTAGTGCTCCTAAAATTGCAGCCAGTACCTCTAATACCTTAGGTCGATCGGTTTCTGCAGAAACTGTACGAAAAAAGGCTGGCTATAATGGTAGAGTAGCTCGAAAAAAGCCCTTAATTGGTAAGAGGAATAGAGTCAAGCGATTGAAATTCGCTAAAGGACACATTTTAAAGCCTCAACAGTTTTGGAACGAAGTCATTTTCAGCGATGAGAGTAAGTTCAACATCTTCGGCAGTGACGGTCGTTGTATGGTGTGGCGTAAACCAAATACCTCACACCACCCAAAACACACAATTCCTACTGTGAAGCATGGAGGTGGGTCGGTGATGGTTTTGGGGTGTATGGCTGCGTCGGGGGTGTGAAAGCTAGTATTCATTGATGGAATCATGCACACAAGATGGCTTATCTTAATATACTGCAAAATAATTTGAAAGAAAGTGCTGATAAATTGGGACTGGGGTCGAATTTCATATACCAGCAAGACAATGACTCCGAGCACACTGCGTTTGTTGTAAAAGAATGGCTGTTTTACCATTGTCGGAATCAACTTAATACACCTCCACAATCTCCCGACTTAAATGTTATCGAGAATCTGTGGTCCCACCTTGAGAAAGCTGTGCAAAAACATCAAATTACAAGCAAGGAACAATTGAAATCGGTATTGCAAGAAGAATGGCTGAATATTGCTCCCGAGATGATTGATTGAATATTAACGTCGCACTGTTCAGCTACACGAGGGCTTTTGGCGACGGACCACGTAATTTTGAACCATGGTCAAGTGACGTGGACGACACCTGAGCTGGCACCCCCCTCTCCTAACTACCACACCACACCAACGGGAGGACGTTTCAGCTCTCGACAGATTTAACGTGCATCGCTGCCCTACACGCCGGTCTTTTGTGGTACTGGACTCGAACCCGTGACAAAGCAAGCCACGGTCCGATACCTATACCACTCGGCTACCGCGGCCACATATTGCTCCCGAGACCACTAGACATCTTGTGGAATCGATGACTCGGCGATTGGAAGCTGTCATATCAGCAAAAGGTTATGCTACTAAATATTAACTCTTTATTATTCATGATTTATGCAGGAAAATAGATGCATGTACTCTCAATTTTGTGGCTATTAATTTCTGTTAATTTTCTTTAGAAGTTATTATATGTATGTTTAAACTATCAAATATTTTGCTTTATCATCCAAAATAATGAATTATGATCTAATAAACGCATCTATGCTTAAAGGTTTTAATGATTTCCCTCGTTTAATATAATTTTTTCATTCTAAACATTGATTCCCGTTTTAAAAGTAGGTGTACCCTCAATTTTGGGAGTAACTGTAAGTATAAAATTATACTCCAAGTAACATTACATAACATCAACTGGGCGATATGCAATCGGCAATTTTGACATACTCAATATTAACACAATAACGGCTGATCTTTTTTATGTAAAAAAAAGTCTGTCGCTACACGAAAGCTTCTGATGAGATAACTTGTCAACATGAATAACGGTCAATTGCTTGGAATGAAACCTTCATCAGTAACTCCGACATCACCACGAGACTAAAATTATCAAAACTGGAAATTCTGGCACAGATTCTGATTGACATTTTTGGAATTGGACGCGATGATGTTTGACCAGTACACATTAACGCCAGCGAAACTCGTGACCTTGATCTTTAAATGAATACAACCAAAACAATTAAGAGTCTATAGCGAGGTAATTATACACATTTAAAATATTTTTAAAAAAAGAGTAAAAAAAGAGAAACTCTTCCGTTATTAAAAATCAAATATCTCTTTCAACCTGTAGATAACAAAACGAAGATTTCCACTTTATCGAATCATTACCATTAAAAATAAACTTGTAATTAATAAAGATATATTATTGATGAAAATACATATTAATAACGGATTTTTAAATTTAATTAAATAGTTTATAAATGCACTCAAATCAAGTGAATAAATTAACGAAAAATATCTTACCAATATATTCATTTTTTAGTGAAAACTTGAGCTTTTTGTGCTTACTCTACCCAGTCAAGAAAGGGCAACATTAACTAAAGGAAACATAGCAAAATCGCTCACTGTTTATAAATATTCGAATTTCCAGGAAGTGAGTGGTGGTCGAATTTAATTGTTTAAAGAGATTGGTTTCCGTTGGAGAATCTAGTCTTGATTGAATTCCATCGATAAATTTAGATTTGTTCTTTTTATCTTTGAGCTGATTTATTTCTGTTTTTCACACTTATTGTTACCTACAGAGCGATTTTTTAGAGTAATCAATTCCCATACAGGAAATTTTAAATCGAGTTCTGATTTATATTAATGGTATTTAAAGCAATAGACAGTTTTCCGAAATAATCGAATGGATTGTCTTAGAAATTTCTTGCTTTCTCTTCCCCTTCATAGCATGCGAATATAAACCAGTTCTCTTTAAAAAGTTGTTTTGGGAACTATTTTTGAATTTTTGTCTTCCGAACTTCCCTTTATAAATTAACCTCAGATTATAACCTTAAGAGGTTATAAAAATTATTCTTGTTTTCTGGCAAAACAATCAGAAGAAATAAAATATTTGGTTATTTTCTAGAAATTTTTTTAAATTAGTGATTGAATACGTAATTAATATTCTAGGGAAATAGTTATGTAATGAGTATATATGGTAACACTACAGCATCCAGAAGCATAGTAATGAAACTTTGAGAAGTTTCAGATAATTATATCATTGATCAGGAAACTGTCCCAACGGAGTACAAGTTTCTTTATTTTTCAATTCCTGCTGTTAGGTCACACTCTCTATATATTTATTTCTTTATCTTGGTGGAATTTTCAACTGTTAATAAAATATATTTTAATTCACCCCCATTGAGCTGAAATTTTATATATATGATTATTTTGGATGATGATACAGTAATTTTTTAATTATAATTAATAAAAATTAATTGATTAAAACTAATTATTTAAAGAATTACAAATACAGCCGCGTTAGCATCATTTTTGGCGACTTGTGTCAAAACTTGAAAAGGTTTTTTTCTCACGTTTTAAAGCAGTGATTCCCAAAGGGGTCTATATAGACCCCCAGGGGTCTATGACGACCTGCAAGGGGGGTCCACGACAGCAAGAAAATAATTTGGGGGTCCATGAGGAGTAAATGGGGGTCTACGACAGTTCTATTTAAATCAGAACTTGATTTTAATTTTAAAAGAAATTTTAGTCAAATGGAAACCAGATTTTACCTATTTAACACATTTATTTAATAAATTTAATGAGGCGAATTTGCAGTTATGTGACAGCATAAATTTTTTAAGAACAAGGATCATCATTTCAGCATTTCTTGCCAGAATTAAGCTGAAGGAGTATACTATCCTTTTCTCAACTGGTTACAGATAATCTGCCAGGAAAATGATATTTTAACCTACGTTCAACATTTAAATTCCCTTTATTCAGACTTTGAAACTAGGTTTGAGAATGCATTTACTTGATTAATTACCACGAAGGCAATGAATTCCTATGGTCACATTGAAAAAAAAAGATGTCACATATTACAAGAGGAACTGATCGGAATAGAAAGCAACGGAGATCTTAAAGTAAAGTTTAGAAATGGATGTCAGCAATTTTAGATTTAAGAGACATACCCCTGTTATTTATCTCGAATTACGGAGACAGTTTTTAATTGATTTTCCTAGTGAGAAGGAGTTTCAGCGTGGTTGTCAGCTGGACACTACTAACCGTGGAAAAATTTAGGGTTCAACCTGACAAGATTGAAAACAAATGTTGAAAATTTGTTACTGAAGCACCAGATTCACCCCTATCATTCTAAACATTTGTTTTTAAGCAGTTATTTTATTATTCACTTAAATTTTAAATTAATTAACATGTGTTTCTTAAATTTTAAACCCTATACTTCCCTACAGTTAGAAATTTAAATCTTTTAAAGTAAGTAGCTGTATACCAGCTATCATAAACGCATTTAAGTTGATAAATTTGCAAAAATTCAATATTATGTAAGCAGGGGTCTACCCCAAACCGAAAAACATGGCAAGGGGTCTATGAGACAAAAAAGTTTGGGAACCTCTGTTTTAAAGCATTCAGTTGAACTGAAATTTTATAGACATGATTGTTTTGGATGACAATACGATACTTTAATGATAATGAATAAAAATGAATTACTACTTAATGCTGTGATTCTGTCATATGAATATACGTATTTATATTCGTTGTAACTCTTTAATAAAAAGTAGCTAAAATAAAAAAAAATTCTTTGTTGATCTAAGTAGGAATTGACTTAAGAAATTTTTTTTTTATATTACTTGTTTTCGTCGTGAAGGACGAAAGCTGATGAGGCTTCCACTTTTACATAGCATTCCGCACAACTTGACTGCCAGGGAACCGCTAATCTTTCTTAAAGTACCAGGACATGTTTGAAAGAGTAACATGCCAAAAATAAGATACTTTGCTTATGGGGCATATATCTTTAAAATTTTTCAATAGATATTAGATTTTTTGTGTGTGTGTGTGTGATCTTAGTAAAAATATTTTAATTAATCTGCAGAAATACAAAAATAATTTTTTTAGTTAAGCAAATTTTTTTTCTGTTTAATTTAAGTTGTACATAGTTTTTGAGATCTCATAATAAATGCGTACGTCTAGGTACCATTTTTTAAAACAGTATCTCTTAAACATGTAAGGTATTTTTTGCACATACAGTAAGCCCCCACTTAACGCTGTTTCGGTTTAACGCTCTTTTATTTCAATTGTGGGATTCCCCGAAATTACACACAGCGGTAGGCTTCCCGATATCCGAATCACTCTCTCTCTCCCCGGACTCTCTTGTCCCTATTCTCTCGACCTCTCCTTTTGGGTCACCTCTTCTCTTTTTTCTTTTTCGGCTCCCCCGTCTCCTGAAAATGAACCCTTTTAAACACCAGGGGTGTGTTCACAACACGCCCCTTGCTCCTTCTTATTCGCAGTTCACCAAAGTCTCTCTTGACCTCCTTCTTCTTATTGGCGCATAACACGCCAAAACACACCCGAGCCGTCTGGCCCAAGGCGCCATAGTTCCTTGTCCACATCTGGACACACTTGTCCAACGCCAAAACACACCCGAGCCGTCTGGCCCAAGGCGCCATAGTTCCTTGTCCACATCTGGACACACTTGTCCATCACGCCACCTGTTTCTAGTATTTCATTCACAAAACCCTAGAAAAGATGACATGATTATTTTGAGATAGGCTTCGCCTATTGTCAATGGGGCGCCGGCTCTACTTTACTATTATGGCGACCCGTCTGTCTGACTTCACTCCCTGAGTTCAGACAATAAACAATGGCCCCATGGCCACGTGCACTGGTCACTCCCCAGCTGGTTGATCATAAAAATCCAGGGACAATCGATGGGTGTCGTTCTTGTCCATGACCAGCTGGTGAAACCATAAAACCTATTGTGAATCGGAAGATGGGAATTCACTCCCATCGAAGATGTCACAACTCCTTCCCCCTAAAAAAGGTCCATTTCACGGGACTTCTCTGGTTCTAGTTGGATTCAGTTCTTAGAAATCACACACATAAAGATCGTCCCATCAATGAGATTGATCTGATCAGGGCAACAATCCCGGTATTAAACACAATAAAAAAAATAACATAATACATGAATCAAATTTCAAAAAAAAATGTACACTTCACACAATTAGATCTTAAAATCCGAATCTGGGATTCTTTTTCTCAAAGTTACATTTCACCTTTAAATTATAATTTTTAAACAAAATGCGTCAAATGCCAATCTCTTACTAACCATCTACACTTAATCGCGCATGACTACAGAAGTAAACATCTGTGAGCGTACACAGTCCTAAGTATTACTCATTCCCATCTACTTATTCCAACGTTGTTTCCACCGATATTAAATAAACAAAATAAACATTTATAAATTCCAAGCTTTGCAAAAAACATAAAAACCAAATTTTTAAATTAAGAAGTTTAAACTAAGACTTTTTAAATTTAAATTATGGCTATCAGCAAGCATTATCACACCCATCATAACAGGTTATTCACAATTCATGGTATTGTCTTCCATTACGTTAGTTACTGAGGAAACACTTTAATTGGGAATATAATTAACAAGCCTCAGTAGCTCATGCAATGAATTTCACTATATCTACATTACGTCAACACGGAACAAACTTGCCCATGTCTCTAATTTACCTTTAGTCGGTCCGTCTTCCGACCCAACCCTACTCAACCATTTTAACACAAAGTCTATTTTCTTTACACGGTTTTTCCAAATTTCCATCAGAATGTCTCTATCGACCATTCGCGGTACTTCAATCGGCTCTAACAACCTCAAAATCCGAGTAGTTAAATTACATTCATCATAAGCACAAAGAAACTTAAACCTCGATTTTTTAATAATGTACATGCCAACTGGCATAACACATGTGGTGTGCTTCGGATAATTCATCAGTAGTGAACGACGAAAATACCACTTCCATAAATCCAATACAGTCACCCACGATGCTGCGTTGATCTTTTCTACCAAACTTCGATTAAAAAAATAAATCTCGGCTCGCGTCACCTGGTTCAAATTCCCATACTTTATACATTTGATACGCGGGTACGGGTATCGGTTCACTCTCCCTAACCAAACAACGGGCAGAGTACGGTTCGACTGCCCCATCCCATTCACACCTAAATCTAAAAGATACTCTGTATCCTCTCGTAGTGAATTAATTAACATCTGGGATGAACAACAAATTTTAATTCTAAATGGCTTTCCCGTAACCAAATTAATATCCTTCTGTCTTAAAACAATCGTCCCAGGACCTGGTAGAAACCTTTCTTTCTTCTTAGCGTTAATCATCCTTAAATAGCTACTTCGATCAGGCGGTAATTTAAAATACAATTGACTTTTCCTTAAATTTCCCTGAAAACCAAAATCCATAAATAGCTTTACCGAATAGAGAGTTTCGGAATCTATTCCTTCTGAGCTATTCTCCATAACCAAATTTGCCAATTCCGGCTTTCTACGGTACAATTTTATTAAATTAAGACGATAAATGGTACTGCGATCTCTTTTTCCGGGTAAATCTATCTCGAAAGTAAATTCTGAACCGATGTTAGACCTATTGTCCGTCGCTAAACTAGCCTTATAAATCTCCCTTGGTTCTGAGAGAGGCAATCGCATTGCTAACCCGTCTTCCAAGCAAGTCCGCACATCTGCTTTACACGTGTTTTCCTTCCCTTTTAACGGCCCTGCTATCTTAGCTATTGTATGATTTCGAAAACTTTCCCGCTTCACTGTTAACTGCTTTTCACAACCCATTAACGTCCCAAGGGTATATTTTTCCTCGCAGCTATTCTCACAAATCAATCCTTCAGGGTTCGCCACTCCCTTATCTCTTTTCAATTCAAGAGAGCCATCTCCGATATTATCCAGATTTATTACCCGTTGTGCACCCATCGCCACAGTTTTGACCCTTCCTTCACATACCCCTACTTTCATTTCCACGTCACAATCACTACTCCTATTCACGTTGAATTCTTTCCTTCCTACTTCAGATGGGTGGGAAACGTTCGTATATCTCACTGGGGGGTCACAATTCTTCTTTTCAAAATCACAAGACGTAGCGTTCTCCACGCTTTTATTAACTACCGGGTTAATTAAAGGCCTGCACTTATTAACCGGTTCACTAACTTCTGCGGTACGTTTTCCTGACAAAATACAAACATTTGCGAGATCGTTAATCCTATTCCCTGAACCAATTCGATGCCCTAGAAATAAGACTTCCTCTTTAAATTCAACACCGTTCACTTTCGCCAAACTCTTTCCCCCTTCTCCTTCAAAAGCAGGAATGATAAAGCTATCGTCTTCCCCTC
The DNA here is from genome assembly GCA_019973935.1 of Trichonephila clavipes. Taxonomy (NCBI): domain Eukaryota; kingdom Metazoa; phylum Arthropoda; class Arachnida; order Araneae; family Nephilidae; genus Trichonephila; species Trichonephila clavipes. Next base: position 789,625 of record BMAU01021358.1, read on the forward strand.
CCTCGGATGGGGGGAAAATCCGTAAGTTCAAGCTCCTCTTCGTTCGCCTCTTTTACTTTCTCGGGGGAAAATCTTTTTTGTTTACTTCTAGTCACCACTGCGTTAACCAAGTGCACCCCCTGTTCGTCTGACTCCAGCAGTTCAGCTGTTCGGTTTCCCAATAAATATAGAGCATTGTCACTACTATCCTGTTTTATTGCAGCCTTGGTATAAAACTCTCCTTTCTTCGTTTTGATTTTAATTTTAGCCAGAGGTAAACAGTGGCAAATCTCATCTAACGGGCCTTTCAACCAAACGTATTCACCTAGGAGGTCATTTTCATTAATCCAGCTCCGCGAACAGACGTCTATGGATGACCCCGAATCTCTTAGACATACGCGATCAATGCCATTTATTTCCATGTTCATTTTGAATTTTTTAAATGGGTCGTATTTCCCGGTATTTAAAGTTAAATTAGCTACCGTTTCGAAATTATTTTTCCTTAATCTAGGGCACACTGGCTTTATGTGCCCTGTCTCATTGCAGTAGTAGCATATTATGGGCTTCCTTTTCTCAAATTGATTATCCCCGCCCTGGGGCACTCCCTCCTAATTTGAGAACTCCCCATGGCTTACCTCATGCTTATAAGGATCCCTGTTCAAGGGCCCGATATTTTTACCCTTACCACTAAAATGCGCTGATTTATTTTTACTTTCGAGAGGCTGTTTATCAAAGGTTCTACGCTCCCAGGTTTTCGTCGGACCTGTTTTTTTATGCACTCTTCTAATCGCCTCAAAATGGTCCAATTTCTCAGCTAAACTTTTAGCCTCCTTGAAACCATCCCACGAATCTAGAAAATGGTCTACTAATTCACTTGGTGCTCTTTTTTTTATTTGTTCTGTCACTAGTAGCTCTTTCAATGCGGCGAAATCACCCACTTTCATCCCCGCTAGCCAGTTGTCCAGGTAGGACCTTAGTTCGAATACTAAATCCGCCCACATGGCCCCAGGTCTGCGTTGATGCGACTCAAATCTATCTCTAAGGGCTATCGGTGTGAGTTGGAACCGGGCCAAGAGTAGATTTTTTATGTGGGGGTAATCGTCGCTTTTCTCAAAAGGTTCTTTCGCTACTATCTCCGCAATTTCTATCGGAAGTAAAGGAATGAGTTGGTAGACCCATCTATCCTCAGCCACTTTTTCTTTTTTCGCCTGCCTTTCAAATATTTCAAAAAATAAATTAATGTCTGCATTTTTTGCATCAAATTTAGGCACTAAGTCTTTTAAATTAACACGTCTATTTACCCCCTTGCCCTTCTAAATCGGCAGATGATACACTAACCATCTCAGAGGCGTTAGACAATCTTAACCGCTCCAACTCATATTCTCTTTCTTTTTCTTCTAAAATTTCCTCCATCACCGCTTTGATCGTTTCCATATCATTTTTATCACTTTGTAAAATCATATCCTTAATTTCTACTTTTGTTTGATCGCCGTTGACTTCTACCCCTAATTCCCTTCTTACTTCTAGCAAATCACCTTTTCTTAATCTTAAAAGGAAAGTCATCATGCAATAATATACAACACTAACTCCAATCTCAATTGTCACTAAAACAATTCAAATATCCAACGCAAATCAACACTACACTATACACTATACTTAGTTGTACTACACAAACTTATACAACTACCCGGCGTAACTAACCGTACACTAAACCTAGACTTTAATTATACTTCACAAAATTATACTCATAACTAGCATAACTAACAGTACCCTAGACTGAGACTTAATTATATTTCACAAAATAATAAAAATACTCAGAGTAACGTGACAATACACTACGCAAAACTGTGCTAATGAAGCAAATATACTACTGTATACTACGACCTAACTCAATAAACAAACACACATACAAACATAGCACATCAATACACTTCAAACAAACTTAATAATTTCTGTAGTCTCAAAGTCTAGACTTTTAACTTTATCTAGCATTACTTTCCCTACAAAATTTTACATAAACTAAAAATAATGTATTGCTGCCCCGATACGATACTCAATGAAAAAGACTGACCTTAACATTGCAGGTGGAAACACTGGAAACATCTTCCTCATCCTTCTCCGGGAAAAAACGGAAGGCAGGCACTTCGCGGGCACTCTTTACAAGCAGGAAAACACAGGAATTCCGGGAAACCTTTCAGGTGGGCACGCTTCCTTAACACACGGGCACGAGCCATTCACTCCGGTCACTTCTTGTTGCATGTAATTCGATGGAATACATTTCTTTCACAAGCTGTGTGAGAATCAGGCGGGCATAACTCCATACGGCTGGCGTTTTATTTTTTTCTTCTCAATAAAGGGTTCGAGGTATCTATTCACAGAAATGCCTATCTCACAAAGCTGCCACCAAATTAGATCTTGCTGTAACGTCGTCAGAAGGTAGCGTGAAAATAATACATCACAGCAAGGTTGTGGGAGTAAAAAATACTTTTAATTTTTTTTCTCCAATAGGATAATCGATTTAAGTTAAATTGTAAAGTTAATAGTTTCCGTGCCTATAGCCGGTATGGTATCCCCGTTTTGAAACCGCTCACTCCACAGCTTGTCTCGGTCCAGTCCGCAAGGCGTTGTTTCTCATCCGCGTTTTGGATTCCTGGTCAGCATCACGGAACAACACTCTGGGATTCTCCTCTCCGCTTCCTAAAAGGACCAGCTCTCGTCTTTTCCGAGCTCTTTTCTTTCTTTTCCTTTCTTTTCGTTTTTTCTCCGGTCTAGACGGGCTTCACTCTCTCTCTCCCCGGACTCTCTTGTCCCTTTTCTCTCGACCTCTCCTTTTGGGTCACCTCTTCTCTTTTTTCTTTTTCGGCTCCCCCGTCTCCTGAAAAAGAACCCTTTTAAACACCAGGGGTGTGTTCACAACACGCCCCTCGCTCCTTCTTATTCGCAGGTCACCAAAGTCTCTCTTGACCTCATCCTTCTTCTTATTGGCGCATAACACGCCAAAACACACCCGAGCCGTCTGGCCCAAGGCGCCATAGTTCCTTGTCCACATCTGGACACACTTGTCCAACGCCAAAACACAGCCGAGCCGTCTGGCCCAAGGCGCCATAGTTCCTTGTCCACATCTGGACACACTTGTCCATCACGCCACCTGTTTCTAGTATTCCATTCACAAAACCCTAGAAAAGATGACATGATTATTTTGAGATAGGCTTCGCCTATTGTCAATGGGGCGCCGGCTCTACTTTACTATTATGGCGACCCGTCTGTTTGACTTCACTCCCTGAGTTCAGACAATAAACAATGGCCCCATGGCCACGTGCACTGGTCACTCCCCAGCTGGTTGATCATAAAAATTCAGGGACAATCGATGGGTGTCGTTCTTGTCCTTGACCAGCTGGTGAAACCATAAAACCTATTGTGAATCGGAAGATGGGAATTCACTCCCATCGAAGATGTCACAGTATTGTCATCCAAAACAATCGTGTCTATAAAATTTCAGTTCAACTGAATGCTTTAAAACATGAGAAAAAACCTTTTTAAGTCTTGACGCAAGTCGCCAAAAGGGTTGCTAAGTCGCCAAAAATTATGCCAACGCGGCTGTATTTGTAATTCTTTAAATAATTAGTTTTAATCAATTAGTTTTTATTAATTATAATTAAATTACTGTATCGTCATCCAAAATAATCATATATATAAAATTTCAGCTCAATGGGGGCTAATTAAAATATATTTTATTAACAATTGAAAATTCCACCAAGATTAATAAGTAAATATATATGTAGAGAGTGTGAGCTAATAGTAGGAATTGAAAAATTTGGAACCTTATAGTGCAATAGTTTTTTTTAAAAGTATACCTAAAAGCAAAAAAAAAAAAAAAAAAATATGCTTTGGAGAAAAAGTGAAAAAACTAAACAGTTGTAAACGTTTATTTACTTTTTTGTCAATTACTTTTTTTCATATTTTAAGGTTATTTTATCAACGAGCATATAAGTGTTATTCATTTTAAATTTAAAAAAATATGCACTATATTTTAATACTAAAATTGAAAAATCGATTTTTTGAATGTGTATGATGTCTTGGCTCCCTGTGAGAATTTCTTTAAGAGAACCAACACATGGTAATCACAGGGCTTTAAATTAGGACTGTACCACAGTAATCCAACGCTTCCCAGAGGAAAGAATCCAGAGTCTTCTGTGTTGCATTGACAGTGTATTATCATGAAGTAAAATCAAACCTTGAAAAAATTTTCCTAATCAGTTGCTTTTTTAATGCTCCTTCAAGCGTTTTGTAACGTGTCGCAGTATAATTGAGCATTGATTATGGTCTCTATCGACATGTACTCGAGCAACAATAATATCTGAATGTGATAAAAACAGGCGAAAAAGCATCTAGCCATATGTTACAGCTAAAGCATATAACTAGATGTTCCTTGGTTAGGATGTCGATGGATGATCAATCAATACAATTTTTATTGCCTATAGCGTTTAATAGATTTAATCAATTTAAATGAGAATGCACTTAAATCACTAAACCCGAGGAGCAATCAAACTAAATTAATTAATCATAATAGAAACAAAGTCATTTATCTCTAATCCTAAGCACACTTGCTTCAATATTTGATTAATATTCTTTCTTGAATTAACTATTCAACCACCGGTCGCTAACGTTGTTTTCTTCTATCTCAATTTTCCACCATTATCTCGCCTACTCTACTACTAACACTTAAATAGAAGTTCTAATTTACATAAAATCAAGTCTTCTTCACGGAAAGTGGTTTTTCAATTGAAATCACAATTAAAAGTTATTTTACGCAAGAGGATTAGTAGAAATGGGAATAGACCCATTGCAACACCATGTTCTTGGTACATTATCATTTCTGCCCATTTCAAAGAGGTCCCATTGAGCACAAACTTTCCAATATTCCAGTTCTCTGTACATGGTTGTGTGTATGGAACTCAAGCTAATATTTGCAGCAGTTGACAGGGCTCACACAATTACGCGGTAACTCTCATTTTCCAACATATTCTCCCTGATGCACTTCAAAATATAGTGGTAAATATTTAAATCGTAGTGTGATGAAGTACCTTTTGCCTTATAAATTTAAATATTTATCTTATGATATACTATGGAATATTGTTAAGTTTTTATTATTTCAAAAAAAAGAAGAAAATCTAGATAGAAACTTAATTTTTATTGGTAATTCTTAAAATTTTTAGCCATATTACTATGATTCCTCAATCACACCTCAAAATGAGTAGACAGGGCAAGAAGAGAGACCGTTTCTTCATCAGAGTAATACGCAATTAGCTCAGCAGTATAAATTTGTAATGTGCACAAGTAAGACGGTTATTATGGAATCCAGCCTTCTGGCACCTTTAGTATGTGTAGTTCTTCATGAATAAAACACATTGTTCTAAATGAGATCAATTTCATTCGTGTTGTTGTTGTTGTTGTTACTTATGTCACCTGATCGATATCAACATCAGATCAAGGCCCGCGAAATGCATCGCGGCAAAGGGGAACATTTATGCTTATCGTTAGCCGTAGTTTTCAGCACTGTAACGAAGGCCCATCAACACAACTCACACCCCTCTGTACACGTCAAGTTGACATATGGAGAGCAGGTGGCTCGCCATATGGGCTGGAAACAGAGCACGTGGCTTTGGGACCATTGTCCTTTGTATTGCTTCTAGGCTGTCGACGCTGATGTGACTGAAAGGGGCAAAATGCACCGGTTATAGACCCATTGTGTATTCATTGATGGGACTTGTCTGTCTTAAAAGACTGGTGCCTTGGAGGACGGTAGCAGGTTACTTCAAAGAGTAAATGGTGACGAGGGGGTTCAAAGACCACATGTTCGGACAAGCCTTTTATCGCCGGAGCGTTCCAGAGGGACCCGAGCCATTTTTGGGTCCACACCAGTGGGGTGCTAATGAGACTGAGGGCAGTGTGCAAACTTTTGGAGGCCTGCCAATGAGAGATGACGAGAGGTGTGTGGTTGACCCACCCCTGGAGTTTAAAAGGGTCGATTCGAGAACAAATGCTGATATTTTGAACGACTGACGAATGCTGATATTTTGGAGTGAGAAGAGCGAAAAAAGGAAATTGTAGGTGCAAGCGCCTACAGGAAGGGAAAAAACGCTCTTCACGTGTTGGGCCGGGTCGCGATAGTCAGAGAGACGTACACGGGTGGTGTTTTCGAACGGATCTTGTAGGACTGATAAACATTGTAAGGCGAGTGCCCTCCGGAGAATAGATAGAGGCGTCGGAGAAATAAGACCGACGACAGAAAGAGGCAGCACAGCGGCTAGGCGACCATGAAGATAATTCAACACGGGACTTTAGTTTTTATTCTTACCAGCGAACAATGGTCTAATTAGACTATGATTTTGATTCTACTGCTTGAATTTAGATAATATTGACTTAGACTATAAATAAAGTAATTTTTTAATGAATTGTGTGCTGTGTGACTGAAAACGCTACCTTGCCACGACGTCACCACAACGTCACAGCACCATATGAATGACAATGCGTTGTGACTCGATTCCACCCCAATTTTGAGGGAGAACACCCGGGTATAATCAGGGCCCTTCCACCAACCTCACGAGAGTATTTGCGGATCGATGACAATTTAGATTAACTTCATGCCGCGAAAGCACTATACATTTACAAAAAGCCCGACCTTTTCTGGAATTCAAACCAGGGCCAAAGGGCGTCAGCGTCAGTAAGCGTCACTAACCACTATGTCTGATAGCAGTTTCATACGTGTTCATAGGAAGGGTTCTCATCAGTCTAATAGGGTAAATTCCTTCACTGTGGTAGCATCGTCCATGAGTGAGGACCTTCCACTCCTTGGAACTTTTAGTGAGGGACATATGGCCATTTTAGGAAATTTATTTTCCACTTCACTACAGCGCCATATAACGGTATATCATTTCAATAAATAACTACAGTGTATTTGCCGTCGGGGACGTTTTAAGTCATGAGACAATTGGGACCAGGCCCAGAGGATTAGCTTCGTCTTGTTCATGACTCTACTTCAGTAAGATGATGATTCGAATAATTGTAATCGTCATTCCCCCGGTCATATTCTCTCCAAAACTGAGCTTTTTCAAACTGTGTGCCTACTGGCAAGACTGCATTATTACGTAATGCCAGTTGTTCATTCGAGACTGGCGCTACACTCCATCCTTATTAAGTCAAAAAACGACAGTCAGTCGAATCGGTTTGTGAGACAGTGAATCCCTCACATTTATTTGTTACAGATTACTGTTTGTACAAGTGCTTGTGCACCGTATGCTATATACTGTCTACTTAAGAATCGCAGGTCGAACCTACTTTTGCTCAGGGACCCAGGATCTCAAGTAGTCTTAAGGCGTTACTGTTTGCCGAGCAATATAACCTTTCAAATAAAGGAACTTAATCACACTGAGAGCCTCCATCTCAATACTGCAGGCTACTTAAATTTGTGACTTTTCGTGATACCAAACGTATGAATATTAATAGCTGTAACTCATAACGTTATTTGAAATTTGGCAAGCATGTTTATTTTACTGATTAGAGATCCACTAAAACAGGGTTTGTGGAAATCCACTTGGGAAGAGGTTACAAGAGAATAAAATGTAATTCTACTTCAATTTAGGAATTATTATGTGGGAGTTATGTTCTTTTTAAATAAGTATAAGAATATTTTTCAATACAATCGAATTCTTAATGCTAGATGTTAATAATTTATATGGATTACCATGGTTATTACACAGAAGTTTGGTGATTCTAGGTTAATTAGGAGAGATTTTACAGCTAAATATACATAGAACGTTCGCTGGTGTCATTTCAAAACCAAGGCATTGATCATTATAATTAGCTGTCGTTCTGCAAACGATAGTTCACTAAGTAGATATTATTAGTAAAACAAGCTTCCGTAAGTAACATCGTTCATTTATTCGACCTTGAATGCAGTGTTTCTGTGCTCACAGCAGAAGTGAATCAGTTATACTAAAATCGTTCTTTCTAAGTGTTTCGTCACATAGCATTTGCTTATTTGCTCATAAAAAAATTCAATAGATTTTCGAACCTCGTACAGAGCAAACACCCTTAAACGATGACTCGTAGAAAGAGTCTAAGCCAGGGGCGTAGCTACTGCCTCATCAGCCGTATCAATGACATGGGGCCCCGAACAACAGGAGCCCCAACATGTGTAAGTAAAAAATCGTAAAATACTATGAACAATGCCATCAACAGAGCTCCTATTTCCAAAAACAGGGCCCTTAAGGAATTTTGATACAGTTCCCACTCAGGACTAGCTATGCCAGTGGTCTAAGCCCTGATGAAAAGGCTAATTTGTTGCAAGAGCTTTCTGAAAATGAAGCTGTCAGCTGTCTTGCTTTAATTTAGATTCCAACGAAGGCATAAGATTGAATGAAAGTGACTGCGAAGAATCTGAAGAAAGAACAGTTTTAATTGATAATATTCCAGTAAATCATGATATATATATCGCTTGGAATGGCACAGAATTGATACAGCATAAAAGTAATGTTCCTGGCAGATTTGCGACTTGAAAAGTTTTGCGACAAATCTGTATTCCAACAAGCTTCACGAAACATGTCAACATCAGTTTTTCAGGATATAAACGGTCATAATATACTATACTTACATGAAACAATAATAAAAAGACTTGAAACTAAACCCTACTGAACAGTAGTCCTGTAATTATTTAGTTATTTTAATCATTTTATATATTTTATATCGCGGTGTCAAAACAACACCGGTTGACGTATAAGGGTAATCGAAATTCCGGACGTTCTAGTGTTTAAGCCGAATTGAGCTGCGAAACAGCATCACTTTGCAGATTTCGACGAATCTTTTGTTTGTCATTGCAAAAGATTTCTATCTTTGGAATTTCTTGCGACATAAGAGCTATCAGATAATATATCCTTAAGTTAATACATTAGCTCTATACTTAAACTAAGAGAGAGAGAGAGAGAATTCATGTCTAATAACTTGAGATACATACATCTCAAGTAGGTACAGAGGGTACGTACATCTCAAAAATGTCAACCAATTGGATCCGCTAATGTAATGTTTGCTCAAATGCTGTCGAACACATTTCACAAAATGGCTTAAAATTTATTTATTCCTTCATGACTGCAGTGTAAACACTTGTACTGCTAAAGATGAAAGAATTATGCCTCGAATGAATATTGTTTTCTTCCATCCTCTTTTAAAATCCCTACTGTTAGTTCACACTACATATATATATATATATACACTGGTGTGCAAAAATTAAGGACGAAGTCGAAAAATTAGCATATCAGCTGAACGAAGAGGCAGAGCGGACAGAAAGACCAATCAGGAGATTAAGTAAGGTGATGTACGGTAGCACATGCGCAGATATGCAGGTAGACGTAATGGGGGAGTGTCTGAGTAGTATAAAGCATGTTGTCGGTGTAAGATCAGTATTTCTGGCAAAGAGATTGCACGCCGTATAGCAGTTAAAATCACACCGAGTTGCTGCCTCAGCGAGAAATGGCGAATAATCAATCTGTTAGACGACATCTGGATGCTTTTACGCGAGGTCGAATCATTGGGAAGTTGGAGGAAGGCCGCAGTGTGACAAGTGTGGCTGCAGAGTTCGGAATTGCTCACAGCATCGTTTCACGACTTTGGAGACAATTTCAAACTACAGGAACAGCTATCTGGGGGTTCAGTAGTGGTCGTCCACGAGGAACCACACCCGCAGATGACCGGTACATTGTCTTACAGGCCAGAAGATACAGGCGGTAGACAGCGGGAGAAATCGCTAGACACACGACACAGGCGACTGGACGACCGATATCGCGTTTTACCGTGGCCAAAAGACTGCACGGTGGTGGTCTGTTTGCACGACGCCCTGTACGGTGTGTACCTTTAACGCCTGCCCATCGGAGAAGGCGTTCTCTGTGGTGCCGGGAACACCGGAATTGGAGAGACAATGAATGGGGACGAGTACTCTTTACAGATGAGAGCAGATTCAGTTTGAGTAGCGATTCTCATCGCATACTCATCTGGAGAGAGCGGGGAAGCCGCAATCATCCCTCGAACATCATTGAAAGGGACAGGTATGGAGGTCGCGGTGTTCTCGTTTGGGGAGGCATCATGCTTGGTAGTCGTACAGACCTTCACATCTTCAACGCAGGTTCAGTCTACGGGACCCGTTATTGTAACGAGATTCTTCTTCCATATGTGCGTCTTTTTAGAGGCGCTATGGGTCTGCAGTTCCTTTTCATGGACGACAATGCACCATGTCATCGCACAGTAGCTGCCGAACAGCTCTTAGAGAGTGAGGATATTGAACGTATGGATTGGCCGGCACGATCTCCGGATCTCAATCCCATCGAGCATGTATGGGATTTTCTAGGCAGACGCTTGGCAGCTCGTACCTTACTACCAGTATAACGATTCGGGAGCTTCGATTGGCGCTGCAAGACGAATGGGCAGCAATGCCTCAACAACTCATTGACACCCTCATTCTCAGCATGGGCAGACGCTGTGAAACCTGCCTAGCAGTCAGGGGATATCATATCCCCTACTAAAGACCGGATGTTTCTTGCTGGACACCCATCACAGGGATGTTTCGGCCTTCAGTCGCATTGCGCTCCATGCTACTTTTTCAATCAAGCTTCTTTTTATCCCTCTGATTTCTCTTTTAGTAAGTGTTGCTTACATTACACATGTCCTTACGTATTGGGGATCTTACGGTATTAAATGTGTTGATTCGGAAAGCTTTTGTACAAAGTTATATTGAAAAAACCGTCTCGTCCCTTATTTTTGCACACCAGCGTATATAAACTTTCGGATTTTAGAGATTTTTTCCTTCTATATAACTATTTTAAAGGTAGGTGCATCATCTTTCGTGTTTGATAGTTCTGTTATATCATGCACTTAGTTGTTTTAGAATTTTAACATTTTTATGTTATAATATCTTTCAGAGTGCGATGGCGAATAGCTTAATTTTTTAGATATTGACTTTTTAAATTTTAAATTTTTGAGAATTGAATATTTCCAGATTTTATATAACTTACCAAGTTGCAATAGGAGGAGGGTTGAAGCCATCAAACTACACTCTATAACAAAAAAAAAACGACGCACGAAGATCGAGGTGTCCTATAGAGACAAAAGCTGGTGGGTAGAAATATTATGTACAGAATAGAAAAGGATTCAAATTTCAGAAAAACTGAATAATTTATTTTAGAGTTGCATAGTTACAAAGTAATGAGCTCAATAAGGTACTGACCCACCTCTAGCCTGGATGCAAGCTGCCACACGACGGGGCACAGAATGATAAAGCACCCTGATAGCCAAATTTGCTCCAGTTGTCGGGCCAGTGTATCAACATTCTCTGGTAAATACAGTCGCCTTCCCATCATATCCCAGACATGCTCGATTGGAGAGAGAACTGTCGATCTGGCTGGCCAAGGAAGTGATTTTTATAAGTTAGCTGTATGACAGTTCACAGCAACAGTTCCGTATGTGGTCTGGCCGAATCTTGCAGAGAAGTAAGGCGAGGGTACAGCAAAATTAGTGGTAGCAAAACAGTTCTCATGATGTCTTCGACGTACCCCTGTGCTGTGAGTGTGTCTCTAATGACCCTCAAAGGGGTCCGTCTGTCCAAAGAAATGGCACCCCAGACTATAACTCTCGGTTGAGGGCCTATGTGGTATGCAATAGGGAAAGCAAGATCAGCCTTATGGGCGTTTCCAGACACATTTTCTATGAACACAATTGGAAGAGGGATTCGTCGCTAAACACTATACGTCCCCATTCAGCATGATTTCAACCTGATCGAACCAAGCACCTCTGTAATCTGGCTCGACAGTGTATAAGCGTGATTGACACTTAACCTAGCGGTTGGTACGAGTGTAAATTTGGCTCTATTAGCCGTCTATGAATGATCATGGTGAACACTCGTGCGCGAGTCGCACATCTGATGGTTGATTACCATGAATCAGGTGCTCTGACAGCTGATCTGACATTCAATCTGTCCTCCCAATCTACTGAGGCCCTAGGTCGACCGCTACAACCATGAAGCTGAAATCTGCCTTTGTCCACCCATTCTTGCCAGAATCTTGTAAATGCCGCATTGCTTTGACCCATATGACGAGCGATTTGCCCAATCTGCCTCTTTCAATCCAATGATACGACCTCTTTCAAACTCTGACCGTCGCTTCAAATGAGCTCGAATCCTGCGGCGAGGCATTTTTTCAGTCGTTGAAAGGTATCCTAAATCGCAATGCAACAGAAGTTTTGACCATCAGATTGAGAATCACCTTCTTATAGACACATGCTGAGTGCGCAGTTCCGATGCGCTGTAGCTCCCGCTATTCATTCATTGGACACCAATTTAATTATTTGCATGTTCGGTACAAATGTTTTTGTATACGAAATTTCATTACAATCGGGCAACTCCTTCTTGGTGCATCACTTTTTTTTGTTGTTGTTGTTATTTTTATAGTGTAGTTTAATCCCACTTATTGATCCTAAGTCCAAGGTTACACTTCGATATTTTATAAATTTTTATCTTATAAATTTTTAATTTTGTATGAAAACGTTGAAATTTTATGATTTTTTATATTCGCCATTGTGATATTTTGAAATGGGATTTGTTATTCTAGGATTCATATAATTTCAATTTTTTGCTTAATTGGGTAATTGTGACTGATTTACAAATATTATATCTTGTTCACATTTTCAATCATTAATAAAATACTTTTCATTCATCCACTCAAGTTCAAATACATCTTTTTAAACTTGTAGTGGATGACACTTGATGTTAAAACAGTTTTTCTAATATTAATTCATTAATTTTTTAATTAATAAATAAAACGTAAGAAACAAAAATAATAATCTGACACCATATATAATAAAGAAAATTGCTTGTTGTGCCCCTGTAGCGCAATGGATAGCGCGTTGAAACTTCTTCAAAGGTTGTGGGTTCGAATCCCTCTTGAGATGGCCTAATTTCTGGGAATGTGATTTCCTTTTACTATACTATTTTATTAAAATAATTAAATTTAATTAATTAATTAATAGTAACAAACAAAAATAATAGTCCAACCCCATATATAGATAGGAAAATGGAAAATTGCAAGGAAAATCGCTTTCTTTTTTGCCACTTAATATTGTGATTCTGTCCTACGTATATACATATAATGTTTATATTAATTGTAATTATTTGATAAAAGGTAACTAAAATAAAAATTTTCTCTCTTGATCTAAGTAGGAATTGACTTAAAATTTTTTTTCTTATATTACTTGTTTAATTTATTTGTCTCTATTAACTGAGAACAGCCACTTTCTACAACTTTAGAGAAAATACTTTAAGTAAACTATTCGTTTCAGCTTACTCTTGAAACAGTAAGCAATATTAAAATGATTCTTATGCTGTGAATTTAAAAAAAATATATTTGTGTAATTAATTTCCTTATACAAAAAATAATCATTCCACTCAGAAAATGAGTAATATGTCACAAAGGATAAATAAATCATTGCTTTAATTTTTTAAAAAAAAATTGTGAGAAAGTAAAAGTGTTCTTTTTCCACGGTTCTGAGATATTATCTGTAGAGACAAAAGAAAACAACAAAAACATGTTTCGATCTTCTGTAATGTGAAAACAAATTATTTCTATTTTTATAATAGCAATTTAGAATTATTTTCCAGCATTCACACGCATCTTAACTCTTTTTCTTAAAGTACTCTAAAAAAACGTAATTTGAAAATTGATTACGAAAAAATTAATGTACAATTGTTTTCATTTTCTCAAAAAGACCAAATATTTCAACTCATTTTAAACGAACAATTTAAATTTTCTCAACTCCCATTTTCTCATTCAAAATTGGTTATTGATACGAAACAAAGACTGCTCATAGAATGCTCATTTTAGATTTTCTGAGTAAAAGATAAAGTTATGAAATAAATCGAATTTTAATCATGTAAATGTGTGTACAGATAAATAATGATGGTTAAGCGTGCGTGCGTGTGTTGAAACGCTTCTAGTGAAAGTAGAAAACATTCATAAGCATTTTCATTGCTTAAAATAAAACTATTTTCACAATGATACTTATTACAACCCGCATGTGCAGATGGCACTTGTAGTAGGGGAGGCTCTAGGGTCGGACAAACCAGACCCCTGCCCGGGGCGGCAAATTGTAAGGGCGGCATTTGAGTCGAATTAAAAAAAATTGTTTCAAAAATTTGATATATTTTCTGATATATTAATTTGGTATTTCATTTAGCGTATCTAATTTCCTTATTTTGTACTCTGTATGCTTAAAGTCTGTTTAATTTTATTTTGAAACTTGTGAAGGGTTCGAGGTGGGAGTACATGTTAATTCTTTTAATTTGATATGTTTACACATCTTTCACTAGTAACTTTCTCCCCATCCCGGAGTGGGGTCACACCGGACATTCCTGTCAGTCGTACGATGTCCGGTGTCAGCTCAGGGAACTGGGTTAATAAGAATTTTTGTATGATAGAGAGCCACAGGAGGTGCTTTATTTTAGCCTTGAATGTAGTTATTATAAGTTAAAATAAACGCTTTAGATCCCCCACTGTCAGTAGACTCTTTTTCGAAGAAATTAGCCTGCTGAAATGGGAGATTCCTTCTCTTAGATTTTACTCAGAAACCCTAAGACGGGGAAAATAAGTCAAGGAAATTCCGAAAAAGAATATTTTACTGGAATAGAAAGCCCGTGCAACGCCGGGTCATGCTGCTAGAATCAGTAATTATATAGAAACTAAAAGGTTATCGATGATATAATTATAGAAATCACTCACATCGCGCGCGTTCACACACAGAAATGCTGGCATCATGAGGTAAAGAGAAACACCCCGTGCAACGCCGAGCCATGCAGCTAGTATATTATATTACTAGCTGCATGGCCCGGATCCCTTTCTTTCACAAAATCAGAACTTCTAATACTCATTTTCAAAATGACTTCCACCCTTTCCCCCTCCACCGCTTAGCCCAGCGTTGCTCGGGCTTTCTATTTTCCTCGTGACACCAGCATTTCTGTGTGTGTGTGTGTTTGTACGTGCACAATGTGAGGGATTTCTAAAATTATGTCAAAAAATTTCCTTTTTTCGAAACTTGCTCCATTCCACTTATTTTTGATTTAAGACAGGTTTCTTTCCACTCCTTATAGCCCGAACACGATTCTTTTTAGTGTAAAATTATTGTTCTATCTTTCCCTCCTTTTCACAGATAAGATATAGCTTCAAATTTCGATGTATGACTTATAAAAAAACATTGCGTTAGAATTTAAAAAATTATTAATGTGAAGCAATAATAAAAAGAAAACGATCCTGATGCTAAGAGTAAAGCTTTAAAAAGTAGCGTAATGCGAAATAGAAAGTTTCTGCCTCCTCAGTTTCGAACCTGGGAACTGCCGTTTCATAATGCGTAGCCGATTTAACAATCGCGCCGTCGGTTCCTTCGGGGAGAAGTATTGAATTGAGTTTTAAAATAAAGGTAAATTTTTTTTTTGAATATATCTTTTCGTTATTCGTTAAAGTAAAAGATTTTTTTTCGGGCTTCCTTTTTATGTTAATGCTTTCAAACTTCATATAAATAACAGACGATGTACTTTTTAATTAACAAAAAATTCCTTTAGTAATGAAATAATAGAAATAATCCTTTTAAAAAACATATATATACACTCAGGAACATTGCAAATAGCGACCCAAGAAGGAAGCTAAGTACAATCGCGAAACTTTGCAAATAAGTACAGCGTAATGTGATATGCAAATGTTATAAGTTTTGTGCCAATACGCATGCTCATACACGCCGAGGTGGCGCTACAATCAGGAAGAGGGTGCTATATAAGCCAGCGCAAATTCGAAGATTCATAAACGTGACGATTACCCGCCGATTGTAGGAAGACTTTGGTAAGCGAAACATGCCAGGTAAACGTGCTAGAAGACATTTCTCACAGTTAAGCGAGTTTGAGAGAAGCCTGATCATCGGGATGAAAACTACAGGCTGGTCGACGCACCGTGTTGCTGTGAACACGAGAAGGTACCCACGCGTGGAAAACCTGGTCTGGAGTGACCAGGAAGACCACGAGGAGAGAGGATCGAAGGATCGTGCGGCAAGCACTTGTGGACCCCACAGTGACTCGTTTGACGATAGGAGCAGTCGCAGGTGTAGCAATTGTTCCTCAAACAATTTCCAGACACCTTGCAAGAACCAAATTTTAAATCCAAGCGCCCTTTTCGTGCACTCCCTTTAACACCGGAACACCGGCAACTGCGTCTATAGTGGTGCCAAGCCAGATCAATGTGGAATGTCACAGATTGGCAAAAGGTTGTGTTTAGTGATGAATTCAGGTTTGTTTGGGGGACAGATGATAACCGTTTACGGGTGTGGAGGCGCCCTGGTGAGCGGTACAATTCCCCCACACTGTTCTACGTCACACTGCCCGCACAGCTGGTGTAATGGTCTGGGGAGCCATAGCCGGTCCACTTTAATTGTGATGCTTGGAATCTTAACGGGCCAACGTTATGTTGATGATATTCTTCGACCCCATGTAGGACCTTTCCTAAATGGTCTAGCAGGGGCAATTTTCCAGCAAGATAATGCTTATCCGCATACAGCAAGAGTTGCTCAATACTTCCTATGTCATTTTCAGACTCTTCCATGGCCAGCCTGCTACCCCGATTTGTCCCCTGTAGAGCACGTGTGGGTTCAGCTAAAACGGCAGATGTCATCGTGTCACTCTGTACATGATTTAGAGTTGGCTGTTCAAGATTTGTGGGCCCATCTGCCTCAGGACAACATAAGGTGTCTAATCAACTCAATGCCGGACCGTGTGGCGGCTTTTATTGCAGCTGGATGTGGTCCAACGCGCTGTTGAAGTTGCCCAGTATTTGTGTCGTTGCACACCCTGTATTCGTTCAATTGTCTTGTTTTTGAGATCAAGTGAATCTCTTATATGTGTCATTTTGTGTATTAAATTTCATTTCAATCCGATGCTTTCTTCTTGGGTCGCTATTTTCAATGTTCCTGAGTGTATATTTATTAAAATCAAATTTCTATAAGTAATTAATAAAAGAAAAATTTACAGATAGCTATTGAAACGATTGCTCTTGTAATCAAAAAGTATGAAACAAAAATAAAGAATGTAATTATAATTAATTAATAATTACTGACATTTTAGGCAATTTTTTTCATTTAATTTTACAGCCACCGAAAACCCAAAAGTACATTTTTTTAAAAAAAAAAAAAAAAAAAGAATAGTTCATGTATGGAACGGAAATTTTCACAATTACAAAATTATTAGATCGTGTTTTAAAAACCTCTGAAAAAAGAAGAAGTTCCGAAAATATTTTTTAAAAAATGTAAAATAATTAAATTGAAAGAAAGATATTGTTTTTTTAACCGTAATTTTTAAGATATTTTATCAATCTTTGTACAGATTACGTATAATATATTCTTCTACACGCGGAAAAAAAAGAAAAGAATGAACTTTTTTTAGTGTAAAATATTTTTTCAAGCGGAACAACTTATAATTCGTATTCAAAAAAAGGAACCGATTTCGACTCCTTTTTTATTTAAAAAAATTGTAAAATAATTAAATTTGAAGAAAGATATATATATAATTTTATTATATTAATATTTAAATGAATTTATTTATATGCAAAGTTTCGTTGTTTTGTAAAAACAGAAAATTTTTCCAATATTCTCTGCAGATGGCGCCACGATGCATTTAAATGCGTTTTAAGGTTTTTAATTAATATCTTTTTAACTAATTGGAATATCGGAATATAAATGGTCAAAACGGATTCCTTGGATCATTCCCAAAATTTTGATACCTTCTGCAAGTTTTTGCGTCTTGTGGTTCTTGAGAAAATTGCGATCCTACATCCCTTTATAGATACGTTTGTTTACCTACGAATTTTAATATATAAGATTTTATTGTTAATATTATGCTGCTTTTTTGTTCGCAAGAATTGTTCAAGTTTTATAAGTGTGTATATATGTGAACAATTTATCTTTTTCAATTATATATATATATATATATATATATATATATATATATTTGTTTTGGAGAAAGAGGTGGCATTTTCCATTTTTATCCGTGGCGACAAAATTGCTAGAGCACGGCCCAGCTAGAAGTAATTTTTTGTTTACGTATTGTATTCAGTATTCCTGTTTATTCTAACGACGGAGCACGACGTACCAATTGTCGCTCAATAAACCATTATTAAGATTACAGTCCACCGTCTCTTTGTTTGAGTAGACAAGTAACAATAACTCAAAGTTTGTTTATAAACTGTTCAATATATATATTTGTGATCAATACACATTTATAACAATTATTATCCAATACTTTTCATGGGGCCGTATCAACTTGTGATGAAGTAAGCAATAAGTAAGTGGATTTGAGCATTATAATTCCAAACAAAGTAGGAGTAATTGTCGAAGTGCAAAGGCACAGAGTAAACATGTTGGGGTGCAAACTTCTCATATTTTAGTGATATAGTTAAATCAAGAATTCTGTGTTCTAGAATTTTGTGTGTGCTTATGACCACACAATTGAAGTGAAAAAACTTCAGATTTATTCAGGCCAAGAGAATCCAATTTTTCAGATGTACTACGTTTTCTTTTACGACATTCTCTCACGCGGGTATTACGTAGTTTTCTCTTTTTCATGTCCATTCATTGGTGGATTTGCTTGTTTCATCCTTTTTCTGTAAAGAGCGATGTTTAAATAAATATGCATTATTAAATATTTATGCATGAGAAAATACGATTTAAATGTCAGTTTTTCTATTTAAAAATATTTATATGTGAACTACTTATGTGTATATTATATTTATATAATACTTATGTTCATATAGTACTTACGTACTATCGCAACAATGCCAACGTGCAAGATAACTCGCCAAGTTGGCAACTCTGATTTCCCAAGTGTCGTACACGTTAAATTGGCAGCCATGTGCTTCCTTTCATATAAGATCACCAATACCGTTTCGATAATAGGACGTACCGTTTATATAACTTGTATAACACCGTATACAATGTAAGGCTAGGAAAACTTATGCCTAAGAGCCATTTACACACTTTTCTTAAAATTCTCTAAACAAACAAGAGAAGAGTGTTTGTACTTTTTCACAATTAATGCTTTTGTTTTCTCGTAATATCTTAGTTGCAATCACTAATATATAAACCAAAATATTGGCAGCTTTTTCGTCAATCAACTTCATTAAAATTTCGGATTTTAATTCTTGGGGCACATTTTTGTGCTTATACATATATATTACAAGAAAGAGAAGCTAGAAGCGTAAAGCTGAAACATAAGAACTCATTAGTGAATTAATTTATAAAATCTTATCATACACATCCTCTTTTTTCGCTAAATTATTACAGATGGTAAAAGGTTTATTGTTAAAAAATTCGGGAAAAATTCGTTGAAAAAGATTATTTATGTGGTGACTTACACTCGATTTGAATTTTATAACATGATAAATTCTTAACTTTCAAGGAATAAAGTTCAAAGATCTTCTAAAAATTACTTTTACGGGAGATTTTAAATTATGAATTGAAAAACTGATGTTGCGAATCTTGAGTTTTTAAATAAATAAAGTAATAATTTGGATTATTTGAAAAGTTATAGAGATTCAAAATTGAGAAGTTTGTTTATAATTGTAATAAAAAATATATATAATTTGGGTTTAAAAATAAGACTTTTAAAAAATGTTTATTTTAAAACACAAATATACTAAACAATCTTTTCTTATGTACATGTACTATCTTATTCTTCCTTATTTTATTTGTAATAACATTTCTTATGGTTACTTTTTGTTACAGTCCTGTAGATATCAAACAGTTAAAAAATTCATATTAGCATAATATTGGAAGATAATATTTTTCTTCTGATAATTGCAGTTTCAACAATTGAAGTTATCATATACAAGTCATATTCGCAAAGAAATACAGAGATATTTAGAATGTATTACACGTTAAACCAATGCTTCTCAAACTTTCAATATTTGTGACCCAATTTTCAATCATAATTTTCATTGCGCTTTCCACATACAATAAAAATGTATTAATGTAAAATGTACTTTGACACGCTAAAGCTAAAATACGACTTTAAGTATAAGCCATATAAATTATCAAAATAAGTACTTTAAATTTTGTATATGACAAGCCCATGGGAGTAGAGATTGCAATATTGGACCAAAAGTTCAATACCGGTATTCGGTACTTTTTAGATCTTAATACCGGTTTTAATACCGGTATTAGAAGTTTCAGGGAAAGAAAGAAAATACAGGTATTTCTTTTTTTTATTTGCCAGTTTTAGTAGAGAGTGTAAATATCACAAAAAATTAATTTGTAATTTTTAAATTATAACAATACATAAAGATCAACAAAAAAGTAAAGAAACATTTTATTTATTTAAATCACAAAAAAGTGTAAATATCATTATTCAGTCTGTGGTTCTATTACAAATGAAGTTCTATTACATTAAGCCTTGAACGTAATTATGTACAAAAATTACCAGCTGTCGAAAACGCTCTTTTTTGGGTATCTACGCTAGTTGGTGATATTGTTAGCAATATGCGATGTACTTTTTCCACGTATTTACCTATGAATCTCTCGTCAGATGATTTTGGATGTAGCTGATTCCTGTATGGTATTTTGGTTTTTTTCAAATTTTCTTAGTCATCGCTAATTCTACTATTTGTTCAAGAGACAATTCCTTTTCACTATCAACATTAGTGTCAACATTATCTTCGTTAACTGTACCGAATTCTTCCTAATGTGAATAGGTTTGTGGGTTAAAAATTTTAAGAAAATTTACAATATACTTTGTGAAGACCTCCCTGAGTCTCACCCTGGACACCAAGATTAATTTGAGGCAAAGAATCACTAAGAGCCATTTTGTATAATATTAACTTGTATTTATTATATCAAGTCTAAAAAAACTCTAATAACATATAATATTTCTATGTTATGTCAAATAAAAGGGATTTACCTTTTATATTAAATTAAATTACGAATTATGAAATTAATTAATAATTATGCTCAAGATTAAGTAAGGTCTACCGAAATAGGAGGTCCGAGAAATACACGTACTCGAATTATTAGCTTTCATTAACTTTAACTAATTTTACTAAACTAACGCTTATTTTAAGCGTACATAAATTATATTTACCACTGGTATATCAGCTTTCTAGTTCTTCCGAAGAATAGCAGCAATTAGTCTTCTCTAACGTAATCTCCTGGAATCCTCTAAATTGGAGGTTACTGTTGCTGGCTCAATAGCCTTCATTCTTGCTAGCTTACAACGCTCGACTTAAATACCCTATCTACTTTGCATATCCCGTTCACCTTTTGGAGTTGATTGGAAATATACGCGAATTTATAATCCCCAAAAAGACGCCTAAGAATATTAGTGGAAAGGTTCCGTACAGATTCGTCACAACTTGACTAAATTTGAATTGGTTAGTCTCTTTTCTTCTTTTTCATTTATAAAATCACTAGCTATATGCCCGGCGCTACACGGACTTTCTGTACTTATATAAGCAAAAGCTTCAGTAAAATATATATTTTCGAAATTTCTTTGTGTTGCACAGACTATTGCAGTTTTAAGAAATAGTATATATTTTTCAGAATTAAAATATGCTAACACTCATATGTGCATTGATAAAATAAACGTAAAACATGACAAATAAAATTGATAAAAGTGTCTATTTTATTTTTGTTTAACATTTTAAACTATCCTTTTTTTAAAAAAAATAAAGATTATCAGTTTTATTATATTTTTCAAAAGTAATATATGGCTAATTATGTTTTGTTTATTACTTTCATATGTGTGTAAAATGAATTTCATATTCAAGAAATATTTTTATAAGTACTTATTTTTTTGACCAAATGGTCATGCTATGCAGTTGGAAGTAGGCAAGAAGTACTGCTGAAATGTACCAATATTCAGGTGATAACTTAGTTTTACGCTATACTTATTGATGAGCTGGGTACAGATGGATTGTAGCCTAAGTACGCTAATACATAAGTACCACATAATCTAAGCTTCTGTTTACAAAAAGCTTCACAAATCATGTTTTAGCTTATTGGCACCTCACGAATCGCGTCATTTTCCGACAAAATCTGACCGATTTTATGTAAAATATGTTACAATCTTTGTTGTTTTGGTATCAAGGTGTGATTCGCGTGAGACCAATTTTGCTGTGGTGATGCTAAAACATAAGTACCTCATTATCTAAGCTTCTGTTTACAAAAAGCTTCACAAATAATTTTTTGACTTAAAAACTGATTATTGAGTCACGGTATCACATAATTATAAGCAAGAAAATTACAGTTCAGAAAATAAACCAACCAAAAACTGTGTGACACTAAAATAGAAATTATTGCATTAATTTAAATCAAAGGGTTATCTGAAAAAGAAAAATTAAGCCCTAATTCTGAAGGAAAATTTTAAATATTAAAAATTTAAACATGAATAAAATAAATATGAAGTAACCTAGAATATAGTAGAAATTATAACATTAATTAAATTACATCCTTTTTTCTTAAATTACGTAAAAGGATAAAATGCGTTGAATGTAAAAATAGTTCGGAATATTATCAAATGGATAAGCAAAACAAATGAGACTGTTGCCAAAACAACTAACTAAAAACCCAGTTGTTGGGGGAAAAAATGGAAAAATCACTTAAAAATTTAATTTTAAAAAATCTAAAGGGAATTTCGAAAAAAACTCTGCACATCATCAGGACCTAGAACAATTATGTGCCAAGTTTTATACTTCAGGGTTGCTTAGTTCAGCTGTAGAGGTGAAACACACACGCTTATCTTCTGTTTTATTAATATAGATTGCTCTTTCTACCGAATTAAAAAAATAGCTCCTGTTCAGTGAACGTATGTAAATGTAGAGCGCCCTCTAGCGCTCAGAGTGTCTTACTATTCTGTGTAACCTCTGAATCCATCGAGAAAGGAGTCAAATTGAGCATGCTGAGCAACAAAGTAATAAAAAATACAGTCCACTGAGAGAGACTTTTTGAGTTCTTTAGTTGTAAGCCAACATTCTGGTCCAGTCTCAATCGGAGGGAACTAAGCATTGAAAATACGAGGTAAGTGCTGTTGTTTTTTGACTTTTCGTTGAAAAATCGAACTTTAAACTTTAACGATGTTTAAAGGAGCAAAAAAAGAAGACTTGAGGCTAATCGCTTCTGAATTAGAGTTGTGTGTGAGTGATAAATTAACTGTTTTAGACTTCATGGATCATAAAAAACTGTGATCAATACAAAAATGATCCTGATTCTGTGTATGAGTTAGCAAATTTAATTTTCGAAGAAAGGAAATATGAAGAAAGTCAGATAATAAGAGAAAAGTCTAAGCTTGATTTAGAGATAGCGAGAATACGAGCAAATGATAAAGATAATAATATTGAAGTTAATTGTAAAATGATTCTCTCTTCTTTAGATTCCTTAAAAAGACCGCGAAAGAGAGGAATCCTCGATGGGTCAACTTTCAAACCCATAAATTACATAGGGGAGATTTCGAGAGAGGGGTCTTCCTCTCAGGGTGTAGGAGATCTGTTTACTGCAACGAGTTACGTAAAATCGAAATCCGTTTTACTTTCAACCGCGATTTGTTTCACTAGAGATTCCTTTGGGGAAATGTAGGAGGTCATAGCGCTGTTGGACGGTGGTTCAATAAGCAATTTTATTTCGCAACAGTGTATGAATAGACTCAATTTAAAAAGAGAGAAAATAAACATTTTAGTTTCAGGATTAAATAATTCAGAGTTAACGATTAAATCGCGCGTTAATGCAACAATTGCAAATAGAGGAAATAGTTATGAAACTAATGCAGACTTTTTTTGTAGTGCCGCGAATTACGGATATGATTCCTTCTCAACCATTTAACGTTAGTTTGGGTAATTTCAGTAGAGAGAAATTAGCGGATGAAAATTTCAACATTCCGGGGAATATTGATTTATTGTCGGGAGCAGAAATCTTTTATGAAATTATTTTACCAGGACAAACAAATCTTTTAAATACAAAACTAATTATTACTAACTAACATTGCGAGTAGGAGTATTCCAGTTTCTAAGGAAAATAAACCTCACTGTGGGTTAATCAAAGATAATGTCGATTTAGAAAAGACAATGAGAAGATTTTGGGAAATCGAAAATGTTGAACCTGAGACAATAAAAAATAAGGAAACGATAATTTGTGAGGAGCATTTTCAAAAAAATCATACTAGAGATAGTACGGGGAGATATATAATGTCTATGCCATTTAAAAAGGATCCAAATTGTTTAGGCCAGTCAGAAGATATTGCCCTTAAAAATTAAATTCTTTATGGAATTGATTAAAACGTGAGCCTAACTATTTAAAATTATATAGAAATTTTTTAAAGAGTATAAAGAGCTAGGGCATATGCAAGAGGTAGATGAGAAAGGGGAGTGTGGAATGTATTTTATACCACATCTTGGTGTTTATCGCTCTGATGAAAAAACAAGTAAATTGAGAGTAGTTTTTATATAATGCGTCGAGTGCAACTACAAATGGTTATTCTTTAAACTGTCTACAATCCAACGGGTTAGTTGCTCAAAATGACCTTTTTTTAATAATGGTTCGCTTTAGAAAGCACATATTTGCATTCATTGCGGATGTGCAAAAAATATACCGAATGATTTGGATTAATCCAGATCAGCGTAAACTTCAGCGCATTCTGTGGAGAGATAATATGGACAAACCAATAAAAACGTTTGAGTTGTCAACTGTAACCTATGGAACAACGAACCATTTTTAGCGACGCGTAAGCTAAAACAATTAGCCCTAGATGAAGCAGAGAATTTTCCATTAGGGTCATCAGTTGTTATGAGTGACATGTACATTGATGATGTACTTACCGGTGCAGAGACATTATTAGAAGCAAAAGAACTGAAAAATCAATTGGTCAATATATTCTCTAAAGGAGGTATGGTTTTATATAAGTGGTGCGGAAATAATACGGAATTGATTGAGGTTTCCGAAAGTTATGATTTTTCAGATTCATCAGAGATAAAAGTGTTGGGTGTTTATTGGAACCCCAAAGATGATTGCTTCTCCTTTAGAGTAAAAATAGACTTGCACGAATTAAATACCAAACGGGATGTTTTGTCAATCATCGCCAGGATATATGATCCTCTAGGTCTTTTAGGTCCTGTGGTGGCGAAGGCGAAAATCTTCCTTCAAAAATTATGGATGCTAATGATTGATTGGACAGATTTGCTTCCAGATACAATGAATAGAAAATGGCGACAATTTGTCGAATCACTTCAGATAGTAAATGACATCAACATCAATCGATGCATTGTGTTAGAGCAACCGGAAGTGATCGAGCTGCATGGATTCTCCGACGCATCCCAGTCAGCATATGGAGCTGTCGTCTACTGCAAATCCGTAATATCAGATGGAAGGGTGCTTGTACATCTTATTGCCAGTAAATCCCTAGTTGCGCCTACCAAGCAAACAACGATTCCCAGACTTGAGCTATGTGCCGCTGTGCTGTTAGCAAAATTAGTGCATCGTGTCAAGCAAGCTTTAAAATTAAATGTGACTAATACTTTTCTTTGGGGTGACTCCATGATAGTTTTGTCATGGATAAGGAAGGAGTCCTATCAACTAAAGACCTTTTTGTGGCTAATATTTCTCAGGATTGCGCCAATCCAGGAGATGACTTCCAGTGAGCAATGGCGCTATGTGTCAACAGAGGACAATCCTGCCGACTTCGTTTCCAGAGGAATGGACTCTCTAAAACTTAAAACCTGGGAGCTGTGGTGGAATGGTCCTAAATTTCTGATGAGCAACCAGTACCCACAACGACAAATTCCTGTTGCAGTGATCAAGGATCCAGGTGAACTTAAAAACTGTAGTGACTTTTCTAACTTTTTTCTTGATTCTGCTACTAACTCTTTTGTAAATAATTTACTTAACCTTAGAAATAACTATTTTAAAATTATTCGTGTCTTAAGTTTTATTTGTAGATTTGTTTATAATTGTAAGAGCAAAGAAAGCAAAAGAATTGGGCCTCTAGATTTAGGAGAATTAAAAAAGGCTGAACAGCTTTTATTGAGATTAGTGCAAAAAGAAGAGTTTAAAGTACAAATGAATGGTATTCAAAATTCTGCCATGGTACCTTCCAACAGTCGAGTAAAAACACTCAATCCATTTATTGATAGTGAAGGGATTTTGAGAGTTGGAGGTCGATTGAGAAAAATAGCGATATTAATTATAACCAGAAATTTCCAATTCTTTTGCCTTCGAAACATAAATTGACTTATTTAATAGTTGAGTATTTTCATAAAAAGTTTTTACATAGGGGTCCACAATCCTTGTTATATCAGATCAGGCAAAATTTTTGGATATTGAATGGCCGTAATATTTGTAGAAAAGTTGTTCATAATTGTGTAATTTGTTGTAAGGCCAATCCTACTTGCACTGATCAAATAATGGCTGACTTGCTAAAGGATAGAGTTATCAAAAATTATCCATTCAATGTGTCAGGTGTGGACTTCTGGAGCCCTTTTACATTAAGTATAAAGGGCAGAGAAAAGGTGTATATAACAAAATCTATGTTTGTATATTTATATGTTTTGTTTCTAAAGCTGTGCGTCGTCCACGTCACTTGACCATGGTTCAAAATTACGTGATCCGTCGCCAAAAGCCCTCGTGTAGCTGAACAGTGCGACGTTAATATTCAATCAATCAATCTAAAGCTGTGCACTTAGATATTGTGACTGATTTAACCTCTAATGCATTTATTGCTACACTTAAGCGTTTTATATTTAGAAGAGGTAAATGTGCTAAGTTGTATTCTGATAATGCAACAAATTTTGTGGGTGCAAATATAGAACTTAAAAAAAATGTTTAATTTCGTGTGTAAACCTGATGAGGCACTTGCAAGTGATATGGCCTCTGAAGGAATAGATTGGAAATTCCTCCCCCCTAGAGCCCCAAATTTTGGAGGTCTCTGGGAGGCAGGTGTTAAATCTTTTAAGTTCTATTTAAGGAGAGTAGTAGGTAACATTAGATTAACATATGAAGAGTTTCTGACCGTGATTATCCAAATCGAGGGAATGTTAAATTCTCGTCCTCTTGTCCCATTATCTTCTGACTTAGATGATTTAAATGTATTGACTCCTTCACATTTTTTGATAGGTAGATCACTTACATCAATTTTTGAGTCTGATTTAACTAATTTAAATGAAAATAGGTTGGATAATTGGCAAAAAATTGTAAAAATAAGTCAATTAATTTGGAAAAAATGGAGTGTAGACTATCTAAATATTTTGCAGCAGAGAAATAAGTGGCATTTCGAGAAAAAGAATGCTAAAATTGGAGATATGGTTATAATAAAAGAGGATAATTTACCTTCATGTCAATGGTCATTAGGTAAAATCAACAATATTTATCCAGGAAAGGATTCTAAAGTGAGAGTAGTGGAAGTCAAAACCACTAGAGGTATATTTAAGAGACCCATTTCGAAACTGCGCATTCTACCAATTGAAACAGTGTGAGTGTGAAGTAGCATATATAACCCTTCAAATAGTAATGTTTGTGTGTAGAATAGTATTTTTTTTTAAATTCTGTGTGATTTATCAATTGCTTTATACATGTGGGAGACAACAAGGGGTCCAAGACGTTTGTCTTTCTTCACATTTATTTTAAAACTAAACAAAAATTAATTAAAAAAGGTAGCTAGTCTAACAGATAGGTTTACATGATGCGATGACGGTAACGCCTGCTCGCGCACCTCTGTTTTTCTTCTCTCTCTTTACTAAAAGTTCACAAGTTTCAGTTTTAGTTTCACTTAGCTGCGCCTGCGCGCGAAGATTGCGTGGTTTTCTCGAGAACGATTGGATTTCCTGGATGCCACAACCGGCCAACCTGACTGTACGCTGTCCGCAGCGGTACGTATTCCTTTTTTCCTTTTTCATCGAGACCAGAGGAGAATCTGAAACATACAAAAAAGACGGAACAGACAAGGACTATACGACAAATACACAAAGATTTAACATATCATAATTCTGCTGAACTAGACAGTTTCTCCATCATGTGAAGGCACCTCTTCGACATCCGGAAGGTTCAACAGGAAAACATTGTGTTTCACAGGCATGGCATGATTCTGAGATGACGATAGGACGCTAGGATGAACGGAATCATTTATTTTGCTATCTTGGTCTTTATCAGATCCATCAGGCATAAGAACGTCTTTTTTAATAAGTTGATCTTTGGTTGAACGCATCGATATTTTCCTCTCTAGAGTTCTGGACGTCTGTTCAAAACGATCTCTCTTTTTCCTCCGTTTCCACTGCCAGGGCTGGAAGATTTTTCGGAGCATTGCAAACTGTCTATGTTTAGTCTTCATAGGTGAAGGGTTATCAGAACAAGATAAACGTCTGGCTCTCTGACACACAGGAATATCATTTTTCAATTTAATACACATTTTTAACTTAGTACTCCTAATTTTATTACATTTATAATTCTTAATTAGAGAACTCAAATCATTTCTAGTATTAAAGTTTTTAACATATGACAAATCATAACTAGAGTTTTCTATCACATTTGAAACAGAAACAGCACCTAAAGAGGATTCACTTTCATTCAATAAAACATCGCTCTTTGCGTGGCCTAGTTTCTTTATTTCAGCATATACACTGGGATGTATAATAAATTCTTCGGTCAAGGTCGGTGATATTGCCGTTCGAACACTTAAACCGGGAGAGAGTTGATTAAGAGAAATATTTATGGGTTGAACTTCTACCATACGCTGTTCGCCAAAACATGAGCTTAATGTTATGATTTCTTCGGAAGGCTTGTTCACTCTAATTAGTGAGGAATTTAGAACTGGGATCTGGCAACCTGAATCAATCAAGGCTGTTACGGGCTGATTTTCCACAAAAATGTTTACATATTGGAGCAGTGCGAACTCATCGTTTTGTTTTTCGCTCTTGACTTTCAAAGTATTCGCGTTTTTTCTATTATGGATGTGGCTGTTAGATTCTTTAGGCTTAAAACGCTTCTCACAGTCTCTTGCGTAATGAGATGAATCACCGCATATATATATAGCAATTTTTATCTTGTCTTTCAAGATTTTGGGGATAGTTATCTTTACGTGATCCGCTTCTAGATGAAATATAAATATCGCATTCTTTAGCTAAATCAATAGGCCTAAACCAATCTTCTGCTTCTCGAATGCCAATATGAGTTGCAGTTTCCTTATTTAAAGTTTCAAATAATTTATCAGAAATTAAAAGATCACACAGAGATTCAAAGGAATTAATTTTTCTTAACGAACAATAATATTGGAAGTTTGCCGTCAATCTTGCAGCAAATTGGATGTATGTCTCGCCTGATGATTTTACAGCATTTTTAAATGAGTTTAAACACTCGCGAGGGGTTAATTGGAATTCTCTGAGTACTATAGATTTTAGTTTTTCATAGTTATTTAATTCCTCCTTTTTAATATACAGTAAGACATTATGAGCTCTTTCGCCCAGAAGATTTATTAAAATTTCAGATTTATATTCGTCATTTATTTTCTTGATTAAAAATGCGCGTTCTAATGATTGGAAGAACAGATTAAAATTTTCAGATCTGGTGGGAACAGGAAGAGATAAAGTTTTAATGCTTTTGATCATATTTTCTATGTTTGTTTCGAACTGTTTCTCTTCGACTTTAGCTGCAGGAGATTTAAACTTAATGCTTCATTTTTAGCCATTTGAAGTTCGACTTCTTTTTCTAACTTTGCTAACTGTAGTTTCGCGAGCTCAATTTTCTGTTTTTCTAAAGTTGCCTCTCTTTCGTTTCGCGATACCCTCTCATCTATACAGTTTTGAATTAAAGTTTTAACGAAATCTGGATCACTCTCAAATGTACTACTGTTCTCAATTTTAGTCTTTAGTTTAGCTAAGGTGTCCGTACTCTCCACAGTACCGTCTAGATCCTCAACAACTCTTATGAGATCCTCTTTAAGGGCGTTTTTATACATTTTAGAAAAAATACGGAAAGATCCTACCTTTTTTTTTTTTCTAGCTCCCTTGTTGCTCGCACGTACGATGTATCCAATAATTGAAGAAAAACGTTGATTTCACTGATTTCACCTCTTCCCAGGTAATATAGTTCCGGCCTCTACACAGGCGGAGTATTCACGAAAAATTCAACAACCTCTACACAGGTTGAACGAAGTTTCCAAAAAATGGCGGCGCGTCTCCTCCACGGACGCTTTTGTTCATTGTCCAGACTTTGGTTCAAAATCGAAATTTTTTCGATCCCGGCCGAATCCCCATAATTTGTGGGAGACAACAAGGGGTCCAAGACGTTTGTCTTTCTTCACATTTATTTTAAAACTAAACAAAAATTAATTAAAAAAGGTAGCTATTCTAACAGATAGGTTTACATGATGCGATGACGGTAACGCCTGCTCGCGCACCTCGTTTTTCTTCTCTCTCTTTACTAAAAGTTCACAAGTTTCAGTTTTAGTTTCACTTAGCTGCGCCTGCGCGCGAAGATTGCGTGGTTTTCTCGAGAACGATTGGATTTCCTGGATGCCACATACATTGTCTTCATTTGTATGTTGTTTTTGTTCGTATTTTGAAGTATTGTATTACTGTGTGTTATCTTTATGATTATGTTCTGTGTAAATCTTGCATGTTTAAAAATATTGCAAGGCCGGGTGGCATGTTCAGTGTACGTATGTAAATGTAGAGCGTCCTCTAGCGCTCAGAGTTTCTTAATATTCTGTGTAACCTCTGACTCCATCGAGAAAGGAGTCAAATAGAGCATGCTGAGCAACAGAGTAATAAAAACTACAGTTCACTGAGAGAGACTTTTTGAGTTCTTTAGTTGTGACCCAACAGCTCCCATGCTCCGTTTTTTCTTATCTTCGATCTCCTACATAAGAATATTCTTTTTTTTTCAATTATTTTCGCTTGCACTTCTCTTCTCTCGTTCACTCGCTGGAGTTGAGTGAAAGTGATGCCAGTAATGCCAGTAATATTTAAATAAAGAAAATAAAACTTCATGGGAAAAAATGTGAATGAAATTTTTACTTAAAAAAAAACACTCGACTAAAAAGTTGTCATTTCAAAACTAAGCGAGCGTCAACGACTCGAGCACAATTGCCGATTAGAGCCGAGTAAACCCGATTTAGCGTAACGCAGCCAAACCTGACGATTGTCGATACACTAAGGTCGC
The DNA here is from genome assembly GCA_019973935.1 of Trichonephila clavipes. Taxonomy (NCBI): domain Eukaryota; kingdom Metazoa; phylum Arthropoda; class Arachnida; order Araneae; family Nephilidae; genus Trichonephila; species Trichonephila clavipes. The sequence continues at coordinate 820,855 of BMAU01021358.1, forward strand.
AGGTGAAGTTTGGGACTTGGAATGAACAGACATTGTTATGAAAATAACTAAATTTTATTTCGTTCAATCCTTTTACTATCACTCAAGATTATAAATCTAGGAAGCAATCAAATTAATTAGCTATCTTAAATTCGTAAAACAAAATTGAACACTTAACTGAGTGTGATGCGATCGAAGAGCACTCGTCAGATCTCTCCTGGGTCAACTCTATTCCAGTCAAAAGCTTCTTCTCTCTTTCACCAAGGCTTTCGAAAACCACTTCGTTAATCTTACTTTCATAACAGCATAATGACTAGCTCTAACTCTCCCTTTGTTAGGGTTTAAATAGAACTCTCATAAAACTTCATAAAATCAAGTTCTCTCAGTGGAAAGCGGTTTAAACTCAAACAAAGAATTATTTTTCCTCAAGAAGATTAGTGAAGGGCGCGAATAGGACCCATCACACGCTAAATTCGCTCTTCACTAAACGCGCCTAAAGAAGTTATCCCTTCGGAAATTAAGAATGTTGACCTTTCTACCTAATCGTGATTCAGAATTATGAAGTTCATTGGCTGTGTATGAAGGATATTTGAATGGGGTTGAAATAAGAACTGGGAATCTTTCCGTAAACTATATTAGACTACTTGTCTCTTCATCCTACTAATAATAAATTTTCTGAAATAAAGTTGACACTACAAAATATTTTAGAGACCAAAATGGTAGACCTATCTAGTGAAAAAAAAATATTTTCACGATTTTAAAATCGCGCTAAATAGATCTATGGTGGCATAATGTTATCCCCCCAATTTGTTAAAAAAAAAATTAGGTACTTGCATACTATCGTAACAATGCCAACGTTCAAAATAACTCGCAAAGTTGGCAACTCCGATTTTGTCTATGTTGTACGCACTGAATTGTCAACCATGGGCTTCGTTTCGTCGCCAATACGTTTGCGTTAATACTTTTTTCCCCAATGACATTCCTCGGGATCACTTTTTAGTGTAGCACCCTATAGGGGAAAGACCAATGTCATTTGGACACCCAGTTTCCTCTCCAGAAGGAGGCTCTGACCATGCGAAAGGGGACGAGGAATTTCATTTTGCCCACAGCACCCAAACCAAACAGACACTCAAGGGTCTTTTACGTGCCGCATAATCACACGACATGGACGTTGTCGATTTGCTGCATCATAAAAATCCACCGACTTGGCTCAGGCATACAAGGCCAGCGACAAACCAACAACGTCACCCAGTAGGCAACGATAATAGTTAAGTACGAAAGATTACTATTTGGCGGGAAAATCCGTAGCGGACCAATATCAAATTAGTTCCTTTTTGATGTGTAACATCTTTCCTCTCGGTTGCTGGATATTTGTAGGAGTGATTTCGGGAAAAGGGACGGATGTGTGTAACAGGATGTGACATAAGCGCGCGCTACTTGATTTGACCAATGAGAGTGCGTGGCTGTGTTGTTTCGCTACCCTCGCTTGGGGGTCCAACTCTAGTAGCCAACAAGCACTCGAGCGCTTGTCTCTAAATCCGTTAGTCATGATATTGGGGGACATAAGTGAGATAAAATGCTTATTTGAAAATGGACAAAAAGTGATTTCGGCGGTCGTATACATTTCTTCCAATCAAACGGTCAAAAAAAAATAATAAAGATTTCTTGCATTTTGAACTTTTACCATATAACGAAAGTGGTTCTGCCCTTTTAAAAAAAATTATCGCTCGCTTCCCCTGATTTTGAGTGGTGATTTTAACTTTAACTTCAGTTTGCCAAAAGCTGAGCCGCTCATAGTTTTTATGAATGATGAACTCAAGCTCGAAATGAACACAAATTAGAATGTTTCGTAAAATCCTAGCTGGACCCACTGGTGTTTTTTGGCACCAGATTTTTTTCGCCAAATGGCGCCAAATTGAGAAACACAAGTTTTTCAAAATGGCGTCAAAGACGAAAAACTCTTGGAAACCGTATGTGTCAGAGGGGGAAGGGGGACGAAATGGGCAAAGAGCAACGGTTGATTTCTGAAGGGGGGGGAGGGTACAAAAAGTTCAAAAATCATGAAATGAACGGGGTTTCAGGAATGGCGTCAGGGATGCCTGAAAACCGTTGGTAGTAAATGTTTTACATTAAAAAAGTACGAAATGTGCTTTTTGCAAAGATAAAATCGAAGAAATACATGCAATTAATCATTTTAAAAAGATAAAAACGGAGAAACCAATTAAATTCATTTTAAAAAAGCACTCTAAAACCAATACATGATTTACATATAAAAAAAAGGACGAAATGAGCGTTTCGCAAAGATGAAATCGAAGAAATACATGAAATTAATTATTTTAAAAGACACTTAGCTTACGCTTAAGGTTCGTCTTTTTCGGGTGGTGGATACACCCTTGCGATGGATGGGTAGATACACCATGCAATCATACATACCTCACGACAAAACATATACCAGTCCACGACGGTATTCTTATTCACTTTCAAGTCACTCACAACGAATGCATGCGTGGTCTTGCCGAACCAATATCTGGTCAAACGCGCAAGATAATTGTCATACTAAGCTTGCTTTCGCTAAATCAAGAGCTCTTTCTTACACTCAGAACGACGTCGTGGGGATTATCTTTCGACTGGCTGCGGCAACGCCTTTCGTAACCGTTAACCGTTCCCTTTCGCTCTTGCAAACTCATATCTTTTCTACACTTCGGACATTCATACCGTAAAGCAATTAAATTAGCTTTCATGCACTATTCTAAAGTATCTTTCTAGCCCCTTTGTACCCAGAAGCACAAAGAAACCTGTTGTAGCTTCACTTTCAAATAATTTCCTTTTCACAAGCCATTCTTAACAAAACCGGTGCAGAGCAAACAAACTTCTCAAGCGAAATCAGGGGTCAAAAAGACTTTTTGTCCGAAAAAGGCGATTTTCGTTTCAACCTTTTTAGGGTTGCCATTTTTTCGGGCGTTTGAAAATCCAATATTTTGGTGTGAAATAATAGGGTTACCATATTGTAACCTTTATCGCTAAAGTTTTGGCGCCAAAAGAATTTGGCGACAGTGACTGCTAACAGTGGTACTGTTATTGACCCTGTTTTTCAACGGTTTTTAAATACTTTGAAATTGGCCTCAGGACTGCAAATAAAATGCTGTCAATTAGACAGTTAATTAAAAAGATTGCAACAAACTTCTTTCAAAATATTGATAATTCTAGTAATCTCTCGATCTTGGATTTTGAAAATATATCCCTGATCCAAATTTCAACAGACCTAGAAATATTCTCTCAGACCCCCTCTGCATGTAATTATTTTTTCCTCTCAAATCTCGCTTTCTCGATGTTAAATGCTTATTTCACTTCTTTCCACGAGTTCCCCGTGGTCTAGTGGTCAGAGTCATTCACTCCTAATGCTTTGCACCGAGTTTGATCCCCAGATTTTTCAATTTGTACTTTTTACTCTTTAATTTTCCTCAGAATTATTCCGACTGATCTCTTTTTATTTAAATGTTCCTCTACTATTTTTATTCTTGATAGTATATTTTAATAGCTTTTAAAAGAGCTGTTTTCTGTTTTATTTTCAACTACTTTTTCATGATCCTAGCTACATTCCATTGGTCGGTTTAGCCCCTCCCACCCAAGATCGAAATTTTAACTTTATTTTCGGTGCTTTGTGCCGACTTTGAAGCTTCTTTTCTCAATTTTAATGCATTTTAATATTTTAAATTTTTATTTTCCCAAAATCCCCAGTATTTTTATTTTATTTTTAAAGCATTTAAACTTAACAAAGAGCAAAAGTCAATCATGTACAGTCGCTCAAACACCTACTGATATGAGGTTGTAGCTCGAAAAAGTTGGGTACTCAGGTCATCCACCCAGCGATGAAATACTTTGAAATCACAAGTATATGTGTCATATTTTAGTTATCATAAGTCTATTGTCTCCGCTCTTCCCCAAATTGAACAAGAATAATTATTTTTGATAAAATATTGCATATTTTTTTACTCCTTTTGTTAATTAAATACTATTTTCATTAAAGATATAATTATTCGATAGAAAATTATTTTTTTCCAATCATACCTGATTCATATTTTTTTCAGGAAAAAAGTTAATATTGCGTATTTACCACGATAACATGTCAGATGTTACACATCATATGCGACTACTGTAAGACTCGTTTTATTTATTTATTTTTTTTACTTTCGTTCATTGATAATTCAAAATTCAATGTTTTTATTCATTTAGAATCAAAACGGAGGAAATACGATTTAACCCCACCCTTGGTGACAAAATGGTACTTTCACAATAGCGTCACCACAGCCAAATTTTCGCCATCGTGCCTGATATCATGACAGCAAAACAGAACAAAAAAAAGATTAAGTGTTGTATTTAAAGGGGGGGACTAGACAAATGTTTTGGTGCAAAATGGCGTGATTCGCGTGGCACAAATTTGGCTGCTGCGACGCTAATACGTAAATACTGATAAAACTTCCACCAGCAAAATAGGTAACTAAAATTTTCTTCTTATTATTTTATTTTATGCTTTGTCAAATGTGTCTACATTAACTTACTCTCAGGAAAACTCAATAAAAACTCACTAATTGGACGATTTTCAAAATGGCACCAGGGGTGGTGTTAAACCACATTTTCACTTGAAGGGATAAAGAACGGTCTAATTGACAATAACATTGTGCTGTAAGTCGTGAGCAAACAGTTAGAATACAGTGCTAAATCTATGTATTTATATTCTTCGCAGTAGGCACAGTTATAAAAAAGAGAACAATGCTCCAGATTTCATACATGCTTAATTCTGTAATTATAGCCGTTAATCTAAAGATACATTATTTGAAACTTGAGATAAAAAAACAGATGGTATTTATCTCTTAAATAATAGTTGTTTTTGACGATTTATTGTACATAGCAGAGTGTTTATCAAAAAACATATTCAAATACAATAAGTAACGTTTGAAAAATATCAATGCAACCTCTTATCTGAATATTATGGTTCTCCGCCAGTCCATTCTTAGTAACTCTCATCATCATTTAGTATCTTACGCTTCTTCTTAGATTTCCTTCTTCTCTTGGAAGCAAGGGAACGCCTTTTGAGCGTGCTTCTGCGTCTTGCTCTCTTTGGCTTAGTGCTCCGCGATCTGCGTCTGAAACCAATATGTTCTGAAATCTTGCAGTTCTTGTTCAGATTCTTGAGAATGTTACGATCCATTTCCTGTTCCAGGATAGAATTGATACTAATCATATTGCACTGGATTTGGTTTTTACTGGTCATTATATAATTTTTAGAATAACGTAATAAAAGTTGTTTTGATGACAACTGGAATGAATCTCCAACTATTGATGCCTTCAGCTTTTACCTTAAATCTTATGTTAAAAATTATCTGTGTTATATCAATTTAAACTTCGAACTAGCAAGAAGCTTTTAAAAAATTTCCTAGTGTGATCAAATAAATTTTGAATTAAAATTTTTTTTATTATTATAACTAGTTTTGAAAGCACCTCTTTGATTTGCTTCACGTGAAATATGTTAACTTGGTTCTTTCATGGTTTTGGCATTTTCTAATTCAAATTACACACAGTCGTATTTTTAAATTTTTTAAATTTATATTTAAAAAATGGGAAGTTCGTTGAAAGTTTATTTGTATTCATCAATCGGTAAGTATACATTGAAGTTAGTAAACTCGAATTCGGATTTGGTTTCATAGTAATGGGAAATGAGAAGCTTCAATTGGTCCAAGGACCTGGGGCACTAAAGGGAGAAGACTGACTGAGCTCCTAGTGCCTGCTAACTTTAGCTTGACATAATGATGGCCTTCACATCTAGGGTGACCCTACCATGAGTATATGCTCTCGAAGTACATCGCCATTCCAAACAGGTACACCCTCTCGCCGTATTGAGGCAGCTAGCAGGCTGAGCTATATCATCTGGGATAAGAAACAACGACTAAGTTAGTAAGCATGCATTTCATTCATGACTAAAATTAAAAACTAGAACATTAAATCCTCATTTCTCTGGTCGATTTAAACACAACGTCGTTTAATCCAGACAGTCATTTATAATTATTTAAATGCAAGAAAAACGCTGTTTAGAAGCGAAAAATTCTAGACATCTTTATTTTGTCCCATGATAAATGGTAGGTTGTTGGAATGAATCCACCCGCGTACCTCACATAGGCCCTCCTCATAGTGAAGTTAACGTCTGATACACTTCGTGTCATGAATGCAACACCGTGCTGAATTATATTGTGATTATATTATTGCTTTTTTATATTAGGCCTACAGTATTTGAAATTTATTTTGCTTACAACATGCGATAGCATTAACTATTGAAAGTAAAAGAGTACACATGTCTTTTAAAGTTAAACTCATCTCATCTTTGCGTAACAGAAAACCTCGGTAAAAGAGCATTTGTGTCAAAAATTTAGCGGAATATAGGCCACAACACACAAAAAAGAAAAGAGATCATCCAAGAAAATTTTCCCTGAACTTTAACGTAAAAAAGGAAGTATATATATAATCGTTATATGAAGCGAATGTGTATGCTTTTAATCCGCGGACGAAGAGATATGAAATGGTTTCGTCAACTTCGTTCTTTCGGTTTGACTGCACGTAAAGTTGAAATTCAAGTTGCCCAACAATTGAGCATAACTGACAACAGCAATGAAACTAGATCTGGATATTGTAAGCACTAGAGCAGCGTTTCTCAAACTGTGGGGCGTGGCCCCCTAAAGGGGCGAGATAACTTTATGAGGGGGTTGTGAGCATATTGAAAAGTCAAAAACAAAAGGTTATTTAAAAAAAATTATTAATTTACTGAAGGTAAACAAGCAAAACATACATTCTGACGTAATAAAAAAACAATGTACATTTCCACTGACATTATACACTTATAAATGTTTCAGTACTGCACAATGTATTTTATAGTTAATTTAACAATACTAAGTTGAGAACAAGTTTAATAGTTACCAATGACCCCATGGGCTTGTCATATATAAAATTATATTCAAAAATTAACACTTATCTTGATAATTTGTATGATATATTATTAATCCCTTAACTGCCGATTTAAAGTTACGCGATTCGCTGCCCAATGCAACCGTTTTCCACGTAGGCATGCGTATGAGACGTTTTGCGGAGGGCAGCGGCGAAAGAAAAGGAATAAATAAGCCATATAATCCTGTGGAATAAGAAAATACTTCACAAACACTGCCAATGTCCTTTTGTTGCATTCTTAAGCCTTCGGAATAGTTTTATGGATAGCAGTGCACAGAAAGTATCATACTTCGGAAAGACGTATGTATACGTCCGGGGAAAATAACGCTTTGGATGAGTGAGACGTTTATTTACGCCACTAACACTTAAGAGATCTAAGTCATATTGTAGATTTTGCTACAAAGTATAGCATCATTGAATTCAATACATTGTTATTGTATGGAGCGGGGGGAGGGCGATGAAAACTGTGATTGAATTTTGTGTCGCAAACATTTAAAGTTTGAGAAACACTACACTAGAGACATCTGCTATTGGTTCATTATTCAGGAAATTAAAGTTAAAAGGAAGACAACAAAAATGATCAGTCATTTTTTTTTCAAATCAGTGATCTTGTCAAGAACTGACTGAGCAAAGGAACAAGGAGCCATCGTGTTCTGTTTCTTATAAATACATTTCTTGTGTAAGTAATGTATTGATTTAAGTTCTCCCCTTGTGTAATTACTTAACTTCTTACTTCGTCTTATTTCATAAAGCATGTCAAGATCGTGGACTCGTGACTGGCGTGTCATGAGTTTGAGCCTATTGCCGCTGAAGACCCTCCATGTAGAGTGGGATGATGCACGCTAAATCTGTCGAGGCTCAAATATACTCTCGCTGGTATGGTGTGGAAGTTAGGAGACCGGGATGTCATCTCAAGTGTCATCCTCGTAACTTGATCATGGTTCAGAGTTACGAGGTCCGTCGCAAATTGCCCTTGTGCAGCTTTATAGTGTGACGTTAATAAAAAACTCTCACTCACTTATTCATAATGCATGTTCTCCTTATGTATTGGTCTATGTTGTAGGTATTGTTCAATTTGGATGTCCTATTTATACTGAAGTAATGAAATTTTTCTGTATTCTGAAAACCTCTTTGTATAAATCAGATATTAAAATAAATCTCGTTCCATAACGTTTAATAAATTTAGAGACAATGAAATATAATTATAAAATTGAAAGTAGAACTTAAACGTTAATTTCAAATCTATATTATCAAAGAATTCAGGCGAAAGAATATTTGAAAAGAAAAATAAATAACTAGAAATGACGCTTCATCAAACTCCTGCAAAAAAAGTCGTCTTTAAGGTATACATTTATGGGACATTTTTATTCAAGAAGCTGCATTTTTCAAACAGAAGCGATTCTATTCTCGAACGATAGTAAAAGGCTAAATCATATATACGTTCTCTCTTAAATGATTGATTTGGAATGCATATTTATACAACATCTTTACGCTTAGCTAAATTAAAGTGAATTTTGTGACTACGGCAGCCCAGTGGTCAATTCTGTAGATTCTTGGCTGGAGTTGCTTCTATCGAAACATGGGTTTGAATCCTGATGTCGCGAAAGATCCGTCGCGTCGGGAGGCTTATAATATTAATTTGTCGAGTATCGAATTCAAGAGTTATGTACTTGCACATATGTCGTACTCGTCATTCGACAAAGTTTCAAAATGTCGAGATCCCTCCTCAAAAGTCTTCATGCAGCTTCCAACAGTTGATTATTAAACAATAAATCTATTTTAAATGAGTCTTGTATTACATTATAGATCTCTTTTACCTTCAGAACTTATCTCTATTGCAGCCCAAAACGTATTTTGGGAGTTTTATAGATTAAATTAAACAATTAAATTCTACTGCACTGTCTGTATTCACATTCCTGGTGTATATATCGAAATGGAATTTATCTCTTTAATAGCTTGAAATTTAATTATTTTATTATCTCGAATCTTTGGGTGACATCTTGATGTTATCACTGCGTACACACGCTTCGCTGTCATATGACGGAATTACTTGCAACCAATCCTAGACCAATCAAATTTGAAGTTTGGATATACTTTGACTTTTTCATTCCCATTTGAGTTTTCGCACGTGCATTGCAACACCTATTTTGTTTTGATAATAGTTTGTTTTGCTTGTAAACATGTGAAATTTTTACATGGCTTCAAAAATCGTATTTTTAAACTCTTGATTTCAATTATTCCTAACTTTTAAAACATATTAATTTTGAGAAAAATTTTGTGAAGCTTTGTTCGAATTTATTATTAAATGACATATGTTTTTTTATGTTTAGTGTTTCTTATTGTTAATTCAAAACTTTTTTAAATGTTAAAATGTAAGAACTAGTTGGAAAACACTTAATAATTTTTAGAGATTAAAAAGTGCATTAGCTTAGATATTATAAGAATAATGAATCCTTTTGGATCATCAGAAAATGTAACAATAGATGGGACTGCGGTAAAATTACCTGTCGCTATGGGTAATCCTGCTGCATTGTCTGCTTCCGCTACTTTTCAGAAACCCAAGTAATGATATTTTCCTTTATCACTAGTAAAATTGATCGTAAATATTATTTTTTTAAATTTAATAAGTGGAATTACTTTACTATTTTCATTTAATTGTGAAATATTACTCCGAAATATATTTTTGGAAACAAAATTAAATAAATTTTCTGGAATTTTTTTATATATTAATTTAGTATTACATGCAAGCTTTTTCATTTTTTATTAGTTGGATGCCTGATACTGAAGCGGATTCTTGCTTAAATTGTGATATTAAATTCTCGCAGTTCAGACGTAAGCACCATTGTAGGAATTGTGGAAAAATATTTTGCAACAAATGTTGCTTGGAAAAGGTTTTACTTATTTTTTTATTTAATTTTATATGAATGTAATGCATAGAATTTTATTCAATCATTATTATTTATAAAATATAAGTTTTTATCCATTTAGGTTTTAAGTTCATTGTTAAGAATTAAATTAGTAGGAACAAGTAAGCTGTATTTGTACTCATTATTATAATTGAATAAAAAAATAGCTTTATCTGCTTTTTAATTTGGAAGTTCATCAATAAGTTTCTGAATTAACAAATTTTTCTGTTCATTGCAGAGGTAAAAATGAAAATGTGATTTTTTAATTTTATAAGTTCTGTAGTAAGAATGCATTCAATCAAAATAAAAGAAAAAAAACCAAATTGTTAATAAAACAGAAAGTTGTAATGAATAGAATAAACTTTGTTCATGATATAGAAAAGTGGTATTTTTCTTTAAATAATTACTTAGCATCTTTGTTTATTTTTATTAAAATATTAGTATTTAGAAGTGAAAACCAAAAGTCGCATACCGCAAAATCCAGTGTATAATGTACACTTTTAACACAAAAAATTAGATCCAAATTTAGGGGTGTGCATTATACGCCAGGTATAAAAGTAAGAGATTAAAAAAAATAAAAAGATGAGCAAGTATTAAACTTCTACATAAATCTAAATACAGTTTATATAAAAGTTACATTCCTTATGAAGTTAAAGAGTTGTAATTCTAGAAGTATACTGTTTTTTCAAATGTCTGGAATAATACCTCTAATAAATGATGTCTAACATTGATCATTTTACACCTACAGTGGTGGCCAAAATTGTGGACACTTTATTAAATTATTTTTTTAAGTTTGTATGCTTATAGAAAATTTTATGTTTTGCAAAATGCTAAGTATTTTATATCATTTTAAAGTGAATTTAATACTGAATCCAATTTAAAAAAAATTCAAATATTTACGTCGCGAAAAAAGTTACGCTGCAACAACTGTCAATATCATTAGATACTAATGATGGTAGTGAGTTATCAGCACTTAGTGGGATAGCTTTTATTTCTTGATACAGCTTCACATTCATGTTTCATTGAGCTGGAAAAAGTGTTAAGCTCTTTCTTCGTTATTACATGAAGCCAGGAAACAATTATATCCTCAATTAGTTCCTTTTTATTTCATTTGTACCTCATTCGGACTAGAGTTTTCAAACAGTGCCACAAGTTTTTGATAGGATCGAGTCAGGACTGTTTCCTGGCCAACAACTTAAGGGTCTTAGAATGGTACCTGTCTTTGAATTACTTTACTGTGTGACAAGAAACAGAATCTCGCTGAAATATAAATGAAGCATTGTTGGTAAATAGATCCCTGATGGAAGGCAGAAGTTTGGGTTCTATAATGGTGTCAATGTATTTTATGATATTCAATGTCCCATCGATGATATGAAGGTAAACGATACCATTTGCTGATATACATGACTAAATGATAAAACTTTGTGGGTACTTCACAGTTGCCTGGATGAAGTATGAATGTAGCATTTCTGATCAGCCCATCTTACACATTTTAAGCTATCACTACCGAATAACGATATTTTAGATTCGTCCCTTTATATAACTTGTAACCAATAATGATTTGTCCAATTAATGTGTTCCATTGCCCTCTGTAGTCCCTTTTAAAGCTGCTGTTAATTGAGATACAGCTTTTTGGTAAAATCCTAGGAGAGCCCACACCCTTGGCGATAAACTGAAAAAAGTGCCAAGCCAGAACAAGATGGCACCAAGTGAAACCTACAATGGCGGCAAGGAAATATAGCGAGATAAGGTGGATGCATAATGAAAATATATGTAAACAATACAGAAATTAAACATTTAAGATAAAAAATATAAAAACAGCACTTACTTTCTTACTGCTGATCTTTTCCGAGTGGAGGGTACAGCGTAACAACAGATTTTAAAAAAGCCTTAAAGGTCTCATTGCTAAGCAAATGATCGTGTGAGCGCCGCCATATTTATTCTGCGAGGTAATGGTCGAACATACATTCGGCATGGCTGGTATGATTTCGAAGAAAGCCTTTTATTGCCGACCATGTTACATCATGCCGATCATTACATTTAGGACATTTATAACTCGAAGCAATCAATCCTTTCTTCATACACCATTCAATCAATTCTTTCGCATTCAACAAAGTAAAAAATTTTAAAGTATATTCCCTCACACATGCAGCCATCCCGGAGCCCAACAACAAAATGAAATTCGAAATGCGCGCCCACAAAATACGAAAATGGCTAGAAATAGTTGTAGTTGCCATATGTAGTGTTTAAAAGTAGGGTCACCAAGATGGCGCAATTATCGCCAACCAAAGTAATTCGCGCCAAGGGTGTGGGCTCTCCTAGTAATGAACCGGCTTTTTTGTGGAATTCTACCTTTTAGTCTTACATCTGCTAATATACTCCTTATTGTTTTTGAACTGACAGAAACACCAGCATCACTGGTCACTTCTGATTGATGTCCATCAAATTATTTTATCTCTGAAACATAGTATTTTTTTTCTGTCATCAACATATGTGCTGCACCTTTTTCGGCCTTTTCCTGCTATTTTTTTATTAAATTTGTCTCCTGACATCTTAAAAAAACTTTCAGTCTCCAGATGTAATCACTGAGCTATCCACTTGTTATGTATTTTTAACAAAGGAAATACCACTTTCTTGTGACACATGTGTCCAATCTACTCTTTTATATGGTGTCATTGCTTTTTGACTAAATATCGTGATTCTGGCCAGGAAACAGTCCTGACATCAATCCTATTGAAAACTTGTTGCACCGTTTGAAAACTCTTCATCCGAATGAGGTACCCATGAGAAAAAAAGGAACTAATTGAAGATATAATTGTTTCCTGGCATCATGTAATAATGAAGGAAGAGCTTAAAACTATTTTCAGCTCAATGGAACATCGATGTGAAGCTGTAATAAAGGATAAAGGCACCCTCACTAAGCTCTGATAACTCTCTTCTATCATCAGTATCTAATGTATGTCAACAGTTATTTGAGCATAACATTTTTTGTGTTGCAAATATTAGAATTTTCTTTTTTTGTATTGAATTCAGTATTAAATTCTCTTTAAAATGATATAAAATACTCAGCATTTTGTGCAATATAAAATTTTCTATGAGCATACAACATAAAAAATATAACAGTTTAAAAAAGTGTGTACAATTTTGGCCACTACTGTACATTTCAAGTTCCTTCCTAATAAAGGGGTGCACGTTATACGGCAAATGTACCTAAAAATTAAAATTTGCTGTTTGAAAGTATAGGTGCATTCATTATATGCCGTATTTTGTGGCATGTTTTTGTTTTAACAATGTTTTGAATTATTTTATTTTTCATTTATTTTAGTTTAATTAATAAGAACATATTACTATGCAATACATTTAATATAATTACTAGCCAGAGTTATAAAATCTTTGAACAAGCTGAAAATCATATAATTATTATACAGAAACTTTGACTAACTTATATCTTTTAAAAAAGTTTTTTCTGATTAAAATTCAAATAGCATCATTTTTTTATCTCTAAATTTTCATACAATGTATTTAGTGAAGTTTTTAAAAAATAAATTTAATTAACTTTTTAGAATGTTTGGAAGTAATTATATGTTAAACATTTTGTTTTATATATAATTTTTTCAAGAATTTTTTAGAAAAAAAATCATTTTTATAAAAGAAATATCATGCATTAATATTTACTGATACATTGCATAGCTATTATTCTTGTTAGTATTATCAAATTTTCTTAGAGAACTGTACCCAAGAATTTTTTAGAACATTATTTTTAGCTATAGTATTTAAAAATCTTTGAATCTTCTATCTACAAAATATTTAATTTAATTAGCTCTTTAAGTGCTATCTTTTATCCTGTTAAGCTGTAGTAGGTACATATACCATTGTATTAATCTCTGGCATATTCTTAATATTGGTCTCTGATGCACCATTATTTTTTATAGATATGTCTGATAAAGCATTGCAGACTAAATAAACGTTTAGTTTTCTACAGCATTTTACTTTTTCAATTTTGATATTTGTCAATTTAAAAGATTTCTAAGAGGGTTAATAGCTTGTGTTGCTTTACATCCCTCTTGAATCACAATCAATTATGTGCCTTATTGTAACAGACCTGTAAGCAGAAATGGAGAAAAAGGCATAAATCTGTAATTTTATTTGATTATATGTTTTCAAATCAATCCAAATATCAAAATACATCTTTTTCAAAACAAAATTTTAATTGATTGCGAAGCAATTTTTTTTTAATAGTTATTTATATGAAACTTCATTTTCCAAGGGTTTTGTAAATTCTGATACTAACTTATGAGCCTTTTTTTTAGTATCAGGATAATTTATTCTTACTAAGATTAATTCTTATATTTCTTTAATTTTTACTTGTATTGAAGAATCATTGCTTTAAATTTTATCATTGATTTATTGTTTAAATTCTAATTTTTTTTTAGATTCCTTTGCCTCATTTTGGAATTAATGAACCCGAAAAAGTGTGTAATAATTGCAAGTTAATTGTTGAATTAATGAACAAAACAAAATCTTCAGATATGGTAAGCATATTATTATTACATTTAATTGTGATTTTTATATTTTAATTTTTTAATTATTATAATTGCTGATTTTATAACTTTTTTTCTGTAGGATCAAAAGTATGAGGCAGTTGTAGGTCTATCTAGTCTCATGAAAAATAGTGCTGGTCTGAGTAAGGTTAAGTAATACTTTATTGTATAATTCATTGTGTGGTATGTGAAAAATGTGCTTATTAGTAACCCCTTTTGGTTTGAATTTTTTTAATGAATGTATGCTTTTAACACACCCTTTTTTTAGAAATGAAAGGCCTGTTAGTGGTACTGTAATTAGACATGTTGGTGTCCCTGTAGCTTGGGGGTTCTGTATCGAAAACGAAAATTAGATTTAACGGGTGCCAGCGAAATAAATCGCTTATACCCAAATTCGCGGAGAAAAAGGATCAAAGAAAAACAATATCTGAAAACACTCCCCCGCAGGGGGGGTTCTGTATCATTGATACAGTTAAGCTCCTTAATCTCACTCTATCAGATTTGAGTTCAATTGTCATTAAGATTCATTATATAAAGGGGCTGAAGCATGCTTAAATCTCTCGATACTCAAAGTCTTAACTTAAGCATGATGTTAGAGTTAAGAAAATGTAGTAATAGCTCAATTGTCATCTTTGTTCATTTAATTCTAGTTCAGAATTATGAGGTATCTCACTAAAGCCCTTGTATTACTTTAGAGTGTAATCTGAATGAATAATCAAGCACTCATACTATTGATGTAATTGCTGGTATATGACCCTGTTCTTAATAAAAGCATATCTAATAGCCTTTTAGTACAAAAACATTAAATAATTCATGTTATTTTGTAAGTTTCATAACATAATTGCATAACCAGTTACTTTTTTAAATAAATGAAATTTTATGCTTCATACATTTTACTGTTCGAAATTTAATTTTAGTTCAATTCTTCTCCGAATGTAACTAGCCTGTTATTAGAATTTGTATAAAATATGAAATTTAAATGCATAATCTAATTAGAAATTTATAATTTTGCAGACCATTGAATGTGGTGGTATTAATGCTATGCTATCAATAGCTATTAATGGGAACAATAAAATTAAGGTAAATATTTTTTTAAAATTGATTTTGTCATATTTTTAAAATATTATAAAGCCTTTCAAGATATTTTTTGAGTCTAAAAAATGAGAGAAAAGTTACAAAGGCTTGATTTAAAGAAAAGAAAAGTGTGGTATTATTTCCTCTCTTTTTTTTAAAGTTTGCATAAGAATAATGATTTTTTTCTTTCAAAATTTGTAAGTAATCAGCATTAGTTTGATTTGTTACTCATTACTATATAGTTCAGTAAAAAAGCTGGAAATACATTTCATCCTCAAAATTTACCTAAAATTCAAAACAATGTATAAATTTAATTGAAGGAAAGAATTCTCCATCAATTTTCAAGCTTGTTATCATGAGGGATAAAGTGTTGTTCATCTAGTAAACATGTGGAATATTTTCTAACCAAGTTATTCTAAAGTAAAACATGTCACACTAATGGTGATAATTTTATGTCTTTGAACCCTATCTGAAAGCACATTTTCCCATTTATTTGTTATCTTGTACACTATCTATGCTAGTATCTTGAATTAGAAGTGCCAAAATAAAAGAAGACAGTACATGTTCATCAACTTTTATTTCATGCTGAGAAAAAACTCACCTCATGCGAATTATATCAGACATTGTGAACTTTAAAAACTCAGCCTCTGGCATTGAGTTTGAAGACTTTATGTGACTTTTTTCCTTTTTAAATAAAAATACTTTCAAAACACCCAAATGATTTAAAATTTCTTGTGCATGGCTAGCAGAAAATATAAAAATAAAAAAGTTTTCTTAAACTATGTTTTTTTCTAAGATGGGTAGATCCAAATATATGAGCTGACTCCCATACTTTAACTTTTAAAAAGTTCCCAAAATATTTGTAAAAGAATTAGCATAATTCTATTTTTGTTGCACCATTGGGGGATGATTTGTGCCAAAGCATAATTTTCAAATTTGAAGTCATTGCAATGAACAGCATTATATCTTAATATCAATAATGGCACTGTCGCTGAGCTAAAGAAAAATATGATGAAATGCAATTTTTGTCCATCATTTTGCCGTTGTGAAATTTATTGATAATATTATACATTTTCATTTCCTTGCTGATAATTCCAGTTAAGAATTTTAAAAAAAGGAGTTAAATGGCCAATAATGTAAAACAATATATAATTTTTTCCCCTTCTTTCTGACAAAACTTTCAATTTAATGTAAAACAGATCAAAATGGACATTGGAAGCTGTGCCTTTCTGGATGAAAAAAATAGAAAGATTTCATATTGTTATATGGTTAGTAGGATTATTGGAAATCATGGTTTTCATTTTAAAAACATTATTGGCTTTTTTTTTTTGTTGATAAAAGCTGCACCAGAGTAGGATTCAACCATTTTTTTGTGTGTGCTATAAATTAGTAGGAAGCCTAGTGGCTGAGTGGTAGCGTATTGCACTTCCACCCCACAGGTCCGGGTTTCTATCCTCGGGCTGAGCAAGGTCGACTCAGCCTTTCATCCCTTAAGTGGGTTGATAAATGAGCACCTAGCTTATTTTTGGACTAAACACTGGGGGGTTAGCATCAGGTTGACCACCGGATCAGAACATCTGCTCATGGGCTGTTGCGCCAGTGAGTTTAGTATAAATTAGTATTGTAATATATTAATAATGATTATATCATAAAATTTTTATTTAATTATATCTATTTGCATGGAATGAAATCCATTAAGGATGCTGCCTTTTCTTTTCTTTTGAATAATGCGGATGTAATAAATATTCAGACCACAACTTTGTCTCAATAACATTTTTATATTTAAAAGTTATTGTGTGAAAAATGTGATATCTAAGAAAAGGGTTGAAAAAGTTCTGAAGTTAGCTGAACAAGAAAATGAGGTATTAATTAATAAATGTAACATAAAAATAATCTTTATTTATCTGAAAGAATGTTCATTAAAAAGACTGAAGTGTAGTGTCTCCCCCCATCAAAATATTTTCATATTAATTGATTTGAGATACTTTTTTATTTATGTGATTATTTTTCTCACAGAGTGTTGTAGCATCTGCATTGCATTCTTTAGCTCAGAGTATGATGTTGAATTCATTTCTAGTTGAGGCAGGCTGTTTGAAAGTTTTGAAAAAGTAAGTTGATATATAAGGACTAATTTGTGTTAGCTTAATATATTTCTTCTGTTTCATAAAAAGATGTTAATAATTTTACACATATATCTTAATAATACAATAATTTACCTATTTATACAATAGTAGTAACAATGAAATACAGTAAGATAGTAAAATCCAATGCTATCACTGGTGGATGAATTGATGCTAAATATTGATTTTAAAAGCAGTTAAATTGATTTTTATCGGGGGGTGTTGATACTAATTATAAATTTTTATGAGATAATTCTTTGATTTTATAAATTTTGTACACATTATGTATGTGTTTTATACATGTTTTTTTAAACAAATTTAGTGTATAATTGTTTAAAGGCTTAGTTATATTCTAATACTTTTTGTACAGAATAATATATTGCTAACATTGTCTGATTATAAAATAACTAGCTGTGTGGTATACCCGTTCTTCGCTCAGGTGAACTGAAAAATTAAACGCAGATTGAAGGATAAAGAAGTTTTTAATGAGTTAATTTTACGTGAATTGCAAATTAAACAAAAAAAGCTTTTTGCATATCTTAGCTAAACAAAAACACATTTGTTAAATTTTAAGTATGTAGATCTAATAGCTGATAAAAAGGATTTTTTTTTATTTATAACTCCCCATAACACTCTGGAGGGTCGATTTTTGAAAATACCTCCCTAAGCTGAACTCTGCTGAGCAAAAGTAATATATTGTTAAAAGTTTTGTGTAATGAACGCTTAAAATAGTATAAATAATTTATATCTGGATGTGTAATATGTTAATATAATTTTCTGTTGTATTTATTTTATGTTAAAATTGCAATATTCGCAAGCAACGCCGTTTCTTAAATTATAATGGTGATTCACAATGAAAAACATAGTGAAATGTTAACGATAGAGTCAAGTTGGCAAATGTCTAGCTACTTTCATAACTTGAGCTTTATTAGAGCTTTGAAAGACCCGCCGTGTAGGGGAGCCATGCACGTTAATACTTTATCTTCCGCATTATGATTTACTGCAGTTTTTTTTCATACAATATTTTTTTTTTGGATCACTACATTGAAAATTAGGGGTTATACATAAACAAAATACTCCAAACTTAATCCGTTAGAGCTAATAAATTAACTAAAGATATTCCACTGTTCACTTAAAATAAATAGTCAAATCGTTTTCTAAGGTCTTCATTAACATTCAAAAACATAAGACACTTAAATTTTGACATAAACTATTTTTTCAGGACAAAAATAATAATTTTTGCAATCCGCTGAAAACGCATTATCTGCTACAAAACTGTTTGCCTTCCCCGCTAAAATACTCATCATAGAACCCGTGCTGCCATATATCTTGGAAGAGTGGATTTCAAAGAATATTCCTGCTAAGTATTGGTAGAATGTTCCTTCTAAGTTGATGTGGTGTGGTAGTTAGGAGAAGGGGTGCCAGCTCAGGTGTCATCCTCGTCACTTGACCATAGTTCAAAATCTCATCGTCCGTTGCCAAAAGCCCTCGTGTAGCTGAACAGTCTGACGTTAGTATTCACTCACGCCAAAAAATACAGTACAGTAGTTATAATTATTTTTATACTTAAAAATGCAATATCTGCCTATTGAATGAAAATTATAGCATTATAATTAACTACTAACCACAAACAAGTTTGGAAAATATGTCCAAATGATGTAGTGTGAAAGAGAAATTTTTTTTACTTTAAGTACCAGCACCGATAAAAGTATTTATTTTGAAAAAGATCAATTTCTTACTACCAAATGTGCATAATAAAATCATAGAAAAAAACATTCAAATAAGAAGAAGTTTATAACAACCTCTTCCTTCAAAACTTAGTTTTATTCTGAAATAAAAAAAATTAGGGATTATGCTGATCACAGGAATTAATTAGAAGCAAGCGCCTTGCGTAGCCAAAACAAAAAGGGTTTCTTCACAAACAAAAGATAGATATATGCTGTCCTGGACTTTTTTGCAGATCACGCCGGAATTGCTTGCAGATGGCAGAATTTTTCCCTACTAACTTGACAAATATCGTTATATGTTGGATATGCTATGAATTATAGCCTATGTGTTATTCTGATGTATAAGCTATATTACTGTAAAGTTTCATTAAAATCCATTCAGTAGTTTTTGCGTGAAAGACGACCAAACATCCTCACAAACTTTCACATTTATAATATATATCAATATTTTGCTTTTATTTCTCATATCATTATTTTATTAAAATCATATTCATCTGTATTACTGGGGTCACAATAGCTTGGTCAATGAAGTTGCATCATAATAATCAAAAAGTGAAAGACAGGCAACTTAAATTAGCAGTAGAAAATGGGATAATCTTTGATAAGATGCATCGTTTGGCAACTGTTTTTCTTAATTGTTGCCAACAAGAACATTGACAATATTTTCAATTCAGAATTGCTTTGAAGCTAAAATCTGTCTGTCATTGATATCGCATTCTGAAATAAATCAATTGATGCAACAATAAATAAAAAATAAGATTTCTGTAAGCAGAGTATTTGATCCTGACTACAACTCTTCACATGAAGACCAACATTATCCTTAGGACCAGCGACATTACACTTAAGCAACCCTTCTTACTTCCATCCACATGGCATGACCACTTGATGAAAAACTGTCAGTAAAATTTCCTTTTATTAAAAAAAGCTTATTGTATATTCATTGTTCATTAACAACTTATATTGTTACAAAATTTATTTATAATGTTAGCTCTCTATTTATAATGTTAGCTAAAATTTGGAGGGGAGTCCCCCCCTTTTTTGTTGTTGCTATGTTTGGCTTCATGGTCCTTATAATCTCACTAAGAATGGAAAGTTATTTTTTATTTTTAAAAATATTGTAAAATATTAGGTATAGTGTACTACATATTTTACACTGTTTTGTTAACTACTGCTTTTTAAAAAATGACTTTAGGTTGAAAAAGTAATTATGATGTATTAAAAATTTATTCAAGGTTTAAATTACTTGAATAATGCGAAAAGTTGCAAATATATAGAAAGTTGACAAATTGTAAGCTGATAGTGCATTTCTACAAATTTTTTATATGAAAACTGACTGTGGGAAAAGTATTTCTCGTATTTGGGTAAAAATATTCTAGTTATGAAAAGTTATTTTCTCACTGATTTCTTTTAAAAAAATAATAGGGGAAATTGAATATTCAGATAAAAAGGAAAACAATATACAAAAGGAACTATAATTAACAAAATAATATGTAAATGTTTATTGATTGCAGTAAACGTATATATGTATTATAATTATTTGTAAATGGCTGAAGTTTTGCCTTTTATGTAGTATGTATTGCAAAAATCATGTACCTAGAAATTGTTATTTCTATCGCTTATGTATGAACAAGTGCAGGGGAATTAAGTACTAACATTTCAATCTCTTCTAATTATTTGAAACTTGAAGATGTGTTTTTATTGTAAAAATAACTAACTTCCTGATCTGCTTTTGAAAACCATACATGCTCATATGAATAATTAAAATTCTATTTTCAAAAAGAAGCATCTGACTATGAAACTTAAAAATGCTTGGGTGGACTATTTGCTTATATGGTCACTAATACAAGATATTAGTGAACAATTTTTTTGTAAAGTTATTTATTGTTGCATATGATAATACATACATATAATATAACATTTACATTGTCATGCCAAATCTGTTATCCAATTCTCTCTCTCTCTCAAAGTAGTAAGTCTTTTTTGTTGTTGTTGTTGCTAGTATGATTACTGTATTTTCCTGTATATAACCTGCAAAGCCTCTGTTTCAAGTGAAAAAAGAAAAAACGTATAATCCACTGCAATTTTTAAGGTGAATAATCCAAAACATACACTGTCAATATTGTGTCACATAAAAATAAAAAATACACAATGATAAAAAATATAAGTAATAAATTGCACAGAAAAAACATTTATTAAGAAAAACATCTATTTCATCTATCAAAATAAAAAAATGTTACCTTGAATGTGATCACTAAATTTATTAATAATAATTAAAAACCTTCAAAATCTATTTCATCAGATTTGGAAATGGATACATTCATTACATCTTTGCATAACATATTATTCGAGTTACTAGATAATGAGTCTTCATTGTTAGAATCATTTTAGTCAATAATATTTCCTTTTCAAAAGTTTATTATTGTAGTTTCCGAGACATCATTTCATGCTTTCAAGACAGAGTTGGAGACATTTTCCTACGAAGAACATGTCAAATTTCCTGTATTTGCAAAATTCTTTCTCCATCAAATTTTCATTGTTCCCATAATTTCTGAACTTTTCATTTAAATATATGTTACTTATGACATCTAAAGGCTGTAATTTCTTTGTCATTCCACCAGGTGCTATTAAAATTTTTCAGATGTGGACATCAGGGCATTTTTTCTTCACTGAGATATGCTTTCATTAAGTCCATAATTAGAAAATCATGATGTCCTAATTAAAAAAGCTATGTAGACAGGACATCATGATTTCTTCATTTATTAAATTTTTCTCAGTGACACGAATTTCAACACCTTTAAGAAAATTTTCTTTTGGCACAGCATACAACTACCATAGTTGAAGTTCTTTCATTTCCTGTAGTATTAATGGGAATATTGCTTGTTCCTTGAACATTGACAGTCCTGATAGGTGGCATATAAAATGATAATGGAACTTAGTCCATTTGAAACCAAACCCACTAAAATTATTATGTATTTAATAAAACACAAACAGCACACACACACATTTCTTTGAAAACTTTATTGAAAGCTTTTCTGTGATGGAGAATGTTTTTTATCAGATTATCTGCGTCAGCATACAAAACACTCAACAAAATTTGAAACTTTTTAAACGCATAATCCATGGATTATATACAGGAAAACAGGTTCTTCCATTAAACTAATAATTGCAGATAATGTTAATGTGTTTCCAAATGTCTTCTTTTATATTTGATCTATGTTGTGTGTCTGCATTTGTGAAATTGTTGACCTTTAAATGAAATTACATTTGAAAACAGAATATTAAGTAATATGTTTGTATATCACAAATTTTCACTTTTAGATATCTTTACTTTTATTTATTACTAGCTGGTATACCCATTCTTCGAACAGGTGAATTGAAAATTTAAGCAATACAGACTGAAGGATAAAGAAGTTTTTAATGAGTTAATTCAACGTGAATTGTAAATTAAACCAAAAAAAAAGCTTTTTGCATGTCTCGGGGAAAAAAACCATGTTTGCTAAATTTTAAGTCTGTAGATATAATAGCTGATAAAAAAAAGATTTTTTTACTTATAATGCTCCATAACTCTCTTATGGATCAATTTTTGAAAACACCTTCCTTCTGCTCAGCAAAATTAGCACATTGTTACAAATTTTGTGTAATAAATGCATTAAAATAATGTAAATAATTTGTATCTGGATGTGTAATATGTTAATATTACTTTCTGATGCATTTATTTTATGTTAAATAGCTATTACCCGTGACTTCGTCCACGTGGAATTTAACAAAAAAGTTTTTATTCAATTTGCAGAGTTTACGAAAACTTAATAATTATATATTCCACGTAAAAGAAATACCTATGCTATAAGTATAATGTCATTCTTCTACTTTGTGAATCAATGTTTCTTTTTTGTTTTACTTTTTTTTTGTTTTGTTGAGCAAAGTGTGAGAGGGACGTATGACCTTTGATACTGTCGATGGGTGAGGACTGTAAAATTATTAGGATCAAAGGACATGGACGCGAAATGTCGCAAGTGGCAGCAACCTAATCAAACAAAAAGGTTTAATATAACTGCTAGAAATTGTTGAGACAGAAGGCGCGTGAAATAAAATAATCTCTGTTGAATAAAAATAATTCCTATTAAAATAAATAATCCCTATATGAATCGAATATTGTTCATTGGTTTTAATTTTATTTCCGCAGAACCCTAATTTTTTTTTAAATAAAAGTAGCCTAAGTTACTCCTTATAACATTAGCTATCTGCCAGAGAAAGTTCCGTCAAAATTGGTGAAGCTGTTTCAGAGATTAGCCGAAACAAATAGAGAGACAAACAGAACAAAAATTTTAAAAATTGATTCTTTCATATAAGTACTGTATATACTTTTAAATGCATTTAGTAAAAAGCTGTTAATTTCAAATTACAAACAGGCACTTCATTTTTATTTATATGTATAGATATTGCGCAGGATAAATGAAGTTATTTACAGTTTTGAATAAACTTACTTAATTTAAGGGTGTAGGTGCACTTTTTCACCTAAAACGTAATTAAAAATATTTATTTTAGAAACAACTATCTACATACTTAACTAAATAAAACAACCTGTTGGCTGTGCGATTGCCACCTCCACTGCAAACTCAAACTTGTACAATCACTCTTGCAAGACAAACATTTATTGTGACTGCTTTGTACAGTGTTTGGCAATGAAATAAACAATAGAGGTATGAAATTGGCTTACCTCTATTTAAATACGGAGCCTTGTGAGAAGTCAAATGACGTAAAATCCAAAAACTTCCCAATTTAAGTTTAAATGCTGTCTGTGTTATGGAAAAATTGGATGTTGCTCAGTGTTCTTGAGAGAGAATGAAATCATTGGAATGATTATAAGCATTGAATGCAACAGGTCTAAGTAGCAGTAGGGTGAAACAAATTTGCAAGCAGGGGGGAGAGGGTTGCGTGACCTTTGACACTGTCGATGGGGGAGGACTGGGTAGGGTGAAACGAACACAAATGAAACCACAAGCAAAAGGTAAGAGAGATGCATGACCTTTGACAGTGTCCACGGTGTGAAGACTGCTTAAAATCATTAGTCACAGGAAAAATTGCAAGTGTCAGTAACCTAATCAAACAAAAAAAAGTTTGATGTAACTGCTAGAAAAGTTGAGACAGAAATCTCGCGAAATAAAACAGTCCCAATTAACTAAAAATAATCCCTATTTGAAACGGATATTGTTCTCCATTTCATTCGTTTTAATTTTATTTTCTCGTGGAACCCTATTTTTTTTTTCTATAATTAAAGTAGCCTAAGTTATTCTTTATAACATTAGCTATCTGCCAGTGACAGTTTCATCAAAATTGGTCCAGCCATTTCAAGGATTAGACGGAACAAAGAGAAAGACAGACAGACAGACAAAAATTTTAAAAATTGATTTTTTCTTATAAGTACCGTATATACTTTTAAATGCATTTAGTAAAAAGCTGTGAATTTCAAATTACAAACAGACACTTCATTTTTATTTATATGTATAGGTGATGCTTTTTTGTTCATTGACATTTTCTTGTTTCATGTTTTATAACTTAATTATGAAGAATAATGTCATTTAAAAGATTAAAATGTTTTTGGTTGGAAAAAAAACATTATTTTAAATTAAGTTGATTTGCTTTTTATAATCTAAAAAATTTAAACAACTGTTCTTTCAGTTTTTTATCATCTGAATGTGATTGCATTGAGCTTCTTAGTGACAGTTTAAGTGCTTTAAATCTACTCTGCATGGATTCCAACATAAGAATTGAAGGTAAGGTTTTTGACATCTGTCGTAACATTAGAATTTTTTTTTCTTATTGTTTTAAATTTCTTTATTGTTGTGGAAATAAAAAATTATTTTCTTTTTTATAAGTGATATGTATGTATTATGTTGTAAATAAATGATTAAAAATAAACTAGTAAAATTACTAAAAATGTCAAGAACAAACCTGTTTGTTAATTGAAAAAATTAGCTGTTGGCTACTCAGATATAATTAAATCATGAATTTTTTAGTTGCAAAATGTATCAATATTTTTCCTTCATGGTTTTGTAGTGAGTAATGGAGAGTGACATATAAGAGAAATCTTCAGTACAATAAGGGGAACATTTAAAAAGGTATAATGAAGTGCATTCCCTTTACTGTCTTAAAGTAACTGAATAAAAAGGGATTTTCTACAAATTGTCATATTTTTAAAATCATAAATTGCAAATGATGAATAAATTGAATTACATAAGGTTTACTTAATACATTGTATACACATATATACTTCTAATAGCAGTACAAGTAATTATAGTAAATAATTATAAATGACAAGTATTATCTAGCAATTTTTTAGAGAGCAATAAAAATACAACTCACTATTTCCTTTACATCTTTTTAAATTTACTGGATATTCCATTGGATTTTTTGTTATAAGGTACAAGATATTGTCTACAAAATATGAAAAAAATATTGACATCTTTTGCTCATGTACAGTGGAAAATTATTTTTAAGCTCATACTTCGTTGAATACCAAATGTTTACATTTCAAATTTCACTGTGTTTTGTTATATATATATAGCAATACTTGTACAAGTTTCATAAAATTCAAATGCAAATTTTGGATGTTATAAGCAAAAAAAATCTTTAAAAAGTTTGAAATTTTTTAAAGAAATATATTTCTGTGAATATATATAATTTCTACTTTTGCAAAAACATGTATAAACATTTGGGAAAAGAAAAGAGAGAAATCATTTTCAGCTTTTTTTCGATTTGTTTGAGGTCTCCTAAATGTGCAAGTCTGAATTTCATTGGAAAGTATGAGTTCTTGTATGTTCTTCACTTGCTTAAAGTTACAACACATTTCACTGAGTATTTCTTTAAACACTTAATGTTTAAAATCCAAAATATTCCAAGACTTTTGACTATACTTTATATAGGAAAAGTTATAAAAGAAACTTAATAATCATTTAACTAATAATGAATTCATTTTATCTTCAATCTCTGAAGTTATATAAAGCTGAGAGAGAGAGACATTTACATTTAACACACATTTAAAATCATTGCTTTTTTATGTTTAAGTTTTTCTTACAGCTTTTGATGCATATATTTATTTGAATGTATTTTTGTGTTTATATTTAGTTTTAAAAGAAGGTATGATCGAAGCATTATTAAATGCTGTTATTTCTTCTTCTGGAGTAACTTCAGTTTTTGCTTCTCGAGTTCTGCAACTACTGTCTGTAATTTTGAATATCATGATTACATTTTGCAGGTTTGTTTAATTTTTTTAGTCTATAATTAAAATGCTATTAATTAGAAGCATTATGTGCATGTTTTATTACGATTGCTTTAATGCAAATCCATCAAAAAATTTTGCAAAAATCAAATTTATGAGATATGTTTGTTTTTGTATGCTTCAATATA
Source organism: Trichonephila clavipes (assembly GCA_019973935.1). Taxonomy (NCBI): domain Eukaryota; kingdom Metazoa; phylum Arthropoda; class Arachnida; order Araneae; family Nephilidae; genus Trichonephila; species Trichonephila clavipes. The sequence continues at coordinate 847,602 of BMAU01021358.1, forward strand.
TAAACTGAAAATCTTTGGAATTTTTTTAGGGAAAGTAAAGAGGTCTGCTTATAAAAAGATCTTCTAATCTCAAAGGAAACGTAGTTTAGAAAAAAGGTTTATTATTTTAACATTTTCCATTAGCCATACACTAGTGATTATAATCTTGTAACTTTTATTCTGAAAGAAGTAAAACATAAACCGTTTAAAGTACTAAATTTTTGAAGTAAAAATCCACACTCAGCTTGTACATGGATTGGCTGATATTCAGAAATGTACAGTATTCAATTCATTCTTAAATCTATTAAAAGGAAGTGTGATTGTTTTGAAAGTATTATTTTTACACAATTGGATCTAAAAAACATTAAAAAAAAAATCTATCATGGTAAGCTGTTATCAAATATATTCTTGTTCTAATAATAAGTTTTTTATTTTTGCTTATAAATATCTTTTTTCTTACATTTCATCATAATTTTCTGAAATTAATTGTACAAAGTGAAAAAAATTATTAATTGTGAGATGCTTAGTTTTTTTTTAACACCCTTTTGTTTCACTTGTATGTAACAGAATCTTCAAACTCAATGTTTACCTACTTTAAAAGGTCTGATTAATTCGAAATTTTATTCACTTGTCCAGGACCAATGACAATTCAATAGTTTAATAATTTTGTTCCATTGTTCTGATCAGGATCATCAAGACTAACGATTTACCATTTTCAGATCCCATCCTGCATCTGGCGACTAATTCCAGATCCCATTTCCAGATTTGGCGACTAAAAGATTAAGTTACAACTGTTTGATTAACTATAAAAGGGTGTTTTTTAGTCTTTTTAAACTGTAATTTATTTATTTTGAGAGGTGATAAAATGAAGTTGATCTTGGATAATAATTTATCTTTGAACAAAAATTATTTATACAAATAGGTTCATTGATCTAATTACTGTTATATATTTGTAACTATCTGTGGAGATAACAGGTTCTTGTTATATTATTTTGGATACTATTATAGCTGAAAACTATTCAAGCAGGTTGTTGATCATGTTTTTTTTATTTGTGATGGTTCTTTAGAAAATATATGAGGGCAATTTGTAAAGTAACCTCCAAATTGCTATAAAAAACAAACCAAGACAGAGGATAAAAAAATTTATTTACATATCAAAGGTACAACTCTCCTCTATTTTTCAACATAATCTTTCCCTGTTATTCAAGCACTTGTCATATTGTTTTACCCATTTACCAACTCCTTCTATATAAAAAGTGGCCGCCTGGGATTTAAACCAATGTGTCACAGCGTTTTTAAGACACAACGTGTTCCTGTGACTGTCTCATACAAAACTGCCCGATAAATGTTTGGAAATTGTTCTGAAAGTTGGGAGAATGTGAAATTACAGAGCAAACGAATTTTTTCATATGGATTTCTTTGATGAGATCAGCACCCACTCTGTGATTCCTCAGGGATGTTCTTCTGTCCTTGAAAAAGCGTATCCATTGACACACTACACCTTCACTGATAATGTTTAGCCCATATAGGGCAAAACAATTCATGATGGATATCCACTGCTGACTGTTTTTTGGTCCAAAGAAACCCACTTCTCGCACCTCACATTTTGCAGGATTTTCTATGGCGGCACACATTTTGTCATGTTATAACTAGCAAACCCTTAGCCTTGCAACACTCTCACTTGCTTACTGAATCAGAGATTGCTCATGCATTCGATTGAGGGAGCTCCAAACTGTACTTCCAGCACCATGCCAAAACAGTGGTTAATTTCCGAATTGCCGTCATATGTTATACAAGAAGGCATTTACAAAAAATAAAGATAGCAGTGAAAACACAAAAGTGTGCAAGTCAAGCCTATGACAAATTAAAGCATTCTTTTGAGTTTCAAAGCCCTCAAATTATTTTTATTAAAGAAGTTGTTAATGTTCAATGTTCTAAAATTGCGTAATTTTTATTCTTAACACATTGTGTGATCAGATCTGGTAGCAGATGCAATATCATGTTAACTTTATCATGATATGACTTTTTTTTAATGAGCTAAGTTGCAGTTAAAATAGAATTCTCATTAAGTGGCAAATAAGAATTGAATATTGTCTTGTGGATTCTGAAGTAAAATGAATTAAAGTAATTCCCCTCAAGAGCATTGAAATAGAGAATCATTACATGTACATATATTGCAAAACATATATTTGCATAGTAAAGGGATTACCCCAATTGAGATTGATATTATATAACAATACAAAGTATTGTTTAACGCTATCCGGGCTGTAAAAATTTAAAATATTGTAAGTATAATTTGGGAAGGTGTGTAATTCTTTTTATTGTATTTTAATTCTTTATTTCGAAAAAATGCATTATATGAAGAAAAGAAATTCTTAGAAGAATGATGATAAGAATGGACATTGTTTTTCAGTTCAAATTTATTTTATGCATTGTGCTGATAAATGTATATGTATCAATAAGTTCTGATACAAAAATTTGAAATTGTCTGATATGACTGAAAAACAGTAGATATTTCTAAATTTCCTCATTAGAGAATGTCTCCAATATTTTTAAAAACTAGTCTTTCAAGCATGTTATTCAAAATCAGAAATTTTAAAACATCAAACAGTAGCTAGTAGCAGTTACTTCTCTGCATAAAAAAAAGAGCCTGTTAGAGATTTTTATGGCTCTTAAACATTTAGACATAAAAAGGTTGTTCATTTATTGAACAGTTTAAGAGAGCTTCAGCTTTGCAGGCCATAGTAGATATTGTCGTCCATGTTCTGTGAGAACACCAGCTCTCATCAAAGCAATTAGGGAGATAATTCGTGAAAACGAACAATATATCACATAGTAAACACAGTCTTAGACCTCGAGATTATTAAAGAATAATTTTACATTTTCTTACAAGGGAATTTAAGCACAAGAGGTGCCTTAAAGCAAAATTGCTTGATGGTATGTTCGTAAAGGCCACAGACAATTTCTGCTTTCTAACAAGAAAATTTTTGATGATAAAGAATCCTTCAACAACCAGAATGACCATATATACACAAGGAGCACCCAAGAAGCTAAAGATAAGAAAATATATGTGCAAAGAGCTCGATATTGATCCTCCGTTATGGTTTTGTGTGGTGTCTGTTATGAAGACATCTCCGAGATTTATTTCTGCCAGAAAGGAGGGCAAAATTGATCAAAACACTATTACAGAACCAATAGTGAAGCTCCTGAATGTAAACTTGTGTGTTCAACAAAAATTAACGGACTTTTCAACAGGACTGCCCAGGTCATAAGAGAAGACAACCTGGCAATGGTTGAAAGAGAATGTCCCGGACTTTATAGATTACAAGGATTGGTCTTTTCACAATCCAGGTTTAAATCCACTTGACCATAATTTATAGTCTGTATTGGAGGCAAAAGTGTGCCAAAAATGGCATCCCAATATGAAAAGTTTTAAACAATCTTTTAGGAAACAGCAATGGAAATTCCTATGAAGGTATTAAGTGCTGCAACAGATAATTGGCTAGAGATATAAAACCTGTATGAAGACAAAGGGTGAGCATTTTGAATAGAAGGTACAATATTTAAATTTAAAAATTAAAACAAAAATTTTAAGATTTAGTTTTCAATTTAACTGCAAAGTTTTTTTTTTATTATTATTTTAACTCCATTATAAATATAATTGTATCAGAACTTATATGGCACAACTTGGTATAAACAGAAATTGCATTTGAATTGTTCTTGTTATTTTTGCTTATAAGCGATTTATATCATTAAATTTTATACATTTTACAATTTTGAAATGTTATGCAAATTTTCTTTTTTGCAATGTTTATTTATATTTATTTTCAATTTCTAGAATCATAGAAGAATAATTCCTGAACTCTTTGATGCTCTCCAAAATGAAGATTACCAAGTTTGTATTAATATATTGTGGAAAATTATTTATCTCTTAATGAATTCATCTTTTTGTATAATAATTAAAATGTGACTTCAATGTGTCAGGAATGAGTTAAAAAAATTAAGTATTTTCTGAAACTCAATGTGTACGTTTTATTTAGTACATAAAAGATGTTTTCCAGTTTGAAAGTGTAAAAGTAAAATATATCTTCAAATTCAGTGAATATTTTATTATTAGGATTTTTTGTTGTTTCTTTATGTGTATTTTTACTATCTAATTGGTATATTTATTAAAATTGTACTAATTTGCATAATTTTAATGGTTGGAATTAGATTATTAAATTATGGGGTAAGATTTAAATTATTTTAATGGTATTTTTTAATATTGTAGTAACTTACTAATAATGTGAATGAAATTTTTTGTGTAAGGTGTTTTTCATTTAAACATACAAAAAAGTTGTTAGCCCATAAGTTTAATTTCACACATGATGACAGCTTTATAAAACATCTTTAGGGGGCTGATCTGTTTTACTGTGCAAAGAGAATTGTTGCTTGTCAAATGTAAGCAGATTTTGTAAAAAGTGTGGTACATAATTTTTTTTTCAGTTAGAATTTTTTTTAATTATTTGTGAAGTAAAATTATATACATGAAATGCATCGCTGACATAATATTCTTGTTATGCAATTCAAAAGTTTGGTGTTATAATCCAATCATCTTTAGTTTATTTTTTATGCATCAGTAGAATTATTTTGTGCATGCACTTTGCTCTAGAGCAAAAATACAAGAGAGAATCGTTCAATTTTTCCACATCCAAGTATGTAAGGAAAAATGTTATATAAAACTATAATCACATGTTCAAGTGAAGGGAATTATTAGTTAATATGTCAAAATATAGATTTTAGTATTTTAATGCTAAATGGAATGAGAAACGTTTGAAAATAGGATATTCAGAATTATGATTTAGAAATTATAAATAAACAAAATTGGAATTTTTTTTTCTTTAAGTAAATATTGATTTAAGTTATTGCATATATGTATTCATATGTATTATATATATGTATTTTTCTTGTCTTTTTATTTTTGCAGATTGCATTATAATTTTTTCATTTAAAGCCTTTAGTATTAAAATTTTATTTTAAATCGAATTTGTTAAATTTGCATTACAGTCTGACCTCTATATAACAAAGTCGCTTAATCCCAGAAAAAGTTCGTTATATAGAAAATTCCTTACGTAGAGGTTCATCTTTTAATATACTTTATAAACCCCATAAAACAAATGTTAAGTTCATAAACACTATTTTAAACAAAGTAATTATTCACATCTTCTTTAAAATTAATATATGTTTATTTTATATATCTTACCCATCAAAAAAAAAAGAAAGAAAAACTGCAAGGAAAACAGGAAAAAAGAATGTTGAAGAATACACTGTATTTTCAATATTAAGGAAATAATTTTATATTAAAATTAATGAATTTTAAGGATATTTTCCAATTTAAAGCACACAAGTAATATTAAGCATACATTATTTTATAACTAGAACACTGGGACACGAGACAACTCCACTAAGTGTGAAAGAGGATATTAAAGATGTTTTTAGTGAACTGGACAATGGGAGTTAAAGGTGGATGAAACGTCCAGAACTCTATTTCTCTCGATGAGTTAGAATCTAATAAAACTAATTCACAAGATTTATAACCACCATAAAATGTGTTAGAGAGAATAACTTGAAATGATTAGAAATACTTTTAAAATAAGGGGGGGATTTAATCACAGAAGAAAAAGTTCATTATATAGAAAATGCACTTTGCTATAAAGAGGTTATTTTACGAAGAAAATCGTGAAATGCTCAAGGTTCCAGAAACAAGTTCGCTATATAGAAAAATTCACAATGTAGAGGTTCCACTATATTTGTTGTTTTTCTTTATTTAGTTACATGTATGGGTAGAATTTTTTTTCTCTTTGAATGGATTTATTTGCCCTAATCCATAAGAAAAAAGAATTCAATTTATAATGAATGTCATTAGTTTCTTGAATCAGTGTGTTACTTTTCTGAAAGTATATTTAAATGTTATTTCTGCATTAAATTACATTTGAAGGCCAATTTTATTGTAATTAACTAAGTTAAATGTCAAAATTAAATTCTGAAACTATTGAAATTTTAGTTTCTGTTAACTCTTAAAAATGTATAAATTTCTTCTAAAATTCCTTTTCATACAAATCAGTTTTTTTTTTTTTTTTGTAAACAAAGAGAGAATTTATATTTTTATTATTCCCATTATATTCAGTAAATAAATGCATAATAATAAAGTGCATGCACAATAAATATTGTAATTCAATTATATTATCAAAAGAATTTTTTTAAAAAAATTAAATTGCTCCAAAGGGGTTTTTATAATATGAGTTTTGAATTTCATCTCCTACGTGTTTTCTAATGTTATGATTATGATTATGAAACTTTTTAGTTCTAGCCAATTTTTTTAAATATAAAGCTGTACTTTTATTATGTCCATTTCAGTTGCAAGCTTGTGTTACCAAAATGTTGATGTACTTCTCCGCTGGATCTGTTCCTTTTCGAGACATGATAATTCAGGTTATTTTGATAATTTCTTTTGCCATTTGGAATTATCATTGAATTCAAACTATAGTGAATCTCCTATTCTCAAGCAAGAGAAATTTACTTTGTGTTTATGAAATTTCTCTCAATTATTTCAGGAAGATGTGTCAAGAGATTTTCCACTTTTGTTTTTATTGAAAGGTTCTAGTCAAGCCATTTTAGTCCATGTTGCTTGCATTGTGGCCAATCTGGCTGTATCAGTGAATCAAGTGAGCATCTTCAGTTTATATTCATTTGGAAGCAAATGTATGTATCTAAATATTCAATAGAAAATAAATGTATTATTGTATGTTTACATCCTTCACCATTGTTTTCTCAATGAAATTTTTATGTATTCAAAGATTTGTGAAATTATTAAATATTGTGCAAAATTCTTTTCATAAACTTCTAAAAATCCATCATGCAATAAGTTTTTTCTTTAAATGCCCAAAAATTGTTACTATTGAAGGACTGGATTTATATATTATATGAAGACTGTAAATGAATCTTGTTAATAATTTTGTATGAAACACAGCCTTTATTTACCATTTATTGCTACATTTTTTTGTAGCCAAGTGTTTTTAAATTATTGAATCAAAAGTTTCTAATTTTTTTTTAATAAAATTCACTCTGTCCTGTATTATTTTCACAACCCCTTAATCATGAATTCATATGTACATATTGATCTATAATATTATGGATTACTTATAAACTTCACAGTATTTGATATGTATTTGAATAATTATTAAAAGACATGGAGAAAGTGTTCTAAATTCTGTTTAAGCATTAATGTACCGTATTTTCATGTATATAATCCGCAGCGGCGTATTATCTGCAGAGCCCTTTTTTTCGAGTAAAAAAAAAACATCGTATAATCCGCAGTGGCGTATAATCCGCGGCAGTTTTGGCGGCGAATAATCTTGCTCCTTGAACGTCGACGGTCCTGGTAGGTGGAATATCAAATGATAATGGAACTTCGTCCATATTAAAAATCAAATCCTCTGCAAAATTATTTTCAACAATAATTTGCTTGCAAAAAGTCGTCAGATTGTTTTTCCCAGTCATCAGGTAATTTTTGTCCGACCGTTGAATGACTAAATTGTTTCTCTTCATAAACCGGTAACACCACGTGGGCCCACCAGAGAAGTTAACAATATTCATTTCGCGTGCAATAACTTGGGCTTTCATTCTGATGCTAACTGTCGAGACAACTTTCCCATCGTCCCTTTCTTTTAAAATCCATTTATTTATTTCTGCCTCTAATTCTGCCCAGTGAGGTTTTCCACGACGATCGGCCCTTTTACGTCTATCACAATTTTCGAAGTTAGTCTTGTTCCTTCTCCACAAACGAATATTCGATTCGTCAACGTTGAAAAATCTTGCAGCTTCTCGATTTCCGACTTCGTTAGCCTTCTCTACAGCGTTTAATTTGAAGTCTGCAGTATAGCTAACACGCTTACGCTTCATCATGATAAAAACTTTCAAAGGATGCAACACCTCTAGTCAAGAAAAAGTTGTAAATGATGCCAGCGACTTGTAACTGCTATTTCCTTCCGAGGAACCGAATTCGTTCTTGAAAGTAATTGGACAAACACTAATTATGGCCGTAATACGTCAGCCGAGTCGTGAAAGCGCCATCTATTATTTATTTTATAAAACATAAACAGCATTTCTTTCAAAACTTTGTTAACTTTTCTGATGGAGAACGTTTTTTCTCAGATAATCCGCGGCGGCGTATAATCCGCACAACGAAATTTGAAAATTTTTTAACACATAATCCGCGGATTATATACAGGAAAATACAGTACTTTTTTATTAAAAAATATATTGCATTGAATAATTGTAAGGGATTAGATTTAATGTATATATGTGTGTGTAAGTAATTCTGAATGCTGATTACTTAAACTTTTTCTTAATTATTTAGAATTATGTTCACAATTACATTGCTGGTATTTGTGAGCTGCTTACTTTTGTTAATCAAGAAAATGAAGAACTCTTGGGACAAATTGGAAGAGGCCTCGCCAATTTTGCTGAGTCTCCACCTAATTCTTTGCATCTGGTATTTAAAATATATTACAAAATAATAAAATGGTATAAAAATATAAGTGAATAATAATATAGTTATCTTTTTAGTACAAAACTAGCTTCTTTCATCAAATTTTATTTTTTCAATAGATTTTCTAAGGTTTTCTTATTAATGTATGATAACTTCACAATTATAAATTAATTTAATTTTTTACACGATTTTTCATTTAGTAGTATGCAAATATTCAGATATTAAATAATCTTTTAAATAACATGAACATTTTAAATTCTTGCCTTGAAAAATTAATGATTTTATCAAGCCTCGTTTAACTCTTATAGATCAAGAAATGTAGATATGATTTTATATTCATGAAGCATTTTTGTCATGTCTTTTTAAAATGCTTTTGTTGTTGTTTTTTAATATACAAAAATGGATAATTCTCTTGTTATTTGAAACATTTACTTTGTAGAAAATTGAAATTTATAATTGTTGAAATGTGTTGTGAAAAAAAAACTTTATCATAATAAAGGGAAAATTAATGAATAAAATTAAATTCACTGCATTGTTTTAAAAAGTAATAGATTATGACAATATTTAATATATTTTTTTGCATTAATATTTTGTTCTGGATTGATTGTTTTTAGAAATCATCAGATAATTTCTGGGGTGAAAACCTGAAGTATGCATTTCAACTTATCTAAGAAATATAGCAAATATTAATTCTGTTGATAATAGAACTTTTTTATTCCCTGTTGCATTTTTATCTCTTTAAACTCTCAATAGATTATGTGTGTAGAATATATTCTTATTACCGTATTTTCCTGTATATAATCCGCAGCGGCGTATTATCCGCAAAACCTTTTTTTCGAGTAAAAAAAAAATAAACATTGTATAATCCGCAGCGCCGTATAATCAGCAGCAGCTTTTACGGCGAATAATCCAAAAATATAAACTGCCTATAATGAGCGTCATATAAGATAAAAAAATACACAATATAATTAAAAATAGAAGTAAGAAATTGTACAGAAAAAAAAAATTATTATTAAACTTTTCTTTAAATATGTATGATAATATTTTTTACGATAATCTCAATTAAAAAAAAATCTTTGCTACTGCCATCTATGTTTGAGTTGTTAAACAAAACATTGCACACGGAAAAAATGTTTCTTTTTTTTTTTAAATTTAGCAAGTTAACAGCAAAAAAACTTGAGATCGAGACTGCTTTTCCATTGTCTCTTTCTTTTAAAATCCATTTATTTATTTCTTCCTCTAATTCTGGCCTGTGAGATTTTCCACGACTATTGGCTCTTTAACGTCGATCACAATTTTCGAAGTTGGTCTTGTTTTTTCTCCACAAACGAATATTCAATTCATCAATGCTGAAAAACCTTGCAGATTTCCGACTTTGGTACCTTCTCTATAACTTTTAACTTGAAATTTGCAGTGTAACTTAACGCTTTTGCTTCAATATGATGAAAACTTCCAAAGGACGCAATAGCTCTAGTCAAGAGAAAATTGGAAATGGCGCCAGCGACTCGTAACTGTTTTTTCCTTCTGAGGAACCGAATTCGTTTTTGAATGTAATTGGACAAAAACTAGTTATGGCTGACATACGTCATCCAAGTCATAAAAGCGCCATCTATTATTTATGTTATAAAACATAAACGGCATTTCTTTCAAAACTTTATTATTAGCTTTTCTGATGAAGAATGTTTTGTCTCAGATAATCCGCGGCGGCGTATAATACGCACAACGAAATTTGAAACTTTTTTAACACATAATCCGCGGATTATATACAGGAAAATACGGTAACTTAAAAAATTCAATAGATTAATAAGGTGTAGTAATAAGTTTTAAAATGTATTTCTCAGAGAAATGAATTTGTAATTAAAAGCTAAGGATAATACCATTATGCATCAAAATATTTTTCATTATCTAACACTTTCTGCCTTTGACACAGTAGTTAAGGGGCTATGAGCATGATTTTGTGGCTGACAAATTGTGAGTTTGAGTCCTGGTACTACTGAAGACCCACCTTAATGAGGGGCTGATGTTTGTTAAATCTGTTTGGGCCCAAAGTGCTCATATTGGGTAGAAGTTTGGAGAACGGGTTGCCATCTCAGATGTCATTTAAGTTTCAAAATTACAAAGTGTGACATTAACCAAAAATAAAATCAAATTAACACTATCTACCATTGAGGCAAACGAGAATGCCAGCAGTGTAAACGGTTTGTTTTTCAATACAATGAAGTCATCGGCCCTATTTTCATACTTCATTCACTGTTCAGAAGTGTTTATCAAGTGAAACTGAGAGGATAACCCAAAGGAACTAAATCAGAGCTATATGTTGGACGTTTCAAAACTGCATAGCAAAATGCTACTAACGTGACTCACTAGTTTTGTAACTTGATGCCTTGTGTTATCATGTTGAAATTTCACAAGATGCAAACCTTCCTCTGTGAGTAGAGGTTTGACTGATTTTGTGATTTAATCACAGCAATATTTGCTTATAGTTGTTCTGTCGTTATACTGGCTCTGAGTTCCAACAATTTGTAATAAAATACTCCTGTTATATTTCACCTGATACTTAGAACTTTTTGCAGTGAATCATTCATTTTGATACTGATGTTATTGCTTCATTAAGATTTACTCAATGTTTTTTGCATTTTGGATTGTCATAATATATCCATTTTTCATTTTCCATCGCAACTTTCCACTAAAAAGATTTTCTGTGTTGCCTCTTTAGCAGATCATGCACTTCAAGACTAGTCATCCTTGTTCTGGAATCACTAAGGAACCCTTAAAATTATAATGTGTTTCGGGATACCCCATTCCAAGTGCCTTTCTCTTTTAGAAAAACATAACTTAATATATAAAGTAGATCAATGTGTCATAGGTACTTTAAGAAAAGATAATTAAAGAAAATTTAATAATAGAGTAGCTGGTGTCACATCTACACTGTTGTTATATTTAATAATTGGGATATGTGGTAGCATTTTTTTACACTAACTGTCGGAAGTCTAGCAGCAGTAGCATTTGGTATTATGCATTAATTTGTTTATATATTTCGTTTTTGATGTTGCAAATACTTAGAAATATTTTAATCTTATATACATTACTCAGAATGGAATTAAAATGTTTGTAACTGTGTAAAAAACATCAGTGTATTCTGCAAATTTACAACCTAAAATTTAGGAGCTGTTCTTGCTTAAATTTAGATTTTAACATCGGATTTGTTTTTATAAGTTGTTCCTTCTCCATCATTGGCAAGTTTTCCGATTCATCCATTGATGCTTAGTTTTCTCCTCTTGGGAATACTATTTCACAGATGTTTGATGTTTTTTGTTTTTGAAGATAAGAGGAGTTTTTTTCCCAAAGGGAAAAAGGGGCTTAATTGTAAAACCCTTACCACTGCCATCTAAATCCAATTCATTTAATTCTATTTACTTAGTTTTATATTCAAACTCCATAGAGAACGTGAATCTATTTTACATACATATTTAGAATTTCTTTTCTAATTTTATTTTGCCTTGTGGAACTCCAGAGTTCCGTTGAACACAGTTTGAAGAACAATGCTATAGCTCAAGGCACTCATCTTCCTCAGGGAACATGAAAGATTGATTGACATGCTCTTACAGTACTTTTTTTCCTTGTTGAATTTGTAACAAAATGTAGTGACAAATAAATTGCTTGACATATATCTTTCACCTTCAAAATTCCAACTTTACTCTCACTTTTCTGACCGCTTCTTTGTTAATTTGATAACTCTGAACCAGTTTGTGTCGCATAACATATGCACAGTGTACCAATAGATATGCTGTTTTCTAGTATACATCACACAAAACTTGCCTTACAATTTACTACACTCAATAGTTTCTCATATTTTGTGTTTACTTTAGATTTTTCATGGATTCCCAAATAATAAATTTAAAAGTGCATCTTGTGAGGTTTTCAAAATAGAATGTGTATTGAAAATGATAGATTGAACAAATAACATTGTCATTCATTTCAGATTCGTCATTTACCAACTATCATATCAAATCTGTTAAAATCATCTTTTGAAGTGCCTAGAGTTCATGCTTGCCGTCTCGTTGTTTATCTCTTTTCATCGGAGCTTCCCAGTGCTTTGGATATTCTTTCTCAGTATGTTATCTTTTAATATTCATTGAATTGTTAATTAAGCATAAAACATATTTTAATTATCTTGTTTCTTTATGTGTTGAAAAATGTCATTTAAAACATTAAGTCAAATATTAAATTTGTGTTTATTTGGTAAGCTACCAATACTTTTTATTTCCTCAGATTTACCTTTTTTTTAATTCAGAAGTATTAATTTCTTTTTGAATAAAATTTTTATGTTTTAATTTTTTTTTTCTATAGCATTGTTCAAATGTGATTCATGTAACATTATATTTAATTTAATAATTGTTAATAACACATTTTCTCAGAATTTCAATTTTGTTAAAGAAATTCTATATATTTAAAATAAATTACTTATATGTCATTTTTCAATTTTTATGAATCAAAAAATTTATAAAAATGAATATATGTCATATTTTTAATGTAAATATTTCAGGGTTTTTTTTCAACAAATTACTATATAATAGAAAATACAGTGATGGCAAAAAGTCCTGAACACACTCATTTTTTGTAGGGAGCAGTAAAGATGAAGAGTTTAAAACAGAATGTTTTAGTGCATTAAAAATAGTTGATTATTGCAATTTGAAGTACATGGATGGATAATATTGGAATTATGCATAAATTTTCGTTTCTGCTTTATAATGGAAGACACAAAAGGATACTTTTGATGGAAGGAGGTTATTCTATACAACAAATTGCTACTAAAGTATTATGTGGACTTTCTGCTATCTGAAAATTTATTGAAAAAAATATACAAAACATTCTATGACAAACATGAACCTGACCAACATGATGCAGTCTGTATGATCCAAGAAAAACTACTTTACCTGAAGACAGGGTATTGCACATGATTTCATTTTAAATAAATGACTTAATTCACAACAAATCTTTAAATAATGGATTTTGATGTTGAATGAGATTGTGTGCCAAAAATTATGAGCAGAAGACTGCTGGAAATTGAATTACGAGGCTTCAAAGCTCACCCAAAACCATTACTGACTAATTGGCATGGGCAAAGGATAATTTATTACGGAATGTTAAAGACTTGGAAAATGCAATATTTGGTGATGAAAGTCAATTTTGTATTTCATGTAACAAAAGTATTTACTATATAATACGACACACTCATAAAGAATTCAGCCCTCAATGTCTGAAGCCCACAATAAAGCATTTGATGAAAGGGATGATATGGGGCTGCATATCTTCTTGTGGTTGTTAGAAGACTGCATTGTGAAAAGAATAAGTAATGCTGCAAAATAATACTAAATAAACTGCTACCAACTGCGAGAGATTTTTTGGAGATCAGTCACAGATTTTTTGGGCCAATAATGCTCCATTTCACATGCAAAAATGTGCTACAGAAATAGTTCTAAGACAATACTTTGAATAGAATGAGCTGATCAAGACAGTTCTCCAGATCTTATTTTATAGAAAACTTATGGCATAAAGTTGTTTATGATATCTCAAAGAAAAAACCTTCAAACAAACTTGAGTTAATTGAAGCTTTGATGTGTTTTGTCTACCATGTGATCATAAAAGAGCTTCTTGTGAAATTGGTGTATTCCTTGTCTAAAAGCTGTAAAAAAAATGACTGGCCCGTAAAATATTGATGCTGAAACATATAACAATTATGTAATTTTCAAAGTGCACGCTAAATTATTGTAATTGTAAGGTTTTGTGTTATTCCACTAAGTATAATGCTTTTTTTATTCTACTAAGTATAATACTTTTTTTAAATTGTTTTATTCTGTGCTTACTACACATTCTTGTTTTTAGGTAGCTGTACTACAAATATATATATATATATATGTTGCATTGAAAAACTAGTAACAGATGTGAAACCAGCACAAAATATACTGTAGAATCATTAAAAGTAGTTAAGATGGTACAATAATTTCATAATAAAAGAAGTCAAACACAAAAATTACACCAAAAAAAGTACTTTTGCCACCACTGGGGATTTTTTTAATCACAAAAACCTGTGCTTTCACATTTTAAAATGAAGAACAATATTTATTTTTCTAATTGAGCCACTTTTTTTTTTAATATTGTGTTCAAAAATCAGTATTTTGTAGAAATCTGCATGTAAAGTACAATAAATTACTGTATTTTTTTTTTCAGATCTGGTTTGGATGAATTTATAGAAACTGTTTTCGACTTACCTGGTTTAACAGATATTTTGAATGGCTTGTTCTTAAGAAAAGTTTCTCGTCTGTCAGTTTGTCAGAAATGATTTTTTTAAAAAAAATTGGGGAAAAGCACATTGTTTAATCAAGATCTTTAATTGTTTGTCTCCAGAGCTTGTTATGTTTGAAAATTCAATAGTATTTTTAACTATAATCTTGTGATAGTGAAAATGTTTTTCTTAACTATTGAAATTATCTGTACTTGCAAAAGAGCACAGAATTCAATTTGTTGTGAAAAATGCTTAATGTTCCTAAATCATTGGTATTTTTTTTTAATTTTACTTTCTTTTAAATATACGAGACATTATGTATAAATCTACTATTAACTTTTTTGTTTACTAGTCGGTTAAAGTTTGATTTTTTTTATAATCATATTGTTAAAAGATATAGTTTTTAAAGTTTTATCTTTTAGTTATATTATTTGTAAGGGCTTTATTTTTATTTGCAATTTTTTTTATAATTGTCTTTAATGTGGTTATATAAAGTGAATTATTTTTATTAAAAAGTACTTCAGTATTTTGTATTATTAAAAATATACTTCTATCAAAGAATCATAAATTATTAATAAACATATATTTTATATACTTTTGTATTTGCAATAACTGTATAATAAAAACCAAATTATGTTATTTAGTCAATAAATTCTTCACAAGAAATCAAAAATTATTGCTACCAATATTAATCATTAATTATACAGAGTTATTAATAATTTTCTATTCTTTCAAATATTCTTTTTTACTGCATTCATCTTAGTTTTTTTAGTATAGCTCTTCAAAATCCTGCTGGAAATTATGAATAACTCTATTTCATATATCAACTAAATTGAGTGAAAAGGTGTTTCCATGGACATATCTACCTTTTTTAAAAGTATGTATACATGTATATTTATGTGGCATTTAATCTAAAAGAAAACTTGCATCTTGATCATACTTTTGTTTGGAATCTATATTTATTCGGCGGTGTGTGAAAAGTTATAAGTAATTAATGATTTTAAAACATTCACTTTAACTCAGTTTCTTCGTAGACAAATTATTATTTTTCATAAGAAATTATGAAGTAATTAAGGGGACACAGTACAATTCAATTGACAAAAATCAGTCAAAAAAAATCAAATTTTTTTTTTTTTTTTGCTTAAATTATTTTTTATATACTTTTCATACGCTCACAAAATTTTAAAGCTCGTAAGTTTAAAAAACACAAGAGTTGTGATAACTTTTACGTTCATTTGTATTCACATTCCAATGTCAAATCAAAACTTTAAACTGATTTATCCCAGAAAGATAAAATAACTTGTTTGACTCATTTGAAATGCTAAGGGTTTTTTTTCTCTTGCACCTAATTCTTGGAAAATTTTTTCACCTGTTGCTAATAGTACATGGAACAAAAGTTTGTATGCATTTTTCAATCAAAGCAATACTTATTCTTTAAAAAATAATTGAATTTAGAATTTACACATTTTTTAAGGAACTTTTAATAAGAATTCATAAAAAGATGTATTGTACAAATAAAAATCATGCTATTGAAAAACCCATACTAACTTTTGTTATACATAGTTTGACGTACTTGTAAATCAAATTTCATATATGTACATCAATTTTTGTAGGAGTAGCATTTTAAAATCACTTCATAAGTTTCAAGTTTTTCCCTTAAAAAATTAAATGGTTAGTCTTATGAATTTTTGAGCACTAAATCTGTTTTACATCATGCATACACATAGGAGGCAACCAAAAAAATTACGAAAATCATTAAATTAAAAAAAAATTGTGTAAATCGTACTATGTCCCCTTAAAAACATAAAGAGAAATTATAATGTTACAGGTCATCATCATTCATAGTATTATTATTATACATACAAGGAACATTCACAATAATAACTTCTAATGTACAGAGTGTTAAATAAATAAACAAATACTAGGGTTATAAAGAAAATAAATTCCATTTTGGATTTTCACTGCTGATCAGCTGCATTTGTTAGTTCAAGCATGCGCATGCTTTCTACTGAGTTGGTTTTCGTGAGACAAAAAAATAAGCGCACCGAGAAATAATTGCGGGATCGTAATGAAACTGGGCATGTCTGAGAGATATACAAATGACTAGTAATGCAGAGCGTGATTGTGCATTACGTATAGCCGGTAGAGGGCGTTTAACGTCGTTCTCCGTGGAGTATAAAACAGATAACCAAAGCTTGTTTGAGTGTGCTGAATCGTTTACAAAGTAAGAGCTGAGGTAGACATCCCATTACGCCGTTTTCGAAGACAATATGAGCAGTTTGAGAGAACATCAGCATGATGGAAGCTGGGTAGTCAGCTAGGCGAGTAGCTCGTCAATTAGGCCGCTCTAATTGTGTTGTGAGGAGGTGTTGCAACCAGTGCATCTGAGAGATGTCATTTGCATGAAGACCAGACTCAGGACGCCCTCGACAGACCAGTCGTCGAGAAGACCGCCTCATCGTTAGAAATGCACGCGTACAGCCAACTGCTTTAGCTACTGTCATCCAGGCACAGGTAACACCTTCAATAGGAGCCCCTGTGTCTTCTCGAACCATATGAATGCGCCTGGCTGATGGACATTTGGGATTGCGGCGCCCATTACGTGTGCTGCCCTTGACGCCTCCGTTTGGAGTGGTGTCGCGCACGAGGAAGCTGGACTGCAGCGGAATGGAACCAGGACGACTTCAGCGATGAATCCAGATTCAATCTCAGCAGGGATGACAATCGTGTTCGTGTGTGGAGACTCCGTGGTGAACACCTCAATCCTGTCTTTGCTTTACAGCGACACACCACTCCCACAGCTGGTGTGATGGTATGAGGTGCCATTGCCTAAGATACACGGTCACCTCTAGTATTGATCTGTGGCACCATGATAGCCCAGCGGTATGTCTGTGACATCCTGCAACCACATGTGTTGCCACTCATGCAACGGCTTCCAGAAGCCATTTTTCAACAAGACAATTCTCGGCCTCACACGGCAAGGGTGTCACAATACTGTCTCCGCTCTGTTACTACCCTTCCTTGGCCTGCCCGATCTCTAGATTTGTCTCCAATGGAACATATCTGGGATCATTTGGGACGGCGAGTTGGGCATCCCACGAGTTTGAACGAACTAGAGGCAGGGTTACAGCAAATATGGAACGAAATGTCTCAAGACATCCTACATAACTTGTATGGCTCAATGCCCGATCGTATCGCATTGTGCATTCGCGCTAGAGGGGGTTCAACAGGGTATTAAATCCTCCGTTTCTTTGCCTTTTTCTCTGAAATAAATTATCCTTTTTCTTTTATTTTCTAAGCATTTACTTACATCAAAGTAGTAATTACGTATGTAAAATTTCTTTTCATTTTGACGACTCCTTCTTAGTGCGCTAATTTTTTTGTCCATTAGTGTAATTTACCTATTTATAATATTCATGTGATGTCATTAAATTTATAAATAGAGATCAACTATGTGTGTCATAAATACAGTCGGACCCTGATTTAATGAATTCAGTGGGACCAAACATTTTGTTTGTAAATCGGAGTTATTCGTTATATCGAGGTCCAAACAAACTACAAATATTCCGCTCTTATAAGAGCGGAATATTTGTATTTATTATATAGAATTTTCAAAAGGTATACCTTTTGAAAATTCTATAATAAGCAGCTACACAGAAAATAACCATAGTTAGAAATTACATACTTTTTATTCAACAGCTAAAAATACTATTATTGCATTATTACACATCCGTTAATTGAAAATTTTAAAATAATTTCTTATAGATATTTGATAATCTTTTTGATTTCTGACTCAAAAGGGATTTTTTCCCCAGCGTTATGCAGAGAATATACTGCATCATTTACATCCTGCTGCGTGAGGTATGTTTTCACAGTTTTCATGCTATGTAAAGCATTAAAAAGCGTAAAATTTCTCATGGGAGTTTTATTATCAATTTCTGCATCAGAATTGCTATTCATTGGCTCCAACAAATCAACAATTTCCTGATCTTCAGTTGCACAGATAGGCAGTCCCTCATCAAATGTGACACAATCGTTCGAATCTTAAAATATATCTAGCGTTGTGGAGAGGGATGAGAGATAAGAAAGGAGTTTCCTGTCCTATTCAAACCTCACTGGATAGGTTACACTCATGACCCTTCGAAATTTCCTTTTTTTCCAGAAAAATTCTTTTTCCATTTCGGTCAAAAGGGATATCATTTGAAGGGGAAAAAATCCAATTTTTCTAATACAAACTAATAAAAAAAATTTTCAACTGTTGAAATGATTCGTTAAATAAGGGTTCGACTTTAACTATAAAAAAAATTAATGCAGCATTTAAAATTGGGAGGCTAATTTTGCATTATTAGTAAAGGCCATGCCTTACCAGTGGTCTCCACAAGGATGAGTGCTTAAGGCGTGTTAATTTTGTCTCAAGGGGTGAAAATATAACAATTTTCAAACAGGTATAATTCTTTTAAATTTAAATTAAATATATAATTCGAATCTTTTACACATTATTTACAATCGCTAATAGATGTCTTAATGGAATACGAAAATATATGAAATCTCTCTCTCTCAAATATAATCAAAAGAAAAACACAAGAAGTTTTATTGTATGAAAGTCTTTTAAGATCAGTATTAACTTATGCATGTGAAACTTGGTCCCTGTCTCGAACAGATGAGCACTTGATGAGCATCTACGAAAGGAAGATTTTAAGATCCATTTTTGGAGGAATTCAGGAAAATGGAACATTGCGAAGATCAAATTTAGAGCTCTATCGATCATATAAAGAATCTGACATTGTTAACTTTGTCAAAATACAACGAATTAAATGGGCAGGTAACGTTATCAGAATCAACGACGACCGCACCACTAAAAAAGTCTTCAATGCTCAACCAATTGGTACACGAAGAAAGGGCAGGTCAAATCTCAAATGAATTGATAGCCTAGAAAATGATAACCTTGTTTTAAAAACTAGGAATTGGAGAACACTAGTAGGAAAAAGGCTGTCCTGGAAAAGGTTTCTTGAGAAGGCCATGGCCCATCCTGGGCTGTCGTGCCAATGAGGAAGGATTTATATAAAATACTACAGTATAATGAGGATACATTTTACTTTATAAATCAACTTATAGCTAGTAATTAAAATTTTTATTTAGAAAATAGCATGCGCAACGTAAAACTTAATATTTTTTTTATAGAATTGTTTCTTATTTTAGTATGCTTATAATTTTTAAAATTATGATTATATTTTAAACATTTTACACTTTTCTGAAGCCCCATTCCTTTATAAATGTGTACAAAATTCGTATTATTTAATTTAAAAAGAATTATACCTGTTTGTTTATATTTTCAGCCCTCTAGAGAAATTTAACCCCTCCCTTCATAGACCAACAGATTTGTAACTTTTGCCACAGCAATTACCCTCTGCGCTTTCGTCTACGTTTCCTTTTATTTATTTTTTTTAATGCAACCCTTCTAAAAAAAGGGGTAATACTGCTGGTAGTATCCAAATGTTAAATCTTGAGGAAAGATAATAGATGTGTTAAATTCATCTTTTTTTTTCCCAATGGGGCTGCGGATTGGTATTTTTACAATTGCACTCCTAGTACATTCTCCGGGAGCTGGTATCACTGTTTAGTGCGGTACCCTAGAGGAAATATCAATGGCCGCAAGTAATATTTAAGCTCAGTTTCGTCCCCAGAGGAAGGCATCTGACGATGCGAACTTGTTCTTGGAATTTAATTTTGCCCAGAGCACTCAAGGGATCTTTTACATGCCGTATAATCATATGACATGGACGCTGTCGATTTTCTGTATCATGAAAATCCATCGGCCGAGATCGAACTCGCAACCTTGGGCGTACAAAGCCAAATTCATCATTTTGTAGAATACACATTGACATCTAATCGATCTGACCTGACTCACAAAATATAGTCAGCTTACTGAAGGAAATCTGGAAGGGCCAAGCGGGAAATTTGAAATAGTGTAAAGTTAATTTTTTTCAATAAAAAGGATCTAGTATTCTCAATGAAACTTGCAACAGCATTAGATATTAAAGTACTCATTGAATCGAAGAGCTTGTGAGCAGTGTTAATTCCTCTGAATTTACTTTCTTCTAGTAGTAGCTTTTCTAGAGCCGCTTAGGCACGTGCCTAAAACGCAATTGAGATTTAGGGGCGCAAAAAAAAAGAAAAAATTAAAATAGCAGTGAATGAACTACCACCTAGCTAATAATATTTGCGTTGTGTTTGTGTGTGCGCAGAACTATGGAAAATGAAAAGCTTCACAGTTTGATGAATGCAATCAAATGATATTACATCGTAAATTGATTACAATGATATCATTAATGATTTTGCAATGATCAAAGCTCGAAGAAAACCTTTACTGTACAAGTACAATGACAGTGACTCAACAAAGGATTAGGATATTAAAAGTAATACATAGTAAAGCGATACGCGAGGATAATTAACAAGTTGACAGCAGTTCATCCAATACTGTATACCATAATTGCAAACGATTTTATAAATTTTTGCTGTATTAATTCACAAAAGGATGGGTGGTCCGTGATACCGTAAAGTAAGAAAGGAGTCTCCAAGCTATGATTCTATATTTTCCTTATGCAGTCGATTGCAGACACGGGGGTTCATAGTTGGTGGATAACGGAAAGACTGTCAAACCCATAAAGAAAGGAAAGAGAAAAATCTCTCTTGCACCAAAACTGGCAAGGTAAATACAGAAGGAGGGGGGTAACAATTTGAAGTACCTAGGGCGCCACGGAGGTTAAAAACGGCCCTGAGCTTTACTGCTACATTAGCTGAAATAAGCGTTACAGAGCAGGGGCGGCTCTAGGATCGGACCCCTTCCCGGGGCGGCATTTGGATCAAATTTGAAAAATATTTTTTTTTGTTACAAAAAATTTGATATATTATCTGAAAATTTTGGATATGAATTTGGTATTTTTCATTTAACGTATCTTTTTTTTTTTTTTATTTTGTACTCTGTCTATTTAATGCCAGTTTTCTTTTATGTTGAAACTTGAAGGGTTCGAGGCAGGAGTATGTGCTACAGCATGAAATTTAATATATTTACACATCTTTCACTAGTAACTTTCTCCCCATCGCGGAGTGAGGTCACAACGGACATTCCTTTCACCCTAATGATGTTCAGTGTTAGCTATCCAAAATGGGACAAGGGTAATAAGAGTTTTTGGTGGATAGAGAGCCACAGTATCGATTGTAGTTACCATAAGTTAAAACAAACGCCTGTGATCCCCACCATCAGTGGAATATTTAAATTGTTCAGTTTAAATGGACGATTCCTTCTCTTTCACTCCTTTGAAATAATAACAAGTAATTACGTCCTTAATTTCAAATCATTTTGAATTTTCTGAGACTTAAAATAAGATACATATATATATAGAGAGAGAGAGAGATAACTTGAATTGATACACTCACTTCCAAAAGTTAAGCACGAAGATGTAAAATGCAAAAAATCAACAAATATTGCTTTGATTGACACAAAAATTGGCAGTAAAGTAGCATATACACAGTCCAGTCACATTAATGTGACCATCTGTCAAAAGCCAGAATAACCACCTTTCGCAGAGCGGACTGCTGCGAAACGTGCAGGAAGAGAGTCACTTAGGTCTCTGAAGGTGTTCTCTGGGATGTTGAGCCATGCCGACTCTAATGCCGTGGCCAGCTGCGCTAGATTACGTGGTTGAGGATCCATGGCGCGTACAACTCGATTGAGATGGTCCCACAGATGCTCGATTGGGTTTAAGTCAGGTGAGTTTGCTGGCCCGGGGAGGACGGTAAACTCATCCTGGTGCTCTTCGAACCACGCACGTACACTGGCAACTGTATGGCACCTCGCATTGTCCTGCTGGAAGATGCCATCATCCTGAGGAAAAACAATGCGCATGTAGGGGTGGGCATGGTCCGCAAGGACAGATGCGTACTTGTATTGATCCATCGTGCCTTCCACAATGATCAGTGAACCCAGAGAATGCCAGGAAAACATTCCCCAGACCATAATGCTCCCGCCTCCAGCTTGGACCGTTCCGGCAATGGTTGCAGGGTGGTTCCTTCCAGAGGTTTCACGTCTTATACGCCAACGTCCATCTGTCCGATGGAGCATAAAACGCGATTCATCTGAAAACTCTACCTGTCGCCACTCAGTGGACGTCCAGCTGCTGTACTGGCATGCAAATTATAGCCTTCGTCATCAATGAACAGCAGTCAGCATAGGTGCACGAACCAGGCGTCTGCTTCGGAGGCCCAGACGCAGCAATGTTCGCTGAATAGTAGTTTGGGAGACACTTTTGGTAGCCCCTTGGTTCATTTTGTGGTCAGTTGCTCAACGGTAGCCCGTCTATCTGCCCGAACGCATCTCCGCAACCGTCGTTCGCCTCTGTCATCTATGGCCCGTGGTGCACCACATTTGCCACGTCGCTGATTTTGAACAGTCCCATTTTGCCATGCACGGTACACTTACCACGGCGGCACGCGAACAGTTCACAAACTTCCACCCTTGGCCCGAAAGCCCATGATCATGCCCTTTTGGACGTCGGATAAATCGCTTCGTTTCTGCATTACGCCAACGATTGAAATGTTTTTCGGTGCAAATACTGGGCATATGGCTCGCGAAGCGAGCCTCCATCCCATATCCGGTTAGTAGATGTTGAACGGACTGTTTGATTATCATGCTAGCGTGTAGCTAGGAGCTGATTGGTCGAGCCAATCGTTGAGGATATTTCCTGGGTGTTGCGGAAATCTGTTTTCATGGCAGAGAGCTGAGTGGGTGCTCTCGTATTGGATCATGGCTGGTGATGATTGAGTCTCTCAATGGCTGCTCAAATCTCTCAAAAAGAAATTAAGTCAAAGGGGGAGGGGCGAGCCCAGATGCAGGGAATACGACAAAATTTAAGAAAAAATCAGTAATTAAAATAAAAGATAAATAAAAAGTGAATTTAGCAGAGAGTGTGCAATAATTAATTGCACTAATAATAAAAATTAAGGTGGATTATACGAATCGAGAAGAATTCTTCTCGGTCTTTTAGTATTATCTTGAGGATTATAACTAGGCATATTAATCATATTAGCATTGTTTGTAAATTGCAGAGAATTAAAGAAATTTTTTGCGATTTTTTGAATGGGAGATTTAAAACTATTGATTTTAATGGCATTCCGAATGTCGTCATTTCTCATATATCTAGTTGCTCTTACGATCATTCGGATAGTAGAATTTTGAAGTGTATCAAGAATATTAATATTTGTTTTAGCTGCGTATCCCCACACTGGGCACCCATAGGCTAAAATTGGACTCATAACGGCTGTGAAGAGAAGCACTTTATTGTCTCTAGATAATTCTGAATTCCGGCCAATTAGGGGGAATAATTTAAACATTATTTTCCGGAATTTATTTCGCGTGTGTTGAATGTGTGTTCTCCAAGTGAGATTTTTATCAAATATGATACCGAGGTATTTTGTGCTTTGAGACCATGGAATTGTTGTGTTGTACATAGTGGGCGGTGGTGGTAATTTACGTTTTTTAGTGAATATTACAGCGGCGGATTTTTCAACATTAATGCTGATTTTCCACTGGTCGTAGTATTTCTCGAGTAATTTAAGGTGTTTATTAAGTGCATATGTGACGGAGGTGATTCTTTTGTATGTTGTGTGCACGGCTGTGTCGTCTGCGAACATGTTGAGTTTGGTAAGAGTGTAGTCTGGGATGTCATTTATGTATAAGTTAAAAAGCAGAGGCCCAAGGAGACTACCCTGGGCTACTCCGCAGCATATATTTTTTGTGTTAGAAAGCGTATCCTTGACTCGAACCTGATAGGAGCGATCGGAGTTGTACCAGTGGAGTAGGCAAATAAGGGGTGGGGGGATGCTGTACGTTATAAGCTTGTAAGTTAATCCGGTGAGCCACACGTGGTCGAAGGCTTTCTGGATATCCAGAAATACTGCGCCGGTGCTCTTTTTTCTTTGAAATCCCTCTGAGATTGCTTCTGTTAAATTGAGCAGTGGGTGAAGAGTGGATAGTTTATTAGTAAATCCATATTGATTAGGATTTATAATATTGTTAATATAGATGATATTTTTAAGTCTAGTTAAAATAATTGATTCGGTGATCTTACTTAAGGTAGAAAGAAGGGAAATTGGCCTGTAACTAGAAGGATTATTTTTGCTTTTACCTGGCTTAAGAATGGGAAAAATTATGGCCTCTTTCCAGGTTTTAGGTAAGTAATTATGCGTGAGAATTTTATTGATTAGTATGTTTAAAATCAGAATTGCTTTGAGCGTAAAGTTTTTTGTCATGCGATTACTGATGCCATCTTTATCTGGCGCTTTTTTAGCATTAGAACTTTTTTTTTAATATATGAAATAATCTCAGAGGGGTAAGCCGTTTCAGCGGTGGGAGGGGGAGTTAGGAAGGAGGTGACGGTGCTATTTACTATTTCGTCGTCTTCGTCAAAGTCATTATTTTGCCTCTCATTTTCAGTGAAATTCGTAAGAATAGATTCGGCCAGGATATTCGCTTTCTGATTGTCTGTAATAGCCGTGCCTGTATTGCAGTGTAGTGGTGGAATGTCTGAGCGTTTGTTTTTAAGGAATTTTTGCACCGCCCATAGACTGTTGTCTTGTGTGCTGAGTGCTTGCAATCTGGCAGTCCAGTTTTCGTTGGTATATTTTTTAAGTTCTTAACGTTTTTTTGTGCTCTGTTGTACAATGTTTTATAATGTGGATCCAGTGTTCTAACTATTAACTATCACGTGGCAAGTACGTGGTGGTCACATTAATGTGACTGGACTGTGTATATTTATACATAAAACAAAATCAATAATTATATACAGAAATGAAAACAATATTAAATTTTTGTAAGTTATCAGATAATATCATACTGGAGACTTACACAGAATTATGTATAAAAAGAAAATAAACAGCATAAAATGAAAAAAAGGACATAAATAGGGTATGTGATCCCCCTCATCTGTATGCAAAGTTTACTCCTTCTGGCCATGATTTCAATTAGGTGGTCAACCGCCGCAGAATTAAGCAATCACCATTCTTCTTGTAGAGCAGTTTCCTGCTCGATAAGAGTGGCTGGAGGTGGGAAACGTGAAGATACAGCACAGCCGAGAGTATCTCGAAGATTTTCAATGGGATTAAGGTCGGGAGAATATGCTGGCCGCGCCATACGCGCAATCCCTTCACTCTCCAGGTAGTCATCGACGATGTCAGCTCTATGGCAACGTGCGTTATCGTCCATTAAAACAAAAGTAGGGCCAACTACTGTAGCGAACAATCTTACGATGGGTTCTAGGACTTCATCTCGATACTGGACAGCCGTCACAGAAACCCGTTTAAAGATGTGCAGGTCGGTGCGGTATCCTAATGAAATCCCTGCCCACACCATAATGCTTCCGCCTCGGAATGCCTGATGTCCGGGGATGTTTTGGGGCTGATTGCGTGTTCCTTGTTTACTCCATATCCTTATATGCTTTTCATCTGGCTCCAGAGCAAATCTTGACTCATCAGTAAACATGACATTGCCCCAGTCAGACACAGTCCAATTGCCATGTTCCCGGCATCACTTTAATCAGGCCCCTCTTGATTGGACGGATAGAGGAACACAAACTCAAGGTACCCGGGCATACAATCCATTCATATGTAATCTACGGCGTACAGTAGCTGCAAATATAGCCTTACCAATGGACGCTGTAACCATAGATGTCACAAGTGTGGAGGTCGCTCTGCTATTCCGCTTGGCTACATAGCAATATATCGATCTTCCGTGGGGGTTGTAACCCTTGGGCGGCCACCTACTGGCCTTCGGATAACTGTCTGTGTGGTTTGGAATTGTTTCCATAAACGTGAAATTACAGAATGCCGAAGAAAAGAGCAACGTCTGTGATCGACTGTCCTTCAATGCGCCCCACTTCACGTCAGCGCTGAGAATCTTCCGTGCGTTTTCTGGAAGTCATAGAAACACGTATGTCTTGAAAACAAATTGTACGAAAGTTTTAAACACTTTCTATCAGCACTTACACGCAGCTTCTGTAACCCTTGCTTCTTACAAGACTGTCCTTTTTGCATATTTCTTGACACGAAAGCACGATTAGCTGTTACCTAACATATTTGCATCTACCTCTGCAGCGAATTGCATACTCTTCAATTCTGATTGGCTGCCGGAAATTAGCATTGTCCTCTCCGTGCTTAACTTTTGGAAGGGAGTGTATATATAGAGAGAGTTTTTGTCCGGGGCAGCAAAACTGCTACAGCCGGCCCTGTACAGAGCTTGCGGCAGCTAGCAATATATGAACTGGAATTCTTTTACAAAATCTGCGCGCGAGATAAGTTTTGGAAGTATTAAGGGATGATTTTTTCGTCTGCATTGGAAAAATTTGGAGAAAAAAATGTTCCCCTCTTCCTTTGAGGAGGTGGAAGGCACACCATTTGACTTTCACATCTAGAACAAAAGTCACTCGCAGTGGAAAATCAGCTGCATTGCGCAAATAAGTCTCATTGTTACGAGAAAGGGGAAATTTTTATATCTAACAACCTGCAACCCCCCTCCGGAGTCAATTTCTACAAAACCCGTTCTTAGCCAATCTCTATTCAACAACAGAAGTATTCTAATCAAATTTCAAGTCTGTGGATCTATTAGTTCAAAAACGGGTAATTTTTAGCATTTGCCCCTCCGCTACACTCCTTGAGAGTCAATATCTGTAAAACCATTTCTTTGGGGATCTCTTGCGGTTTAAAGTTTGAAATCTAATTTTGTTCCATAACAACATTTTTTTATATCTACGCCTTCGTAATCTCCCTTGGGAGTCTATTACAATAAAACTCTTTTTAGTTGATCTCTGCTCTACGAGATAAACATGTTTGCCAAATCTCAAGACTGTATCTCTTGTAGTTGAGAAACAACAAAATTTTTTTAAAATGAAATATGTCCCTGTAACATCCCCAAAAGTCGATTTCCGCAAAACCCATTCTTAGTGGATTTCTCAGCAAAGAGAGTCATAGCTGCCAAAAAATTTTAAGTCTGTATTGCTCTAACAGCTCAAAAGAATTTTTTTTATCTATGAAACCCCGTTGGAATCGATCTCTATTTAATAAACATAGCTGCTAAATTTAAAATCTGTACGTTTAATAGCTGAAAAAAGGTAATTTCTTTTTCTAACGCCCCCTTTGGATATCGATTTCCGCAAATCCCGTGACATCGAATCTGCTTGACAAAATAAGCATGTTTGCCAAGTTTCAATTCTGTTGGTCTAATATTTCAAAAACGAGAAATTTTGTCTTTTACGCTCCCCCTTCGGATATGAACTTTCGTAAAACCCGATCTTAGCGGATATCTACTCAAAAAAAAACTTTTTAAAAAACAAGCTTTTATTTAAATGCGCTAAAATGATTGAAATAAACTTTACCTTTGAAATTTTTATACTATCAACTTATAGCATTACACAATTTATGACATAAAAGCTTGTCGCAAGATTTAAGTACTCGTATTTGCCTAGTTTGAAAATTTTAAAAATTAAAATCAATCAGATCAAGTTCTTTTTAATTTACTTGTTTATCAACACAGGTAAATTTCGCGACAAGCTTTTATTGTTATGAGTTGATAGTAAAAGTTTATTTTATTATTTTTAGCGCATTTAAATAAAAGCTTGTTTTTAAAAAAGTTTTTTTACTTTTTAGTTATCGCTTGACATGTCTGCCCATCTCATTCAACGCATCATTGTTGTAAGGTCGTCTGCCGGTTAATTTCGCTCAGGGGTACTCAATCTTTTTCCCGCCGGCTATTTCACTCGGGCCCCGCAACAAGAGGATAATGGGGGAGGACCAAAACAACATTGAACAAAGCAAAATTAATCAAAATATATTAAAACTTTTTAATTTTTACTTTAATACTGTATTAAAGACGAAACACACACACACACACAAAATTTTAATTCGTAATTTTAAACCAATTTTTCAATCTTTACACGAATCAATTTTTCAATCTTTTTTTTCTGTTTGTAGAATAGTACTAATGGGTAGTACTATTCTACAAACAGAAAAAAAAAATCCATGCGATTATCTTTATAAAAGATGAAGTTATTAAATGTTTAATTAAAAAAATTGAGTATTTTTTGAAAAATCGTAAAAAAAAAGTTTTTGACATTTTATTTTTAAATGCCTGATTCTAAAAGAGAAAAGCATGAACTTTTTTAGTGTAGAATATAGATTCATTAACACGAAGAAAAATTCATTTGGAATGATTTAGAAATCATTTTCATGAAAATGCATCGATTTTGACTCATTTTAGAAAAGATCGTTAAAAATAGAAAATACCATTATTTTATTAAAAGAATTGTACCGTATCGTGGCGAAATAATTGATCTTTCCGATTCCGTAATTATTTTTTGTCTGACTTTCAGAAAAAGAATTAGATGTCTTTTTTAAAAACGTCGAAAAAAAATCGGAACTCCTTTAATTTCAATCCGAAAAGCTGCTCGGCGGGATAAAAAGCCAACACGGGTAAAACAATTATGCGTTTTAAGTTTTTTAATTAATATCTTTTTAATTAATTTCAATATCGGAATATAAATGGTCAAAACATGCATTGTCATCCAAACTAAACGTGTATACAAAATTTCAGCTCAATCGATTAAAGACATCAGCTTCAAATTTAAGTTGCAAGATTCCACCCAAACAAATTGCATTGCAAATTAAATAAAAGCTTTTAAAAAAGTAATATGCCTGCAAAAATTTCAAATCTAACAATTCTGTAGATGTCATGATGAGTAAGTGTGAGTCACTTTTCCCCTTCATATAAAGAGAGACATGGAATGTGATTTTTTTTTTCAGATATTAAATCAATTCTGAAAAAAAGGCAGTTTAGCAAACAACCATTTAAAAAAAAACGTAAATAGTGTATAAAAATGAAAAAAAAATTAACTTTTTTTTCTTTACTTCAAATATTTATAGTTCTTGGATAACAAGGAACAAAACCACACTCTTTATTAAATTTTGTTATTTTTGTATTTATAAATCTGAAAAAAAAATTCATTAAAAAAAAATATTTTGGAGATTCTTCACATAAATCCATTACAAATTTATAATCAAAACTTCCTATCAGAATAGCCATTAAAAATGTAAAGAAGCATTTATTATTTTTAGGCAACTATGTAGCCTTAATTAAAGGATATCTTGCTTTAAGTTTATTTATTGCATAATGATTTACCACTAAAAATGTATTTTCTTGAAAAATTATCGAAAATTTTATTTCAATTTATAAAATAGGTTGATGTGCACATACTACAGAATGACAACAAAATGAACCCCAACCCCCATTGTACTCAATAAATTTACTACAGTATTATGAAAGCCAATTTTTATATAGAGTATATTTTTGTGTAATAAGTGTTACATCTTAAAATAGTGTAAATCATTTATATCTGGATGTTTAATTATTTTCCGTTGTATTTATTTTATGAACAAAATTTTAATATTTGCAAGCAACGCCGTTCCTAACATAAAAATGGCATTTCAATGGAAACTTGGTGATACATCCAAGTTGGCGTCATTTTTGGCGACTTGGGAATCGTGTTGGCGACCATATAGATGCTTCTGGAAATCACTGGAGAAATCTATAATATCACGATGTATGACAAAAGCAGATATTTCGAGAAAGCACTGGAAGGTAGCCCCCCCCCAAATTGTTCTTGGTACTCCTCTTCAGTTAAATTCAACTTTTTACGACACATTTTTACTAACTATTCCTTATGTATAAATAAATTTATTACAACATCACAAAAAACTTATTACAAATTGAAATGGATTAACAATATAGTCACAAGTTTTATAACATCTTCCAGAACAGTAAAATACACTCTGTCGCAAAAAATATATGCATCCAGAAGAAATTGAGCTACATTCACGAAATTTGGTATGCATGTAGTGTATATGAAAATAAACAAATGATTAAAAATTCAGAACAAAATATCATTTTATTAAGCGGTTACAGCTTGCAAAAGGTTAAAAATTAGTAAGTAGTAAAGCCACCTCAGGCAGCTATACAAGCCGAAATTCGGCGTGGCATCGATTCAATTAGATCACTTATGACCCCCTGTGGAAGATCCTGCCATAGTCTTTGCATCTGCGCAGTTAATTCTCCTGTATCTCGGGACGGCTGCAGTTGCCTTCCCAGCGCGTCCCAGACATGCTCTATTGGCGAAAGATCTGGTGACCTGGCAGGCCATGGTAGGACGTCATATCCTTGAAGACATTGTTGGGAGAGTCGCGCAGTATGTGGACGAGCATTATCCTGTTGATAAATGGCACCTGGGCGACTTGATAGCATGGGTAGCACAATCGGCGTTAAAATATCGTCCACGTATCTGCGAGCTGTCAAAGTGCCTTGAAGGACCACTAAAGATGATCGTGTGTCCCAAGAAATTGCTCCCCACACTGTCGCACCTTGTGAAATTGCTGTATGCCGCTCGACAATAAATGCCGGATCGGACCGCTGGCCGGTGCGCCTCCAGACACGTGTGCGGTGGTCATCAGCACTGAGACTGAATCGGGATTCATCACTGAAGATGACACATCTCCAGTCTGTCACACTCCAAGTTGCCCGAGGTCGGCAAAAATCCAGTCGACACTGCCTATGATGTGGGGTCAGTGGTAAGCGTCTTAGCGGACGTCGGCTCCTCAAGCCAACTTCGGTCAGTCGTCTCCTTATGGTTTCTCTTGATGGCACTGGATGTCTGGAAGGAGGTAAGTGGCGTTGAATCGATGCTAGCGACGTTGTTGGTGCCGAAGTGGCCACTCTTCTGATTGCACGATCCTCGCGATCATTTGTGTTCCTGGGACGTCCTGACCCTCCGCGACGGTACACTCTACCTTCTGTGATCCACTGTTGCTAACACCGAGCAACTACCATATCGCTCCGACCGAGGTGGCGGCCGATACGTCTATTCGACCAACCTGCTTCTCTGAGGCCTATTATACGGCCCCTATCAAAGTCCGTCAGCTGCTCGTACTGCCGCCGGTTACGTCTTAGAGGCATCCTAAGTCTCAATATCGTCTATCAAAGTCATCAGATTCGTTTGGATAGCCGTACGGCGCTCGTACTCATGCTTTTAAACTCTCCCAGTTGCGCAACTAATATGCGCATAGCACACTTAGACTTGTCTCATTGGCTTCGAAATTTTAATCATTTGCATATCTCTTACCAGACTACATTCTTGCCGAGTTTCGTGATTGTAGCTTGATTTCTTCTGGGTGCATATATTTTTTTGCGACACAGTGTATTTTCAATGGTTTCAGATATAGGTCTTTTTTTTTATTATTATTCACATATAAAATAACACAATTTAACAAGGAAAACGTTTTACTTAAATATTAAATAAGAATTGAAAGTAGAAACAGCGTTAAAGCTCATTTTATTTTTCTTATTATTTACAACATTTGATGCCATATCAAGAGTACATCAACTTAAGTTAATTCTTAACTGCTTATTAAACTTTCCTTCGTAATTTCGATAAGTGGTTTATTATCACAAATGTAAAATAATTTATCCAGAATAAACCAAATTGTCATCTTTAAGAAAAGCACACTCACATAGATAATATACAAATACAGGAACTATACTGAATATTTTTACAATACTAACAGCAACCTTGATTATTTATAAAATCTGTTGATGCCACAATAAATTGAATCAATGTAAAATAATTAAAAAAGATTCAACAATATTTTTTAAAAAATTCTATACAAATCGCAGAAAAATTAACAAATCAATATCAATTATTTTTTCAATTTGCATTTTACTATACAGATTTTATAATTGATAACTGTGTGTTTAATATAAAAGTTTTTAGGTTATATATATATATATATATATATATATAATTTAAAAAAATTTAAAAAGAGATAAAGAATTTACGACAAATAACTAAGATATTTTTATATCACATGTTTAAAAGCATTTTATTATTCAAAAAAAAAAATATTTAATACATAAATCAATGTTTGATCAAAGTAATATAAGTGGATTTAAACCATGCTATTCTTTTCTCAAAAGCAAAAAGATAATTTTATTCACTTCCTATTTTAAAATGTACAATGGAATCAATTTACTTCTATTTACAGTATCATTCCAGCAAGATGTAGAATCCAAACTAAATGTATAATTAACAGAGATACTTTGTACAGTTTCAAAAATATTTATTTGAAAAACAGAGAAAAAAAATAGTTAAGAATTTAAAAGAAAATTTCAATTATGAATTTCTCTAAACAATTTTTTGATACAATTCTGAACAAAAATTCAATACTACGAGTATTTCAATCTCCTTTACACATTCAACTTGTCTTAATACCAAATAAGATATGTCAAATTATAATAAATTAAATCACTTTTAGGATGAAGAATCCTATAATAATGAAATATCCAAGTATACAATGAAACATAGTTAACAATGGGGTACACAAAATAAACATAAACTGTACAACAATAAACTAAGCATTTAAAAAAAAAATTAAGAGTCTGTTTTAAAAAATCATATTACATTTTCAATAAAATATCACTGGTACTTTAAATTACACATAACATAATGATTTAGAAATAAAATAATCTATAGAATACTTTAATAATCAACAACCCATTCATTTTCTGTAATAAATGCATCTACAACTTCTTTCAATGCAAGGTTTGGAATCAATTGCTCTTGGACTAAAGGTGTTCTTGTAACTGGATCAAAGTGACCCACTCTCTATAAGGGAGAAATCAGAAAACACTCATGTAATGAATGAAAGAGATTAAGTTAATTAATGGTAATCATTTTCCAAAATAAAGACTTCTAGTGAAATAATGAAGGCTAATTAATAGTAAGCTACTTCTAACAGGTACTCACATTATATAAAGTGGAAAAGTACCTATATGTAATTGTTCACCACTAAGATAACTGATGTTGGTTTTTAACCTCGTCGGGATGAACGTCCCACATCCACACCCGCATGAAACACCGTTAGCTACTGAACGGCTCGTATCCGAGCCAGCGTGTTTCTCCCTCCACAGGCCGAACCACTCGTATACACGCCATGCACATGGAGCATTTTGTAAGCTCAGTCTTTTGGCAATAGATGGCATTCTATGTCCATCAGATTTGAGATAATGTAGACCTGACCTTCTACTCAAAATGAGAGAAATATTACTCAAATAAACATAGTTTTTGTTTTATAAACATGAGGGGAAAGTAATGTTTCCAAATTGAATTCTTTATGACTGTTCTTGAAATGAACATGTGGTTTTTGTTTATAGTGAAGATGAGAGATTTATTTTTGCAAAAGCATTTGATTTGGGTTTGTAGTCTATTTTTTAATGGATAATTAGATCTGGAAGAAAAAATTTATCTTTTTTTTTTCTTATGCTTTTACAAAGTCAATTTCTACAAATGCTGTCAATAAAATGTTTAAAAACTTGTACTTAAACAGAAAGTGACTGAAGTAAATAAAGTATATTAATATGAAATATATAAATCATATGGCCTAATATAATATACACAATAATATTGAACGTGTTTATATTTCGGTATTCTTAAGGATTTAGGTTTAAACACACAAAACTCCTCCGGCCTGTAAGTGACACTTGCAACAGAAACCTCCGGCCGCAGTGGTATGCACGTGCTTGCATCCTTCATCCCAAAAGGGTTAAAAGTTCCAACTCTCAAAGCAATTTGAAATGAACACAAATTTAAATTAGTTTACATAATCCTGCATTTAACCCTTCTTACATTCCTGCTATGTCTCCTTACATCTCTTTATTTATTAATGTTAATATTTTAAAAGTAGAACAAATATAATATCCAGAGCTGTACATAATATTAAACTTTTTATATGAGTTATATGCAAATTATTCTGCATTAAAACTAAAAATATTTGAAGATCAGATCAAATTACAGTCACTTTTTCAATTCCTACTATTAGCTCACACTCTCTATATATTTATTTATTTATCTTGATGGAATTTTCAATCATTAATAAAATACATTTTGAAGTGCTCAATTGAGCTAAAATTTGATATACAGGATTATTTTGGATGACAATACAATAATTTAATTATAATTAATTAATTATTTAAAGAATTACAAATATAGCCAAGTTGGCATAATTTATGGCGACTTGTGTTAAAACTTGAAAAGGTTTTTTTCTCACATTTTAAAAAGCATTCAGTTGAACTGAATGACAATACGATACTTTAATGTGATAATGAATAAAAATGAATTGCCACTTAATGTTGTGATTCTGTCAGATGTATATACATATTTATATTAATTGTAACTATTTAATAAAAAGTAGCTCAAATAAAATTTTTCTTTGTTGATCTAAGTAGGAATTGACTTAAAAAAAGTTTTTTTATATTACTTGTTTTACGGATACATCAGTTTAATATGAAATAAATTATATTTGAATTAAAAACGGAAAATTTTAAAAATTACTTGTAGCAAAACACTCTTTTGCAGTTCTAAATTATATATTTTAATGATTTTTTTATGTAAATTGCTAATATTCTTAAGATTGTAAGTTCTTTTTTTAAAACTATATACATATCACAAAGAAAACTATTTTCTTACTGTGCAATAAAAAATGTTCAATAAATACATTTCCATCTTTTTTTCTTTAATTCCTAAATTGTATTCTGCAAGAAACATTACTATATCCTAACACACACATTTGGCCTCTCTTATTCTAACTAAACATTTTCATTCCCTTTATAAAAATTAATTTTAAAAAAAAACTACTTTTCATACAGTTTTTTGTAAAATCAAAATATTTAAATAACTACTAGGAAGCATTTTCATCCTTAAAATAAAAATAATAACCCTTAAAAATTTTAAAACACACACACAATTTTTTTCCAGATTTAAAATATGTATTACATTCAGCATTTAAATCATACCTGAAGATGTTCTTCTATATCTTTCCTGTCATATGTTATCCCACTTGGTGTAATTACAGGTTCTCTCATTATATCAAAACTAATTTTTCCACATAAGTAATCTGGGACATCTCTTTTCTACAAATATAAAAAAATAACAAAGATCATTAGTCTTAGGTCTAATCCTGTAAATTAAAAAATACTGCATAGAAGTAAAATAATAATTTTGCTTTACCATATAAGTTATCACAATACTAGTTTGTAATTCAAAATGATACTGCAGGATAAAAAACATTTAGTAGAAAAATGAGACATATGCATTTTTAATTTATATATAAATCGTTAGATTTATAACACACTCTAGAACAGGAGTCGGCAACCTTGTAGCTGCGGAGTGCTAAACCAATTTACTAAAATGATTCATGATGTCACACAGTTGGACATTTTTAAAACAACTCATTTTCCACAGCAATGCATGCAGAGTTAGAGAATACAGTCAGGAATACAGACTTATCTAATATATATTATAAATGCGAAAGTTTGTGAGGATGTTTGTGGGTCTTTCACGCAAAAACAACTAAATGGATTTTAATGAAACTTTACAGTAATATAGCTTATACATCAGAATAGCACATAGGCTATAATTCATAGCATAGACTATAATTTATAAAGATTTGAGAAAAGTGTCAAAAATATAACGATATTTGTCAAGTAAGTAGGAAAAAATTCTGTCTTCTGCTAGCAATTCTGACATGCGCTGCAAAAAAAAACCACGTCAGCATATATCTATCTTTTGTTTGAGAAAGAACTCTTTTTGTTTTGGATACGCAAGGTGCTCGCTTCTAATTGTTTCCTCTCATCAGCATAATGCCTATTTTTTTTATTTCAGAATCAAACGAAGTTTTGAAGGGAGAGGTTGTTATAAATCTCTCTTTATTTTAATGTTTTTTTATGATTTTATTATGCACATTTGGTAGTAAGAAATTGATCTTTTCTCCAAATAAATGCTTTTATCAGTTCTGATACTTAAAGTAAATAAACTTTCTCTTTCACACTGCATCATTTGGACAAATTTTCAAAATTTGTTTGTGGTTAGTAGTTAATTATAACGCTATAATTTTAATTGAATAGGCCGATATAATTATTTTTACACTTAAAAACACAATAACTACTGTACTGTATTTTTGGGAGTGTGAGAGTGAGTGAATATTAATGTCGCACTGTTCAGCTACACAAGGGCTTTTGGCAACGGATCACGTAATTTTGAACCATGCCCTCTTCTCCTAACTACCACACTACACCAACTTAGAAGGAATATTCCACCAATACTAAGCAGGAATATTCTTTGAAATCCACTCTTCCAAGATATATGGCAGCACGGGTTCTATGATGAGTATTTTAGCAGAAAAAATAGTTTTTCAAAATTTAAGTGTCTTATGTTTTTGTATGTTAATGAAGACCTTAGAAAATGATTTGACTACTTATTTTAAGTGAACGGTATATATAATTAATTTTACAGTGGAATACCTTTAATTAATTTATTAGCTCTAACGGATTAAATTTTCCAAAGTGGAGTATTTTGTTTATGTATATCCCTTAATTTTAAATGTAATGATAAAAAAAAAATATTGTATGAAAAAAACTGCAGTAAATCATAATGCAGTTGGATAAAGTATTAACGTGCATCGCTCCCCTACACGACGGGTCTTACAAAGCTCTAATAAAGCTCGAGTTATAAAAGTAGCTAGGCATTTACCAACTTGACTCTATCGTTAACATTTCGCTATGTTTTTCATTGAATCGTAATTATAATTTAAGAAACGGCGTTGCTTGTGAATATTACAATTTTAACATAAAATAAATACTACAGAAAGTAATATTAATGTATTATACTTTCAGATAAAAATTATTTACACTATTTTAAGCGTTCATTACACAAAACTTTTAACAATGTGTTACTTTTGCTGAGCAGAGATCAGCTTAGGAAGGTATTTTCAAAAATCGACCCTCAAGAGTGTTACGGGGAGTTATAAATAAAAAAAACCCTTTTTATCAGCTATTAGATCTACATACTTAAAATTTAACAAAGGTGTTTTATTTCTCTCTTTTCTTTTTGTTTAGCTGAGCTACGCAAAGAGCTTTTTTTGTTTAATTTGCAATTCACATAAAATTAACTCATTAAAAACTTCTTTATCCTTCAATCTGAGTTTAATTTTTCAGTTCACCCATGCGAAGAACGGGTATACCAGCTAGTAATTTAATATATTAATTATGCCTCATTCAAAGATATTTAACAAAACAAAAATAAACAAAATTTCTATCTGTTAAATATTTGCAATTACAAAATAAAAAGAGCAATTATGAAATTACATTCAGTCACACTTTAGGTTTGTTTCCCATTGTTTAAAAAAATGTAACTTGTTTTTATACCCAGTAACAATTCTTTTTATAACTTAACATTTCTTATCAGAATTCTTAAATGTAGATTGATGTTTAGTTTCAAAATGTCTTTGTACACTTAAAGTGTGACATATGACACTTTGAGACGTATCCCACATACAGTATAATCTTTTTGCTGTATGAATCCACATACATTATTCCAACAGTTTTGAAAACTGTGTACATCAAGCTTTCTTTATTTTTAGTGGTATTGATTAAATATATAAAAATGAATTGTCACAATTAGAAAAATAAAATACAAGTTTTCACAATAAAACCAAGAAAATATTAAGTTTAAAAAAACATATTGTATGAAGTGCATAACTGAATTATACTTCTAACTGAAATCATACTCAGTACTAATATATCAGCATGACAAGCCAAAAGAAAGGAGAGAAAATGTGTCAAACACAGAGAAGAGGGATAAGGGCAATTTAGCTTTAAGGGATGACTTTGTACAGTGGTATAGAGTGCCACTGAGAATTATATCATGTGTCATAGGTTGCTGATGCCTGCTCTTCATGCTTAGAGATATCACAAGATTTTTCACTAACTTGTAATATGCATTTATTTATAACTTTTTGAGGAAGATTTCCAATATTAATAAATTCATATGACATTTGAATAAATAAAATTTCTACATGTTTAAAATTTTTGACCAAGTTAAAATGTATTTGAAGAAGTAGCAGCAAAATTATACAATAAGCTAACAAAGTGTCAATTGCAGAAGTTATCTGTCAAATACCTTACATTTTGATTCTCATTTAAATATTGTTACAG
This sequence comes from Trichonephila clavipes, assembly GCA_019973935.1. Lineage (NCBI taxonomy): Eukaryota > Metazoa > Arthropoda > Arachnida > Araneae > Nephilidae > Trichonephila > Trichonephila clavipes. The sequence goes on from BMAU01021358.1 coordinate 886,536, forward strand.
AAACAGAAATTCAGTCTGTAATAATACTCAAAATGCAATAAAAATACAAACACAATAAAATTTAATTTAAAAAAATTGAAATATAACAAATTTATTGGCAATTTGCAATGGTTTTCAATTTGTTTACATTTCATATGAAATATCTTTCATTGAATGATTACAATTTAAATATCAAAACTAAAAGAGAAACTTTCTTATTACATTTATTTCTCAAATATTTCAAATATAATATGTATGTTAAAAAAATTAAATACCTATATTCAATATTTTAAACCTAGCAAAATTACATGTAACCACTTTTAAGAATTTAAAATTGATTTTCATAATATAATTACAAATATGAGTACTAAGTGCTGAAAATGTCATACCATTCTTCTTTCATCTAATTTATCAAACATACTATTTAAATCTCTTTGATATTGATCCTGCAAAAAGAATAATATTATAAAAATTCTTGTACTCACAAATATATATATTAGGTAGGATTCAAAAATTTGGGGACTGAGATCACCCATTTTAACAAAAAACATAGTTAAAGTTACGTAGTTTGAAATGCATTTGACCATCCCTCCACTCCATGTTCGGGATGGTTTTGACAAAATCACTTGACTAAACTGTGCATGTTGTTATGCAGTTAGTCATGTTTGTTCTGCGGAACTAAGAAATATGAATTTTTTAGAACAAAGCTAGACATTAAATCATGTCACCAACTGGGCAAAACATGGAGCTTTTACAAATGTTTAGAAAAATGTATAGTAATTCTATGATGTCAGGAACACAGGTGTATGAGTCTTAAAAGCATTTCAAAGAGGACGAAAAATCCATCACAGATGAGCATAGTAATCCGTGACTTTCTGGATTTATAATTTGCAAAACAACCAAATATCACTTTTTACCTCAACACATTCATATAGATTGTTGCCAAACCCTTGAGAACATTGTTAAAAGTACTCACTTATCTAAGAGAAGTTGTCAGTGTATTTTAAATGAGGATCCTAAAAACATCTAGTAATTCAGCACAAAGTTCTTTAACCTTTAAGACTTCTGAACAAAAATAACAGATGAAAATATCAGGTAAATTGATTGACATAACCAATAAATATTCAACTTTCTTTAATAACAGGTGATGAGACTTGGAGCTATTTTATTTGATATTCATCTAAAATGTGCTTTCCCAACATGAAAATCAGTCTCCTCACCAAACTTTTTTTTAATTCCAAAAAGACTGCAGCAAAAAGGTCATGATCAAAGTTTTTGAAATTACCATTAAGAATTTGTTTCAAATGTAGGTCAGTGAATAGAGTTATCTACACATGTGCAATTTGAGGGGGTCTAAATCATCCTAAAATGCTTACGATATGAATGAATAGACTATAGTACAATCAACATTATAATGAGAAGACATGGGTTATAAATGGTCCTAGCTTCTCACTTAAACAGAAATTTAAGTACTTTCATATTCCACTTATTTACAGGACTTATTGTACCATATGAGTTTTATTCATTTTTAATTATAAAAAAATTTGCAGGAGCCTTATGGTCTGTAGTAAAATATGACTTCCAAAGATTGTACAAGCACTGGCATAAACGCATTCTTGTTTAAAATAATTATTTTAAGTTTGGTTGTGCATCAGTATTTGAAAAATATTCAAGATAAGAAATTTTACTTCAAGTCATCAAACTTTGGGATCCTTGTCATATCATAATAGAATGATTAGGAAACTGTTTTAAATAACATTTCCACTGCTAAAACACTTTAAACAAATAATAAAATTTTCAAAGGATCAAAGATGTTAGGTTCAGTTTCAATCAAAGAACGAACAAATCAAAGAGAATAACAATCAAAATCAAGCGAAATGAGCCGTGAATTTTGTATAAAAATTAAACAGAGAAATTTTTATTAAAACTAGCAAAATAAATTAATACTCAGTTATATAAATTTAAAAAATTTGTGCTTGGTTTACACCATGCTTTTTTTTTATATTTTTAACTGTTAAAAAAGTTCTTTATCTTCAAAAATGCTAATTTTATATTTTCAGAAATCTGTTTAAAAAATGCAGTTCGAATAAAGAACATCTACTATTCAAAATATTTTTCATTTAAAATCAAAATGAAGCACAATCTAGTCAGTAATTCATACTTCAAATAATCTCAATTTTGCATCATTGAACTTTCAAGTATATTCTTCAAGTTAAATTATATTTAAATAAAAATTTACAATTTTATTCAAGTTATAAAACAGCTCATTAATAAAAAAAATTAAACATTAAAGATAAAGCAATATTACTCACATATTTTTCTGTCAATCTGTTAATTTCATTTTGACTTCGGATACCAATCTCTCGTAATTGAGCAATTTCTCTTTAAGAGATAAAAACAAAATCATATTAATGAGTATTGTCATTGTGTACTTAATAATGCTCATTCATTTATCTACAATAAATTTGAAATAAAAATTATATTATTTGCAATGAAAAGGCAATGTGAGAATTCCCCCTACAATCAATTATACTCTTATAATTACTGCACTTTTCCCTTTCAACTGTTTCTGTTACATACTTAGCGCAGTTGTAGAAGGGTGAGATATGTGTCAGGATTAAAATGTTGAATCAACTCTGTGTTTTGTCAATTATAAGTATTACTTATGAGGTACTTCTTTTAGTGACCCTAGACATGAACTAAAGCACATCAAATTTATGCAGCAGTTACTTTAAAATCAGATAAGATTATTAAAAACTATCACAAAAAATATTAATAAGTTTTTCATAAAATAAATAATGTCAGGTAAAACTTATTAAGTCATTATTAATCACACCTATAGCACATCAAAAAAATAAAAAAACAGTACTTATGAAACTGAAAATAGATAGCAATAAATAAAATATAGATATGAATTAAAAAAATATATAGCAAAAATATATAGAAAATATAGTAAAAACTCTGATATTATATTAAACAAATCTGCAAAATATAGAGAAAAAATAAGTTAAATATTACAATTAAAAATCAAATACTTATTTCAATTACATTTTAGTTTTTCAGTTTTTTTCAAATTTCACTACAGATATTGAAAAATGTCATAGTGGATTTAAAAAACTTATAAAAAAATTTTTTCTTTAAACAATTTACCCACATTTGAATTTATTAAAGGGGGATAAAATATAGAAACAAATCTAATTGAGATTACTTCTCTTTGTCATCCAGTATTAATCTATTCAAATATGACTGTAACTCTATTTCTTGATTAATTCTTTTATCCTCCTGGACTGTCCATCTCTTCTTTTTGGCTATTCTCAACTGGCTGGCAATATCATCCCCAAAATTCAGACGTTGGTCTTTTGCCAAATCGCTTGCTAAAAGCAAAAACAAATTCCTTAACCCATAAATGCATATTGTTGCCAATTGTCTACATCCCAGTTCCACTTAATATTTTTCAAAAACCTGAGTGTTTGCTTTTCCAAACACACATTGATAACCATAGACAAAAAACCATGTGTGAAAAAAAAAACATTATTTTTGGCATGTAAATGATATGTATAACTTAACTCAGTGGCGTAACAGCTCCATGAGGGCCAAGGCCTACTGTGCCCTACTCAGTATACGCAGCCTTGGGCCCTGAGGTGTATGAGCAGATGTTCCGGTCAGGTGGTCAGTCTGATGCAAACCCTCCCAGTGTGAAGTTCCCAAGCAAGCTTGGTACTCATTTTATCAACCCACTGAAGGGATGAATGGCTGAGTTGACCTTGCCCAGCCCGGGGTTTGAACCTCGAACCTGTGGTGTGGAAGTGCAATGCACTAATCACTCAGCAAATGGGCTTTAAGGGTAAAAAACTAATTGAGATATTTTTTTAAGTAATTTTTATGCAGTTACAAACAAGTTCTTAATCATTAAGTATCAACAGACTATTAACACTATTTATTAGAATACAGGTTATCATCATTAGAGTTCTTCTCATTTATTACTGGTAGTAAACACAATTTCTATTCAAAATCTGATTATAAGAAACTATCAATTTGATTATATGAAGCTATTTGTATACATGGCATTATAAACTTAAGATATAAACTGACTGATTATGTTGCAATTTTACTAATGATGATTGAAAACACATTGTGATAACTTCTTGAAAATTTTAACATTTTGCAATTTTGCAGGCAAAAAGGAATTTTTCCCATTTGGGCCATCTTTGCATAACGTTAAAGAATAGGACTTGAAATTAGAAAATTTCTTCATCTAGAAATGTGCTCTAAAATAAATGTTATATTTTGTGATCTTTTTTCCCTTATGAGAGAGGCATGTTTTATAATGCTACTTGGTTTTATCTGATTGCTTCAATCCATTTTATCTGGTACAAAAATGTTACATATTTCATCTCCAATATTTTAAAGCTAAAAGAGCTTGCTCTTTACATATTAAGTGAAAAATTATAAATTTATGAAATATTTTGAAATTTTAAATACTTAGTATTATAAACAGATGTATGAATTATAACATTGCAAAATTTTCATGAAAATTGAGATATGCTTCTGCTTGAAAATGAGTTTCATGTTTATTTCAGGCTCTTTTGCATTTATCTGAGAAAGACAGCTTTACTGTAAATATCTAAAAGAGCAATAGAAGTCAAATGCCATTCATATTTAATAGTTGCATCAAATTGATTCTAAAAATACCAATTTGAATGTGCTTAGGTAACAATAAGAAAGCTAAATGATCTTAGTCATTATGAACAATGAATGAATCAACAATTAGTTAGAGTTTAACTGATATTTGATCACAGAAATAAAATTTAATATTTCCTTCACACTGCTTTGCAAAGAAATGCAGTTAAAAGTACAATACAAATTAAACTGTTCATTGGCAGTTTTAGGGAATATTAGTTGCATTTAAATCATAATAACACAAGTCATTATTGCATTTATATTGCAAATACAAGTTAACACTACAGAAACGAAAAATAAATTACTGTATTGTACAAAAAATATTTTAAATACTGAAAATGTAGAGAAAATTGGAGGAAATATAATAACTGATGGTATATGCAAGTTTTATTTGTAATATATGGATTGATTGTTTTATTAATGTTGCACTTTGTGGCTACACAAGAGCTTTGAGTGACAAACCTTGTAATTTTGAACCATGGTCAAGTGATGAGGACAATACCTGAGCTGGCACCCTACTTTCCCAACTTCCACATCAAGCCATCATGAAGATTTTCAGCCTTGACAAATGACACTCACATAAGCAGCTCTGTAGAGCTTTACAGTGGTACCAGGGATCACACCCATGACTCGATAAAAAAAATGCCGATCATGAGTTTACAACCATGACTACTCAGCTATTAGATTATATGAAAATAAAATAATTAAAAATCAAAATTAGTAATGAAATGAAAAGTATATTAAAGCTGCTGATGGCAAAGATAAAAATTATGTGCCTTGAAGACAGAAATAATTTGAGATCAATTGGTGTTCAAGCTCAAAAACAATAAGATGGCTATCAAAATTTTGGCTTAGAGCTAAGATTCTAAGAAAAATCCAATTTCTAAAGCCAGAACAACATCACAAAAGAATTTGGCACAAAGAAAATATAGTAAATGAACAGAAGACCACTGGAAACATGTTAGTCTGATGACAGCAAAATATCTTAATTTAGAAATGATGGTCAAAAATATGTATAATGTAGAACAGGAGAAAAGAATAATTAAGCCAGCATTCTACTAATGTAAAGATATTGGCATTCGTGTAAATAAACAACGTAGGTTGACTGCATTGATTGAATGTTTATTAACCCTGCATTTTAAAGCAATCTGAGGGCTATTGATTGATGAACATAAATTAGCCATAAGCAACTGAAAGCATTTGGAGTACAAAAAATATATGCATATACAGTCTGTTAACAAAAAACTACTATTTTCTAATGGTAAAAAGAATTTTTTTAACAGGTAGCTTTAAAAACAAAAAGATAGCTTAAATTTTATCAAATAGTATCAATAAAAAATTTTAAAACAAAACAAAGAATTCAAAGTAAAAAATACTACACTTAATAAACACTTATAAAAATTCAAAAAGAATTTAGAAATAAATTTAAAAATGCATTATAAATTATTTTGAAAGAAGATAGATCAAAGGGAAAAGGTATTAACAAAAAATTTCCATACCACGTTGAAGGTATTTAATTGCTTCATCATAATTCTCCAGTGCTATCAAAGACTGGCCATAGAAAAAATGACCTTTGACAGATGAACAGTCCAATTCAAGAGCTCTCCGGCAATCCTGACCAGCTAATTCCCACTGATGCAGCTTTATATAACATAATGCTCGGTTAGTGAAATACTGTGGAATTTGAGGATTTAGAATCTGAAATAAAAATTAAATTTCATTCAGGGAATAATTCACATAATTTGAAAAAATAATTTATACACATAATAATGAATAACCTAATATTTTTTTAAGGCATTAATTTTGGAAAGGAATATTAAATTACACAGGTCTGCGATGAAAAATATATTTAACTAGTGGGTTTAACTATATATTTTTGTGCTGATTATGAGAAAAATAGTGAAAAAATTCCATCACCCCTAGATAAGTCACAAATTTCATCTGAAATTTTCTTATTTTCAGGGGGTTTCAGGTCCAGTATGCATACGATTTTTCAATATTATAGCCTATTTAATTGGTGAATTTAGTCTGAATTATGGATCTTTTATGGTGAATAGGTTACTAAACAATGTATGTTATTTACAAACACAGTTTTATTTTATTTGCTATGACAATGAATCTAAACTCGGAATACCAGTTCCTACTGGAACGAGATATGTCTCATTCTGTCTGCCCCCTCCCCAATCCTACTGGCTGCTAGGCGTCGTGACCTTGGTTGCAGTCAGTGACTCAGTGTGGAGCTAGCCACTGTGGTGTAAACATCAAACAGTTTTGTGCTACGGTATTTAAAAGAAATGGCTACTAGAGGATGTGTTAACTCTCCTAACTGTTTCTGTTATATTTGTGGGTCTTATACCGTCAAGAAGCAACAAAGGAACATTTCTAATTTTGCTCAGAAGGTGTATTTTGCATACTTTGGTATTAAATTAGGGGACCAAGATAAATCTTGGGTGTCCCATGTAGTGTGTTCTGTGTGTGTTGAAGAACTGAGACAATGGTTTCAAGGTAAGAAAAAGTCATTTTTTTTGCAGTACCCATGATTTGAAGAGAGCCTAAAAATCACAGTGATGACTGTTATTTTTGTTCTTGTTCAGTGCAAGGTTTCAATTTAAAAAACAGGAAGGGCCGTGGATAGCCTAGTGGTTAGAGCATCGGACTCCAGACCAGAAGGCCTGGGTTTGATGCCCGATGCCACCAAACACCCTCCGAGTACACACAGAATACATGCTCGTTAAATCAGTGGGTCCATAGTCTTGTGGGCTTAATCACGAGCGCAGGGACTGGAGAATATTTCGCTCCCCTTCAGTTTACATGCAGAAATTGTGGAGGTGGAGATAGAGGTCGTGTCGCCATCTATCGTCCCTTTGGAGAATTTCGCCGAGCTAAATCGTACTGTCACCTGTATGGTGCTCAAGGCCAACAACAGGCGTACCTCTTGCCCATGCCACGATGAATTTCGTGGGCCTCGATCTGACAACGTCAGACAGGTGGCATTAGAAAACAACATTTCATACCCAACCATCATACGTTCAGCTATTCGTTCTGTACCTCATTGACCTGACTTGCCTATTCCTTCACCTCCGGATACACTGGACAATATTTTAGACGATTTAGATCAAATATCACATATTAGTAGTGACAGTGATGATGGCTACGATCCAGGTACAAATGACTCTGAACTTTTCTCTCAATCAGATTTGAATGACTTAGTACGAGATCTGGGCCTCTCAAAGGACACAGCGGAAGTTTTAGGGTCTAGACTTAAAGAAAGACATTTGTTAAAACTCCTGTGTTTCATTTTCGTGGTACTGATTTAGAGAAAAGGAATTTGTCCCTTTTTTTATGCAAGAGGGGGGCCTAGTTTTCTGCAACAATGTACCTGCAATTTTGGAAATGTTCAAAATTATGTATGAATCAGAGGAATGGAGACTTTTTATCAATTCATCAAAAAGGAGTTTGAAAGCTGTACTTCTTCACAATGGTAACCGATATGCTTCTGTGCCTGTTGGACATTCAGTCCATTTGAAAGAATGCTACGAAAATCTTGAGTTTATTCTTAATAAGCTCAGCTACTCTGATCATAAATGGACCATTTGTGGTGATTTGAAAGTTATTTCTATGTTACTAGGTCAACAAAGTGGTTACACAAAGTTTCCATGTTTCCTCTGTGAATGGGATAGCCGTGACAGGAAACAACACTACGTAAAGCAGACGTGGCCAATCAGAAAGGCTTTTATTCCAGGAGTTAAAAATGTTGAAAGACAAAGTTTAGTAGATCCTAAGAAGATGTGGCTTCCACCACTTCATATAAAATTGGGGCTAATGAAACAGTTTGTGAAAGCATTAGACAAAGAAGGAGAGTGTTTCAAGTATCTTTATGAACAGTTTCCTGGTCTATCCGATGCTAAGCTGAAAGAGGGCATCTTTATTGGGCCTGACATAAGAAAACTTTTAAAAGATGAAACTTTTGTCACTAAAATGGAAATGAAAGAAAAAAATGCCTAGAATTTATTTAAACTTGTTGTAACAGGCTTTCTTGGAAACAAAAAAGATGCAAACTACAAAGCTTTGGTTGCTGAATTGTTACAAAACTACAAAATATTGGGCTGCAACATGAGTGTCTAAGTCCATTTCCTCCACTCATATCTGGACTACTTTCCAGAAAATCTTGGGGTTGTAAGTGAGGAACAAGGAGAACAATTCCATCAGGATATAAAAGAAATGGAGCGCAGATACCAAGGTCGTTGGAATGTCAACATGATGGCAGACTACTGTTGGAAGTTAAAACGGGAAAATTCACAAGAACACAGCCGAAAAAGTACTAAAAGAAGCTTCGATGGGAAAAGAAAACGTTTTTACAAAGACTTAATTTTCCTGTATATAATCCGCAGAGCCCTTTTTTTCGAGTAAAAAAAAACATCGTATAATCCGCGGCAATTTTAGCGGCGAATAATCCAAAAAAATATAAATTGCCGATAAGGAGACACATAAAATAAAAAATATAACTAAAAATAGAAGTAAGAAATTGTTCAGAGGACAACATTTATAATAAAACACATCTATTTAAATATGTATCATAATATATTTTGCACGATAATCTCAATAAAACAAAAAAATTCTCTGCTACTGCCATCTATGTTTTAAGTTAAGCAAAACATTGCACGCGGAAAAAATTTTAAAAAATTAAGATCCCCCTTTTACACTTATATACACTTTTAAAATAAAAATATCTTGAATGATGAAAACATTTATTAACAGTTAAAAAAGCCTTCAAAATCTGATTCATCAGATTTGGAAATGAATAAATTTATCAAATCTTCATGTAACACATCCGAGTCACTCGATAGTAAAGACTTCATCGTCAGAGTCATTTTTGACAATAATATTACATTTTCAGAAAGCGTTCTTTACTGTAGTTTCAGCGACGTCATTCCATGCTTTCAGGACCCAGCGGGAGACATTTTCATATGATGCTCGCTTCAATTTTCCCGTTTTTGTATAGTTTTTTTCTCCATCGGACATCCACTGTTCCCATAACTTTCTAACTTTGAATTTGAACGATCTATTAATACCGACATCTAATGGCTGCCAATTTTTGGCAGTCCTCCAGGTATTATGGCAATTTTGCTGACGCGGACTGAGAGCATTTTTTACGTTTTCACTCACATGTGATTTCATAGAGTCCATAATTAAAAATGCCTTTGGACGAAAAAAAGAATTTTTGCGTTTTCTCCAGATAGTCTGCAGCCATGACAACATGATTTGCTCATTCATCCAGCCATTTTCATTTGTACGAATTTCCTCACATTTAGGGAAGTTTTCTTTTGGGAGCGTTTTTCTTTTAAAAATTAACATCGGCGGCAATTTCAAACCATTTGCAGCACAGCATAAAACTACAGTAAATGACGTTCTTTCATTTCCAGTAGTATTTATAGGAATACTACTTGCTCCTTGAACGTCGAAGTCCTGGTAGGTGGAATATCAAATGATAACGGAACTTTGTCCATATATATATATATAATAAAAATCAAATCCTCTGTAAAATTATTTTCAACAATAATTTGCTTGCAAAATCTCAAAAAGTCGTCAGATTTTTTCTCCCAGTCATCAGGTAATTTCTGGCCGACCGTTGAACGACTATGAACAACTAAATTGTTTCTCTTCATAAACCGGTAACACCACGTGGGCCCACCAGAGAACTCGGGCTTTCATTCTGATGCTAACTGTCGAGACAGCTTTTCCATCGTCCCTTTCTTTTAAAATCCATTAATTTATTTCTGCCTCTAATTCTGCCCAGTGAGGTTTTCCACGACGATCGGCCCTTTTACGTCTATCGCAATTTTCGAAGTTAGTCTTGTTCCTTCTCCACAAACGAATATTCAATTCGTCAACGTTGAAAAATCTTGCAGTTCCTCGATTTCCGACTTCGTTAGCCTTCTCTACAGCGTTTAATTTGAAGTCTGCAGTATAGCTAACACACTTACGCTTCATCATGATAAAAACTTTCAAAGGATGCAACACCTCTAGTCAAGACAAAGTTGTAAATGACGCCAGCGACTTGTAACCGCTATTTCCTTCCGAGGAACCGAATTTGTTCTTGAAAGTAATTGGACAAAAACTAATTATGGCCGTAATACATCAGCCGAATTGTGAAAGCGCCATCTATTATTTATTTTATAAAACATAAACAGCATTTCTTTCAAAACTTTGTTAACTTTTCTGATGGAGAATGTTTTTTCTCAGATAATCCGCGGCGGCGTATAATCCACACAACGAAATTTGAAACTTTTTTAACACATAATCCGCGGATTATATACTGGAAAATACGGTGTAATAGCATTTTCAACACATGTGTAACTATTATTCTTATTTAAGCTATTTATCTTTGTTTTTCCTTTCTTTTAGTTTATGTTAAAATAAAAACAAATCCAAAATTTTCGTTTTTTGTACTTTTTTCAAATATTTTACCTTTATTTTGTAGGCAAGCCTTACATGATAGAAAAAAAACCCATGTCATTTTTTAAATCAGTGCAAATAACTAAATAAAGATTAGTTAATAAAACCAAAACAATTTTAAAAAATGGTTTTTTTTGCAGACCTGTGTTATTTATAAAATAAATTATTACTAGCAAAAATAAATTCAGTTAATACATTTCCTCCTCATAAACTTTGAATTATAATCCCTTGAAGAATATTATAAAAGTATATATAGATAATCAAGAGATCAAATTTATCAGCAATATGAAATGAAAACATTTGGATAATATCAAAGGCAACTAAAATCACCAAAGTAAAGAATTTTATTGAGAATGAGAAAGCAAGCACAACACATGTGTTAACACAGAAGCAAAAATCAAAAATCTTATATGACATAGCCATTACTATCACTTTTAAATTATATTCCTTTTGTCTTTTGCATAAAAAAAATGTTGCTTAAAGCACTGTCAAATATGCATGTGACTTTTTTTTTAAAGAAAAAATTAATCACTTCTATCATTTTACATTTATTTTTAAAAGTAAAAATAAGTTCTCAGCATGGTGTAAATCTATTGAATAAAGGATAAGATAGCCAGTTTTTTTTTATATATATAATACAAGTAGATATATTGCTAATTTGACAAAGTGATACCAGACATTTTCAATTTTTTGGTGTTACGATGACTATGTTGATTTTTGCTATGTTTTGCGCACACACACAAATTTAAACAGCCATTTGCAACAATATTTTAACTAAATCATAATAATAATAAATCTAAGCTAGTTAGAATGCATGTTTTATTATAATAGTTTCAATTATTGCAAAACAGTACAAGTGTGAAAAATCCAACAAGGACAGATATGCAAGAGATGAGTTCCTTCACAGTTTTCAAAAAGTGTTATCAAAATTCATTCAAATTCATTTGGAAAAAAAAAATAATGCTGGTCATTAGTGATAAAATGATTGCTCTCAAACACCACATTTGGCAATTAGTTACTAATTTTCAATTACATAAAAGAAATACTAAGAATAACATTAAAAACCAACTCTTTACTGCAATATCTAGCACAGGATTTCATTTACATAAGTCCACATGGTTAGATTTCAGGACAAAAATAACAAAAGAAAAGAAATCAGATGTCTAATAATTTAAAGCAATAACAAAGTATTACCTTCAGCAAAAAATCTCTTAACGAATAAAAATACAATCTAACCAAATTTATATCCTTCTCTCATTCAAACTTCTATTAATTAAAAAAAAATCTAATTTATAGATAGCAACTTTTGGAAAACAAATATCTAGTAAACAAGAGCGGTACTTGCATATTATCACAACAATGCCCACGTTCAAGATAACTTTCCAAGTTAGCAATCCCAATTCACAAGTGTCATATACTCTGAATTGGCACCCACACGCTTTGTTTCATACAATGTCGTCAATACAGTTGCGATAATACATAAGTACCGCAAGAGTAAATGTTTTGAGTTTTGATTACATGAATTTTTAATATTTTAGGTACTTACATGTTATCGCAACTTTATTGGTGACATTATATGAAATGAAGCACATGGTTGCCAATTCAGTGCATATAACACATGCGAAATTGGGTTGCCAATTTGACGAGTTATCTTGAACGTTAGCATTGCTGAGATAAAATGTACGTAACTATTTTTTTAAATGCTTATTTACAAATTCAGATATTTAATTCTTTCATTAGGATTCAATACACTTAACTTTATTTCATATTTATCTGAAAGATTAGTTCATAGTTGAAATCAATGCTTTAAGAGAGATAAAACTGTTGTTGTTGTTGTGGTGGCTAATGCCATCTGTCTGACATAGTCAGAACGAGGCCCAAGAAATTCATCGTGGCATGGGCAAGAGGTACGCCTGTCGTTGGCCTTGAGCACCATACAGGTGACAGTGCGATTTAAGCTCGGAGAAACTCCCCGAAGGGACGATAGATGGCGACACCACCTCTATCTCCACCTCCACAATTTCTGCAAGTGAACTGAAGGGGAGGGAAATATTCTCTAGTTCCTGTGCTCGTGAATAAGCTCACAAGACTACGGACCCACTGATTTAACGAGCACGTACTCCGTGTGCCCTTGGAGGGTATTTGGTGACATCGAGCATCGAACCCAGGCCTTCCGGTCTGGAGTCCGATGCTCTAGCCACTAGGCTACCCACGGCCCCTGAGACTAAATTGCATATATTCATTCAGTTATGAATAGAAACTGATTAAGGCTTTGGAAATAAATCTTTGGATAAAAGTTCAAATATAAATGTTATTTAAGCAAAAAATAACAAATAAAGAGAGATTAAAATAATCAGTCTTACTTAAATAATTAATTATTCATATGCGTTGAGACAATTTTAAAACTGCAGATGAAATTCAAAATAAAATCTTAATTTAATGTTTAGAGGAAAAAGGGAAAAAGTATTCCCAACAGCTTATTTTTCAATATTGGAACTGTAACCAACATGATAACAATAATTTACTAAGTTAGCTATAAATAAGGAGGTGCACTGAAACAAGATCCAACAAAAATACTACTTTCATACAGAATTACTAATCATCACCCTTGATGCCAATCAACCTGTTCTTCAAAAGGGGATAATCATCTTTTTTATTCAATACTATCTTACAAGTAACCTAATTAAAAGAATAATCTTGACACAAAATGAGAAACAAATCTTATGCAAATTTTAAGCATCTTAACAATTGTTATTTAGTTTTTTGCTACCATCAACACTGATTCTTTCCCTAGAGCATTAAATAAATATTGATTAAACATTCATTGGATGTATTTCAAAATATTCTCAAAATATAGTTTAATTGTACCTTTGACACAGAATTTAAACAAAACATAAAACAGATAAAAGCTTTTCATATAGATTTTAATTTAAAAATCACAAAATAAATTTTTAAAAGAACAAGAGAACTCCTGATTTCAACTAAGTCAAGAATTCTCCAGTTTTTTTAATACATGCATATGATTTATTTTTAATGGAAGTAAAAAAAATTAGCAAATTTTGATTAAATGAAAAACATGAAGGATCTGCAGTGGAAGCACTAAATGCAACAAATGCATTTTCTTTTGTAAGTATGAATGATTGAATATGAGTATAATTAATCAGAACTCATTTCACTATTTATTTCAACAAATTAATAAAATACCATGATCGGAACACACTAAAGTATATCTTAATGTATACATCGTTAAAAAAAAGTGTGGAAAAACAATATCAAGCATAATAATAATCTAAAATGTTATTTTATTCTTACTATCGCTTTGCTATAACATGAAATAGCATCCTCGAATTTTCTAGCACTGAACAACTTGTTTCCTTGCTCTTTAAGTTCAGTCGATGACATGTCGTGCTTCATAGTTACAAACTTTAGAAGAAAAGAATATCACGAAAAACATTATGCGTATTCATTAATAAGTAGCTGAATCGATAACAATTCTCAAAACATACGGGAATTAAATAACAAGGCTGACGCGCAAATGAAATCACCTCAAAACATCGAGAATCTAACACGATGGATAAACTGTTTACAATTTGTAAGCAGTTATGTTGGGTATGAATGATTTCATTAGCTTCGTATAAATGATAAAAAAAAATATTTCTTAAGGAAAATGAAGCCCAATAAATAACAAAAATTTTTTTAATAATTAATAAATTAGCCAGTACATTTTTACTTTTAGAAAATTGATTAAAAAAATTAACATATTTTAAACTACTCAACTCTATATTAAAATGAATGTTGAACTGAAAGCAGAACCGAGACAAACGCATCAGATGAGTAAAACCGGATACAGAAAATGTAATGCTTGCGGTACGCGAAATAGATACAGCTTATTTTGACATATTTAGCCATTTATAAATAACTGGCTCTTCTTACTAAAACGCTCTCTTTGAAATCTATGCCAGATATTCCAATGTATTGAATCTAATAGCTATATACATTTATAACGTAACTACTGTGAACAATTTCAGCTCTCAATTAAAAATTAGCTCAAATTTTAACTGAAAACTTCCTAAGAATACCAATAATAAAAATTCAGATATCATACAATTGATGAAAAAGTAGCACTTAGAAGAAACAGTCGGATTGAGATGACATTTGAAAGTAAATTTGTTCTTACCAACAAGCGTAAAACTGAGCGGAGGTATGACAAAAATGTTTGGTCAGGGTACAGAATCATTATCAATCTCAATAAGATGTTAAACCACTTTTATTTCTAATTCATTCTGGCACATGTCATGACTTGGAGCTTTGGCATGCAGATCGCGCAAATTTAAAACAAAAATAAATAAGTTTAATAAATTCTTAGATAACACAAATACAAAATCCCCAATCGAAGTTATTTTCATGTGGAAGGTTTCATAAAATCTAACAAGTAGTGTGTGCCGACTCGAAGATTATTTTTCTTCTCCAAAATTTCCTCGTGGCAAGCTAATAATTTTTTCATTCCTTGTTTTGTTGAAAAGAACGCGCTTTTCATTGGAGTCTGTATTTTCTAAAATTTATAACCAGAGGTGGATTAAGCGGGTGGTGGACCTGGCAGCCGTCAGGGAGCCCAAACGCCATCGGGTGCCCCAAGCTTGAGAGATCCCATTTATAAATTCAACGTGCAACAAAAAGATCTTGAGCTGATATTGCAACCCGTATTTGAGTCGTGTAGCAGCCCTAGTCAGTGGCGCACACAGGAATTTTTCAGGGGGGTCCGGGGTCGAAAGCTCATCATTCTTGTATCATGCTCCTTTTGATTTTGTCGATTTTGGGGAACAAAACACAGTACAAAACTAATTTTTGAGTAAATAATTAGCATTGATTAATAAAATTAATCATTAATAACAAGTAATTGATTAAATTTTACATACTATATACTTAGAATTATAATCAATTGGAAAAAAATCAAGGGCTTTGGGGGGTTCTGGACCCCCAGGACCCCCTTGTGTGCGCCACTTGCCCTAGCCATCATTTTTCGGTGTATCTGCACAAATTTGTCGCAAACGTTTTTTTTCTTTTTGCCCAGTTACGATTTTCAAAGTTACGATTTTTACGTTCCGATGTGTTCGCTTGCGGGTGGTAGACGGGGATAAGGTCTTGCGTAATCTCTAGCAAGTCACAAGTTAGCTGCATGACAGCACTTATGAACTGTGGCCCGTTGTCACTTATTAGTCTTCGCGGAAGACCATATCGTAGGAGTACTTCTTCGATAAGTGTTTTGGCACAATTTTCAGCAGTGGCTTCAGCAAGAGCAAAGAGTTCAACCCATTTGATGCTTGTATCTTCTACAATAAAGATCCACTTCTTGACAGTGGGAGTTTCCTGAAGAGGGCCAAAAAGATCAACGGCCAGCGTCTCGAACCTTTGTGCGTAGGCGGGTGTTCTCAAGAGTCCTGCTGGTTTTTGGTTTATAACGATTGCATTAAGGACAAGTCTTGATGTACTCATGAACTTTTTCATACCTTGAAAATAGTATCTGGATGATATCTTCTTGTAAGTGTTCTCTAAACCATAATGACCAGCTGTCGGGGCATCGTGATATTCTTGGATTCTTTCTCGTTCTTGTGCAGGAACTACAAGTTGAGCTTCTTCTTCACTCTCAGGTGAATACCTATATAAGATACCCTGGTTCATTAAGTATCCCCGACTGATGTAGTTGGCAAAGTTTTCGTCTTTGTCCATACTCTCAAAGCAGTCAATGATTTTCTTCAGTTCTTCGTCTTCCAGCTGTCCCTTTCGAATATCACTGGACTTCTTGGATGGCATGTCAACAGTGATGGCACACACATCAGAGGCTGCGCCTTCAGTGTAAGAGGGTCTTGACAGCATATCAGCTACTACATTAGCTTTTCCTGGGGTGTAATCAATCTTCAGGTTGAAGGACTGAATTTTCAAGGCCCATCTTGCCAGACGACCAGAAGGTGACTTTATACTTAACAGCCATTTGAGTGGTTGATGATCTGATGCGAGGAAGATTTGTTGATTTTCTACGTAACCTCTAAACTTCTCTAAAGCCCACACTACTGCCAAGGCTTCCCGCTCGGTTGTGGAGTAGTTTCGCTCTGCTGGGATCATCAGTCGACTTGCATACTCGATGACATGTTCATCGGGGCCACTTCCTTGAAGAAGGACTGCTCCCAAAGCATAACTACTTGCGTCGGTATGAATGGTGAAAGGTTTTGATCCGTCAGCTTGCTTCAGTATAGGAGGAGTCATCAAGCGCACCTTCAACGTCTCAAAGGATTCTTGCTGCTCAGGACCCCAGTGCCACTGCACTTTCTTCTTAGTGAGGCTACTAAGTGGACGTGCTATGTCAGCAAAGTTAGGGACATATCGACGAAACCAAGAGCATGTTTGTAGTAAAGATTGGACTTCTTTCACATTGGTAGGGACTGGAATTTTTTGAATAGCAGAGATCTTATCTTGGTCAGCTTCAATTCCCTTCTTCGTTATCCAGAATCCCAGATATTTCACGCGGTCACAGGCAAAGTGACATTTATCTCGGTTTGCATGAAGTTTAAAGATAGACAGTCTTTCAAAAACTTTTTTCGAGATCTTCCAGATGTTTCTCAAATGTTTCTGAGAGGACGATGATGTCATCTAGGTAAGAAAGTGCGAAAATATCTTTCAAGCCACTTCGAAACTTGTCGATTAATCTTTGAAAGGTGGCGGAGCATTCCGTAGGCCGAAGGGCATACGTAAATAGTGGTAAGTCCCAAAAGAACAAACGAAAGCAGTTTTGTCCTGATCAACATCAGCAACCTTTACTTGATGGTAGCCCGATTGTAAATCAATTGTTGACATGAAGGATGTTGGTGTCGCTTCATTTAGTAGATCGTCCATTCGTGGTAAGGGGTAGGCATCCACTTTCGTAACCGAGTTCAACTTCCTGTAGTCGACACAGAGACGTACTTTCCCATTTGGTTTAGGGACAAGTACCACAGGTGCGGCATAGGGAGACTCGCACTCTTCGATTACATTCTGCCTCAGCAGTTCTTCAATCTGTTCCCTCAAAACCTCTTTCTTTACGGGATTCATTTTGTAGGGAGACGTTGCTATTGGGGGTGATCACTCGTGTCAATACGGTGTTCAATATAAGGCGTGGGCTCTCACCCTGGTTGGAAACATGCCTCATTTCTGTCCAGGAATATATTGATTTTTCTCGCCTGTTCTGGAGATAGATTTTTACCCTCATCCTTTCGAAGTTCGAATGCGCTGAGTGTTATATCTTCTAATGTCTTCTTGAAGAATTTGTACTGTTTCCGAGGATTTCCGGAAAAGTACCATTTTCCACCCTGGACGTCAAGGACGATACCAGCTGCATTGAGGAAATCAAGTCCTAGGTCGACGACAGTACTCAGAGCCATAATGGTCTGCCGAATTCCATAAGCCATCATAAATGAAATCCTTTTGTTCATAAAGGTGACATCATGCTCTTGTAGAAATTTAAACATCTTTTCACCTGCAATGGTATGGGAAGCACCGGTATCAGCACATACAGCAATCTTTTCTCCAAAAATTTTGAGAACAATCACACTTGTGGGATACAAGTTCGAATTCAAGTTGAATAACGTCATACAGTTCACTGCTGTTTCCATTTCATTAGCTCTCGTGCATTTAGGACACTTTGACTTGATGACTCCAGGAGTCCCACATCCGTAACACTTTATCGGGTTTTTTCCTTCAGTTTTGTAACTTGGGAATCTAGGCACTGTTCTAGAGGGTCCAGATAAGTGGTATTCCTGGGATCCTCCAACAGGTTGATTTTTCTTTAATGGAAAGGGTTTCCTGAATTCTTCTTTCTTCTTTAAAGTCTGATTTGAATTACTTTTCATTCCAGGCCTTAGGTTGTCATATGCGTCCAACTTCTCAGCCAATTCCAGAGGATCGTTCAAATCTGCCCAAATATCCAGCAAATGTTCTTTGATATTTGCTGGAGTTTTTCTTTTTATCTGATCAGCAATTATCAGAGTTTTAAGTTGATCAAACGTGGTTATCTTCTACTCTTTGATCCAACCTTCAAAATAAGAACTTAATTCGAAATAACAGTCTCACCATGTTGAATCTGGGTTTTTCTTCTGTTGGGAAAAGTACTGCCTAAACCTATCCCCTGTAACTCGAAATCTTTTGAGAAGCATTTCTTTTACCTTTTCATAGTTTTGAGCATCATCTTCATCCTCTCTTGCGATGAGCTGAGCTATATCAGGTGGTAATGAGCCAATCAGGTATGCTGTCCAAGTTTTTTCAGGGATGTTCAAGAACTTCGCTTGACGTTTGAAAATTGTCAAGTATAGACCCATTTCATCTTCTTTCGAATTGAATCTCGGAATAATTCTATTTAACTCAAGCTTTCGGTTTTCTAGCTGTTGGCTTGTAACAGGTGCTTGTGACAGCCTCTGCATTTCAAGTTGAATATTCATTTTTCCCAGTTCGAATTCTCTTTCTTGTTGCTGAGCAACAACCACGGCTTTCTGTTTCTTCTCCAGTTCCGCAGCTTTTCGTTTTTCTGTTGCAGTATGTTCTTCCACAATGACGCTGAGCACATCTTTGACGAATTCCTCATCATACCTATCACAATTTGTTATGAGATCTTTTAGTTCAATAATTTTGAGATTGTCCGACGAAGCCAGACCCAATTCTGTTGCCAACATTCGTAAATCCTCTTTTCTGGACCTTCCCAAAAAAGCCATTTTTCGTCACTTTTAGACTATTTCAAAGTTAATTTAGTAAAGTTCAATTAAAGTTAATGAATTAAAGTTCACTCAAAACTGTTAATTCTGTGATCTGAAAATATTATAGTCAAACAATACTTATGCACTTAAAAGTTTCCGATACATGCCAAAAAAATACTCTATACAATATTACACTCTTCCTGAATGAAAATATAATTCTCTAATTTCAAAATGTGCTAATTAATTTTCACATCAATATTAATGAGATTAAAAAAAATTAAACAAATTCTTCAATATCAACTATCTTCTAATTTCGTACATCAAAACCAAAATAATAATATTTCAATAATATTCATTATTAATCAAAAGAGTATCAGCAATTAACATGAAATCATTTAAATTAAATCAAAGAAAAATTTCGTTTTCGTTAACTTAAATCAATTAAATTGTTTTTAATCAAAAGCAATTCAAATATGTTTTTAAATAGAAATACCATTCATAAATTATTTCATCCACTCCGAAATTAACACTATTACAAACTTGTTTACACTATTACAAACTTGTTGAAATTATTTTCCAAAAATTTTTAAATAAAAAGCATAAATGTTTATACTTTATCAAAACATACAAGTTTTCAAATGTTATAGTAATACTTCATAATAAATCATGTACTTCACAAAATAATTATTTTTAAATTAGACATAAAAAGAAAAAAAATTATTATGATAAAATTGCATTCAACTTAAAACTTAATTAAAAGTTAAGTAATCAAACCAGAATCAAAGTGAAATTATTTCAATAAATACAAATCGCAATAATTTCTTGATAATAAAAGTATATACATATGTTAATGGCATTAAATTCTTAATTAGTAAGAAAATATACATTCATAAATAACCTTCAATTAGCTTTAATGAGAACAAACAATAGAATGCGAGTTTCGTTTTAAAACAAAAGTATTAAGAATACTGACAAATAAATAAGTGAAAATATCACTTAAAATTCAACTACGTTACTATATTGTAACACACAATACGAGTAATAATAATTAAAGTTCTTACACAGAATAACAGAGCAAGAGTATTTAGAATAAACAACACTTATCTATTCACAGGTTTTTTTCTGGGTGAAAAACAATATTTAGTCGCAGGATTGCGAATTCTCTATTTGTTGTCGGGTGACAACGCCTCAACCTAAGTGGAAAAGCGAGAGAAAGTTGGGAATCTGCTCGGATCGGCCCGACGTTTGGCGCCAATTTGTAACGGTTCTCTTACGTCATTACTGGGTAAACCAAAGTATTTGACAGAATCTCGGGGTAATTAAAATAGTTTTAATGACATAAAATTACACAGTTACAATTGGACAGACATTTAGACACAATACAGGTTAAACATTTAGAAGAAATAAGGGGAAATTAAATATATTACATAGTCCAGGATTGGACATCGAAACGAGTAAAGTTCACTCGTTTCGCCAACTCTCTCTGGCGGTAATACAGAGCTTCGCTCGGGAACACTTCCGTTACAAGTGTCGCCACATCTACATTTTGGTCTTCGAATTAAATCGTGTGTTACATATATATATATATATATATATAATAATAATAATAATAATTTTTGGTAAAAATAGTGAATACAAACCAAATATTACATTCTACCCTGATTATCTCAAGCTCCTTAAAACTAACTTCAACTCTAATAGGGTGGAATTCTTGGATTTAGACTTGCATCTTATTAACAATAATGTAGTCAGTAACATTTTTGACAAGAGATTCGTTTAAGTTCCATATAATTAAAATTCCCGTATGGAACAGTAATTTACATATATCAATTTACAGAAATATCATTTTGAATTTTTTATTTAGAAATGATAACTTAACTACCCACAAAATAGATAAATACAATAATATAAAAAAAAAATTTTCAATGTTGTTTAGATCATGAATACCCTTTTAATTTCTTGAGATCTTATATTCATCACAAATACATTAACCGGCTTGCTACTTCGAATTCCAAATCCACCACACAACAATAGGTTTTCAAAGTCAGCATGCTAGTGGTCTTGCTGTGAAGATTATATCATAACACTCATATCACAGTTTACATTTTTTCCACACACATCTTGAACATCTTACACATTGCTGACAACCAACCAAATTAGAGCCTAGCAAATTTACATTTTTGACAATCAACCAATTCAAATTTTACCATTTTTGATTGTCGTCATTTTATACTTGTCTTTTCTGGCTGATTTAAAAGTCAGCTCAAAAGATGTGGTTATGTATTTTCGAATTTTTTAACTTGGTGAATAATTGACTTTCATTAATGGCAAGACGCTTGTTTCTCTTCATAAAAGCTTTGTGAGTAAAGAAATTTTGTTAAATTATTTTTTGAAAGATACTTTTCTTATGTAATTGTTTTAGCATTTTTCTACTTTTCTTACATAATTATTTTGTGATTTTGGGATTTTTCTGCATTAAGAGTTTGGGAGAGTTTATTACATAATAGTAGTGATTGGTTTTATCATGCTCTCTGAGTTATCCATACTCTGAAGTTTTGTTTATTTTATTTTATTTGGTTTTCCTACCGAGTTGCAAAGGGGGAAGGTTGGCGCCTTCAAACTAGTTTAACCCCACTTTTTCGGTCCTAAGTCCGAAATTGCTTTCTTACTCGCTAGGTTCTGCTTTTTTGTAGTTCTTTTATTTCTCTATAATTTTGTTCTTCATGTTCAGCTTTTATATTTTTTATGCTATTTCTTGTTATGTTCTTTATCTATTATTTCTTGTTTTTGATATTTAATACATATTTATATATATATATATATATATATATATATATATATATATATATATATATATATATATATATATATATATATATATATTAGTTTGTTACATAATAATAGTGAGTGGTTTTATCATACTCTCTGAGTTTTCCATACTCTGAATTTTTTGTTTATTTTATTTTATTTGGTTTTTCCTACCGAGTTGCAAAGGGGGAAGGTTGGCGCCTTCAAACTAGTTTAACCCCACTTATTCGGTCCTAAGTCCGAAATTGCTTTCTGACTCGCTAGGTTCTTCTTTTTTATAGTTTCTTTTTTTATTTCTTTATAATTTTGTTCTTCATGTTCAGCTTTTATATTTTTATTACGCTATTTCTTGTTATGTTCATTATCTATTATTTCTTGTTTTTGATATATAATACACATTTCTTTCATATATATATATATATATATACATGTACTGAAAAAAACAGTAAAAAAACCGATCTGATAAAAACATCTTGATATTTCATTTTAATTTTAACCCTTTTCATTCGACTAAAAAATTTTTAAACTTTAAGAAGTAGCGTAATGCGAAATTGAAAGTTTCTTCCTCTTTACTTTCGAATCTGGGAGCTGCCGTTTTATAAAGCAGCGCTTTAAACAACCGCGCTGTTTTTCCTTCGGGGAGAACAGTAAAAATACCTTTAAAATAAAAGAATATTTTTTCAAATCCCGTTTCGTTATTTGTTAAAGTAAAAAAAAAAAAAAAAAATTCAGACTTCATTTGATAAAGACTGAAAAATATTTTTAAAAAAATTGTGAAATAATTAAATTGAAAGAAAGATATATATATATAATTTTATTATATTAAATTTTAAATAAATTTATTTATATGCAAAGGTTCGTTGTTTTGTAAAAATAGAATTTTTAAGGCGAAGTAAATTATCTTTCCTGCTCTCTGCAGATGGTGCCACGAGTATAATAAAATTTTGATTATATTTTGAAAAACATGCGTAAGAAACGAAAAACACATTTAAAAAAAACCCGTAATTTTTAAGATATTTTATCAATCTTTGTACAGATTACGTATAGTATTGTTCTACACGCGGAAAAAAGGTTTCGTGAGCTTATTTCTATAAGCTTCGTGAGCTTATTTCTATAAGCTTCGTGAGCTTATTTCTATAAGTTATTAAGTATTTAAATAAAATTTTGAGTATTTTTTTGAAAAATTGTAAAAAAAACAGTTTTTGACATTAAATTTTTTAAATGACTGATTCTAAAAGAGAAAAGCGTTAACTTTTTTAGTGTAAAATATTTTTTTCATTAACGCGAAAGAAAGTCTTCCCCCTTTGCAACTCGGTAGGAAAACCAAATAAAATAAAATAAACAAAACTTCAGAGTATGGATAACTCAGAGAGCATGATAAAACCAATCACTACTATTATGTAATAAACTCTCCCAAACTCTTAATGCAGAAAAATCCCAAAATCACAAAATAATTATGTAAGAAAAGTAGAAAAATGCTAAAACAATTACATAAGAAAAGTATCTTTCAAAAAATAATTTAACAAAATTTCTTTACTCACAAAGCTTTTATGAAGAGAAACAAGCGTCTTGCCATTAATGAAAGTCAATTATTCACCAAGTTAAAAAATTCGAAAATACATAACCACATCTTTTGAGCTGACTTTTAAATCAGCCAGAAAAGACAAGTATAAAATGACGACAATCAAAAATGGTAAAATTTGAATTGGTTGATTGTCAAAAATGTAAATTTGCTAGGCTCTAATTTGGTTGGTTGTCAGCAATGTGTAAGATGTTCAAGATGTGTGTGGAAAAAATGTAAACTGTGATATGAGTGTTATGATATAATCTTAAAAAAAAGAAGTTCCGAATTTTCTCCTGGTGGTGAGAAATGGTACTAATTATGCGTTTTAAGGTTTTTAATTAATATCTTTTTAACTAATTGTAATATCGAAATATAAATGGTCAAAACGAATTCCTCGGATCATTTCCGAAATTTTGGTACCTTCGGCGAGTCTCTGCGTCTTGTGATTCATGAGAAAATTGGGCTACATCATTTATACCTACATACATACATAGATACGTTTGTTTACCTACGAATTTTAATAATGTAGATTAATTATACACATAATTAATTACTAGACTGCATTAAATATTCCTTCAAATTGTCAATGTAAAACAGAGGTTCCCAAACTTTTTTGTCTTATAGACAGACCCCTTGCCATGTTTTTCGGTATAGGGTAGACCCCTTCTAAATTAATATCGAATTTTTGCAAATTTATCACCTTAAATGTCTTTTTGACAGGTAGTACTACGACTACTACTTTAAAAGAATTAAATTTATAACTAATGAAGTATAGAGTTAAAAGTTTAAAAAGCATACGTTAACTAATTAAATTATAAGTTAATTAATATATATAAAATAACTGTTAAATAAAATAACCAAACAACACACAATTGATTTTAAAGGGAGGGATGAATCTGGCGCTACAATAACAAATTTTCTACATTTAGTATCACTCTTGTCTTAAATATCCTCTGTTAGTAGTGTCCAGTTTCTTTTCTTTTTTTTCGAGATAGGTAACTACCTGAAACTTCTTCTTACTAGGAAAAATAATTAAAAACTTCGTCACAATATTCCATTATTCTTGACAAATAACAGATTTGCTTTTTTAAATCCAAAATTCCTGGCATCCGTTTCTAAATTTTAAAATCTTCATTGGTGTATATCACGATCAGTTCCTGTTGTTACGTGACTTTTTTTTTCTATATGACCATATAAATTCGTCGCCTACTGTGGTATTGCCGTAGTCAAAGTATTCTCAAACCTGGTTTCAAAATCTCAAGAAAAGGCAGTTAAATGTTGATGTAGGTTAAAATGTACTGACAGATAGGCTGGGTTATATATAATTTGAGAAAAAACTCCGGACCTCCAGTATAATACTTCTTTAGCTTAACCGTGGAAAGAAACGCTGAAATGGTTCCAGTTTTAAAAAAATGTATGCTGTCATCTTGCACGAGTAAATTAACCTCATTAAATTTAGTAAATAAATCTGCTAATTAAGTAAAATTTGGTTCTTACTTGATTAAATTTTCTTTTAAAATTAAAGTCACGATCTAGTTTAATGAGAGCCACTAGCACATAGACCCCCACTTACACCTCATTGACCGTCAAACTATTTTTTTGCTGAAGAGGACCCCTTGCAGGTCGTCATGGACCTCTGGGAATCACTGGTGTAAAAGATCTTAATTAAAAAGCTATCGTGCAAATTCCTCTTAAAATGGCAATAATATGCAAAAATATATATATTGTTCAAGTTTTTAAAATTTTATCTTACAAAATAATGGCTATCTTAACACAGTCTTAGAATATATTAGAAAAATTATGTTTATTTCACATGTTACATTCAATAAAAGGAATAAAAAATGTCTATATAAGTAAAAATAACTTTTTTTATATATATTTTTCTTTGAAAATTCTTTTAACAGTTCGAAGCAATATAAGTTAAATATTTAGCAATTATATACTAGTTCATTTATAACTAAACAAAATTATCACAATATATTACAATTACAAAACAAAATCATGTTAATAAATATAACTACGTTGTATTTCAATTTCGAGCTATTGCTGTTAGGATCCTTTAGGTATGGTAAATAATTAATGAATGTACTGAAAAGCTCATTAATGTTTTACATTTTAAATTACTTACTATCGTCCTTTATAAGCGACTAAAGAAGTTATTTTTATAAGAGAGGGGCAAATAATATTTTTTCATTTCAATAACAATGTCAATGGAAAATGTTTTAAGAGGACGACCGAACATTGAAGTTACGAAAACACACATACTTAAATATATTAATCAACATGAAAATATTCTACGAAACTGATGACATCTATATTTACGTATGAAAGACGAAAAATAAATAAAATAGAAAATCATGAATGCAGCAAAATAATTTTTTCTTTTCACTTATCTTACGCAATGATTAACATTTCTGGGCATTAAAAATCTAAAAAAAATTTGAAAATGAAAATATTGTTACCTTTTTTGTTGTCCGACTTTGACTTGTCTGCATAAGCACACACAGGAAGCTAAAAGAATTAATTCGGAAATCAAATTCACACAAAATTCCCTCAGTTTTCTTCGAAAAAGGGTCTTTTTCTCAGGGTCATTCTGCCCCTTTCTTTTCATTCATAAAACTTGACCATGCTTTTCATCACTTTTGTTGAGACTAATCTCTGCCAAAATCTATCTCTTTCAATAGTACCCGAATTCACGCATACAAAGCATTAACAGTTGTAGGAAATTAGTTAAAAGAGAAGAAACCGGATGCTGAAATTCTTCTTTATCGCCCCTCCCCTTTCCCCCATGGGACCAGCGTTGGAAACACGGCTTTAAATACTAATGAATACTCGTTAAAAAAACTCTAGGACTCCATAGAAAACGTAAATATTTTGCATACACACATTTTTTTTTTTTTTTTTTTTTTTTTCGAATTTTTATTTTGACTCTTGGAACTCCTGGGTGTAATCTTGGTTTATTTAGTTTATTTTAATCTTGGTTTAAACTAGTTAATTTTACAGCCAATTTGCCGCCCCGGGCAGGGGCCCGGCTTGCCCACCCCTAGCGTACCCTGATTGTATGAGCTATTTTCAACTTGTTAATTATTATCTTTTTTATCGCTTATCGCTTTACTATCTTTTACTTTCAGACATCCTTATTCTTTTTTGAGTCATTGGCATCGTACTTATACAACAAAGGTTTTCTTCGAGCTTTGATCATTGTAAAATCGTTAATGACATCATTGTAACAAATTTCCATTGTAATATCAGTTTGAGTGCATTAAACTGTTAAGTTTTCATTTTGAGTAGCAGATCTCATTTCACTCTACACTTAAGGGAAGAAAAGCTTCTCTCTGCTGTACGGTTTGACACAGCAAGAGTCATGTCAATTCTCAAAGCCACTTCACATTTGGGAAGGTATAGTATTTTTATTCAGGGTTTGGAAAGTTTTTATATGGGGATAGAGGCTCTATCCACTGCCCACATAGAACTCAAAAATGACCTAAAAATTTTCGCTTTTCCTCCACTCGGGAGAGAGAACTTAGAATCATGTGAGAATGTTGGGGGTCGGAAATATAAACAAACCTTGTTTACAATATGTGGTACAAGATTCTCGGGTTCGAAAATCTTTCATTACAGCTTTTCTGCTCCGAGAGAACGTTTGTATAATATAAAATTCCACAGTAAATAGCTCATCAAAATTGTGAATTATAACTAATTTAAATTCTCAAAAATATTACTTTATTTCTAACTTTTTATACTAAAATTAAATAAAATATAAAATGGGGATATATACTGTAACGAACTCTAGACCCCTTCTAAATGTAAATTATTTAATGTCTGTGAACTGTCCTGTGAGCTTGGAAAATAAATCTTCAGTGTCATCCCTCTTATACGGCTAGGACGTTACAGACTAATAAAAACTGGAGGTTCCACCGTGAGATCATTGACAAGAGAGAAAGGTATGTGTTCTCCACATTATTCATTTCCAGGTTTTAAAGTTTGACATCTTGTGCAAAGTTATGGCATTTGCTTTTACTAAAACACTTGTAGTTTTTGTTCTAGTGGAGGGAAAATAAAATACTTGGTATTGTTATTAAGCTAATAAAATGGTCTATAAAATAAAGTCAGAAAAAGAATTGTCAATTTTTGAAAAAAATCATGGTTTTAGGGTATTCGGATATCTTAATATCGCGCGCGCGCGCACTTATAAATTATATCAGAGTAAAAGTGCATTTTTTATTATGTCTGAAAGTATTTTGTTTTAATTCATTCCAGTAAACTAATTATTTTTAAAATCTTTTATTTTCGATATGCTCACGCCCCTCTCGTAAGGTTATCGCGCCCCCCAGTTTGAGAAACACTGCCTTATTGAGTTCTTGTTGTTAGTTTGGGTATTTTTGTTGTGTGTATTCTGTATTAACTGTGTCTCCACTGCTTAAATTATTAATTGCTTAAAGATTAAATTTTTTCTAAAAAAAATATGCTGTTTTGGGGAAAAGGGGAAAAAAAGGATTTAGTCCTTGTCGCGACAGAGTTGAGAGAAATAGCTTCAGAAGGTATGAAAAGGATAGAATTAAAACAAATAATCATAGGTAGTAAAAAGTATGAGGAAGAATTTGTTAAAAATTTATTAGAAGGTATTGTGAGTGAAAGAATAGGAAAAGAAAACTTTAAAAAGCAAATATTAGCGAGAGAAATACAATTAGAACAGTAAGCCAGGGATAGAGAAAATTTTGGATATTATTTCGAAATAAAGACATTGAAAACCTACAGTTAAAACTAGAATTAAGAAAAAAATTAGAATTAACTTAAAGCAAAGCAAAACACTTTTGTTACTTTTTCTCAAATGCAACAATTTGAGGAAACGAAATTGACACAGATCAAAAATTTGAACAAATCGAGTTAGATAGGGAAGAGGTTAACTCTGAAAACAAAGAGATATTGCCTCCTGCTGGCCCTTGTAGCCACATAAGTCCTGTGACTAAAATAAATTCGAGTACTTTTATTGCTAAACAGCAAAACAGTGAAGAACTTGACCCTATAAATTCGGAAGTATCAGTAAAACTGATGTAGATGCTTGCGAGCCTATGCCTGCGTCTACGGAAGGCAATAATAAACTTATTGCAATTAGGGGCTTTGCCTCTAAATATCCTGACGTCATTCTGGTGTCGGATAAAACATCAAAATCGGTAATACATGTCCTTTTGCAGGTTTTTCGTTGGATGGGTTTTCCGAGGGAAATACATTCGGATAAAGGGAAATCAATCATTAATCGTTTAACCGTTGAATTCTGTAAGAAAGTTAACGCAAAAATTTCTAGGAGTTCAATTTTCTCTCCCCATGGAATCACGGTAGAACGTTTCCATCGGTCAGTAAAACCAATTTTAAAAGTATCATGTATTGAGGTTGCAATTTTGTTTGGAGTAAAACTGAAAGGATATATTAACAAACAGACTGAATTTTCCATTCAGACAGGTCATAATTCTCTGGCATCTTTAAAAAATAATGCTGGAAGTAATGTACGATTACTTTTCGTGGTTTTATCCTTGCAATTATTTAATTTCCCTGGTGTACACATTAAGGGGGGGGGGACTCTCTACATTCAAATCAATTAGAACAATCTATATGTGTAACCATATTTTCGTTGTTTTTTAAAATCATTTTGTAATGTGTAATTTATATGTGTGTGTATTTTTTTAGTTCATCATGTTTAATCAATTAATTAGTAGTTTTATTTTATATATTTTAGTGTTTTTGCTGCATATATACTTTCTATGATATTTTTATTGTGTGCATAAGTTCTTTTTTATGGCCTGGTTATGAGTGGAGAACGCTTCCAATACATAGCATTATCAAAAATGATCTTGATAAGGTTGAACATTTTACATTTCATTTAGATAAACTGAACTATAAGAGACTTTAGTTTCTTCTGTGTCCGGAGAAAGCAAAATCTGGAGGCGGGAGGAGTTTGTAACGAGTTCTAGACTCCTTCTAAAACTCTAGGTGGCAACGCGGACTGATCCAAAGCACTGCGCATGCGTGAATGCCAAGCCAGAGTTAGGGAAGTCGTTAAATAAAGAGCACTTTTTAAGAAGAGGAGAGGGGAAGGAAACAGGGGGATGACAGTCTGCAGGGTTACAGAGCTTAGCAAATTTCTCGCCAATATTGGCACTTGCTTTGAATACGATGCCAATCATTTATTTTCGTATTAGACGTGGACCTGTTCACATGGTGAAAGCTGTATTCTTATCGAAAGCATAAAAAATATATATATAACCATCTTTCGAAATAGCAAGTTTAAATACATGGAACAAATTTATTTTAAATGAAATTAAATAATTTATTTCTTCATTATTTTTTGAATAAAAAGTCCGGGTTTTTAACGAAACGATACTGGATTAATTTAGATAATACGATTACTCATGGCAAGGAAATTCAAAAAAGAAGCAGCTCCTCTGTTGTACATTTTGTAGATGTTACGAATAAGTATTTTAAATATAACCAATGTGATTTAGTCGGATCTCTTTTACAAATGTTATTACTATAAATCGAAAGGGTAAGTTTTTTGATACAGAATAAAAAGCGTTTACTAAAGTGATTTGAAAAGCTTATTTTCGTATTTAGTTTTCTATTCTACAAAATATAATGTTTATTTATAATTTTAGATAGCTTGTGCACTGAATATTCATTGATAGATTTTTATTAAATCGGTTATTTGTTTCGCTCATTCTGTGGGTCATCAAATTAGATTTTAATCGTTACGTAATCGTAAATACTTGTTTTACTAATAACAATTCAATATGTATATATATTCATAATGATACAAGTCGAATGACGGATTGACCGGAAGCTATGGTTTTCACTCTGACAATGAATCGAGTTTCTCTGATATTTTTGTTTAATATAAACGAAAAATTTTTAAAAGCTTAATATTTTATCACTTTATATCAAACTCTCCCTATGTAAAAATAAAAAAGCAGACTTCCAAAATTAACTAGAAACAATTTTTTTCTCATACTTGCCAGCTATATCAGCTTATAAATTAAACTCATTTTCAAACGGAAATTAGTATATATCCTTCCATAGTGTAATCATATATCTACACATATAATGTATAAACTCTATTCAATTTGTTACCAAATTTATGCCAAATAAAATAATGAAAAAGTGGATTTCAATTACATGTTACTGCTAAATGTAATTATTCATATATAAATACATATTTGTGGAAGCGATTTTTTTTTGTACCTAATGAAATTTGAGTTTGAACAAGACAAAAATTGAATTACATACTGCCTGTGTTATAGTTTTTAATTAAATGGAATGAAAAGCCCCAATTTTTTCTGTCTCTACACGCTATGCCTAATTTACACGCAATAAGTTTTCTTATAAAGAGAAAGTTAAAAATTCACAAATTTAAAATGCAAGAATTCTAGTTCCATAAGAAACCATAGGATACTTACTTATGGTTTCCTCTTCTAAAATAACTATATTAAACGCCGAATTAAAAATAAATTCCCTTATTTAAATGCCTATAAAATGAATGAAAAGGTTTATTGAAATATTTTTTTACCTTAGCAACAATAGAAACTACAATTTCACACAATTGTTTCTTTACAGTAAATTACTTGTAATAAAAGGGGTGCATTTCTCTGCTATGTTAAAAATCATACGGCCAATTATTTACAAATTACTAAAAAAAAAAAGAACACTTCTAAATTTATATTAATTTAAGTATACAAAGCATGTTTAATTTTTTTTAAGAAAAAGTGATCAGAATTCTTTACAAGATTTTCCGGCCGTAATTTTATACCCTTGCTAATTTTAAATAATTTAAATAGAGTTTATCCATAAAAATGTTTCTAATTATAAAAGTAAAATTTTATTTCTATGTGAATGTCCCTAAAATTTTAAGACACGTTTACATATATAATGGACATCATACTTAAATTCCTGTTTAATTTAAATATTGAGTTCCAACCCTCCTCCCAAACTTTTTAGACAGTTATAAAAGCGTGATTCTTACTGATTAGTGAGTGGGGGGATAAGGATGATAATCTTATTTTTTCTGCTTCTTAAATCTTCAAAACATGCATGTACTCGAAAATAGTTTATTTATTCAACCACATAATAGTATTACTTTATTTGTTATTCTCTCTTCCGTGTTCTTTTTGATAAATTCTGAAGTGGGAAGAAAATTACTTTTGAGTCAAAGATAATATTCAGTTCTCTAGTGTAAATCAATTGATTTTTTTTCATTTAATGTTAAATATAGTAAATTGAGCCAATCCTAGTTCATAATGACGTATAAAAATATAATCACGCAAAGTGAGTGAGAATATGGTGAAGCATTGAATATCGCAAAATGGGTGATGACACACATAATTTTTATCAAATTGCAACTGTAGCATTTTTTGCTGAAATAAAAGGCCATTTTTGATTTCATAAATAATTGCATTATATATATATATATATATATATATATATATATATATATATATATATATATATATATATATATATATATATATATGAAATAACTATGTATTATATATCAAAAACAAGAAATAAAAGATAATGAACATAACCAGAAATAGCGTAATAAAAATATAAAAGCTGAAAATGAAGAACAAAATTATAGAGAAATAAAAAAAGAAACTACAAAAAAGAAGATCCTAGCGAGTCAGAAAGCAATTTCGGACTTAGGACCGAATAAGTGGGGTTAAACTAGTTTGAAGGCGCCAACCTTCCCCCTTTGCAACTCGGTAGGAAAAACCAAATAAAATAAAATAAACAAAAATTCAGAGTATGTAAAAACTCAGAGAGTATGATAAAACCACTCACTACTATTATGTAACAAACTCTCCCAAACTCTTAATGCAGAAAAATCGCAAAACAATTACGTAAGAAAAGTAGAAAAATCCTAAAACAATTACATAAGATAAGTATTTTTCAAAAAATAATTTAACAAAATTTCTTTACTCACAGAGCTTTTACGAAGAGAATCAAGCATCTTGACATCAATGAAAATCTCAATTATTCACCAAGTTAAAAAAATTCGAATATACATAAACACATCTTTTGAGCTAACTTTTAAATCAGCCAGCAAAGACAGATATCAAAAAAGACGACAATCAAATATGGTAGAATTTGAATTGGTTGATTGTCAAACATGTAAATTTGCTAGGCTCTAATTTGGTTGGTTGTCAACAATGTGTAAGATGTTCAAGATGTGTGTGGAAAAAATGTAAACTGTGATATGAGTGTTATGATATAATCTTCACAGCAAGACCACTAACATGCTGACTTTGAAATCCTATTGTTGTGTGGTGGTTTTGGAATTAGAAGTAGCAAGACGGTTAATGTATTTGTGATGAATATAAGTTCTTAAGAAATTAAAAGGGTATTCATGACCTAAGCAACATTGAAAATTTTTTTTGATATTATTGTATTTATCTATTTTGTGGGTAGTTAAGTTATCATTTCTAAATAAAAAATTCAAAATGATATTTCTGTAAATTGATATATGCAAGTTATTATTCCATACAGGAATTTTAATTAAATGGAACTTAAACGAATCTCTTTTGTCAAAAATGTTACTGACTACATTATTGTTAATAAGATGCAAGTCTAAATCCAAGAATTCCGCCATATTAGAGTTGAAGTTAGTTTTAAGGAGCTTGAGATAATCAGGGTAGAACGTAATATTTGGTCTGTATTCACTATTTTTACCAAAAATTATTAAATCATCTATATAACGATAAATCAAGTATGAATCATTTACAACATGATCAATTTAAAAAAAATGTAAATATAGGTTCGCTAAACAATTACTAGCTGGACCACCCTGAGGTAATCCTTTGATTTGTTTATAAAGATTCTGATCAAAAAAATGCAATGAAATTTTCTTTTAATACGAGGTTAACAAGAATATCAAATTTTTCTTTTTTCATTGAAGTATATAATTCATATTTATCATAAATTAACTGTAGAACCCTAATCATATCGTCAATATCTATAGAATTAAAAAGGTCCTCGAAATCAAAGCGATGCATGGAAAAAATTGACATATCCTTAGTAACTCTAGCAATTTCTAAGCTATTCTTAACTATTGCCGTGTTTTTTAAGTTATCAATTAGATTTTGAAGAGGAAATTTTAAGATCTTCCCAGACTTCATGATATATGTATTGTATCCATTAGTGATACTACGGAATTTTATAGGGCTTTTATGAAATTTTGGTGTTAAAAAAATACTTGGATATTTAATATTATTTAGATGAATATTCAGTCTTTTTTTCAAAGCTAAAAGACGATTATCATCTTCTCTATTATTGTGAATTGATTTTTGAAATGAATTATTATTTAAATTTATGTTCATTATCTATTATTTCTTGTTTTTGATATATAATACATATTTCTTTCATATAATTAAAATTCCTATATGGAATAGTAACTTCATATATCAATTTACAGAAATATAATTTTGAATTTTTTATTTAGAATTGATAACTTAACTACCCACAAAATAGATAAATACAATAATATCAAAAAAAATTTTCAATGTTGTTTAGATCATGAATACCCTTTTAATTTCTTAAGAACTTATATTCATCACAAATACATTAACCGTCTTGCTACTTCTAATTCCAAAACCACCACACAACAATAGGATTTCAAAGTCAGCATGTTAGTGGTCTTGCTGTGAAGATTATATCATAACACTCATATCACAGTTTACATTTTTTCCACACACATCTTGAACATCTTACACATTGTTGACAACCAACCAAATTAGAGCCTAGCAAATTTACATGTTTGACAATCAACCAATTCAAATTTTACCATATTTGATTGTCGTCATTTTATACCTGTCTTTGCTGGCTGGTTTAAAAGTCAGCACAAAAGATGTGTTTATGTATTTTCGAATTTTTTAACTTGGTGAATAATTGATTTTCATTAATGGCAAGACGCTTGATTCTCTTCGTAAAAGCTTTGTGAGTAAAGAAATTTTGTTAAATTATTTTTTGAAAGATACTTTTCTTATGTAATTGTTTTAGCATTTTTCTACTTTTCTTACGTAATTATTTTGTGATTTTTCTGCATTAAGAGTTTGGGAGAGTTTGTTACATAATAGTAGTGAGTGGTTTTATCATGCTCTCTGAGTTATCCATACTCTGAAGTTTTGTTTATTTTATTTTATTTGGTTTTCCTACCGAGTTGCAAAGGGGGAAGGTTGGCGCTTTCAAACTAGTTTAACCCCACTTATTCGGTCCTAAGTCCGAAATTGCTTTCTGACTCGCTAGGATCTTCTTTTTTGTAGTTTCTTTTTTTATTTCTCTATAATTTTGTTCTTCATGTTCAGCTTTTATATTTTTATTACGCTATTTATGGTTATGTTCATTATCTTTTATTTCTTGTTTTTGATATTTAATACATATTTCTTTCATATATATATAAACTTTTTAAAGAAGCGTGCAAATAACCAAATATCATACAACAAGAGGATAACCAACATGAAATTGGGACTTGTAAAACACATGACTTTTAACAAATTTGGTAAATTCAATGCAAAAACTACATTATTTTTCTTAAACACATTTAATACAACTGATCACATACACGAGTACATTTGTTATTTTGATAAATAGTTTTGAAATGAGACAATCTAAAACATAGTTTAAAATTAGAATATAATACATTGTTGACTAATTGTGATACTGGTTGCTAAATAACACGGAAACATTAGATTTGTGGTGCCTCAATTTCAATAGTATGCGACTGCATTAAATTTTGTAAAACACCATTTTCAATAATTTGACCGAAAAAAACGAAGTTTATTTTGCTTTTATCTCAACTTTCATATTATTCCATTCGCTGTATTTTAATACTGGATCATATCTGCAAGCAGCTGTATTATTGGCTGAGA
This sequence comes from Trichonephila clavipes, assembly GCA_019973935.1. Classification (NCBI taxonomy): domain Eukaryota; kingdom Metazoa; phylum Arthropoda; class Arachnida; order Araneae; family Nephilidae; genus Trichonephila; species Trichonephila clavipes. Next base: position 922,652 of record BMAU01021358.1, read on the forward strand.
TTTATTTTTGTGGTAATTTATTTACGAAAGAAAAAATACAGCATTATGTAACAAAATTTGTTTCAAACGTATAGAGCAGTGATTCCCAAAGTGGTCTATATGGTCCCCCAGGGGTCTACGCCCTCGAAAAAATAATTTGGGGGTCCACGAAGGGTAAATAGGGGGTCTACGACAGCATCTTCAGGATTTTTTTCTTTTTGAATTTACATGAACATTGAAGTATTTCCGGTTTACGTGTTTACACTTTTTTTTGCAGCTTTCTCCCATTCCTAGAGAGGGGTCGCAATGGATATCCCTAATGCTCACAGGATGTCCGGTGTCATATAACTAGCTAAAAAAAGGACGGGGGAGCTGTTGAAAGTAGACCCACACAGTCGATGTCTTACTCTACTTCAGGGGGTTACTTTAAGACAAACGGTTGTGATTTCTGGATTCAAAAGACTCATTTTCAAAGAAATTGGCCAATTGAAATAAGCACACAATTCCATCTTTTACAATTTAATCGTTTGAAATAAACACAGGAAATTATGCTTTTAATTTTTAATTATTTTTAATTTTTTAATATTAACATTTTAAGATTTCAAAGATAAGTTTGTGTTTCTCTTTAAACAAATCAAATATATTGATGACCTGACAAATCAAAGTAACTTTGAAAGGCAAAAGAAACAGAGACAAATAAGTGCAAAGCAATGAGTTCGACTCTTCAATTTATAGACAAAATAGATAATAAAGCGATTTTACCTTGTAGTGGTGCCCTTTTTTCTTTGGATTTACATGAGAAATAAAAATGTGGGCTAAAGCTGACACAATTCATAGGCTTTCAAAATATCTGTACAACTAATTATTTTCAATAAATTTTTCTATGAGTACGAAATTCGATTATTATTATATAAAGCAGTGCTGATAATATAAAGCATTGCGTTAAAAAAAAGAAGCACTTATTTCATTTTAATTAAAAGTACAATAAACTTAGATAAAATTAATTAAATTTTTTGTTAAGTAAAACTTATTTTTATTCTGATTTTCAGTAAATGTATTAAAATATGTAAATTATTATAGATTCATTTTTCATTCTATTAAATGCAGGAATTTTTGTTACACAAACTTAATTTACGCAGGTGTCAAAAATAAAGTAATTTTTAATTAATTATAATAATGTATAATCAATAATATAAAATAAAAGAAAATGGAGAATGTGTGTTTGCTTTATGTCATAATGCAAAATTTAGATTTTCTTAGATCGTTAAAGAATTATTCTAAAATAGTTTAAAACTTTGAAGCTCTATCTTTTTTTAAATGAAAATATCTACTTTGAGACACTTGCATACGGCTTCAATCAAGAAGAAAATTACGTGAAATATGTGTTTTGTTTAAAAGTTGTTGTACGTATTTGCAACATATGTATTCCAATGGACATCGTCAAAAATCAACTATGATTCTTAGGAAACCGCACTGTTAATGATTTTATAATTGTTTTTCTCTTTTAGAATATATTTGCAGAATACATGGTACTCTTAATCCATTCTGTTTTGATATATTAGAATTCATAATGCTTAACGAATCCTTAGAATAAGTCTAAATTTTATTTACAAGTATTTTTCAAAAATTAAAATTATATTTTCCTTTGACCTAATTCTTCCTATGTATACTGAAAATTTTGATAAAACATTTACTGTGGCAAATAAATGAGTTGAACAGCAGGTAGGTGTTTCGCATTATGCTATAAAATGTGAATTTTCTAAGGCTATAAATGTTGGCACATGTTAAATAGTGCCACATTGTAGTCCCTTCATGTTTTTTTATTGAAAAATAATCACGATTAGGGGTTCCATCATGTAACAGAGCTGATACGCATTAAGTCAAAATCCTTACGTTGTCGTGGTGTGGAAATTAGAAGTGGGGGCTCTAGCTCGGCTATCGTTCTCGTTACTTGATCGTCATTTAAATTACGAGGTTCGTCCTATTACTTTGTTCCTAATGAAACTCGTAAATGAAATATTAATAATTTATCAATTTACCTACGTGTACCTAAAAATAAATTCTTTAAATACACATAAGAAATTTAAGATTATATTTTTTTTCAGCAGTAATAAATTGTTTTCATTTGTGAAAAAGAGGAAATGCTTTTGAATTTTAGAATACTTGATAGTAAAGTACAAACAATAAGTTGATATCAAAGACAAAATATTATGACTACAAACATTTTTAATTTGTCGAGGAGCTAGCTGCATGTATCTCGGTAAACTTGTTTACATAAAATGATTATATTCTTCTTCTTTGTACTGAATTGTTTCTTTTGCGAGTAATGACAACACACTGGGCTTCTTAATTTTTTTCGACTTTTGTACAAAAAAAGTTATATTCTTAGCCTTTGGATAATCCTTACTTTTTATTTAAAATTTCAAAAGAATTGCATAATGCCTAAATTCTAAGATTACTGCTCTGATTTTTGTGCAATGATGAACTGATTTTGTGCGTAAGGTAGAGCCAAAACATTCCTACGAAGACAACTCCTTCGATCAACATTCAAAACAATTACAAAAACATTTCCTTCTCAACGCACTGAATCCTCAATCGAGTTGCAGATAACTGTGACAACAATTTTTCTTTACTTTTTTCAAAACGAAGAAAGACTTTTGCTTCAAATATCACCCTCCCCCCTCCTCTTCGTTTGAACAGTCCCCTAAAGTGACCGGGTAAGTAGAAGGGGGCTTTGTCGGCATAGTTTCTATTTATCCTATGTCCGACAATTTAACAGAAAAGGAAATGCCCTTTCCAAAGATTTATTACGGCAATAAGAGGAAGAATAGTTTTTCGGCTACTTGAAAGTAACCTTAGAAGATTTACAAGAAGGCAGATATGCATTTCTAGGTTTTCTTACACCAAATAGGCATATGATAATCAACAATGTCCAATACATTTACAAGAACCATCTTATTCTGTATTCAGAGTTTCAAATGTTCAACAGCCTTAGAGCACCCCCGAACACTCCTTTCTTTGTACTGTGACATCGTCTATTGTCGTGAATCCCCATCTTTCGATAAGTGTTATGGTTTCACCAGCTGGTCAAGGACAAGTTCGACGTCATCGATTGCCCCTGCATTTTTATGATCCACCAGCAGTGGAATGACCAGTGCACGTGGCCATGGGGCCATTGTTTATTGTCTGAACTCAGGGAGTGAAGAGAGACAGACGGGTCGCCATAATAGTAAAGTAGAGCCGGCGCCCCGTTGACAATAGGCGAAGCCTATCTTAATATGATAATGTCATCTTTTCTAGGGTTTTGTGAAGGGGATACTAAAAACAGGTGGCGTGATGGACAAGTGCGTCCAGATGTGGACAAGGAACTATGGCGCCTTGGGCCAGACGGCTCGGGTGTGTTTTGGCGTGTTATGCGCCAATAGGACGAGGGAGGTCAAGCGAGACTTTTGTGACCTGCCAATAAGAAGAAGCGAGGGGCGTGTTGTGAACACACCCCTGGTGGTTAAAAAGGGGTCTTTTTCAGGAGACAAGGAAAAAAGGGAAAGAGCAGAAAAAAGAGGACAAGAAAGACCGGGGAGAGAGAACGGACGGAAGGAGGAGGAGAGAAAGAGAGAGGGAGACCCGAAAAGAGAGGTCGGGAGAGGAGGACAAGAGAGTCCGGGAGAGAGAACGGATGGAAGGAGAAGGAGGAAAACGAGTAGGAGATGGAAAAAGAGAGTCGGGGAGAGAGAGAGTGAAGCCCGCCTTGAATGGAGAAAAGGACTGAGTCCGGAAATTGGAGTGAAAAAGACGATGAACGCCGGTGGCGTTGAGTATGGGAATATGAACTGACCACACCGGCTTGGCAATATTACTTCATTAAGAATTGTTTATCAAATAAACAATATTTTTTATATTATATTAGCCTGTAATCCTTAATTATTGATGGATAGCTACTCACGACGTTACAGTACTATTGTACATAAAATGCGTGACTCACGAATAAATAGGCGAAAAAAAAGAGAACGAACATATTATTTTAATTTAAATGTAACTATCTGTTCGACTACGTTCTGATTATATTTATTTTTTCAGATATTTTGGATTGGATAATTTTTTTTTAAATTATCCAATACTGTAGAACTTTCTAAGTTTGAAAGTCCCCATTTTCCTTTTCTCATCATCAAAAAGGACCTCATCGAACAAGGGATCAAAATCGTTAAAATTGCGCAATTGCGTCAATTTAAAACTAAAAGCCCCCCTCCCAATATTCATGATTGAGATCGCTCGAGACGAAAATGTCGATGACATTTTCAAATTCCGAAGCTGCCTTTATATGCAGATTAAAATCGACCCTTTCAAAAAAAGCTCCAGACCAACGCAGTGCTACAACTGCAACTTTTTCCATCATGCAAGTCAAAATTGTAGCATGAAAACGCGCTGCCTGAAATGTGGCGAAGAACACAGAACAGGCCAGTGTAACTTCAAAGAATAATTAATAACCCTACTTGCATTAACTGCAACGCGAAAGGTCATATAGCCTCTTCTACTGAGTGCCCCCTCTTCCCTAAGCCCAGAAAGGGTAAAGGTCAACCCCAAAAAGACAATAAAAAACGTAACGAAATAACCCAGGCAAACGCAGCGCTAATTACCCCCGGCTTGAGTTTTGCTCAAGCTATTCAAGGCAAAAATCCCCAACAGAGGGCAGCACGCGGTAATGGCTCCTCGGCGTCCAATAATGATAATAACGATAAAAATAAAGGAATTAACCTAGAAGCACTTAATGTTTCTACTGGACAGGAAGGAGATTTCACCTTCCTCTAGGCTATTTTCGAAATGAAAAAGATCTTTGATTATTTTCCAAATTTAATTTCGGAGATGAAAAAATCTTCGCAATGCACAGATCCTACAGACAAACTCCACTGTCTGTTAAAGGGTATCTGTACCTCAATCTCATCTCTAGATATCAATAATGAGTAATTCTTTTTTCGGCCTTACAATATTCTCTTGGAACGCAGACGAAGTGAGATCGCGTATTGTTGAGATGCGCGATTTCATTGATAAGCACGCCCCCAATTTATTATTATTACAAGAAACACATCTGAGACCAGAGCATTCTTTTAGCATCCCCAACTATATTTGTTACAGGAACGACAGGACCAACTCAGCCCGTGGCTGGGGTGGTACTGTGATCCTTAATAAAAGAAATATTTCCCATTTTCATGTCCCCACCCCTCCCCTCCTTACTGGAGTGGAAGCAACTCTCGTTGCACTCACCCCTACTGATCAGGAACCCTTTTTGATTGCATCTATTTACGCCCCACCAAAACCCAATTATAGAAACCTGAGTGCCGACCTCGACGCTCTATTCCAAATTTTTAACACGGCCATTGCGGCCGGTGACTACAACGCCAAACATACCTCATGGGGCTGCGTTAGCAGTGACCCACGAGGTAACTATATTTTAAGATACATCACTAATAATAAACTTGATTTAATAGCTCGCCCTACCCCAACCCGTTATGGAATTGATTCCGCTTCCACTCTTGACTACGCTCTTATCAAAAATTTAAACTGGCTCTGCACTGCAGATTCCCTCGCGGAACTCAGTTCAGACCACAACCCCATCAGATTCTATTTTCCACGAACTCCTAAATTTGAAATTCCCCTTCCCCAATTAAATACTACTTGGAGTATTTTCACAAAAATTTTGGCAAATCCTGATAATTTCGATCTTCCAAAAGCAACTCCACCCAGGAGATTGACTCCCAAGTCAGCAATATCACTACTGAAATTTTAAATGCACACACAAGTGCCTCTAGACCTTTCTACCACTCGGAACAACCGTATGTTCAGGGCGAGCTAAAAGAACTCATTAAAGATCGTAATAAAGCCAGGAAAACCTGGCAACAATCAAAACACCCACAACACAAAACAGAACTCAACAGACTGCAAAACATCATTAAAAGGAAAATTTACCACTACAGACAACAAGCATGGGAGGATAACCTTTCTACCCTGAATGCTGAGGACAACACCCTTTGGGGAATTGCGAAAGCTTTCAGGAAGAAAATCTCCCCGATCTCCGCCCTTAATGGCCCTACTGGTATTGCTCTCAGCGATACAAACAAAACTGAAGTAATTGCTCATTCGCTAGAGTCAATTTAATCTTAATGACATACACAACCCACACAAAGACGAGGTCATCACCAGTGTTGTTGATGCATATCTAGATTCTAACATTAATAATACTGATACTATCCCCCCCCCCACTCTTCCATCTGAAATTTTTCAGATCATTAAAAAGATTAAAATTAAAAAATGCCCGGGGAGGGATGGGATCACAAATAAAATGATTAAAAAGCTTCCTAAACTAACTATTTTTAAGATTACTAACATTGTAAATAACATGCTAACTCTCTCAGATATTTTCCTAAATCATGGAAGACAGCGGTTGTCGTACCGATTCTAAAACCAGGTAAAAATTCGGCCTTGGCCGAATCCTACAGACCAATCAGTTTACTTCCTGTCCTTAGTAAACTGGCTGAAAAAGTGATCTTAGCCAGGCTCAACGACCATCTCGAAAGAGAAAATATACTGATTCCGGAGCAGCACGGGTTCCGCCCTCGTCTCTCCACTTCCCACCAACTTCTCAGAGTCGTTGAATTTATTAAGGAAGGAAATAACAAAGATGAATGCACGGCCGCGGTCTTCCTTGATATTCAAAAAGCCTTTGATAGAGTATTGCATACTGGCCTACTCTTCAAACTAATTACTTACAAAATTCCACCCCCTCTCATTTTTCTCATCAATTCTTACATCTCTGAACGTTCTTTTACTGTCAAAATTAACCACACTTACTCTCAACTTAAAAAGATTAGCGCAGGAGTGGCTCAAGGGTCCATCCTCACCCCCACCCTTTTTAATCTCTATGTAAACGATATCATTACAAATACTAATACTCAAATATGTCTATATGCAGATGATACAGCCATACTCAGCAGACACAGAAATCTCAACACACTTGTTGAAAACATAAATGAACACTTAGCTCACCTGGAGATTTGGTTCTCCGTGTGGAAGATTGCTATAAATTCTTCAAAAACGGAAGCGGTTTTCTTTTCCAAAAGGCACCCCCTGAAATTACTCTGCAAAATCAAAGAATCCCATGGTCTCAGCACACCAAGTATTTTGATGTCATTATTGATAAAAACCTCACTTTCCGACAACATATTACATATATAAGAGATAAATTTAAAGATACAACGCGCAAACTATACTCCCTAATTTGTAGAAAGTCTAAATTAAGTAGACATAACAAATTGCTTATCTACACTCTGATCTTAAAACCATTACTTACCTACGCCTCCCCCGTGTGGGGACATGCAGCAAAAACGAATATAAATTTACTGGAAACCTCGCAAAATGTAATAATAAGACAAATCTGTAACGCTCATTGGTATATGAGAAACAAAGACTTTAGAATAGCTTGTAATATACCTACTATACGACAAACCATCAGAAAACTAGCTTTAATTTTTTTAAGAACATAGATGATTCTGATAATGCATCTATAAATAATATTACCCCATATTTTTCCCATTTTTCTGTAAAGCGACCAAGAGATATCTTGGTCAATCCAGACTTCATTTAATTCTTTAATTTATTTTTTATTTTAATTATTTTTCTTTATTTTATCTTTTCTGGCCCGCAGTGCAACTTCGTTGAACTGCAGGCACTCTCTGATTGGCTATCCCCGAAACGAAAATTAGATGAGATGGGTGCCAGCGAAATAAATCGCTTATACCCAAAATCGAGGAGAAAAGGATGAAAGAGAGACCAATATCTGAAATCACTCCCCCACAGGGGGAGGCTGGAGGAAGAAAACGGCCGAACGAGGACGAAACTGGAGTACGTCACGAGAGCGAGGAATGGAAGAGCGCAGGAAGGGGGGCTTAACAGCCCCAAAACGCGTTCGAGGAGCACCAAAAACGCAGTGGGAAGGAAAATGCTGCAATTTTTTTTTCAGCTAGGATGAAAATGAAAGGAGTCTGCAAGGGAAACTTACAGACGGCACAGTAGTTGTAATCGAAGCAGGAGCCAGCTTTTACACTGATCCCAGTTCTGATGTGAGGCAAATGCATATGAGTGTTGTGAAGTTTAGCAATTAAGTGTTTTTGTTGTAATTACGGCGGTTTCAAGGGCAGAGATTCCATTTAATAGTTTTGTAAGCAAAATTTAGTTTAGAGTGAGGATACGTGAATAGTGTTTGTGCTTTAATTACTGGGTTGTCGTGATTTTGGATAGAAGTAAAAACATTTCTAGAAGTTCTAGTGATGTAATTATCGATCGGCTCCATGTGTAAGTCGTGATGAATGACACTATTTCTAACGTACCAAGGTACGTTAGTAATAATTCTAAGAATTTTATTTTGAATGATTTGAATGCGTTTTGTGTGGGTCGGGGCCGCGGCCCCCCATACGGGGGACCCATACGTTATTGTTGGACGCAGAATTTGCTTGTAAAGGATAACTTTATTTTCCAAGGAGAGAGGAGAGCTTCTTCCAATAAGGGAGATAGCTAACGCTATTCTACCCCAGAATTTGTCTGAAAGATAGTCAATATGATTCTTGTAAGTTAGTCGACTATCGATATGTGAGCCCAAGTAACGTACGACCGGGACCCAATGAATGTTGTCATCAAAAAGTGTGAGTTCAGCTTGGGGGTCAATGACGCCCCATTTTCTGAAACCAATGACTTGTGTTTTTCTACATTTATAGCTATTCTCCAGTCTTTCAACCAATTCTCTAGTTTGTCGAGGAAGCGTTGCATATTTTTAATTGTGTAATTGAGTTGGACACCCTGAGTGAGCGCCACCGAGTCATCTGCGAATAGACATGTACTGACGGTGTGGTGATCTGGGAAGTCATATGTGAATATGTTGTAAAGATACGGGGATAGAACCGAACCCTGCGGGGTTCCACTTTGACAAAAACCCGTTTCAGAGACTGCGTTATTTACACGAACCCGGAAGGTTCTGTTGTGTAAATAATTGTAAATATATATATAATTTTAATTAAATATGCAGGGAATTTCAGTTTAATCATTTTGTAAGTGAGGCCATCATGCCACATTTTGTCGAATGCCCTTTTGACATCCAAAAAGACACCAACAGTGTATAGTTTGCTAGCGAAGCCTTCATTTATAATATTAGTGACACGTATCAATTGGTGTAGCGTAGAATGGCCCTCTCGGAATCCGCATTGTTCCGGGGGAATGCAGTCTATGGCTTTGCAGTGAGTTTTAATCCTATTTAAAATAATTCTTTCGAAAATCTTAGCAGTGGTATTTAATAAAGATATTAGCCTGTAATTTTGACTAAATTTATGATCCTGATTTGGCTTTGGCAACATGACTACTGTTCATGCTTGTCGCAAAAACCGTGCGCCAGACGGCGCTGTCTGTGTATCTCCAGTTACTATGTTTTTAGGTGAATAAAAATAGAGAATGTTTTACAGTCCATGTGTGAGGTGTGTGTTATTGAGCTATCCCGGGTGTAGTGATCAAACATTTTGGTCCGTCGAGCCGGAGTTCAACAAGCAACTATGGTTTTGTGCTTTATTAGTTGAGTTTTTGGTGGTGAAATTTTTGAATAGGTAAGTGTTTCTATTCTTAATGATGTTTTTAGGAGTTATTTGGTTGTGTTCGCTAAAGTTGGTGTTAATAGTTGAACAGTTTTAATGGATATCATGGTTGAAATTAGTGTTTGTAGATTTGTGTTGATTGTGATATTCTTGTTGTGTGTTTTTGTATACTTTCCTATTCTCAATAGTGTAATTTAGGTGCTTACAAATGCTTTTTGGTTGAAAATAGTGTATATTGTGTAGATATTGTGACAAAATAAGTTTAAAAATGGCGTTGAAATTAAATCTAAAGAAAGACGAGCTTATCTCGGTTGCTGTGGAAATGGGTTTGAAGATTCCTAGCAAAGCTAAAATAATAGATTTAAAAAAGTTAATTGAATCAAGTGCTGTGTATAAAAATGATATTGAATTTGTGCGTAGTCTTGTTGAAAATGCTTTAGAGAAAAGTAAACAAGAGGCTGAGGCTGAGAAAAGTAAGCGTGAGGCTGAGAAATATAAGCGCGACGCTGAAATTCAATTAGAAAAAATTAAATTATCTCAGATTGAAAAACAATTAGAATTGGAGAAGGTTAGGAAGGAATCCGAAAAAGATTCTCAATCTCTTGAAAGCGGAGAACCAAGCTCCATAACTGATAAATTGGAGAGTTTGGTAAAGAGCATTAAAACTTTGACAATTCAAGTACTGGTTAGGTCAGAGTCCTTTAATTTATTTTTTCATTCTTTAGAAAAGGCATTTCAAATCAAATCCGTGCCTGGTGAGCTAAAAGCCGAAATTCTATTAAATATTTTACGAGAAAGAGTCAATAATTTGCTAACATATGTGAGTCAAGAGGATTTAAGCAATTATGTTAAAATTAAAGAATTAATATTAAAAGAGTTTGAACCGACGCCTCAAGAATGTCTGAGTAACTTTAAAAAGGCTCGTAAACTACCATCCGAAAACATTGTTCAGTTTGCTTCCCGCTTAAGTGCAACTTTCGATTATTATTGTGTCAGTTGCGTAAAGTTAATGAATTCCGCTCTTTGTGTGATCTAATAATTTCAAATAAAATATTTGAAACGCTAGATAGAGATACGATGAATCATATTGCAACGAAACAGGGAGAAACATATTTCAAGCCTCAACAGCTTGGGAGGGAATGTGATGTCTATTTATCCGCGAGAGGAAAGGTGTCGAATGATTTAATGAGCAGAAATCCAGGGAGTGGAGTCAAAACAGATGGGCGAAACAGACTGCAGATGGTTGGCACTTTGCGGCGAGAGAGAAACTCGTCGAATGTTTTCGTGACCGAAACCAAAACAAATTGTGTTCTATGTAAGGGTAATAATTTTCATCCCCTTTCTAAGTGTTATCAGTTTAAGAAACTGTCAGTTGAGGATAGAGTAGAGGTAGTTAAACGGAATAATCTTTGTTTTCGTTGTTTTTTACCTCATAGATTGAAGGAATGCCGTTCAGAGAAAAATTGTTTTTGCCTTAGACCTCATAATAGCTTGATTCATTTTTCACGTGACAAAACGAGGAATCCCACTCCCACTAGTAATTTAAATTTGGATGCTCCTACTTTTGTTCCAGGGCAGATTGAAGGATCAGTTGAAGCAAATTCACAATCACAGTTTGTGGCGACTGGGTTTGAAAAAGGCAGACTAAAGAATGTGTTTTTGAGTACTGTACGCGCGCTTCTTAAAAATAAATACTCTCAATGGGTGGAGGTCAGATGCTTGTTAGATGTAGGATCGCAGTCTTGTTTATGTACAAAGGCATGTGCTGAGAAGTTGCAGCTGAAAATGGAGAAAATAAATACAGTGGTTTCGTGCGTTAATGATGCTTCTATGGTTGTTAAAAATTGCGTAAAAATTTCAGTTGCAAATAAAGCCAAAACTTTTGAGAGTGAGTTAATGTTGTTAGTAGTTGATAAGATTACAGATCTCATTTCAAACAAGGTAATTGATGTAGATGTTAATGTTTCAGAGTTTGTGCCCTTAGCGGATGATAAATTTAATATACCAGATAGAATTGATATGTTACTTGGTGCTGAAATCTTTTACGAATTGTTAAAGCCTGGAAAATTTTATTGTGATAATTCGCATTTAGTGTTACAAAATACGGTGTTTGGTTATGTTGTAAGTGGAAGTGTAGATCAAGTTACAGAGAATCGCGTTCATTGCGGATTAATTGTTGATGACGATTTAAACAAAACACTGAAAAAATTCTGGGAAATTGAGGGTGTTCACATAGAGCCTAAGGTTGATACAGAGGTGTCCTTGTGTGAGGATCATTTTGTGCGCACTCATAGGAGGAATTGTGAGGGTAGGTATGTAGTATCGATGGCATTAAATAAAGATCCGTCTTGTTTAGGAAACTCCAAAGATATTGCTATTAGGCGACTTAATTCATTGTGGAAACGGTTATCTAGGGATTCTAGTTATTCATCGTTGTATGCGGAATTTTTGAAGGAGTATGAGGAGTTAGATCATTTGGAAAGGGTAGTTGAGTCAAGTGAACCACCCACACATTACTACATACCCCACCATGGTGTATTACGCCCTGAAAAACTGACTACTAAACTGAGAATCGTCTTTAACGGTTCATCCCCCACCACAACAGGCATAAGCTTTAATGACATTTTATTGAAAGGTGAAGTGAAGGAAGATGTGTTTGAGACAATATCTCGTTTTAGAAGACACAAATTTGCTTTTACGACTGACATCCAAAAGATGTACTGGCAAATATTAATAAATCCTGATCAGCAGGATTTGCAACGCATTACATGGAAACATGGACCAGATGCAGAAATTTTAACGTACCGACTAAAGACTGTCACTTACGGGCTGTCCAACGCACCCTTCCTTGCCATAAGAACCCTGCAGCAGTTGTAGAAGGATGAAAAATCGAGATTTCCTTTAGCTTCTGAAACCCTGTTATATGATACCTACATGGATGATATTGTGAGCGGAGCGCCGGTTTTGGAGACTGCTCAACAATTGCAATCGCAACTGAAAGATGCCCTGCAATCTTGTGGAATGAACCTTCATAAGTGGTCATCTAATTCTCCTGAGTTATTAAATAGTTCGTTGTCATCAGACGTCGAGCATTCATTTTCTACTGACATTGACTTATCTGTGAAGACATTGAGAATTAGTTGGAAGCCATTTGAAGATTGTTTCGTGTTTAAGGTATCTGTTTCAGCTAAACATATATATACAAAACGTGAAGTTTTATGTGTAATTGCTAAGCTATACGACCCTTTGGGTTTCTTAGGCCCAGTGATTGCGAAAGCAAAGGTGTTTCTGTAGCAATTATGGCAATGTAAACTGGATTGGGATGATGTGTTACCTAATTCAATTGCCAACGAGTGGAGAGAATTTGTGACAACATTAAAATGTATCGAGGAAGTGAAAATTAACAGATTTATTATGGCTGACAATAATGTTAGAATCGTTCTCCAAGGATTTGCGGATGCATCTGAAGCGGCCTACGGAGCTGTCGTTTACCTACAGTGTTTCTTCACAACGGTGTTGCCAAAGTGAGCATTCTTGCCAGAAAATCTCGTGTTGCACCAATTCGAGTTATTTCCATACCTTGACTCGAGCTTTGTGCCTGTGTTTTATTAGCTCAACTCGTCAAGAAAATACGCTCCACCTTGAGGTTAAACATAAGTGATATTGTGCTACATACGGATTCAACTATTGCATTGGCATGGTTAAATACACCCCTGCCAATCGTTTAAAAACCTTCGTGGCCAATCGTGTCGCCAAGGTGCAAGAATTGACTGAAGGATTCCAGTGGAACCATGTGCCATCTGTTCTCAACCCAGCAGATCTTGTGTCTCGGGGATTGCGCCCTTGTGACCTTCCAAATTTAAGGTTATGGTGGCATGGTCCCCAATTCCTTGAAAAAGGTAAGTTGTCAAGTGAAGAAACAAGTTTTTCACCAGTTAAGGAATGCGAGTATTCTAAGGAACTGGAAACTGGTTCGAGTTCTGATATAATTACATCTAGTGTTTGTGTTTCAACTAAGTGTGTATCTTCTATTTTATCTACTCTGTTATGTAAAAGTAATAGTTATATGAAAATTGTTCGTATATTTAGTTATGTGTTAAGATTTAGTAATAATGTAAACAAACGTAAACTAACATTGAGTGGTCCCCTTTCTGCTACAGATATAGACCAAGCAGAAACTAAACTGATCAGAATGGTCCAAGAACAGGGTTTTTTTGGCTGAAATTAAGAGCTTACAAAGTAAAGGAGTTGTCTCACCTAATAGTAAACTTAGAAATTTAAGCCCCTTTATAGACAGTGATGGATTATTGAGAGTTGGAGACCGGCTGAGTAATTCAGATTTACCTTATGTTAATAAACATCCTGCAATTTTACCAGGAAATCATAATTTAACTGTTCAAATAATTGTCCACTTCCATAGAAAGAATCTGCATACTGGTGCTTCTTTTCTTCTACACTATGTAAGGGAAAAGTTCTGGCCATGAAATGGTCGTTCATTATGCAGAAAAGTAGTGCATGAGTGCCTTGTCTGTTTTAAAAGCCGACCCCTTGTTACCTCTCAGCTAATGGGTAATCTATCCCGTGATAGAGTAGTCCCAGATTACCCGTTCAACTGTTCTGGTGTGGATTTTTGTGGCCCATTCATGATCAGGTACAAAAATCAAAGAAAAGGAATTTTGCATAAAATTTATATTTGTGTATTTGTATGTTTTGTGTCTAAAGCGATTCACATAGAAATTGTGTCAGATCTTACATCTGATGCTTTTATTGCTACATTAAAAAGATTTTTTAATCGCAGAGGTAAATGTGCTAAATTGTATTCCGATAAAGAGAAAACATTTGTAGGTGCCAATAAAGACCTCAAGAGATTTCTAAAACTTATTGAGGAATCAGATGAAAATTTAGCAGGTTTCTTATCTGCTGAGGGTATAGAATGGAAGTTTATACCACCTAGAGCGCCCTCCTTTGGTGTGGTCTTTGGGAAGCTTCGGTTAAGTCAATAAAGTACCATCTTAAGAGAGTTGTCAGTGGCTCAAATTTAACCTATGAGGAATTTTTAACTGTTTGTATCCAAATAGAGGGAATTTTAAATTCCAGGCCACTGTGTGTACCCTTTATCGAGCAATTCGGATGACTTGAACGCTTTAACTCCAGCCCACTTTTTGATAGGGAGGTCTATGACTTCAGTAGTCGAGCCCAATTTAATTGAATTAAAAGAGAATGCCCTTAAAAATGGCAACGGATAACCAGACTAGTACAACTAATTTGGAATAAGTGGCACAGATGTTATCTTAGTGAATTACAACAACGCAATAAATGGCAAGTTAAAAAACAAAATGTTAACGTGGGTGATTTGGTAGTTCTCATTGAAGACAATATGCCAACCTTTAAATGGCCTTTAGGGAGAATCACTGAGATTTATAGTGGCAGTGATGCACTAATAAGGGTTGTAAAAGTAAAAACACAATTTGGAGAATATAAAAGAGCCATTTCAAGAGTTTGTCTTTTACCTATGCCAGTTTGAATTTTGTCTCTGAATATTGTGTATTAGAATTTTTATATGTACCTTAATTTGTTTTACGTAATGCTATAGTATTTTCTCGTTTAATGTTTTATTGTAATTTGTGTTATTGTTGCATGTATTACATGTCAACGCGGGGGAGAATGTTCATGCTTGTCGCAAAAACCGTGCGCCAGACAGCGCTGTCTGTGTATCTCCAGTTACTATGTTTTTAGGTGAATAAAAATAGAGAGTGTTTTACCGTCCATGTGTAAGGTGTGTGTTATTGAGCTATCCCGGGTGTAGTGATCAAACAACTACATTTGCTATTTTCCACTGTGTAGGAAAGTGGCAGTTAATGTGTGTGTGTGTGTGTGAGGCACCTGTTGTAAATTTTAGTTAAGTGTGTAATAGCATTAATAGGAAGATATTTTAAAGCAATATTTGGAATCTGATCTGGGCCGGGTGACTTCATATTTGGTAATTTTTTAATGATGCCTCGTACTTCTAAGGGCGAAGTGAGGGGAGGGATCTGAGTGTTGAAGTTGTCGAAATAGTGATTCACTAAACTTTCGACTTCTTCAATTTTGTCGTCACTGTAAGGTTCAGCATTTTCTTGAAAAGTGACTTCAAGTGTGTCTTTAAAAACCTCCGCTTTTTCGAAATCAGAGAAAGCCATACCACTCGGACCATGGAGAGGTGGTATGACTGTATGCTTTTTTGTAATTCTTTTATGCAAATTATAAAGAGAATTGTCTTCAACATTTAACGAGGAAAGAAGATTTTTCCAGGTCCTGTTTTTATGTTCGTTGATTTCGATCCTAATCTGCCTAATGAGAGCATTCACTTCCCTTTTATAAAGGGGGTATCTCGTGTTGTTCCAAAGTTTACGGAATCTATTTTTAGTTTTAATGAGCTCTCTAATGTTAATAGGAAGGCGGAGGAGTGAAGTTTTAGAAATTCTAGTGGAAGTGGAAGTATTAATAGCATCCGAGACAATATTGCTGAAATTTTGAACGGCCTGGTCCAAATTATCTACCGTAGGATTTCCTGGCATGTTGTAATGGAGAATTTCTTGAAATTTAATCCAGTTAGTAGTTTTAAGTGTTTGAAGTAAAGGTGGTAAATGACTGTTAGTAACGAAATCGAAAATAACTGGATTGTGGTCACTGCTAAGTTCATTTACAGTAAAAACGTTAGAGTGTGAGAAATTAGCTGCAAAGCCGATGTCAATAACAGTGCTTGGAGCGTTGTGATTGAAATGTGTTGAAGTGTCTGGAGCGATAATATCAATAGCTGAGCTGACCGCCCAATTGCTAAGAATATTACCAGTGGCATTGCTTCTCCTGGGTTCCAACTCGAGTGTTTTGCATTGAAATCTCCAAAGAGAAAGGTTCTATTATTATGGGCGAGAATAGCATCGAGTTCCGTAACATTAATGGAGCCATGTGGATGTTTATAGATACATGCCATAGTGACTTTGGTGTTGTTTCCTAATTGAATTATGACCGTTGTGTTTTCAAACGTGTTTGAAGTACTAAGGAGGGCGTGGTGCTTGAAGGAATTTTTTACAAAAATGGCAGTGCCCCCGCCTCTGTGTGTGAGCCTATCACTTCTGTGACAAAGTGTAATTTGGAATGCTAATTCGGTCCGGAGGACGAAGATGTGTTTCTTGGATCCCGATTAAGTCGGGGTTATGAAAAATGATGCTTTCTTTGAGTTCTTCTAAATTCTTTTTAACACCATTGGCATTCCAACTGTAAACTCTAAGAGTGTTACTATTAAATGCGCTGAATTCTATTTTTTGTTGTTTTGTTGAAGGAAAGCTATCATAGTTCCCCACTGTTGCATCATTTGACCCATTTGTTGCATGATCGTATTGGCGTCAAATGTGTTGTTTGTCGAGGTGTTCTGAGCCGTTACCGAAGCATAAGACGGCTTCTGTTGGCGTGGTGTGGACTTTTGCGTGCGCTCCTTGGCCTTCTCCGTCTAGATGTTTTTATTTGGTTGATTCTTCTGTTGTTTCCTGTTTATGGGGTTGCTGGGGCATCCTGAAAAACTGATTGGCTATCGAAACGAAAATTAGATTGAACGGGTGCCAGCGAAATGAATCGCTTATACCCAAATTCGCGGAGAGAAAGTATCAAGGAAAATAAATATCTGAATACACTCCCCCGCAGGGGGGAGGATGGAGGAAGAAGCGGCCTAACGAGAACGAAACTGAAGTACGTCACGAGGGCAGGAATGGAAGAGCGCAAGGAAGGGGGGGCTTAACAGCCCCAAAAACGCGTTCGAGGAGCACCAAAAACGCAGTCGAAATGGAAAATGCTGCGGGATTTTTTTTTTTTTTTTTTTTTTTTTTTTTTTTTGCAACTGGGATGAAAAATGGATCGAGACTGCAAGGCAAAACTTGCAGCCGGAACAGTTGTTGAAATCGAAGCAGGAGCCAGCTTATTCACTGATCCCATTTCTGATGTAGGCAAATGCATATGAGTGTTGTTTAAGTGTAGCAATTTAGTATTTTTGTTGTAACTACGGCGGCTTTAAGGGCAGATTCCTTTTTGTAGTCTTGTAAGCAAAATTTATTTTAGAGTGAGGATACGTGAATAGTGTTTGTGCTTTAATTACTGGGTTGTCATGATTTTGAATAGAAGTAAAAACATTTCTTGAAGTTCTAGTGATATAATTATCTATCGGCTCCATGTGTAAGTCGTGATGTATGACACTATTTCTAACGTACCAAGGTGCGTTAGCAATAATTCTAAGAATTTTATTTTGGATTATTTGAATGTGTTTTGTGTGGGTCGGGGCCACGGCCCCCCAAATGGGGGACCCATACGTTATTGTTGGACGCAAAATTTGCTTGTACAGGATAACTTTATTTTCCAGAGAGAGAGGAGAGCTTCTCCCAATAAGGGAGATAGCTAACGCTATTCTACCCCAGAATTTGTCTGAAAGATAGTCAATATGGTTCTTGTAAGTTAGTCGACTATCGATATATAAGCCCAAGTAACGAACGACCGGGATCCACTGAATGTTGTCATCGAATAGAGTGAGTTCAGTTTGGGGGTCAATGACGCCCCATTTTCTGAAAACAATGGCTTGTGTTTTTAATACATTTATAGCTATTCTCCAATCTGATTGGCTATCCCCCCAGTCTAGTACTTATACATCATTAGTCGAACTCTTAGCTCGGCCAATCAGATAACTTCCACTTATATTTTTAGACTAGACTGAGATCCTTGAGATCTGGTTCTCCGTTTGGAAAATCGCGCTTAACAGCTCAAAAACAGAGGCAGTATTTTTCTCGCAAAGAGTCCCACCCCCTGAAATCACTCTTCAAAACCAAAGAATCCCCTGGTCTCATCACACCAAATATCTTGGTGTCTACCTTGAAAAAACACTCACTTTCCGACAACACATCACACAAATTAGAACTAAGTTTAAAAATGTAACACATAAATATTACTCCCTTATCTGTCGCAAGTCTAATTTAAGTAGACGTAATAAACTGCTTATCTTCACTCTGATCTTAAAACCTCTCTTAACTTATGCCGCACCAGTCTGGGGTCATGCAGCAAGAACCAATATTAATTTACTTGAAACCTCTCAGAATTTAATCATACGACAGATTCTCGATGCCCATTGGTATATGAGAAATGTCGATCTTAGAAGAAACTTTAATATTCCCACTATTAGACAGACTATCCGTAAAATCTCCATTAACTTCTTTAAAACTGCAGATGAGCACGACTGCCCATCTATTCAAGATATTCGAAATTATTACTCCCACTTCTCTGTCAGAAGACCAAGAGATGTCTTGGTCAACCCTGATTTTGATTAATTTTTCTCTAAATTTTCCCGTATTATTTTAAAACTTTCTTAATTTTTTCATTCTCTGCGATCCAACTCTGCTGAATCGTAGAAGCGCTCTGATTGGATACCACCTTCTTGAAACTACTTATACCATATTAGCTGAACTTTTGCCTCGACCAATAGGAATGCTCCCTCTCATTCACTGTTCATTTTTCCCATCTCAAGTTAGTGGCCGCGGTAGCCGAGTGGTATAGGTATCGGATCGTGGCTTGCCTTGTCACGAGTTCGAGCCCAGTACCACTAAAGACCCGCCGTGTAGGGCAGCGATGCACGTTAAATCTGTCGAGAGCTGAAACGTCCTCCCGTTGGTGTGGTAGTTAGGAGAGGGGGGTGCCAGCTCAGGTGTCGTCCACGTCACTTGACCATGGTTCAAAATTACTTGTTCCGTCGCCAAAAGCCCTCGTGTAGCTGAACAGTGCGACGTTAATATTCAATCAATCAATCAACCCATCTCAAGTTAACTTTTCCCGCACTTTTCTGATCATGTTTCTTCGCTGCAACCCGATTGGCCAGCTTTGCTCCGCCCACTTTGGGCTCTCATTGGCTCAGATTTGCTAGTTCTTAAAAGAGCTTTTAGTTTTAATTTTATTGAATTATTCTATTTTTAAAAGTCATACACAATTTTTAAATTTATAATACTATCTTTTTAAAATGGGCATTGGTAAATTTTTACAGTCACTTAGATTCCAGGATAGGAGGTTAGAGTCCGGAAGGACTAAGTACTCCAACAAAACGTGCAACGAGCTAAGATTTTTTTCCCGCGCATTCTGATCGACAGTTTTTACTGCATTCAGATTGGCTAGGATAACTCCGCCCACTTTTTTCGCATTTTACATTGATTTTTCTAAGTTTTTAAAGTCAAATTTTTAATATTTTTTGTAACCTCACATCCAAGTAATTTATGTTTTCATATTCTACAGAACTTTTACTATTTAAAACTGATTTTCTTCCTAACACTGGGCAATGGTATAATTCTTTAAAGGCATCTCAAAATTACCTGATAGGAGGTTAGAGACCGGCAGGTCTAGGCACTCCAGCCAGTTCATCAACGATCCTTTTCTTAGAGAAACTTGTGTTTGGAAATCGCGTGTGATAATTACTACTGATTTCAGTTCAAAAAATTTCTTTTCCTCTTAAAGGAGACATTTCCTACGAATTTAAACGACATTCCACCAAGATTTCTTTTTCAGTATTATTAAAAGGCATTGAATGTGCCGCGTTGCGTGGTTAGGCATTCTTCACTACAACACGGTTGAATTAAATAACAATAAACATTTATTAACTTTAAAGATTAAATGAGCAATTAAGAGGTAAACTTCTAAAAACTACAACACATGGGAATCAGGCACGCTACAATAATAATAGATCAATTCAGTTCACAGTTTTGGAGTCGTTATGTTGAGCTGTAAGGTCGCTGCATACTCCCCTTCCAGTGTCAACGATACCTAGTTGGAAGATGAACTTTGCGACCAGAACGTGTAGATGGCTGGGTAGGCGTTGGAGCTGTTGGATCATGTTCCACAGTAGCAGGTGTTGAAGCTGTTGCATTAGGTTCCACAGTAGCAGGTGTTTCATTCTTGGTTTGAGGTAGTTGCAAGTCCTCAGTGTTAAGAAAGAAGGCAGGTTTGCATCTATCAATAGATACAGATACCCGTTTACCATTGATGTCAAGGAAAAACACTTTATCCTTCCTTTGAAGACTTTGAAAGGGCCATCATAGGGTTGTTGAAGTGGACGACGTAACATGTCTCGGCGAAGAAAAACATGTGTTGCTTCCAACAGTCCTGGATGGATAAAAACTGGACGTTTGCCATGGTGTTTTGGTGGTTTAGGGTGAAGTGATTCTGCATGTGAGACTTAAGTTTCGAAACAAAATTCACACAACATCATCGTCTGGCTTGGAAGAGTCAAACATCTCCCCTGGCAGTCGAATAGTGGTCCCAAAAACTAATTCAGCTGGGGTACACAGAATATCTTCTTTAAGAGAAGCTCGTAGACCAAGTAAGATGATAGGGAGTACTTCTGTCCAACGCTCAGTAGCATGGCATTTGATTGCACTTTTCAATGGGCGGTGCAATTCTTCGATCATCCCATTAGCTTTAGGGTGGTATCCAGTTGTACGACACTTCTGAACACCAAGTAGTTTGCTAAGAGCTTTGAAGAGCGAGGACTCAAACTGCCTGCCCCTGTCGGTTGTGAGAATTGCAGGAATTCCAAAGCGAGACACCCAAGAGGAAAAGAAGGCCTCAGCCACAGTCTCAGCAGTTATGTCTTTGAGAGGTTGGGCCTCTGGCCATTTCGAAAAACGATCAATCATTGTCAGGCAATAGGTGTAGCCATTTGATGGAGGTAGAGGTCCAATGAGATCCAGATGAACATGATCAAAACGTTGGGAAGGTTCTTGAAATGATGAAAGAGGTGATCTAGTATGACGATGAATTTTGGATTTTTGGCAAGCTAGGCAGTGTCTTGCCCACTTAGCTACATCTGATGAGATTGATGGCCAAACAAAACGCTGCTTCATCAAATGCACTGATCGACGTATGCCAGGATGGGATAAATTATGCATAGCAGAGAAAACATCTTGGCGATGCTGTTTTGGGATGTAGGGTCTGGCTGTGCCCGTTGATAGATCACACATAATTTCAGTAGATGAATTGGGAAAAGTTACCTTTTTGAGTTCCAAGGAAGTTCCAGATGCTATTAGGGTGTGAAGCTCCTGATCAGTCTGTTGTGTCTCAGCAATACAGTCATAGTCAATTTGACTTGGGAAGGTGATTGCAGAAACACGAGAGAGAACATCAGCAGCAATATTGTCAGATCCTGGAATGTGTACAATATTTGTGGTGAACTGAGAGATGAAATCCAGCTGACGGATCTGTCGTGGAGAACACTTGTCACTTTTTTGCCTAAAAGCATAAGTGAGGGGCTTGTGGTCAGTAAACACTGTGAAATCTCTAGCTTCCAGCATATACCGAAAGTGTCGGATAGCCGAGTAGATAGCAAGGAGTTCACGGTCGTAGGCACTGTAAGACTTTTCAGATGAAGTAAGTTTTCTGGAAAAGAAAGCCAATGGCTGTAGCTCAGAGTCCACAACATGGTGAAGTGCACCTCCTATGGCATAATCAGAGGCGTCCACATGAAGAGCAAGCGGGGCAGAAGGTGAAGGATGAGCAAGAAGTGCAGCATCAGCAAGAGCTTGTTTACACCTCTGAAATGCTGTAATTGCCTCAGAAGACCAGTTTAAAGGCTTTGAGTCCTTCTTACCTTTAGAACCTTTTAAAAATTCACTTAAAAGATACTGTTGTTCAGCTGCTTTGGGCAAGAAACGTCTATAAAAATTTAACAGTCCTAAAAATTTTCTCAGAGAGCCAACAGTCTCTGGTTGTTTGTAATTAAGAACTGCTTGAACTTTGTCAGGCAATGGCTTAATGCCATCAGGAGTGATAAGGTGGCCAAGGAAAATGAGTTCAGTCACACCAAATACACATTTAGAGATATTTAGTTTTAAACCATATGAGCTCAGTCTTTGGAATATAGTTCTTAAGTGAGAACGATGCTCCTCAGCATTTTCTGAGTAACACAAAATATCATCCAAGTAGACAAAACAAAAGGAAGTCCTCTTAGTACTTCATGCATGAATCGCATAAAGGTTTGTGGTGCATTCACAAGGCCAAAACACAAATGGGTATATTCGTAAAGACCCCATGGAGTTGTTACAGCTGTCTTAGGAATATCACACTCAGCTATAGGAATTTGGTGGAATGCCTTAAAAATGTCTATTTTGGAAAATATCTTCTTGCCATGTAGCGCATGAGCAAAGTCATTCAAATAAGGCATGGGGTAGCTGTCGAACTCAGTAACAGAATTCAGCTGCCTGTAATCCCCAACAGGTCTAACTGTAGAGTCAGATTTGGGCACAACATGAAGAGGAGAACTCCAGGGACTTTTGGAAGGTCTAATAATGCCTTGAGCAAGAAGAAATTCAAATTCTACCTTCACTGCATCATACAGTTTAGGGTGTAGCCTTCTAGGCCTGGCAGTGACTGGTGGGCCAGTAGTAATAATATGGTGGACTGTGCCGTGTGATGCTGATTTGGAAATTAAAGAAGGGTTGCTGAGGTCTGGATATTCCGATAAGATGTTTTTAAAACTAATGTTTGCATCTACAGTGAGGATTGAGGGCTGTACAATATTTGAAAAACACAAGAAGTGAAAAGAGAAGTTTCCACATCCACCAACCTTTTTTCTTAAGGTCGATTAAAAGGTTGAAGTGCTTTAGAAAATCAGCACCAATTATAGGAGATGATACATCAGCAATTATGAAAGTCCAGATAAAAGGTCGCCTCAGACCCAGGTTCAGTTCTTTACGGACCATACCATAGGCTGGAATTTTGGTATTATTAGTAGCAAATAAGGAGAAGTTAGACTGAGGTGATTTATTCATAGTTGGAGAAGGTGGGATGACACAGATTTCACTTCCAGAGTCTATGAGAAATTTCTGGCCAGACTTGCGGTCTAATAAAAATAACCGGCTGGTATGTTTCGAGGGCTCTGCCATTCCAGCTATGACAGAGCTTACTCGTTTTTTTGCACAAATGCACAAGGTGAAACACACTTGCGGGCCTGCTCTTTATAACGGAGATGATAGTAGCAGATGCCACTTCCTCTATTGACACTCCTAGAGCGTGAATGTGATCTCCGGCGGTCAGAACTATATCGTTGGTGGCGAGAGGAATTGCGCTCTCTTGTCAGTTCAGCAACTTGTAGAGACAGCTCTTGTATCTGCCTGGCGAGAGAGTCCATGGTTGGCTGAACACTGCATGAAGATGACTTGGATGGTGGAGGAACAGTTGTGGCAGCACAGATAGTTGAGGATGAACCAACAACCTCAGAAACCTTATCAGCGATGATAGCCAGTTTATCCAAAGGCTCTGAAGATGCAGACAAAACAGTCTGGATATGTGGTGGCATTCTTTGAAGCCACAAACTTTGCAGAAAGTCATCCTGGAGTTGGCCATTAGACAGCTCTTTCATTTTTTCGCAACAGGTGGCTGGGCTTCTCATCTCCTAGCTGAAGGTCAGTAAGCAGTTTCTTAATTTTTGAGTCTCCGAGTCGCTAAATTGGGTGATGAGCCGCTGCGAGAGAGTGTGATATTTGTCACTGTTCGGAGGGCTTAACACAATGTCCGACACGTAGGAGAGAGTTTCAGCATCCAGGTTCGCAACCAAAGCAGAATACTTAGTATCATCACTGGAGATACCACTGAATGTGAATGCATGGTCGCATTGCGCAATCCATAGACGAACGTTGGATTTCCAAAACGGCGGCAGCCGCAACGCAATACGAGCGACTTCAACGGTTTCACTAGTCATATTGTTGAATAAGCAGGAAGCGAAACGAATCTCCGAGCAGATGCTTCAAGTGGCCTCGAGGAGAAGGAGAAAAAAAATCTTTCGCTACGTACTGATCATCCGTAGTAGAAGAATTTGTATTGCATTCGCCAGTAGAACAGAATAGCTTACGTGTTTTTAAGTCCAAAAGGGGTCACCACTGCCGCGTTGCGTGGTTAGGCATTCTTCACTACAACACGGTTGAATTAAATAACAATAAACATTTATTAACTTTAAAGATTAAATGAGCAATTAAGAGGTAAACTTCTAAAAACTACAACACATGGCAATCAGGCACGCTACAATAATAATAGATCAATTCAGTTCAGTTTTGGAGTCGTTATGTTGAGCTGTAAGGTCGCTGCAAATGAAATAGTATAAAACATTGATTATATTATATAAAACACTAATCACAATGATAACTATTGCACAAAAAAGGAAACGCTTATTTCATTTCAGTCAAAGGTATAATAACCTAAAGCAAATTTAAATTAATTTATCAAGGAAAAATTTATTTATTTTTTGATTTTCAGTAAATGTTTTAAAATGTTATAGATTTATTTTTATTCTATTAAACGCAGTAATTTCGTACATACAAACTCAAATTATCGTGTTAACTCTTAAATTAATTAATTTTGAAAAACAAATAATAATATAATTATTTGAACATTTAGATACATACAATGAATTTAAAAAATGGAAAGAAAAAGCAAAATTTTTGCCTGTCTCTCTATGACATAATGTAAAATCTCAAATCTATAATGGGCTATTTTATAATCATATAGTACTCTGAAGCTCTCTATCTTTTTATAATAGAAAATATTTGCTTTAAGATACATATATAATTCTTTAACAATTATAACAAAATTACATTAACTATATGTGAGTTTAAAAAATCTTATAATTATTGAACATCTGTGTACCAATAGACATGTTAATATTCAACTAAGCTATATTGTGGTTAATCAATTTATAATTGCTTCTCTGGGAATTAATTAGTTATTTATACAACACTCTGTTAAAAATTTTTGTATACTTACTTTCTTAAAAGAATAAAAACATTGATAAATGTCATTTTTTTATTGCCTCGATAATTCATTCTGTTTTGATGCATTAGAGATTTCATAATAATTATTGAATCTTAAGATTAAGTTTAGATTTTTACTCCAAGCATTTTTCAAGGATTAAAATTATATAACAATGTTCATCTTTGATCTAATTGTTCCTATGTATGCTGAAAATTATGATAATCGATTAACAATGGCAGGTAAATGTGATAAATGGCAGGAATGTGGCGTTAACTTAATACTATATCTCAAAATCATAAATAAATGTCACTTGTTAAACAGTATCACATTGTAGATTCCACATGTTCTTACAGCTGTGGTAGCCGAGTGATCACAATTGAGGATTCCATCATCTAGCAGGGCTCTAATACACGTTAACTTTCTAAAGGCTTAAAGTACTTTCATTGCCGTCATAACATAATCGACTGGGTTCCAGGTCGGATATCATCCTCGTTACTTGATTGTTATTCAAATAATGAGGTCCGTCTCATTGCGATATCCCTCATGTTTCCTCTGAATGAGACATTAATAAACTATCGATTTATTTGCATGTTCTCAAAAATAAATCCTTTAAATACACAAATGAATAAATGTAAAATTTATACTTTTTCCAACTGTAATATACTGCTTTCGTTAGCATAAAATATCAAATCCTTTGAATTTTTACAAAAATTCTTGATTAGTAAAACGCAAACAATTAGTTGACATAAGACAAAATCATGACTACACATATCTTTAAGTCAGCAAGGAGCAAATCATTCATGTATCTTGGTAAACTTATTTATATAAGGGAAAAAAATATTCTTATTCGTATTTAATTGTTCTTTTATGACTAATTACAACACATTTATTTCTTACTTTTTCATCTTTCATATAAAGGTTATTTTATTAGTTTTATGGATAGAAGTTAAACTTGTTAGTTTCTTATTTTTAAGTTACAATAAATAATAATTCTTTTGATGCATCAGTTAGTATAACATTGCTGAAATTCTAAGATAAATGCTCTGATCTCTGTGTGGTAAAAATAAATAAACTTCAAAAATATTTTAAGAAATATAATGCACGCGTCATTCTAATTCTAAACACAATTTTCGTTTTTAGGACGTATGGTAATACAATAGTTTCCAAATGTGCAGCTCAGAAAAAAAATTAGCCCCAGTCCAAAATTAAATCGAAAAATTCACAATAATCGAATATTCTTTATTAACAAAGCAATAAAAACCATTGCATTTGAAAATCAATGTAAGATCAATCCCCTCTCCCAATAATTTACACTCAAAACGTGTAAAAGGCCTCCTCAGGTATCTGCCGTTTTTTAAGTGATTGATTAGCTTGAACTTATTCACTACTGTGCAATTTTAACTGAGTTGGCCTGATTACAGTTATGTTGTAACCTTTTATATTTATATATTAAATGTGGGAGAAATTATCGCAAGTTCGACTTGCTTGGGGGTCAGGGTGCGAGGGCCCCGATTGAGGGCTTGGGTGCACGGCACCGCTTAGCCCATTGGTAGGTACGCCACTGTGTTCACTAGTGCTTTCTGTTTAAGTTCTTGATGCACCTACTTGTAGAAATCAAATTGAATTCAGTTGAATGAACTTGCTGATGACTTTTTAAGAAAAAAATAAAAAGTCTTCCAAATTTTGATAGAATTTAATTTTTGCTTGCGATAGAATTATATTTGTAGTACAAATAAGAATATACGTAAAGTAAAATTATTCACTCAGATCTGAACCGAAAATCATTATTTTTGGCAGAACGGAAACCGGAAGAGAAACGATATATGTTTTTTTATAGTTGAACTGGAACAAAAAAAATTACGGTTCGAAGTCCTGGCTCTATACGTTTAGAAATCACTTATTCAAGGTATTATTCCAAGATTTAGAACTCTTGCGCCATTAAACCCTACACTCACTCACACACCAAGATTTAGAAAAAAAAATAGTGTACTCTTCCAGATCTACATTTGATAAGGAATTTGATTTCTTTTAACTGAACACACAGTATTTCGATATATGTAGAAGTCTAATTTTTTTTTCCAGGAGGTTTTTTCTCATTTTTAAAGGTAACATTTTTTTCCCCAGAGTATAATGCGCACTCATGAATTTCGATCTTATTTTCTGTGTTCAAATTGTGCGTTATACGCCGGCTTTTAAGGTAATTAATTGTTTCTATAACTGTTACGGTTTTTTTTATTTCAGACGTATATGTTTAGTTTGTTGGGTTAACTGACAAATAATAATTTTTTTTAAATAAATTCTTACATTTTCGTATAATATTAGTGATGTTTCGAAAATTTACCGAGTGCATACTTTATACTTTCAACGCCATTGTGCTCATAAATAACGAAATAAAATGGAAAGAAAGTACAAATACATTTTAAAACGATACCAGAACACACGTGAATATAAAGATATATATTTCTCGAAAATTAAGCCCATTTCTGGATATTTTAAAATAAACTAGGGACTACTATATATATATTCTAAGAATGAAAATGTTGGAAAAAGAAATTTTTCGTTAAATGTTTTCTGCTACGTTATTATACTTTCTTGATTATCTCTAATTGTAGCTATAAGAAAGTGAATAATTAGAGTGTGAAAATTCTTGTAAGATAGTATGCAAAATCTAAATAAGTTTTTGGAAATTATAATTTAATGGCTAATTTTTATTTTTGCTCGAAAACGTATAATTTTATGTCATATTTTCGTATTAATTTTCGAGCAGTAGCTTTACAGGAGAAAACACTTTAGGAAAGGAGAAAATTGATGTGCTTCGAGTGACACAACATCGATCAGTAAATACTTCTTAACATGAATCCAAAGTCCACATTAGTGACTATATCTTCATTAAACTTGCCTGTTATAAAAACGAACTATTCTCTATAACAAACCACTGATGAAGGGATTCAAGTGGTACTCTATTTCAGGACTTTTGATTTAAACCCTGAATGAAGATTTATGTGTGAGCATGTGTTAGAAGAGAAAACTTCTAAAATAATTGCAAAAGTTGAGAATTATGTGAATAAATGTGTCGATGATAACTTGAACGAATAATATGGATGTGATGTGGAAGTTAGAACAGTGAGGTGTTTCTTATACAATAGGCACGAATAACTTTATTTATAGTATTTTACTAAAGATAGAAAATAAAAATTTAAGTATGAGTTTGTTTATATAGTTAAGTTTATAATAGCTAAAACTTTTACAGTAAATTTAATTCTCAAATTTAAAAGGAAGCAGAGTATTAGACGAATTTTTTTATAAATGTGAATAAATGAATCTTTCACCCATACACAAAAAACAAATCACTAATTACAAAAATGAAATTAAGCTAATAATTTAAAATATCACTTGCCAGTACAAATTCATTCTGATATAAGAACGAATTCATTTAGCTTTAAAATGTACATTAATATTACCAATAAATATATGTTATAAAAAAACATAAATTTTCTTTATTTATAAGTGACTTCTTTTTTCTTACATAAGGATAAAACTCGAAACATGTAATTCATTTTCAAAGTATTATTAATCACAGTAAATGGATAATATAACAATATATAACAATTATATACAACTTATATAACAATTTTTTTTATTTGTAATTGAGTTCCTCATTTACTAAGCTCAAATATATATTTCTTCCACAAAATTGAATCCATTAAAAATATTTTGATTTACGTGAATGAAAAGAAAGCACCGACTGTTATTTTTACAGTGAAAATTTCATACGCAAGGGAATTTAACTATTATACTCAAGACACGGAAGAAAAAACTGCCTGAAAAACAATCTCCCAAATGGGGACAACTTTTATGTTTCAATGAACCACTAGGGCATAGGAAAATGCTATAACGCTAAACCAGGCAACCCAGAATAATAACGGCATTGCACATCTACCAATGACAAGCAACCTCTTTTCCTTTGACCGTGCCGAAGAGGAATGCCCGAGGTGTGAGGAACTCAAAAAAAAAAGTGCTCTTTATTTAACGCTACGCAGAGTTAGTCGGTGTTTAGGATAGGGCGACGACCAACTTGATCTGTTCCCACCCCCCACCCCCCATTTTTTGATTACCGGATACGACTATGGCCTCGAACCAGGACTTGACTAACATTATGGAACTATCTCTCCCCTCCTCCAATGAATCAACCAGACCAGGCACGCCCACGGAAACCAATTGCGACCGGCTAATCTCTATCAAAAACGACATCGAAAAATTCAGCATCGTTGTTGAAAATACCAAGGCTGGACTTAAGACCCTACTCTTTGCTGGAATCCCGGAAAGTGATCCTACCATACTGGACCACAACAGAAGGCTCGAAGAGTATCAACGACTCCGACAACTGGCTGAAGGTGAGTTTACCTCTCAACCTTACTGTAATACCCCCGGCTGTACCATACACCACACCCCTAGCTGCTCTCCAATTAAACCTTCTCAAAGCATAAGCAAAACTAGTGCCATCAAGAGAAAAGAAAACGAGGGCGGATATACATCCCCCTCTAGTAGGCAGATTGCTAAAACTCGACGAACTACCTCTAATAACGATAATAACTTTAAAATAGATTTAAGGAATAAATTTAATAACCTTAGAATCGAACAAGTAGCAGGACCTTCTTTGTCTGAAACTGTCAATACACAGGATAAGGATACCCCCAACACAACTTCAAACACTAACACAGACACCACCACCAAGGCTAACTCTAAACTCTTACCACCCCCAGTTTTTCTTGAAATTACAACCGAATACAGAAGCCAAATGAAAGTTTTAAATGCCAAATACCCTAAACTCCGCAGTAAAATGACTGGGGAATACCTCAAACTATACACAGACACAGATGACGAATACTATGAAATTCAAGCATTCCTAGAAAGCATCAAATATAAATTCTTCTCTATAACCCCAAAAAAAGATAGGCCCATAAAAGTCGTCATCAAGGGACTTCCCCGAGACACCGACACCAAAGACATCCACTCAGACCTAATCGACGCAGGATTTACCGTACTAAAAGTAACTCAACTAATTGGCAAAATCACTAAAGAAAAAATACCAGTTTTCCTTGTTTCTCTTCCCCGTAATATAACAAATGCAAAAATCTTTGAATTGAAAAAACTCAGCTACCTGTCCGTCAATGTAGAAGGATACGAAAGCAATGGAGTAACTCAATGTTACTCCTGCAATAAATTCAACCATACTGCAGATAACTGTCGACTAACCCCGCGTTGTTTAAAATGCGGGGAAAACCATCAAACTAGTGAATGCCAAATACAACGCATAGAAAACGCTTTTTGCATTAATTGTCAAAAATTCGGACACATGGCGAATTACGCCAAATGCCCACTTTACCCTAAGCAGAAAAAAGTTACAACCTCTAACACCAAAAACAACTACACCTCCATTGTTAACAGCCTTGTACGACCAAACTTTTCCTATGCTCAAGCCACAAACAGCAATACCTCAAATCCGCAACAACAGGTGGCACCACCAGTCAAAGCACCTCCTGCTACTAAAACGCAAACTCAGGCCAATCGCGTACCCACTCCCCCCCAGCAAGTTAATTCTAATCAAAACTCTAACGCTGCGCTAATTACCCAAACATTACAAGGAATCATCCAAGCCCTCACTACTCTTACCGCTCAAATCAGTAACATGAACTTTAGTAACAATACCCCCCAAATTAATAAATCAAGAAAATCTAAAAATCTTAAAAAACGCGAGTTATGCGCCTTAATTGAGGCAATATACGATGACGATGATGAGTAGACACCCAATGTATGGCCTGAGTTTGTGTTCTTGGAACGCAAACGGCATTAAAAGAAAATTTTTTGAATTTAAATTATTTATCGAGAAGCACAGCCCCGATATTATTCTCCTTCAAGAAACCCATCTGAGACCATCGCAGAGATTCAATATTTGTAACTACAATTGCTACAGAGACGACCGTATCACGGACGGCCCTGCATCCGGTGGTACTCTAATTTTAGTCAAAAGCACAATCCCACACTTCCAACCACACTCCACACCACTCCAACACATAGAAGCATCCACTGTTACTCTTAATCCGCCTAACATAAATCCAATCACCATCACTTCTTTATACATCCCACCTCACTCAGACAAATTTCTATTTACACTAGACATTGAAAATATTCTTCAGATCAACAGCAATTGTGTGATTTTTGGCGATTTTAATGCCACACACAATGCCTGGAATTGCTCCCATAATTCTACTCGTGGTACACAACTTAAAAATTTTGCTGACACACTTAATCTCAATATTGCTTTTCCAAATATGCCCACCAGATATGGATCTCACTCCTCCAACACTCTTGACATTGCACTCATTAACAACTTTAATTTCCCATACGAAATCACATCCATATCTGAATTATCTTCCGACCACAATCCAGTTATTCTTAATTTTTCACTCTGTAATATCACACACATGGATAAGAATAGAACAATTACCACCTGTTGGTCTACCTTTCACAAGAATCTCGATAAAAACATACACTTCGCTGACATTTTAAACATAAATAACCCACACACATTGGAAGACAAAATCACTCAGTTCACAGACGCAGTTCGCTCCGCCCACTCCCTAGCCTCTAAACCAATCACACGCAAAGCGCACTCCTACACTCCACAGCACATCAAAAATCTCATTTCTCTTAAAAACAGAGCCAGGAAACTTTATCACAACACACTTAACCCCATTTATAGAACAGAAGCCAATAGACTACAAGCTCACATTAAAAAACAAGTTAAAATTCATACACAACAAGTTTGGAACGACAGGCTCAAAGCCCTCGACACGCGCGATAATAGTATCTGGCAAATTCAAAGAAACTTCAGGAACACAAAATCTAACATACCAACTCTTACACACAATTCTGGCATCGCAACCAGCGACGACCAGAAGGCTAATGCACTTGCAAATAGTTTTAAATCCAATTACACGGAAAATAAAAGACCAGATGATTTCACAAACAACATTGACTCTGACGTCACTTCGACTCTCGAAAATTTCTTCACTAACCCCCCGACTACCACACTCGCTCCTACTAACACTGATGAAGTAATCAATTACATTAAAAAACTTAAGAATAACAAGGCCCCCGGCCTCGACAATGTCAATAATAAAATGATTAAAAATTTTACTTTCAAAACCATTTTTATACTAACGCACTTAATTAACAAGATCTTAAAATTAAGACACTTCCCTCGTAACTGGAAAACTGCTATAGTTTTCCCCATCCACAAACCAGGCAAAAATAAAAACTCTCCTGATTCGTATCGCCCTATCTCTCTCCTTTCCAGCCTCAGCAAAATTGCTGAGCACATTATCCTACTTAGAATCAATCAATTCATCATTAATACTAACTTCTTAAACCCTAACCAATACGGATTTACTAAACAACTATCCACCTACCACCCACTGCTCAGGCTTACGGAACAAATCTCGGCTGGATTCCAGAGAGGCAGATCCTCTGGAGCTGTCTTTCTGGACATCCAAAAGGCTTTCGACCGGGTCTGGATCAGTGGACTCGTTTACAAACTAATTACTAATAACTTTCCTGTGCTCCCCTCATCCACATAATTAATTCCTACCTTGTTAACAGAACTTACAAAGTCAGAGTTAACAACACCTTCTCACTTCCACACCGCGTCAACATAGGAGTCACTCAGGGTTCCCTTCTGGGGCCCATTCTTTTTAACATATACTTAAATGACATTCCCTCACACCCACAAACAATGTTAAACCTGTACGCGGATGATACCGCAATTCTTGCTACCTTCAAAAATCACAAAACAGTCACATCAGCTCTCAATAAACACCTGGCTCTGTTCGAAAACTACTTCAACCAATGGAAAATTAAAATTAATGTTGAAAAAACTGTCGCTGTTCTATTCACCAAAAGAATAAAACCAGTCAAGCCACCAACACTGTACTCCACACCCCTGCAATGGTCTCAGTCCACTAAATATCTTGGATTAATACTTGACAAGAACCTCACTTGGAAACATCACATCTTACACGCGCGTGCCAAATTCCGGCACGCACTAAGATTAATCTACCCCCTAATTTGCCGGAATTCCGAAATGGATATGTATAATAAAGTGCTTCTTTACACTGCCGTTTTGCGACCAATAATTAGTTACGGCTGTCCTGTTTGGGGATATGCAGCAAAGTCTAATATTAAAATTTTAGAAGTAGCTCAAAACTCTATAATTCGCACTATCACTAAGGCTCATAGATATACCAGGAACTCTAACATTTATAAAGCTCTTAAACTACACCCTTTTAAAAATTACATTCAAATTTTAGCAAAGAAATTCTTTGCTAACCTCCATAATATCAATAATACTAATCTAATGAATCTTGAGAACTACACGCCTCAGGATGACCATAAGAGACCTAGGAGAATTCTTCTAGACTCTTACAATCCACCTTAATTTCTCTGCTCCCTCATTCATCTGTTGATGAATGACCCAGTAAATTTTTATTTTTATATTTAAATTCTCTTTTAATCTTTTCATTTATTCATTACTTTAATTTTCAATGCTGCAACCCCTTCAGGCACCTCTTAAGTTCTTAATTTCTTACTATCATGGTACAGCCAACCGAGAGGTAACTCACTCAGTTCCACCGACCAATCACAGTGCTTGCTTTCCTCGTCCAGTTCACAGCAATAAATCCTGGTTTCCTCATCAGACTCTCACGTCAACCCCCCTCCTACGTCCTACCACCACGTCATCTACTACGTCACTCCAGCCAGCCAATCAGGTCGCTGCTTGCTTCCCATCAAGGTTTTTTCCACTACCACTGAAAGCATAATCATGAAGGACCTCGGTCCAAACTCTCAGAGCTCATCTAGTAATCCACCATCCAAATTAGATAGAGGACCTAATTATGAAAAAGGTCTCCTTCAAGCTCGCCTTAAATATGTCAGATCACTGCTCCAAATTGAAATCGAAAGACCCGGCCCGACGCCAGATGTAAGAACGGCCTTGGAATCCGAACTGTTGAAATTGGAGACCGAGATGAAAACCTTGGAAGGTAAGATGACTGAGCTTTTACCTCGCCCGATTGCCCTTAGTCCTCAAACCAACAAATCTAAACGGGTTAAAAGATCTGCTGCCCCGGTTGTAAAACCGGCGAAGTCTACTAAACCTGAAAATACTAATGATTCTGATTTTGTTTTTCCTAAGAAAACAATGAAAAAACCCCCTGTAACTGAAAAGAATGAGATCAACACCAATAACTCCTTTGAAGTTCTAGATGCTGTAATGACTGACGTCGAGGATGTCACCCCAGCTTTTAAAACAAAACCCATTTTCATGAAAATTTTCGACTCTTACAACTTGGTCCTTCAGGACCTACACAGGAATTTTCCCACTGCCACAAATACCCATGCTAAAGGATACATTAAAATTGAAGCCCAAAATGAAAAAGATCATGATGAAATTACAAAATATCTTAAAGATAAAAATCTTGAATTCTATACCATCGAACCCCCAATTACCAGACCACTCAAACTTGTTATTAAAGGCCTTCCTGTCGATATCGACCCTGAGGATATTAAGAACGACTTAATTTCTAAAGGCATTAAAATCGTTAAAACTACCCAACTTAAAAGATTCGTATCGAAAACTCCCCTCCCCATTTACATGATAGAGATAGAGCGTGACGAAAATGTCAATGACATTTTCCAAGTACGTAGCTGTCTCTACATGCAAATTAAGATCGACCCCTTTAAAAAAGGCAATAGAATCACTCAATGTTATAACTGTAATTATTTCCATCATGCTACCTCAAACTGTAACATGAAAACGAGATGCCTGAAATGTGGTGAAAATCACAGGACAGGTATGTGCGTTATTAAAGAAAAAATCGTAGACCCGCTCTGCATAAATTGTAAAGAAAAAGGCCACATGGCCTCCTCAATTAAATGTCCTCTCTTTCCCAAGCCCAGAAAAACTAAAGAAAAATCCCCTGATAATAACCAAAAACAAAACTTTAACTCCACCCCTGTAACTCCCGGACTACTTTACTCCCAAGTTCTTAACCCGAATTCTAAAGACCAGATGTCAGCACCCGGATTTGCCCCCTCGGCGTCAGACATTACTGAAAATAGTAAAAATAAAGCTTTTAACAAGGAAACAACTAATGTTTCTCAAAATGTTCCTGGCGAATTTGGCCTATTTCAAGCTCTTAATGAAATGCAAACGATTTTTACCCTATTTCCCTCTCTACTTTCTGAAATGGAAAAATCCTCTAAATGCACTGACCCAACAGAAAAACTACAATGTCTTTTAAGAGTAATCTGCCCCACTCCCAATTCTGTGTAGACTATTTATTAATTAATTTCTCAAATTAATTTATCATGTATTCTTATTTCCCCATTCCTAAAAGTTTCTCCACATTTCGATAATTTTCTCTCTCAAACATTTATAATATAAACATTGCAATTCAACTTCGTTGAATCGCAGTCCCTCCTCATTGGCTATTGAAACTCCGCCTATGGGCGTTGTTTATTTTCCAGACTACTTTATTCAAATATTTTCTACTCCCTGTAAAATTCCTTTGCATTTTAATGTATTTTTTAGTGAAAATAAATTATTAAATTAAGTATCTTTTTAAAAAGGGCATAGTAAATTGTTTCAGTCATCTACACTTCATGACAGGAGGTTAGAGTCCGGAAGGACTAAGCACTCCAATAAAACGTGCAACGAACTACCACAGGCCACATTCACTTTTCGTGTTCCGGGACGGAGGAACGCTTCGCGTTCCATGTCCCAGTAAATCATACACAGTCGGTGTTTAATTTACCTCTCGACGAGAGTAGTCGTTTCTGTAGGCTCCGCCAGTGAGCGCAGTGTGGAAATTTGGAGTCGGAGATTTCCTCTCGACGAGAGAGGCCAAGATTTTGTGTGCTCCATCCATGAGCGTGAAGAGATTTGGAAAGTGTGTGTTTTCCTCTCGACAAGAGATTGTATTTTTAGCTCCATCAGCGCGAGCGTCAGGGATTATCTCTCTACGAATGTCATAAATGCGGAATATTTTTTTTTTAATGATTTTTACTTAAAGTGTGTATATAATGTAAATTATTTAATGTCTGTGAACTGTCCTGTGTGCTTGGAAAATAAATCTTCAAAATACCAACTAAGTGTCATCACTTATATATTCAGACATGAAGTTTCTGATTGGCTAGACGCTGACAGCCTTGGTGTTAATTCAGCTTTACAATACCAATTTCAATGTATATATTCTAAGTAAGTATATATATAGTTATTCTATTACTTTATTACACTTCTACTTTGTATTTAATTGTTATTGAAATAGTTATTAGCATAAATGTTAATTTTTTATAAAAAGTTTATTGTAATATGATTTATTATTTCTGTCCTGAAAAGTAAGTTAAATGTCATAAGTGCGTCTAGCCACCATCCAGGAATAAAACCCCTTATCAGTTTTTTTTTGTGTGTGTGTGTGACTAAATAATGTTCATTGAGGATGAGAACATTACATTTATCAAGTACTTTATCACAGAAAAATGTATTTGATCCCGCGAAAAGGTTAACAAGCGACTCCTAACTTTTGATATGATATTTCGAGGGATATATTGAGCTATAACTACTGAATGCAAATCACTCTAAACTACATTCATTTTAGACAACGCTACTGTGCAAAAGTCAAACACCAGGAAAGAAAAAGCATCTAACAAAACTTTACTGATAAAACATATACAACATAATAGGAAGAAAAAATGAGTCAATTGGTTGGAATTTGGCGGGTATACATAAGGTGACCAATCGTCCTTCTTCTATAGGTTTTGTTCTACCTCGAAAAGTGTCTTTTTTGTTTTCCTTTTCAATATTTTAAAACTTGTTAATCTCTGTATTCAGAGATGAACTAAACATGTTTCCAAAATGTCCAAGAATGGTCTGAAACAAATATCACAGGAAATAACAGTTTTTCAATGGCATTTTTTGACAGTCGCAAGTAATTTGGGCAGATATAGAAATTTATTTTGAGTTTTTATCGAAAGAAATGCCCAATATTAAAATCGATGACAATTGTCTGTTTGAAGTAAAAAGAAGACTGAACGTATAGTTAAATTCTAATAAATTAGAACAATAGGAAAATCAGTATTCTGAGAAATTGGGTAAAAGATGGATGAAATTACTTAAACCACTTCAAAAAGGAACACGTTCCATATGAAAATGTAATTATTCTTGTTGAATTTACGTTGTGCTGTCCTGGAACTAATGTAGCAGATAAAAGAGCTTTTTTCAGTTAGTAAGGATTTTTGTGAAGTGAAATCAAAATTTAATGTTAATATTTTAGCTACAGCACTTACCGTAAAATTCAGTATGAAGGATATTTTTTGCCCGAACTTTCCGATATATTAGAAAATGATATGTTGACAAAAAAATTCATTCAATGGAAAAATACTCATTTAAGATAATAATTAAAAAGAATGTAAATGTAATTAGCGTATTTTTGCTTGAATTAATAAAACGTTTCATATATTTAAGTTGTCATTTTTTCTTACATTTTTAGTCCTCCTTTCCATTGTAAAACAGTAGTCACCTTGGTATACAGGTTCCGAAACTAGCGCACAAAGTTACTATCTCTTGCAGCTAAAACGACTCTAACATGACCGGGAATCGTCATTGCACGTTGTTTCAAATTCAGACCACACTTCTCAATTGCAATGCCCAAGATCTGTGGAGGGAAGGTCTCAGCAGTCCATATCCTGATCTTTTCAATAGACGAGAGATCTGCTGTAAAACGCCAACAGTCGAACAACTCTCAGTGTCTAGGGAAATAAGGACACGACGAACATGTGGTCTTGCGTTATCTTGCTGAAAAATGAGTCTCTGAAGCCTCAAAGATGAGGCACAGACTTGTCATGCAAACATAAAGTGTTCGTGTCGTGTACCAATGACTGCCCATGCCATCACATTAGTTGCTGAGCCCATATGAAGATAATGCCAGCAGGCTATTTGTGTCTTCCTTGAAGCCTTTAGACACGAATACGTTTATCATGAAGCTGCACACAGAACCGGGACGACTAGTCTTCAAAGATAAGGTGATGCTACTACTGCATCCAGTTTTTTAGTTGTGCGTCCCACTGTCGCCGCATATCTGTAGGCTGCTGTCTCAGTCCATGCTGCTCCCGAGATCGTCATACTGTCCGTGTTGATACTTTCCGTGCTGCAAATAACTCCAGATTCAAGGTACGAGATGTGGCTGTACGATCCTGTAAGACCGACTTGATAACTTACATGTCCTTTTCGGGTTAAGTGGTGGGAGGCCGTTTAGATTCCTGCATCACCCCTTGATTCCACATGCGCATGATAGTCCTTGCCCAATATGAGTAGTAATAGTTTATATTAGAAATAAAACTTATAATTCTTAAGCAATATTAATGCACATAAGTAACAGTTGTTCTCTTTATTCAAACAAGCACATACATTTATAAAATACATACAAATGCAGGTGCATACAAAAAATATTTCAAATTAAAAATAATTTGTATGAAAACTTCTACAGTCTTTTTCTGTTTAATATATGAAAGCATTAATTGTAACTAATACATATTCAAAAGACCACAGCATAACTATTCTCATTATATGCTTGAGAAAATTTCTTTTAAAAAAATAAAACTTAGTTTTTTTATTAAAAAAAATTCATTTTTATTAGATTCTACCGCGTAGAATTTATTTTACAAGACTCAAAAGACTATCAAAATCAATAATTTTTCTTCACCCAAAAGTAGCATTACAAAATACACTTTGATGTGTTAATATTAATGAAAAACTTATGAAATCAATTAAATAATAAACAATGACTTTTGCAAGTATTTTAAATTTGTCCAGATATAAAAGTAAAAATGTGAAAAAAAATTCTAAAATCACATAATCTTTCTCTTACGTACTTTTTTTTAGAGTAGAGCAGTAGTCTTCAAACTTTTTCAACACACGGAACCCTTGAACTAGAAGGTGTTTTTGTGGAACCTTTTGAACAAGCAAGTATTTTCGTGGAACCCTATTTTACACACACACTTAGAAGGTTACATAGGTAAATAATATTTAAAGTATATCAAACATAGATCATGTAAAGGAAATTATAAAAAGTATTACATTTATTAAATGTTTAAAATATAATTTACTCATTATTAATTTTAATTTGTGATCCGTGTCACCTACCCATGCATTATGTTTAGTAACTGGGATATGTGCTTGTGCATTTTTTTCACACAAACTGTCAAAGCCTAATTCTATTAAGAATAACTACAATCCCATTACACATATTCCGAGTTTCATCTGTTTCTATACTTTGTTTTTGTAGCTACTCGTGTTGAGAAATATTTTTCACCTATACTCATTGTCCTGAATGGCATTAAAATGTTTATAGCTGTGTGAGAAATACTGTGTATTTTACATGAATTTGCAACATAAAATTTAGGATATGTTCTTGCTTAAGTTTAGATTTTTAACATCGAATCTGTTGATATGTTGCAGATTTTTTCCACAAATATAAAAGGGTGTGTTTTCCATTTGACAACTATTTAGTTTTGCAAGGCATTGTACTAACAAGAATAAAATTACCTCGTAGAACTCAGGATAGTAAACAAATAAAATATTTCACAATCTAGTAAGTAATATATATGTATAAAGTAT
The DNA here is from genome assembly GCA_019973935.1 of Trichonephila clavipes. Taxonomy (NCBI): domain Eukaryota; kingdom Metazoa; phylum Arthropoda; class Arachnida; order Araneae; family Nephilidae; genus Trichonephila; species Trichonephila clavipes. Next base: position 962,789 of record BMAU01021358.1, read on the forward strand.
GTATAAAGATAAAACGTTTTAATATTCTTTTATTATAATATAATAAAAGTATAGCAAAATAAAGTTATTATGTACAAATAAATTTTCAGTTTCTTAATGACAGGGATGAGCGTGTGGGTATACAAACATTTTAGAGAAAATGAATCCATTTTGCACACACATTTATAAGTTTCTTTTTGATTTTTTTTACTGTGACTTATGGAACCCCAGGATTCTGTGGAGCACAGTTTGAAGACCACTGTAGTAGAGGAATTTTTTAAAATGTTTTATAAGTCAGCTAAATAAAAAGCAATATATTAATAAGATACACAAAATTAATTTTAAAAATAAACTTTAATCAATACAATTAAATTACAATAACTTATAATAAATATTCAGCTTATTTAAAGTATACTTTCATTTTGAGATTTTTTAAAAAAAAATGATAAATGATAATTTATTATTTAACATATATGTCAGTTACTACATGAGATAATATTTAAGTGGGAACCTCAGAACAATAAACAGTATTTCAAAAATAATATACAAAAACTTACTGTATTATTAAATTTTATGTAAGAGGTAAACATATACATCATGCATTTTAATTATGTAATGTTTGAGTATCATATTCAAAAAGCATTTTAATTATGTAATGTTTGAGTATCATATTCAAAAAGAAAATAAGTATGCTCTCTCTATTTGGTTAACTCATATAAATAAAACTATTTTTACAATGACTTAACACACATATACATTTCTATTATTTTGACACAGCATAGTTCTTATTTTTAACATTTGACTATGCTTGAAAAAAGTCAAATTCTAAGCTATTTACAAAAATACAGTTAAGCAAGCCCAATTTTTTTAAAAAAAAAAAACATCATTTAAAATATAAATTTGAAAAATTTTACAATAAAAAAAAATTTCTCCACATACATTATAATAAAATAATGCAGTAACCAAAAAATTAAAAAAACAGGAGATCATGAAATTTTAGCTTTATACCAAGTAAAATAAAATAGGAAAGCAAATGAAACTATGTAATAATGCAGACAATGGCACTTTTTTTCCATTGAAAGCAAAGGCTCCAATAAAATACAGCTACATAAAATATTCATTACAATTACTTAAACTGCTTTATTTTAATATTTTATGAGAGCACAAAACAATAATTAGGTTTTTGAAAATAGAAATAGTTTTATTTATTACAAAAATACATTACATGGAATTTTAAATGAATATGATTAAGCTAACAGAATAATGGCTCAGTATAGATATTAGCACACATATTTTGAAGCATAAAAAAAATATTACTTTTCATTTCAGCACTTAAAAAAAAACGAGCATTTTACATTTATTTTTTAACAGTATGCCCTAAACATATAAAAGACTAAACTTTTTGAAATATCACAGAATATATATTTATAATTACCAATAAACATTTTACAGGTAACAAGTGAGATTTTCTTTATATAAAACCCTACAGGACACTGGTTATTTAATGCAAACCCAGATAGAGGTGATTACAAAGATTCCATATTCACTTTACATCAAGGGTTCTACTTCACCCTGATTATCACACGACATTCTGCTGCAGGTGCAACTTCGACAAGAAAATGAATCAAAAATATTTTCAAAGAAAGTTCTCTCTGTATAGGAGTTAGAATCATCTTGAAAATCAAAATTTGCTACTTCTACAGCCAATTGATTCCTGTGTTGTACATAATAACTAATTCCAAAAGCTATTATCACAAGCGTTAGAAGACTGCATACAATGGGAGTGATGATGGTTGACAATGTTGGTTTGACAGAAACTGAAAAAATAAATAAATAAAATCAAGCAAAAAAAATCTTTTTTAATTACTATTTAATTATTAGAACAAAATTTAAAAATAATTTATAAGATAACTTAAATGTTTACCAGTTCAAGCCCCATACTATTCTTCATTCACTAAATCCAAAGTTAACATTTAGATGAAATTATCATGATGTATCAAACCCCTCCTACTTTTTATGAATAAAAATTGAAATGCTTTGTTCCTTATAATTTTCACACAACCACAAAAACAATCAATGTCAGCAATAGGCAATAATTCAATTTAAAATTATTATTAAAAATATTTAAGCAATAAAAACCTTTTAAAATGTTTTTCAATAATACTTTTTTAATGAGCAATAAAAACATATCAATGTGAATTAAATATTTTTCTTTAATGAAATTATATATTCATACAAAACTTTATCATATTTTCAACATAAAAAATAAACACACACACACAAAGCGCAATACTTCTATCAGACCAAATTAGTGTGATCAAAAAAAAAATTTCAAAATTCAAGAACATTTAAAAAATTAATATTATATGTCTAAAAAAGTTTAACACATTAATTACAACACAAAAATATGTAAAGTAACTCACCACTGTACACCATAACTTCAATAACTCTTTTTACTTCTTGAACATTGTTACTTATATAAATGCCTATTTGATATGTTCCATCATTTTGGAAATATTTGATTATTTCCATGCGGCATGTAGTAAATGTTGACAAATGAGTGCAACTAAAGTTTCCAGTGGATGCATTCTGCTTTAGTATTTCATAACAATACACAAATGGAGGCCTAAGGAAAAGGAATAGAATTTAAAAAAATCAAAATTAAATTTTTAGAAATACTAATAAGTGATAATTTTTATAAAATGCAATAAAGTACTAAGAAATTTTATCCTGCACTTCTTGAAAGTATTCAATATTTTTAAAATTATGAAATAAAACAATGAACTTTGCTAAAACAGTAGAAGTATCTTGAAAAACTAACAGACTCAAAAAACTGTATGCTATAATTGCTGAATAACTTGCACTTTATTTAAGGCTATATAATTTATATGAAAAGGGATAGCAAAAAATGGTACTTCTTTATAAACCCTTAATGAATTTTCCTGTATCAAAAGATATTGCTAAATAAAAAAAACATTGCCAAATGCTGTCATTTCTGCAGATGTGAGAAAATAAATTTAGAAGCATGCTACTTCCACATTATATTACAAAAATGTTTACACTAGAAATAAAAGAATCTAGGCAGCCAAAAGCACCCTAATTGTCTTCAAAGTGGCAATAAATGAGTTTTTTCTTCATGCAAATAACACCACATAAATAATTTGTATAAGTATGAATCTAAATACTGCTATTCAGTTTTGCAATATTTCTTGTTTTGCCTTTTTGCTGAATCCCAGAATCTTGTCAATTCTGGCATATTTTAGAAATACTCTATTGCAGGGATGTCCAACCCAAATGACCTTGCGGGCCACTTCGGAAAAACATTATAATTTCGCGAAAATTCTCCCCTCTTCTTTCTTTTTCCTTGTCGCGCATTAGCAGAATAAACAGCATCCATGGGTAAAATAATTATGCGTTTTAAGGTTTTTAATTAATATCTTTTTAACTAATTGCGATATTGGACCGAATTGTGAGTCTAAACCATTATCGAATCCACTTGAACCCACACAAAAAATGTCATCACAATCGGTCCAACTGTTATCACATACATATGCACAGAATTATTTATATAAAGATTATTCGAAAAGATATTAATTAAAAACGCTAAAAAGCATGATTCGTCGGCATTTTTGTAACAATGAAGACCCAGTTTGGCTGAAAATCGATTTTCAACGCCAACTTACGTCATTTTATAACAATAACGTTGTTACAACAATGCAGGTGAATATTGAGTTGAATGTTTTTAATTAATATCTCGGACCGAATTGTGAATCTTAACCATTCTCGAATCCACTTGAACCCCCACAAAAAATTTCATGAAAATCGGTCCAGCCATTTAGGAGGAGAGTTTAATTGCACGCACAGAAGATTTTTATATATAAAGACTAGTGGACCCAACAGACGTTGTCCTGTACACACATCTTAAATTCAAAAATTCCAAATTTTAAGCTTTAGCAATATGGACCATTATGAGTAAAATTTGTATTAAAACATTATTAAAATATCTAACATCATTACAAGTACGGTTATCACAATTCAATCAATCGATAGCATGTGAGTATGTGTATACTATGAGCGAAGTTAAATGTATAGGCTGTGCGAATAAAAATTTAAACTTGTTTCAATTAAAGGTGAAAAATTTGAGACTCAAACTGTTTTATAAAAGGTATATTTATTAAATTGCACATAAACTTAATTTATCCTAATGCCATTAAATGTACAATATTTTTGGTTAATCCTTGAGGGGTATAAACAAATAAATTCGATGATTTTCCAACTCTGGAACACACAACATATAATTAGCTGTAAGAAAAGCACGGATTTTCTAAATTTAAGCCACAAACCTTCATTGTTTGACCTTGTGACTTATTAATAGTCACAGCAAATGCCAAGCGAATTGGAAATTGTAAACGTTTGAATGGTATAGGTGAATCCGAAGGAATCATTGGGATCCGTGGTAGAAGTACAACTTCACCTTGAAATTTTCCAATTAAAATAGTTGCTTCAAGAATGTAGCCCATGATTTTTTTATGACTAATCGCGTGCCATTACACAATTTTGGTGCGTTCAGATTTCGAAGCAAAATTATAGGCGAGCCAATCTTCAATCGCAAATTATGTGGTGGTATTCCCGATAAATCCAGTGAATTTAAAAACTCTACAGGATAATTGACTACTTCATCAGGATCAACAACAGTGTCAATCGATCTGAATGTAATTTCATTACCAGGCAATGACTGTTGCATTTTGAAATCGATGGCATCAACATCTTAATTGTTTGCCGCTAAAATAGCTCGTTCACGTAGCCATGCATGATCAGTATAATTATGTCGTAAATCTGGAAAGATACTTTTTATTAATTCATCTTTGGTAGCCACAATGTTGCAAAAATTTTCTGGGAGTTGAGTATATTGTATCTTCATACAATTGAATTCTACCATTGCCAATGTCTAGCAATTGTTCAGAGAACCTTGACCCTAATGGATCATTTTGAAGTTGAACACGCATATTAATGGTAAGGCATAATTTACTAACACTCCGCCATAGATAAGATTCTTTCAAACATGTGTTTATTTCATCCGCATATGTGGCACGTGGAATAACGGGTAATGTTTGTCTGAAATCACCAGACAGCAACAGTAGTACACCACCAAAAAGCATAGTATTATTTTTGATATTTTTCAGGGTCCTGTCAAGAGCTTCAAGCGAATGCTTGTGGGCCATTATACATTCATCCCAGATAATAATTTTGCATTTTCTCAAAACTTCAGCCATACCTGAATGCTTCTTTATATTACACATTGCGTCAGGATTTGTATGGACATTTAAAGGTACTTTAAGCGCTGAATGCACAGTGAATCCACCATCAAGTAAGGTTGCTGCAATGCCTGATGAAGCAATTGCCAATGCAATATGATTTTGTGATGAAACGCGTGCAAGTATCAGTGAGATGAGAAATGTTTTGCCAGTGCCATCAGGTGCATCCCGAAAAAAGAATCCACCTTGTCATGCTGCGATAGATATGTTGATTTGATCATATACATTTCGTTGTTCAGCAGTAAGCAACTGTTCATTATCAACAACAAAAGCAGCCAAAGAAGTCATATAAAACTGGTGTTCACGTTGAACATCGCTGTTGATGATATTTGCTTCTGGCCGGTTTGGCGCTGGCATACAAAAATGGATGAGCGACATGTTTGAAATAAGAATACAAATATCCTCAATCATTATTAATGCTTCATTATATATTTCAGCCGAAAATTCAATATTGAGATTTTGATTAGTATTTCTAATCCAATGTAAAATATCCTCACTCGAGTCTTTATATTTGTTCCATAGAGCAGATGCTTGAGAGGGAAAACACGTTAATATTATTGAAAATAAATGACGAATTTGATGTGGAATTGAGCTCAGTGATGCATTTGCAAGTGTGAGATCCCAATGGTTATCATCTTCCCATAAATGTAACTCACGACACACATCGAAAAAAGTATCGTATAAAGTTTTAGTGATTTTTCGCAAATTTTGGAAAGATGTCGGTCCAGGAACATTAACCATTAGCAAACGCAGAAAAAAACACTTGCATTGCTTACGATGAATTGTATATAATCGGCCTAAAGTATTTGCAGTAAATATGCCTGTGAATCCTAGGACTGGAATGCCTCGTTTCCGTGGTTCCCAATTTTTTGATTGCTTATTCCATGTAAAATATTTAGGAACATTAGTATACATTAATGTCTTTGCGAATTGACCAAAAAGATCTTGTCAAGTACAAAGATTGAAAAATTTGGTAAGGGTTGTTTTTGGAGCTGTTAAAGCTTGTAAAGAAGTCTGCTCTGTGAAATAAATGCACTGTCCATTTTCAAGGTGCACAGCCAAATGTATAACAGCAGGATCCCTTTAATGTATAGAAAAACTAAAAATGCACCAAATAGCTTCGTTACTACAAATGTATCGTCCCATTTGAAAACGTGTTATTTCATCATTGTCGTTTACATTTTGAATGGCAAATATAGCTTTATCACTGCCTTTATGAACGTACTTACAAATGTACTTGATGGACCACCGAACTGCACAACTCAACGTTTATGTGTGCTTTGTAGGTTTTGCACAGCAATGGTGAATATGGAACCACCCAGCGATTATCAATGTCTACTCTTACACCGTTTGACAAACGCAATTCATATGATTGACCACCATTGTCTACGTCTCTACAACGGTAAGATGGATAACCATCAATATTGGTGATGGTATCAGTTTGACACAGTTTTGGAAAATGCTTCGTACATCTTCCATTGTCCATACATGGTTACATCATGTTTAGAGTACCACATGGACGATGGATCATGTTGGTAGTAACAATGGCAAACAATTCCTGATTAGCATTTTGATCCGGAATTTCTGCTGAAATAATTTTGTCCATTTCCTCTGGATGCACTTTAGCAACCAACCAAATCAAAATATGTGCATGTTGTAAACCGCATTTTTGCCATTCTACAGAGTAAAGGCAGCAACGTGTTTTGCCAAATACCAAGTGATGTGTAATTAAATTTATCAAAGATTTTAATTTTTGTTTAAAAACATGTGCAGTGATATCATGGCAAAGCATTGATGTTTGACCTGAGAACAGCAAATTTTTAATTTCATCCCAGTTAGGATTACACGTAAATGTGATGAAAAGATCTGGTCGGCCGTATTCACGTACATAAGTCATGGCATCTTGAATATATTCATGCATATGACATGGACTACCAGAGTATGATGATGGAAGAATATATGCTGTGCCAATGTTGTTGATGTCATTTGTTGCATCTACATTACCATTTATAGCATGACACAAATGAATATACTCCTCAGAAGGAAGTTTTGCTTGATTAAACTTTATGTATCGTAATCTCTCACTTTAGATTTTCGCATACATATCTACAATGTACTGATGAAATAGCTGTGGGCATCGGAGAATGTTATTATCTTCATTAGCCCGAATCATCAACCGGTATGCGTAGAAGTTCATTGCCCTAACTTTCTTGATCAGTTTCTTCACCTGTAGTTGAATTTCTTTGTTTAATATTTAAATGAAAGCCATCTTCTCCTTCCCAAAATATCAACGGATACTGCAGTGCATCGTAAGAACGATGATTGTCTCGAATTGTTTGCATCGTATTAACTCTGCATTGTATACATATATTTCGACATTCAGTTGGGTCACCAGTCATAACAACTGCAACTTCATTAATAGTTGGAACACTATATGTGCCTGCGTGCTCTCCATATAGCACTTTGTCTGCTTTAATGACAATGGCCTAGTTGTCATTTTGGAGTCTGTTAGAAAGAGTCTTGAACAATCGTAGCAATTGGTTATGGTTTTGCAAAACCGTTTCCAAAATTTCCACAATTTCTCATTCATCCATCTGCTGAATATGATTGTATATGCTGCATGTATTAGCTTGTTGCTCCTCATCGCACATAAAGTAGATTTGTAAGAATTTAGGATCAGCATCAGGCATTGAAAGCACTGAACCAATTTGATGGTACACTTGACCTTGAATCTTGAATGTAGATTCAAAATTATGACCATCTTCATTATGAACAATTTTTGCTGCTCCAAATGATGTCATTTGGAAGCAAGAATTGAATTTACGAATTTTATGCAAAAACAATTTCGATTGAGATGTGGCTCCAGCTAACAGTGTTTTTAATGGTTCTGGTGGCGGATTTAATGGTGGAAGTGAAACTTTTCCAGATGCACAACATAAACAGGCTGATTCACCTTTGTACTTGAATGCATGGCAATGTTGACACTCTTTGTCCATATTACCGATGATTAGTGCATGTGACAAATTGTCTATTTCAGGATCATATTCAAATGCAAGACGATTAAATGACGCTTGTGTCAATGCTCGATGATTTTGCATCCGCTGTTGATTAAGTTCTCTGTGTCCGTTGGTTGCTCATTGACATGCCTCTTGTTGTCTTAATGTATTAGCACGAAGACGTTGATCGCGTTGCTCTGAAATTTCATTTGCATGTGTACTTGCAACTTGATCACTTAAATTTACATTATCCGTTGAGTGTTCTTCAGCCAGCTGTTCTATTCAATCGACGATCATGGACCAATTGCGCGTGTTGAGTACGTCGACCAATATTTCTTGCTCTTCCGTGAAGACGTGGCATTTTGCTGTAAAAATAATACATAATAAATATGAGTAACTTATTGAAAATGAAATTTTAATTAAGTAAAAGGACTGAAAATATTTATTGTATCAAACTGTAAATAAATAATGTGTAATTTTATTTTTTACCTTTTTTTATTCAAAAAATCAAAATTTTCAATCTGAAAAAGAAACAGCACAATCAAATCAATATCCTGAAATAGTTTGGAATAATAAAATAAAATATAAACAACGTTAAACCAAATTACATTGATTTTTTTACGCTGAAAAAGAAACAACACTTTTATCAATTTCCAGAAATGGTTTGAAATAATCAAATAAAATATAAGCAAAACAAAAATGACTGTTGCCAAATTAACAAATTAAAATCCAGTTGTTGAAAAAAAATGGGTAAATTACTTAAAAATTTAATCTTAAAAAGAAATCTAAAGCGAATTTCGAAAAAAACTCTTCATAGTGCACATCATTAGGACCTATAGTAATTATGTGCCAAGTTTTATACTTCTGGGTTGCTTAGAAGTGAAACACACACACAAACTATTTCCGATAAGAAATAATTTTAAATAAAAAAAGTTTAACAATATGTGTGTAATCAATTAGCTACACAAAGGATAGGATAGGATAGGATAATTGTTGATCAATGCAAGTGTAAATTTAACAGAAAATCATGTAAAATACTCACTTCAATTGCATACTAAATTTGCAAAATGTATAGTTTTTTATGCATACTTCAAACACTAATTACATCTTAATGTAATAATTTAATTAACATACGATTTATTTCAACAAAATAATAACACGAAGTGACATAACATTTTCCTAAATTTGATCACAGCACCAACTTGATTTATAATAAAAGATTTTTGAATATTCTCTCGATACTGTGATCATAGTGCAGTCTACCGGATCCAATGTTAAACATTCCAAGATCAACAACAATTTATAAATAAAAAAATTAATTAAATAAACATTTGTAAACCGAATTGTAAATCTAAACCATTCTCAAGTCCACTGAAACAGATAAGACATTTCATCAAAATCGATCCAGCCGTTTAGGAGGAGTTCACTTACATACACAGAAGAATTACATATATAAAGATTATTTGAAGAGATATTAATTAAAAACGCTAAAAAGCATGATTCGTCTGCATTTTTGTAACAATAATGACCCAGTTTGGCTGAAAATTGATTTTCGATGCCAACTTAAGTCTTTTTTATAACAATAACGTTGTTACAACAATGCAAGTGAATGTTGAGTTGTATGTTTTTAATTAATATCTTTTTAACTAATTGCGATATCGGACTGAATTGTGATTTTAAACCATTCTCGATTCCCCTTGCACCCACACAAAAAATTTCATCTAAATCGGTCCAGCCATTTAGGAGGAGTTTAGTCACATACACATGCACAGAAGATTTTTACATATAAAGATATAAATTTCAAAATGAAAAAACTTTAAAAATTTGATGTTTAAAAAAAATTTAAAAAGAGTCGGCGGGCCGCAACTTACGTACTGGCGGGCCACATGGGGCCCGCATGTTGGACACCCCTGCACTATTGCATTCTCCCTTTTAGAACATAGACAAAAAAATTTTAATTTTTCCTAAATATAAGAATATTTAACATTATACAGAACATTATCATTTTTGAAACTGTTTTATTATAATTATTGTGTTTGAACATGGGTGGGAATGGTTTACCACTATTGGCTGCATATCATGGCAACATTTTTTTACCACTATATATGTACAAGGGATTATTGTCTCCTCACCGTATTTGCCATTTTTTTCATATTTCTTTGATAAATTTAACATTGCAGGTTTTAAGTTTAAATTTTTCAAATGACAAGAGGCTTAAATATTTTTTAAAAATATAAATAAAAAATTTTGCATTGATTAAATAGGGTTAAATATATATCTATACTGATAGGAAAACACAATATCAACTTGGATTCAATAGAATTCATCAACATGTACAAGGAGATACTCTGAAGAAATTATTTCAAAAAGCAATGAACCAAGTAACAATGAAATTGTTACAATATACAAATGTTAACATGGAATTTGCCCACCATGGACATGGATATATTTTTTTATCTTTGCAGGCATTCAATAAATAAATGCCTGAATGCCTTGGTGTAAGACTAAAGTAGTTATCTTATTTACTGTTGATGCTGAGGATTTATGCGGCATCTCATGACATTCCAGACTGATATATCCCTTATTTTTCAGGAAACTAATATCACAACTAACAGCACATGAATATTTTATGATTTAGAAAATGAGGTATGAAAAAGTTGAAAAAACTTTTTATTTCAAATTTACAAGCTATGTTTCTAATAATTAATCAGTTTAAAATACACTCATGTCCATACATTAAGGATAATTGAGAATCACATGGAAATCAAATTCTAGACTAAAAATTTTACTTGTAGAAGAATTATCACACATATCTTCAACAATAACATGCAAGTTACAAGAAGCTACCAGATGACACTCACAATGATGAGTGTAAAAGAGGGGTACATAAGGAATGGTGGCAAAGAAGCAAAAGTGTTCACAAGCATTTTGTAAGACACTCAGTGACAAAACCGAATAGTTATGACACAAAGGAAGCATGAGAATGTTTTTTTATGTAGTAAAATTATTAGCAGCATGGAATATAGTGTACTCAAATAGAAATATCAGGGGAACTTGGAATTATCCAATGTGTCATCTCTAAGCTTTGGCAACCATTCCAAGATGAAGGAAATGTCAGTAGATGTTACAATACAGTTAAGCTACCCCCAAGTTACAATGCCGAATGAAGACAGATGGTTGGCAATAACTCTAAAAAGCAGATGGAGAAGAGCATTTGACCTGTCTCATCAGCTATCAACAGCCACAGGTACAACAGTTTCAAAACAAACTGTTAAGAGACATTTGGGGCATTTTGGTCTATATACTTACAGGCTTCTCAGATGTATTCCCCTCATGGAAACTCACCGTCTCCAATGGTTAGCAGACAGTCATGGTCAATGGAGTAGAGAACAAGCAATGTGTGAGTAGATATCATCACAGTGGGCATGTGCGATGTTTTCCGATGAGTCTAGGTTTAGCTTGAAGTCTGATTCTGATTCACATCGGACTTTCATATGCAGAATGCCAGGTACCCAAAATCATTGAACTGCATGGTTACAGTGGTGTAAGATTGCTTGTTTGGGAGAAATTTCACTAGGCTACAGAATAGATCTGCATGTTCAAATCAGAACCATGACAGGCCAAATTATATGGACATCATTCTGAAATAACACTTATGTTTGTTTAGGGGCGTCATGAGCATAGAATTTATTTTATGGATGACAATGCCCGTCTTCCCCAAGCAAACATTGTTAGCAAATGCCTTTAATCTGAATTTGTTACCCCAGTAGAATGGCCAGCATTCTCACCTGGCTTGAATCCAGCACAAAATGTGTGGTACATGCTTGGCCAACAAGTTTCAGCCCTTCAACCAAGTCCTGCATGTGTACCAGAACTTCGGAGAGCATGGCTTGCTGAGGGGAGTAATCTTCCCAAAGATCAGCTTAATAATTTGATACACAGCATTACCAGGTGTTGTACGGACTGTATTTCATCACATGGGAAACATACAATGTATTAATTATCATATCAACTGAGGAATATTAAATTTTTGTAAGAGTACTTTTTGTAATTGTTCCAGGGAGTAAAAATCATTGCTTTTATGAATGGTACCATACACACATACACCACCTTTTTTTGTTCTTTATCTTTTGTTAATAAATTAGCTTAATGAATAAGTCCTGTTTGTTTTGTTTCTGAACCTTTATTTCCCGGAGCTGGCATTATCCTTAATTTACGGACATGAGTGTAAAATTGCTTGTATTCTTTCAGCATGCAAATTCGGGTAGCTTGGCAGTTAAAAATGTTTGTTAATAATACTCTTACAAGAATATTGTTTTTAGTTCTTTACATAAAGTGTTATTAGATAATACAGCAAATTATATTCCATTTCATTAAAAAAAATTTTAAACTGTGCTTCTTCCAAAAATACAAAAATTGATAAATGATTTCAGCTTATCAAATTTAAAGTGAAGTGAAAAACAGAATTCATATGATAATAAGACATTGCAGCTTTTCTTAACACATGTATACTACATTGATGACAAGTTAGGCAAGTATATGGCCATTAAAGTGTGACGACACGTTGCAGGGATTGCATTGTCATGAAAGCAGTATGGAAGAGGGCATTACCCAGTTAGAAGATATCAGTTTAAATGGTGGACATGAATAGTATGGCAGCAGATAGCACAACTCTTATCCACAAACACGCAAGTATCCAGAGCACCATTAAAAATCACCAAATCACACACAGTCTTCCTATTAGCACCCAAACCTTTTAATCCAGATATTGGATCTGAGAAGTAATTCCAGTCACAATAGTTGTTTGAACCTGTGCCGCAATTGCTTATCTATCAAAAACTGTCATTTATACAAAATAGCAATATTCACGTGACATTGTCTTTTTTGTGGTTCTGTATCAGATCTGTAAGTACTGGATTGAATGATTTTTCTTCAGAGATGCACTTTGAAGCTACAAGATTGTTATTGATGACTCATGGCTTTCAGTGAATGTCATGAATACTTTCAAAAAGTATTAAGAAAAAAGATAAATTCTAACTCACACAACACATATTTTTTAATTATTAATATGTTACTGGAAGATATTTTTAAACATAAAAAAAAGATTACCAATGCAAGGAGATATAGCATTTTTGACTGAATTAGAGTATAATGGATGATTGATTAGTTATCATTGTTACATTTAGAAGTTGCATGAAGGCTATCATTGAACCTCATAATTTTGAGTCACAGTCAAGTGACTCAGATGACATATGAGCTGCCAACTTTCTTTCCAAATTTCCCCACCATGCCAAAAAGAATACTTCAAACCTAACAGATTTAACAAGCATTTAAATTGCAGAACTTCAGTGGAATCAGAACTTGAACCCAAGACTGGGCAGGAACAAATCCAGCCACAAGATTGCTAGGCTATTGTAGACACTCATCTTGTAAGATGAAGCATTACATAATCCCAAGCAACCAGATTCATTTAAGCTGTGTTCTCTATAATGTAATTCTTTACTTCCTTCCTGATAAACAAATTAGAGAATGTATCCTTTACACTACTGCCAAGCCGGTGACATGTTTCCTTTCCATATTAATAATTTTTTTAATATATATTTAGAAGCCTTCAGCTAAAATTATAGATGTTTTAATCTGATGCAGTTCAAGTATAAATCAGAAATAATAAGATGTAACCCAATAGTAAATTTATGCACTACTCAACTATTGTGACCACTGTGAAAGCAGGAAACTTTTTGATTCTACTATGTAGTTAATCTTTGCACTATTGTAGAACGTTTCTTTTAGAGATGTCACAATATGAAGCTCCCATTTCAAACATATCAATAATTCAAACAAGACATTCAAAGTCAGACATCTGGTTAAACAGAGTTCTTCAATGATTTGGCATGCTTAGTGACTAAAAATGTAAGAAACTGTAAAACTCTAATTAAATAACATGAATTAAACAGCATGGCAGCCTTTTACAAAAGAAGGTACACAAATATGAATTTAAACCAGATTATATATATGATCATACAATACATTTTATGAGGAGATAATAATTTGCTTCAAATTTTGTTTACTTTTAACAACTCTTTTTTTAGGTGTAACACTTACATTTTTAACTAATGTATATAATCATGTATATAAAAATAGTATTAGCACAAAATCTAGATCTATTAAATTTCTCTCATCTTTATATGGCATTCTCTTCCCTTATATTACTATAATCTGAAACAATACTACACAGTAGTAAAAATCAACTGTTTATTAATATTGCACTGTGAAGCAAAATGAGGACTACTGACAACAGGCCTCATAATTTTGAATCATGTTCAGATGATGATGGCACTCGCGCGCGCGAGCTGGTACTCCCCTTTTCAAACTTCTGCACATCAATTTGAGGATTTTGAACAATAACATATTTAATATGTGTTAGCTCTTTTAAAAGGGAAGTTCCAAAGTTGTAGAGATTGAGATGCTTGCTGTGTGTCATTAAAGAAAGTTCCGTTCATATTACAACTGCAAAATTTTTAAATATCTAGATGTAGGAAATATTTGACAGTACGTTTTTATAATCCACCATTATACATGCAACAGAAGAAAAAAAAGAATGTTTGTATAGATCAGAGGTTCCTACAGACTTCCAGGGGTTCGGGGACCCTGATATCATTTGGGGGGGTCTGTGGAAAATTAAAATTGATTTAGGAGTCCCTGAATAAAGTCAGGGGGTCCACACAAGGTTTGATATAAAATAAAAAGTTTTGATCCATTCTTATTTTTATGGAAACTTAAATAAAGTAGTTGATTACTTTTCCATCTTCCAATTTGGTGAAACGTGGATTCAGTACTGTAAAAAACCTCATAAAAAAAAAAAAAAAAAAAAAAAACTAGTGCTTGTGGGGATTTGCTGTCGCTACTCACAAACATTGGTACGGACATAAATGCACTCATTACATCTCATCAAGTTCATCCAAGTCATTATTTTTTTTTTAATTTTATTTTAAATAAAAGTTATAATTTATATTAATAATTCTTCAGTAAAATGTTTTTTTTTAATTTATAATTTTTATACCATGCATTTATGTAGCATTTTCACAAGCGTTTAGACTGTAAAAAGAAGTCTGCAGGCAAGTTTAGGTTATAAAAAGAGGTCTGCGGGCAAGTTTGGACTATAAAAAGGGGTCCATGGGTTAAAAAGGTTTGGGAACCACTGGTATATAGATTGTGAAGTGTGTTTTAATTTTTTTCATTTGATTTCTAAAAGGATAGATTATTTTTCACAAATTAAATATTATTTCACAAATTAAATATTAATTTGTTGTAGCCAAATTTTCCAATTAAGTTAGATAATTTATTTTTTGGTATTCTGATCAACATAATTATAAAAAATTCTAATAATACATACATGTTTAAATTCTGAAAGCATACATACACAGCATAAATTTTGATAGATTTATGACCAAAGAAGGGTTTTAAAAAGTTATTATGAATTATTATACAAAACAAAACTTTATAAATTATTCATTCTAAACTCTAAAATTTCTGACTAGATTTCAAGTTTTTTTATTGAGAAATTGTATACTTACGTTCCATTGCAAGTAACATTAAGATTAAGTGTGTCACCATGGTATAAGAAAGGATTTCCCGAAACATTAACATTATTCACTGGCACTAAAACAAAAATTGCGTCAAAATTCATATAAAAAATTGTAAGAATAATTATGGTATTAAAGTGAGAAGTTGCAATTAAATATAAAAATTTTTACAATCTAATTAAACATCATTTCTAAATCAAGTTGATTAAATTGGATAGTGACATTAACTGTTTTAAGACTTACAAGTAATATTGTAAAATTCAGCTCAGAAATAACTATTTTAGAATTCATGGATACAGAGAAGAAATTATACACAATTACAAACAATGATAAGAATAATTATAGATGCTAATGATAAAAGGTACCTTTTGCTGTTACTGTTTTTTCAAAAAATCCATACTTAAAATCAGCATTAGGAAAAACTGCGGTCACAATTGCTTTAATATCCTTTACACCTGCATCAGTAAAATTGTAGATTAGAGTATTGCCTAAAGTTTGTTGTTTTTCAAAATCTATACTCCAACTATAATCAACAGCCGCTTTTTCAAGATATTTATTGTTGTCAATGAGATCCACAACAATTGAAACATTTTCACCAACACCAACTTCATCTACATCAATTGATAGTTTATTGTTGCGATACACATGGATCGTTCCAATTAAGTCTCCTGTAATTAAAAATGTTCTTTTTTATTAGATGATAGTGAAAAAAAATATCTTAAAAACAAGGCGACAAAATGGTGTTAGAAAAAAAAATCCACAGAATATAAGTATTCAGTTTTATTCAATACAAATAGTATATAAAACATTTCTTTTCACTGTATTATGAATTATTAAAATAATTTTATGTATAACTTAATTTGAAAAGAGCGAGAGAGGAAACATATCAGTCAAGAAACAAAGTTCAGCATACAATATTATCATAAATGATGTAAAGATTAATATAAAACACATATTGGTGACAAAAACTGCAATGTTTGCAGTTTTATGTAAGTTTTATGCAATGTAGTGGTAACATCTATATAAGTTAGTAACAGCCTCCAGACTGAAGTGATCATTTTGGTCCAGTTGCATGTTACATGCTTATGAATCAGAAGGTACCAAGTTCTATCCTCCTCAACATTATTGCAAAATTAAAAGCAAAGTACTTTTACTTTCAATTATTATTGCTCTTTTTTTAAATGAACAATTTTTAAATTTATTTATATATACAATTGACATACATAACTCAAAATTTAACACACACAAGTAATGTTTTTTCAATCTGATGAATCATATAGAAGACCAGAGTAAGGAAAAAATAAATTTGTTCTACAAAAAGTTATGTCTAACATGGGTTCTTTTTTTTATCATTATCATCATGAGAATTTGTCACCTCAAAGGGCAAGTTTTCCAATGACCTCTTTAAAGAATACTGCCACCAGAGATTAATATTGTTTCAAAACTCTTTGTTAGTCTGAAAGCCTTGCCCTCGTACCCAATTCTTTAGTGCAGGAAAGAGAAGCAAATCACTTCACTAAGTAATCAAACACATCCCATTTAAACTGTTCAGGAAACTGTTAGATTACAGCAGTGGTCTTCAAGCTTTTTTGTGACTCACAGAACCCTTAGAATATAAAGTGTTTTTGGAGAACCCAATTTCAATCTCAGAAAAATACATCTTTAAATGAGTTTTAAAGTAAATGAACATGTTATAAATACTTTATGAAAAGATAATTAAAGAAAAGTATTGTATTTATTACTAAAAATTGTTCACATGATGCTAACATAATTTACTCATTTATAATATTTGTGCTCCAGGTGTCACATGCACATACATTATAATTAGAAACTGGGATATGTGCAAAGTCTAGGTCTACTGAAATTATCTGCAGTAGTATTTCATATTCTGATTTTTTTTTATATATATTTTGTTTTTGTTGCTACATGCATTGAGCAACTGTTCTGAATTGTATTAAAATGTTTATAGCTGTGGGGGAAATCATGTATTCTGCATGAGAATTTGCAACCTAAAATTTAGTTGCTGTTCTTGCTTAAATTAAGATTTTAACATCAAATCTGTTGGCATGGTGAAGTTGCTTTCTCTCCTTTTTTATAGGTATTCCCCCTTTACAAATGAAAAAAGGCACATTTCCAAGTAGAAAACTATTTAGTTTTGCAAAATATTGTACTAATGAGTATAAAATTATTTTGTGGAGCACAGGATCATAAACAATAGAATATTCACAATGTATTATTTATTAGATATTTTTTAAAAAAATGATTTAATATTCTTTAAAGATATTATAATAAAAGTTAAAAAATATTTCAAAATAAACTTTGTGTATAAATATAATTTTCAGTTTTAATGACTGAGAAGAGCTTAATTTGTTACAGACAAAAGTTTAAAGTCGGGTTCTATTGTCAGTATTTGTTAACATATTTTACGTTCAGTACCCGATTTATTCCTGTATTTTGTTTTAATTCCAACATATGTTGAAAAGAACTTTTTGCACAAATATACTATAATCTTGTTAAGGGCATCAAAGCATTGTTTTCTTTGAATTAATGAGCAAAGTGGGCTCTTCTACATCTGACACACTTCATGTCTTAGGTGTAAAATCAATTGTGACGAAAGACAGCAACATTTGTAGAATTAAGTGAATTTCAGTGACTCCCTTACAGCTCCAATTGGTTAACCATCTACTACTATTGCACCCATTTAAATACACTGAGAAAATCTTAAAAAAAAATCATTGGATCCTATTTTTGCAACAAAACTTATTTGGCTAAAAAAGTAGCAAGAAGTTCACCAAAATCACAACCATAACTTTTGGTAATTCAATTTAGAATATAACAGCATGAAATTTAACTATTTTTTTTCTTTACAGGAAACATAGCATCTAATGTCTATTTTAATATTTTTTACATTAAACAGAAATTTTCATCACATAGAAATAAAAACAGAGGCAAGTTAGCATAAACAAAGAAATTTTGAAAAATAATGGGTCCAAAAACAAATGTGTAAGTGAAACAGAGGTATGTTAATTTTGATATAATTTAATACTTATCACAGAAAACAAATAAATTTATCAATTAGCTTATATATTTCAATTTCTAAAAGAAAATTTCAAAATTCATACAAACAAATAGATAAAAAAAATCAGTACTTATATACAATCGCAACAGTCAAGAAAACTCGCCGAGTTGTCAAACCCAATTTCACATGAATAGCATGTACTTAATTGACAAACATGTGCCTTGTTTCATATAATGTCGCCAATACCATTGCGATAATATGTAAGTACTAAAAAATCAAATAATGATAAACATAACACTAAAAACTATCATGAAGCACATGTAATGACGGTAGAAACTTATCGGTTATAAGGATCATGGGTTGCCGACTGCTTTTCCAAATTGTCTTTAAAACAAATATTGAAGATATTATCAAACTAGAGTTTGATTTTGGACTAAAATAAGCCAGAATATGATGTATATTTTGTCACAGTAGGCTTCATGGTCCTCATAACTTCTAAGTAGAACATATAACCAATTTTAATGAAAGGACAAATTAATAACTAAACACGTACTTTTTAATTCGAATCTGCTTGAATTTGCAGCAATAATATCTTTAAAGATGAAATTCTTAGCTGTAACACTGACTTTCATGGTATAAAAGCCCTCTTTGTACAGATTAGATGTAACTGGTCTATTCATACTCATATTGCAGCTCTCAACAACATGTTCAGTTTTTTGAATGCCATCATCGAACACGAATGTCAATTCATGTTTAGGCACGTAGTTTTTCAAAACGGCAGAAAATGTGACACTAGAGTCTAATGTTGCTGGTCCATTATTGGTAATAAACAATATTGGAGATGACAAAACTGAAACAAAATACAAGTAGCAATAAAGCGGACTATTATTAATAAAGAAGAAAATCACATAATTTACATTTAAATTTCATATAAAACAAATCACTCACCTTTAAAGATTTCGAACGCAACAATTAGCAAAACAGTTATACTGAAGTTTCGCAGCGATGTCATGTTTAATTATTCACACGTTTCGAAACTGCACAAAATGAACATATTTTGTCCATTATCAAAATAGATTTATCTCTCTTTGTAAAATATGACTTCTTCAAAACTAAAATTTCTCCGGCATTCGTATACACTGTATTTAACGCTATCATGTAAATAAATACGACTTACGTACTAAAAACAAAACTGAAAATAAAGCCGATCACATGGTTCCTTTTACTACTGCCAAAAGATTCATATAAAAAAAAACAAATTTTGACATTATTTGGAGACAAAACATTGTCTTGAAATAAGAAACTTGTCCCTTGAGCACTCTAGAAGGAAAATAAATATTTCTTTCTATTTAAATGAATATGTTGACTTCGTAAGAGAAATTACGTTATTCTCAAAAGATGAATCAGGTTTAGGTGGTAAAGAAACCCCTGGATTAACATATTACTATCTCAGTAAAAACTGTAACATAAGGGATACGTATGAATTCTGCCATCATGTTTCTTGAAATGTTTTTTCAATTTATCCAAATGCTCGCTTAAAGATCTAAGTATTAGTGGATTTCTGTATCAGACAGTTGTAATGAAGTATTCGAAGTTCACTGAGTTGATAGTGAGATAACGTTTCAGTTCAAAATGACTCCAGGGAAACCAATGTAGTGAGAAAAAATTTAAACATAAAGAAAAATTAACAAATTGTAAGAGATAATGTTTTAAAGTAGGGATGTGAGAGAATTCATGAAAATGTCATACACTAGCAGCCCAGAATCAATCAGCTTTCGCGATTGGCTTTCTTGACTTCTGTTCCTTGACAGACCATGGTAGCTGAGGATTCACAGTTGCAAACTCTCAGTCATGTGCAGTGCCGGTTTAGCATTTGGGCTCTTAGGGTGGGCACCCAGGGCCCAGAAGTGTTTAAAGGGGTTCGGATAAGATGGACTTAGCCAGATTTTTTGGTTATAAATTTCGATACACAAGTGCAAAGGGATCTTCTGCATTCAGGGCCTGAAATGAGCTTTAACTGACACTGGCTATGTAAAAAAGTGATTCGAATGATGAAGTCCGTCACCGATGGCCCTTGGGTTACTTCTATGTGAGAAGTTAATTAACCAATCAGTGGTCAGTCCTTCCAGGATCAAATGTATCCAGATTATTTTTTTAATGTTTATGTTGTTAGTATTTCTAATCCCTAGTTGGCAGTCTAAGACTAGACCAACTCCATCAGGAAGAATACTTCCGAAAACACCAAGAATAAAAGAGGTTTTAAGAACACCAAGTTAAAATTTAAGTTTTGTAAAATGTGTTCAGGTGAGATGCCAGAGCAGCATTATACTTCATACAGATCTTAAAAACTTTTCGCCTCAGTTCAATG
Organism: Trichonephila clavipes; assembly: GCA_019973935.1. NCBI lineage: Eukaryota > Metazoa > Arthropoda > Arachnida > Araneae > Nephilidae > Trichonephila > Trichonephila clavipes. Next base: position 984,049 of record BMAU01021358.1, read on the forward strand.
GTGAGACACTTCAAGTGTCCACTGACAAATCGAAATATGCGAATCTGCTACCCTCTATGACCTTCAAAGAGTAGAGCACCACCAGGGCGCTTTCGTGGGTACTATACACATTCAGGAAGAATTCTCCAAATATCCTTTTACCTTTTTTTTACTATCAGTGAACACTTCACTGACGTTAGATGGTATATCAGGCTGGCGAGTATTTAAAGAGGCAGCCTTTGCCAGTGAGTGCTATCTCGTTACCAATAATTCCAACATGGGATTGAATCCATTGAATATGGAATTAAAAGTTTGCAGATAATTTGTCAGTCAGCCTTGAGACAGATATTCCGACCCTGTCACCAGCCTCCTTCCAGATACTTAAATGTTGAATAGAGGAACGGTTTTCTTTCAATATCCAAATGCTTTCAAAATCAGTTTCAGAAAGATTGTCAACATTTTCAACGGCCATTAGTTCTGAAAACAGAAGAGTTTAAATTTCTGTGTTTGAGACTGAGAATCCCGAAGAAGACTAGACTTGTGACTAGAAGCAGAGGTCTTAATCTGTTTCATTTAATTTAATATAATTTTAGTAATTCTCCATTTTAAAAGCGATATCTATCCAAACATTATTTCTGTTTTTAGCCGTTTAAATTGCCATGCATCTAAAATTACGCTTTGTCGTATGGCAACTAAAATAATGGGAAATAAATTTGGTTTTTCCTCGCATTTCCCATTGGCTACTGAAAATATCTAATTTGATAGGCTCATTTTTAACTTTTCCCGCGTATTGTTGAGTAGTCGTTGGTTTTCTCATTAGTATATTCTTCCTTTATTTTGTTGTGCACTTGGAAACCTTACTTGAAGCTGATTTACGAATATGGTTTGTTTATATTTGAAGTATAGTTTTTATCGTAAGACAAAGTTTTTGTAAAAACATAACTGTTTTCTTTTATTTTACTATCTTTTGTGTTTTTATTAGGCTGGTGGAAAGGCAGGAAAAGATTCTGGCAAGTCCAAAGCCAAAGCAGTGTCTCGTTCCGCACGTGCTGGCTTGCAGGTACTATATTCTTACTTGAATATCTTTTGATTACGTGTACTTGTAAACAAAGAAAACTTGTAGAGCATGTTAGATAGATGTTCTGTAACATATTTTTGTCTTTGTCTAAAAGTGGTGTAGTATGTATGTATCTTAGCCGTCCTTTGCTCATGAAGCTTATCAAATACGACATTCTTTGGTCCATTTGTAATTTACCAATAGTACACATTTTTTTACTTGTAACTGAATTTTACTCTATTACAAACCCCTGTTGAATTACTACGCGATCCATGGTTTTGTCAAATATTGTATTTATTAATTAGATGTGTTTGCTTGTATGGCTAAAGTGTATAAGTAAGGAATTATGTACATATATTGCTTAAAATCTGTGTGTGCACTTTTTTTAATTTAATTTTGCATTAGCTATATGACTGCTGTTGAGCTTAATGTTATTTTTTCTAATAATGTAAGTTATTATAAGCATAAGTATTTTTATAAAATGTTACTTAATAGCTGGGAACAACTTAAGTATATAAACTTAGATCTAAATATTGTGTACCTCAAAATGTCTCAAAACAAGAATTTTCAATTGAAACTGTTTCAGTGCACACTTTAATTTATTAGCAACTTAAATTATTTTCATCATATTAGATTGAAATCCAATATGGTACTTGCATATTATTGTGACCATATTGGTGATATTAAATGAAGCGAAGCACATGGTTGTCAATTCATCACACTTAATGCATGTGAAATGAGGTTGATTCACAAACATTGAGACGCCTAGTCGAAATCACGTGACGAGGATAGCAGCATTTCCTCACGTTTTGAATCAGTGTAAATTTCGTATGCTTGATATGTTTACTTCTTGTGTGTGAAGCTTATTTCTGAAATTTTATTTATTTTCATTATATTTTTGCATTATCCTTGTTTAATAATTAGGTATGAAGTATTTCTCGTAATTTTTTAGCATAATTTTTGTTTCAGTTTAGTATATTTGTCATTGGGTGTTACTGTGCGAAGCCGGTAGCTTCTTGCAATGTTTGTTTATATATTTATTAATAGTTGTAGATTATTTTTAGCATCCTAATAATAAGTCCTTTGTTTTCATGTAGTTTATTATGTTTATTTACGCACGAAAATGATTTACAGTATAGAATTGAGACCATTGAATTTTTGGAAAAACTTCTCATATGTGTACAATTACTTATTGGTACATGTAGTGTATCATTCCTCATAAAATATTGTAATTTATAAGAAACGTGCAGATATGAAATGGTCCCATTTTGAAATGTTAATGTTTATACTTTTCATTCTCAGATTCCCTTAGTAAATACCAGCTACAAATATTTAATGTTTTTAGAAATACTATCTCTATAATTTCTCATAGAAGAGTATGGAACATTCAGAAACAGGAAATGCAAGTAAACATAATTTTGGAAATGAATTTATAATAAGATTTGTCAATGACATGGATATATTTTTGTTTATTTAAAAATTTTCATGCCTATTTCTAATATTTAACAAGAGATTTATACTTTTTGAGAGCAGAGTGTATAAAATAATAGTTGGTTAATAATGAAAGTTTTTGATTAATAATTAGGAATTCTTCTGTGATGGAAATGAAATTGTTTTTAACATCATTTAAAGGTTTGGGATATCTGAAATGATCTCATTATAAACAAACATTTGATATGTTTTATAGTTTGACTTCTCCTTTGTAATTATAACCCTTCAAAAGGTTTGAATTTTTTTAGAAATGCCTGTCTCTAACATTCAGCAAGAAATGAACTTGACTTTTTAAAAATAAATTAAGAAACATGCTTAAAGAAATAGGCTTTTTAATAAAATTATTTTAAAGTAGAACAAATTAAATTGTTTTCATGAAAATTTCTCATATAATGAAGCAGAAAATTCTTATCGGACAGTTTTATTCAATAATCATACTCATTTTAATATACATTATTTATTGACACTTAATTTTAACATTACATGAATACACTATAAGTACATAAAGCAGACTCTATGAATGTAACACTATACTCTAAGGACAAATAGAGGATCTAACTGACTAACGAACCAGATTAAATGAAATATCCTAAGAATTTTAAAATTTCAGGTCTTAAATCTATACAATCAACTTTTTGAATTTACATAAAACAAATTAGAATACTTAAATCATGCAACTTATAGAAAGAAGTTTCGAATAAAAATAACAAATACACATATAAAATGGCAATGTAACTATTTTTTGTAAAATATATCTTGATACAATTTTTTTCATGTCCAATACAATTTCAAGTACAATAAACCTTTGTATAACACATATTTGTTTATCATACCTGTAAAATTACATATTAAATACTAAAGCTTATATTTATTTTAAACCACCCTAGTTTTCCTTACATTAATTTTTAATTTTATTAATAAATCTTTACATCGCATATACTACATCAAAATAAAATTAACAAAGGATTCTTTTTTTTGTGTGTGTGTGTGTGAATTTCACACTAATTACAAAATTCCTACAATCTGTTCCTTTAAAATATACGAAGCATTATCTTCTGTTTTAATGGGAATATTTGATTTTTTTTTACACTGAACATATCAACACTTAATGTATACCTATTTCTACTAGTTATTGTATGTATAGTGTTAAATATACTTCAGTTCATCCAAACTTAAAGTTATTTGGATTAATGTATTGACATGTTATTTTGCTATCACTGATTATGCATCTTAAAGTACCCTTTTATACATAATTATATTTATACTAAAAAAAATTTAAAATGAAACAACATTAAGAAAATAGATTCAGAATTCTTGCTCTGAAGTTTCATGTTTGAAAATATATTAACTTCAAATATAAAATTAATTACTTCAAAGTTTGTGTCTTAAGAAATGCTAAATCAGTACTTGTACCATTCCAAAATTTGGAACATACATATTAAACTGCCAACTAATTTCGCCAATCAAAAAGACATCCGAATTTTAAAAAAAATTATATCACTATAATTACTGTGTTCAAACATGATCATGAACAGTTTCCACTATTGATTGTATATCGTAGCATTTGGCGGTTTTAAGAAATTAGAGAGATTATTATATTATATTAGATTATTATATTATAAAATACAAGTTCTCCAAATTGCCCTCTCAATACACGTCACAAAAATATCAGTGATTTTGGACAATTAAAAAGTAATTTTGAAATTTTTCTGAAATTACCTTTTTTTGGTAAAATCCTAGGAGGACCCACTGATGTTTTTGGCGCCAAATTGAAGGTTTTCAAAAAGGCATCAATGACGAAAAACTCTTGGGAAGCGCATGCGTCAGCGGAGGGGGGATGAAATGGGCGTTTCGCAAAGATGAAATCGAATAAATACATTAATCATTATATAAAGAAAAAAACGGAGAAAGCAATGAAATTCATTTTAAAAAAGTATTCTAAAACCAGTGTGTACAACATGATTTACATTTTAAAAGGACGAAAGGGGCGTTTCGCAAAGATAAAATCGAAGAAATACATGAAATCAATTTTAAAAAATGTTAAAAAGCACTTACCTTACGCTTGCATTTCGTCATAATCTTTTGGTGCATACACCCTTGCGATGGATGCAAGGAATTTATGAAAATTCTCATTCACCAACTTGTGATCGTAAGATCGCCGCCACATGTCTTATTAACTTTGTCATATTCTTATTAACTTTCAAGTCATTCACCACGAACGCATTCATGCTCTTGCCAAACCAATATCTCGTCAAATGCAAGATAATAGTTATAGCAAGTTTGCTTTCGCTAAACCAAGTGCCCTTTCTCACACTCCGAATGACGTTGTGGCGATTATCTTTCGACTGGTTGCGGCAACGCCATTCGTAGCCATCAACCTTTCGCTTTTGCAAACGCATATTTTTTTTACACCTCGAACATTCATAACGAGAAGCAATTAAATTAGCTTTCATACACCATTCTAACGTCTCTTTCTTCCCCTATGTGCCCAGGAAGCACAAAGAAACCTATCGTAGCCTCACTTTAAAGTAATTTCCTTTCACACGCCATTCTTAACAACAACAGATGGAGAGCAAACCTTCTCCAGCGAAGTCAAATGTCAAAATGACATTTTTTCGGAAAAGGTGAAAAATGTTGCACTTTTTTTAGGGTTGCCATTTTTTCGGTGATTTGAAAATCCAAATTTTTTGATGAAATGGAAGGGTTAGCATATTGTAACCTTTATCGCTCAAAATTTGGCGACCAAAAGTGGGTCCTCCTAGGATTCAACCCTTTTTTTTTTTTTTTTTTTTTTTTTTTTTTTTACTGAATTTTGCATTAATGTAGATTATTGCGAACAGCAATTTGTCAAGTCGTTCCTTTAAGGATAAATAGAGAATTGAAAAAGGTTATATTAAAATTTCGAATATTTCTGTTGCTTTTAGAAAGTAAATATCCTACAGAATCAAATGTCTATATGTAAAATCATATTTGGTTTCATGATCTTAATTACTGATAAATATCATAGAACTGATCTAAGTACATTTGGGTCAATATTTGTAAATAACTCAATACGACAAATTTATTCAGGACTTAAATTTATAAGCAGGATAGTATCAATACAGATGAACCTTTTAGACTTTAATACTTATGTAAAAATTAAAATCCAGAGTATTCTTATGCTTAATACATTTCAGCTGGGGTTGCATAGATTTCTTGAATAAACTGTGTTATACTTCAATAATATGTGTATAGTTTATACGTGAAACTTATCATCAAAATTAATGAATTTTACATTTTGATAACCCTTGTGCAAATACCAATAAATGTTATCCATAGTAAAAAAAAATTGTACACACACACACATCTGTGACAAATTTACACCAGTCAAATTTTGAAAAGCAGATGTTGTGTTAAGAAATCCCTATACTACATAATAAATAGATACACCACACAAATATTTTATAATTTTTATTTTTTTGTGTAAAAGAATTATGAATTCAAAAATGACATTATTTTGACCATGCAGGAGAGAACAGGACTTTTATATTCAATATATATACACACAAATTTATCTTTCATAATATACACAATTTAATTTAAAAATTTTAATGTCTTAATTTTTTGCCGCATTCAGAATGAAATTCTTGATAAATAATATCTTTTTACTAAAATGGTGCTGCGAATAAAGACTTTAAAAATGTTGCATAGTTTTTTTTACTTATAACTTTACAAAAAGTAAATCATTTTCATTTCTAATGTTTGAAAATGGTTTTTAATTTATCTTCAAGTATAAATAATGAACCTGTAGTAAATATTAAGATATTTTTTCATTTCTGTAGTGAATGCTTTTCAAAATTTGTTTCTCAAAAGAATAAAATTATATATAGTAATACATATTTGTCTCTCTCTATATATAATGCATTATATAGAGAGAGAGAGACAAAAACCTGTTTTAATATATGACATGTAGGGTTACATATCAGATTCTTGTGTTTTTATTTTAGATAATTTAATACAGAAATATCTATTAACTACTCTGAATATGAGTAAAATAATTAAAATTTAAGTTAACTAAATATATTTTATCTTTTTATGTATGTTCTCTATATAATTTAAAATAAACACAAAAGATATTTACATTCCTGTAAATATCTATCCAAATTCCTTTTAGCAGAAGTTTCTTTTGTGAACACAAAAATAGTATAGTAATGGAGCTGGTGACGATTTCTAAAAATGTTTGGTATTGAAAACAAGATTATTCAAAGTGGTCAGAGCATAATAAGTGAGGAGATTGTTTTAAATCCTTACGCTTCATCACGTTAACTAAACACTCTAATTTTTTTACCGGGATATTAAAAACAGATTTTTTTCCTATACAATTATCTGATCTTTTACTGTAATTGAGTTATAATGTAAAAGAGCAAGACCAAAGTAGTACACAAAAGAAGTGTTAGGTTAGAGTTAAGCAGGAAACAAACCAAAACATATTCACGTGCTCTCCTCATCATGTGATCATGATGTCACATGAATCAACCTCATTGAGATTGGCAAATTATCTTGAATGTTGGCATTGTTGCGATAGCAAATTATCTTGAATGTTGGCATTGTTGCGATAGTATGAGTACCTCCAATACATAAAGGTAAGCAATTGGTACAATGTTGTCTAAAATGTTAACTGATTTGAATTGTGCCAATCACCAATACAAATAAGTGATTTGTATTGTGTACAGATAAATATAATTAAAATCTAATACAAGTACCTAATGTACAATATATATAAATATAAAAGAATTCTATGGTGATTTCCTTAAATTCTATGCATTGGAATAATGCACCTATGGTATTTAAATTCTGATTATATCAGCCCAGTTCACTTGTAGAAATTTAGAAAAGCATAATATAGTATAAGTTTCAGTGAAAAATTACATTAATTTTAGTTGAAACTTTTAATTTCATCCCAAATATAGATCTTTAAATATAAAAACAATAGCAGTCTATTGAAACATCAAGGATAAAGGAACTTTGAATAAAGTTCTTAGAATTTTATATAGCTCACATTTCTCATTAACTTCTGTATTTTACAGATTAAACATTTCAAAGAATAGATCTCTCCATGTACTGTTGTATATAAAATGCTTAATTTTTCACTTTCATGTTTTCAGTCAAATTTGGATACCTTTCCCTTCAATTACGTTAAAAATTCCTCATTACACTAATTTAGTTTATATTAAGGGTACTTGCATATTAGTCTCACTGCAGCCAGAATTGCTTTCCTTCTGATAAAACACTTAAGAATCTTTGTTTGACAACACAGTGCGATTCACATAATGCTAATACGCAAGTACCAAAATTGTTACATTTGGACAATATTTTGAAGTTATGTACTCAAAATTAAAAATTGATAGCTATATAACTTAATTTGTATAATTGAAATGCTTTTACTGTTTCATTAGTTTCCTGTTGGTAGAATTCATCGTCATTTAAAGAGTCGTACGACAAGTCATGGAAGGGTTGGTGCAACTGCAGCAGTATATAGTGCTGCTATTCTTGAGTATTTGACTGCTGAGGTATTACTTTGTTTATATTTCCTTATATATTGAAAATTAATCATAGTTGTAATGTATGTTATGTAAATCTTTTTTATCCTACTTCAGACCTACGCATGATTGCTATCAATCTATGGTGGGCAGTCCAATACAGTTCAGAAACACATAACTTGCAGTGATTTTTGCATTAGCCATAGCTATGTTGGCAAGTCCAGAAAAAAAAAGACCAAATGGTCTCTACTTGTCTTTAGGATTACTTAAAAGGCACAATGAAATCTACTAAACTAGATCTGTGTGGGTGTTTTACAAGTCATGTGCAGTTTCTTCTAGCACTTTGATATAAACAGGAGCATTGGGTTGGGAAAGATTAGAACTGCCCAGGCCAATTTATCAACAAACTCATGACTCGTAATTCTACGAGTTGGAATCCACTACAGCTTGACGATGCGACCACTATCCATCAAAGAAATAATCGCAAGTTGATGTTAAGTACCATTATATTATTTGAAAGTACAACTGAAGAAATTACTTTAATAGTGAATCAATGAATATCGCAATGATCTTGTTGCCTCTTGGACAGTATCATAATTGATACAATTTGCGCCAACAGCCCCAAAAGTGCTCTTTAGCTAAAGTGCTGAGAGTAAACCTCTGCACATGTAACAAAACCATCAATGTACATACACGACCACTGTATCACAGGAAGTCTTTCCAATGGTGGCCAAAGTGGAAATCTTCAATTCTGCCTCAGTGTAAGCTTTCTTGCTAGCCAGCAGAACCAAGTCTAAATTATAATTTGCCATGTTCAAATGTTTTAATACATGAACTTTAAGAAGGGCTGTTTGTTAGAAGAGGTGATATCAAAAACAATAGACAATTCATTTGTTACATATAAGAAGATAGGATGGGATTTCTAGTCTGCAAACTCGTATATCTTCCGGAAGTTGCCACCACTTATCAATCTCCACCAATTTGAGAGCACTTATTTTCCTTCAATGATTCAGATGCTCAATATTGGTTTGTTATTGCATGACCCAGAAGAGGAGCAGGAAATGTGCTCAACTCATAACTAAGGAAGTTTTGAATAATTTCTTAATTTGTACTGAATGGACTTGAAAGTAGTTATAAGAGAGTGAGAAGTTTACCAATCTAACCGACATCTGGCCTAATGTAATATTTATAGTTGGTGCAGAGTAGATCTTGAAATGGTATTCTATTTTAAACTGCTGAGCCTTTTCAACGGTCTACTTATTCAGTATCCCCTTGGTTTACAAATAATTATCAATATAACAAAGTTAGGCTTTGTGTGTGTGTATATCTACTTTTGTCATGTTATGATAGCTTTATTAAATATTGTATGAAGTAATAAAAATGCACTAATAACAGCTTATGGCCCCTTTTTTTTATACACATGACTAGGTATGTAAATGAAAAAGTAATAAAATTTTATTTAGGAAGAGGAGATCACATGAGATCAGTATAATATATACATTTATATGTAATGATTCCCTCTTGTATCCTTTTTGTTAACTCTTTTTATTAATATTTAAACTTAAATTCTTTGGTTTAAAAGAAACCTGTGTTCTCTCTCTTAATCATAATCAGCTTGTCCGAAATCCTTGTCCCGCCCATTCTATCCAATCAGAACTACTATTATTTAATAACTACGTGCTTGCCACTGCCAGTATAAAAGCAAAAATCTTGAGTAATCGTTCTCTGTGTTGTGTCCTCCAAGATGTCGCTGCTGCTTATCTCTTGTCCGCTTTGCTTTATAATTGTTGCAAGTTTGTCTTGTCAAAGTGAAAATGTACTGCAAGTTTGTCCTAAGCTTTTGATGTGTGCGTCACATTAAAAAAGAGGAACATCCACTGAAGAAAGTTTTTCATTTTGAAATTTATTTGAGGGGAAATTTATATATATATATATACACACACACACACAATGTATTTTCCTGTTACCTGTTCTTGCTTTAAAATAAATCCTTTTCGATAATAGAAATGTCCTTCAGATTAAAATAGATTTATATTTTATCAAACAGTTACATTTGATTTTACTACAATAAATTACTTTTTTAATAAATTCCGAATTGCACTATGAATATCCTTTACTATGGATGGTACAGGATTCTCTGTGTATGAGACTTTAGTTTCTCCTCATCTTTTTCTGTTTGGATTGCCCAAAAAGCAAGAGACAGTCAGATGTTTTTTGAAGTTTAAAAAAAAAAATTCAGGACGGTTAAGATAAAGGGCAATGTATACTTAATCGTTTGCGAATGACAGCACTATCAAGTTTCAACAATGAGTAACAAAAAATCAATTCAGTAGGAACATTGTAATTTTCAAGAAAATGGCAACTGTAATATTTCAAACATTTTTTTATCATTGCATTATTATATTATATGAGGATTATTATGCTATCTATGTATACATGAAAAATAATGAAAACAATAATAATAATTCCTTCTGTTTTAAATTTTCACTCCAATAAATGTTTTTTTTTTTTTTTGTTTCCAAATCTGATATAAAGGTACATATTTTTATGTGCGGCCTGCGAGATTATAATGTTTTTCCAAAGTGGCTTGCAAGGTCATTTGGGTTGGACACCACTGTTGTATATAAATAAACATGTGAAATTTATTAGTCTGTCAGTATTGAAGTTTTTTTTTTTTTTTTTCTTTAGAGAAGAGTTGAACTTTTCTACAAGAAAAGTTTTATAAATTTTCTTTTCTCATTGTTTTATAAATGTATTTTGGGTTATATATTTTTCTATTTAAATTCCTTCCCCCACCTGTTAGATTAATCAAATGTAAAAACAATTAAATATTGGTGTGTTTTGTAAGAAAACTATTGCTATATTTATATAAATTATTTTCCCATTAGTACAAATGAGACTTCAGTAAAATTCATTATTTCCATCCTCTGAAAATCCTAAATTTCTATTTTGTAATTTTCTATGTAACTACATTTTTGTAATGCTTATTAATCACTGTAATGTTGAATATAGCACAAATGTCCTTGTTATTTTAAGGTTTTGGAGTTGGCTGGTAATGCCAGTAAGGATTTGAAGGTGAAGAGAATCACCCCTCGCCATCTTCAGTTGGCCATTCGCGGAGATGAGGAACTTGATTCACTCATAAAGGCCACTATTGCTGGTGGTGGTGTCATCCCTCACATCCACAAGTCTCTCATCGGAAAGAAGGGAACCAACCCCAAAGCACCCTGAAAGAAGCACGAAACATATCACCTCTCATCGCAATCATTTGCACCCACTTTAAAATGACTTGATTTTTTTTCTCAATAAAAAATCTTTTATCTTATAAATAATTTATACTTTGTTTGTCTGCTTCTAAAATTATTTGAAAATTTATTTGCAGAATTTTCTGTTAGTCATGGTGGTCTTCCACAAAATTTAATATTTTACAATTTTTTGTTGAAAATAGAGAGATAATTCTGTAGATTGAGATCATTATTTTTTGCTTTAATATACAGTATATATGTAGACATCAGTGGTGTAATGTATACCTTCGCATTACGGGGGCAAAGCTTGACTGACACTAAGTACGTATTTGGGCTTGGGGTCCAAAACCTGAGTTTGCAGGGGGCCCCTAGTATTATCCGTTACTCCAATAGTAGACATCTCATGGTTATAAAATCCAGAGAATTAATTTTGAACACAAATTGCAAAGTCAATATGAAATATTTGCAGTAGTATCTGAATGATGCTTAAATCAAATCATAGATTAAATCTGGAGACCAGTTTTCAAAGCTGTCTTGGCATATTGTAGAATGTAATATTAAGATCGGAGTGCTTTTCAACCTGAAAACATTTAGCTTTCTTTTATATAACATCAAGCGAAAATGGCCTTAAGTTGTGAATGTCAGGAAGATAACTATCTTGGGTATAAACTTGTTCAATGCTGATAGTCCTCTTACTATCCCGATGTAAGTTTGATAACAGTAAAGTTAATATTCTGTGTCTCTGCATAAAGTGCAGTACTAATTGGCTTTCACAGTCCAACAAAAATCTTAGATTGCATTTTAATGTACAGAATTCTCTGAATTAGTAAATGCAAAATGGGTTTTAATGTAAATTCTGCAGTAACTTTAGGGTTTGATTAATATATGTTGATGTTCATTATTTATCTGACTTTTGCATAATTTGCTTCAAGTTATGTTATTGATGTTATCAGATCCCTAATGCAGAGGTCTATGAAAAAATGAATATGGGAAGGAAAATAAGTTTATTCTATTTTTAATGATTTTCCAACTATGATAATGTAATTTTGCAGTAGCTTTTGTGTGTGTTGTACAGAAAAATTAAGAGTGCAAACCAGTTTTTTTTATACATACCATTCAAATGTTTTTTTCTGGGGGATTTTATTAACTTGTATGACCAACACCCTTGTATAATGGGTGCCCACTTCCAAAAGTGGAAAAAGACGAATTAGCTAAGTTTTACCTTATTTTGTGGCTGCAGAGTTAAATCCTTGCGGTAAATAAGATATTGGAATTTACTACACAAGAATCCTGTAAAATGAAGACAGCATATTTGAAAGAAGTATTAAATATTGTTTATCTGAAGTATCAAGATTTGAATCTAATATGAAGTTTACTGATTTGCAAACAACCCTTGATAACAGATTTTCAAATGATCAATCTTGCAATTTGGATCTAGTTCTAAAGTTGAAATAATACCAAGAAAACTTGCAATCAAATCATAAGAAGTTAATAAAGATGAATAAACTAATTAGTTTCATTGTTCACTTTTCAACTCTATTTGTATTAATTATGAGTAGGATTTTCTAAGTGTTTGGCACGATGAAAATTGTTAAATGTCAGTTATTCATGGTTTTGCAAAAGAACAATACTTATTTTTCATATCTTGCAATGTGACAAAATGCATTTACGAGGTTGTAAGAGATTTACCTGTATTACCAATAGGATACCATCCAAAAAATCTAAAGAAAATGTTTTCCCATTGATATGTCGTAAGTATACTTTTAATGGTTTCCTTTAGACTTAAATCACTCAGAAAAACCTAATTTTTATGTGTAAGGGAAAAGATCCATGAGAGGTTAAAAATGTCCTGTCAAAGTGGGCCTGGATTGTATGAGTGGGAGATCCAATAAAAATATAAACTTGTAATAAATTCACCTATAATTCTAATCTAATATAAACTGAAAACTAAATATTTTTGGTGAAGGCATGATGTCAACATGTGGAAGGTTTATTTTTAACTCCTTACACAAATAAAAATTGATTTCAATTAAAGCATGTTTAAAGTTGATATTGATAAATCTTTTCATGTATAAAAATTTTACATTTTCCACAGCAGCTTTAAGTACTCAATTTTTTTAAAATAGTGTAACAAATTGATGTTCCGCATAAACACCACTTTAATTTCTTTGATTTATTTCAATTAATGCCCATAAGAAAAAGAATTTTGAAGCTTTCATATGAACCAGAATACACGCAGGCAATTAAATTTACAAATCAATCTGTAATTAAAGTATCAGTTAAGATTTTTAAAATAGATTCACAATGTATTTTGCATACTCTCGTTTGTTTTTTTAACTTGCATATTTTTAAAAACATCGACAGTCCGTTTCAATATGAGAAGGAATATTTTATTGAAGAAACAGCTTTTTTTTTTTCCAATATAGGTACACCAAGAATGAATAATTGCTTTGTGTTGTAACTTAAGCATGTAATCAATAAAACCAGAAATCAAGAAAAAGCCTTTATTGAATAAACAAGATCACAAAGTATGACTTGTATTAAAATTACCGTATCTGTTGAGATGTGCTTTGTACATAGCCCTTATTTTTAAAAATTGGTTCTGTTTAAATCTAGTCTAGATATATATTATAAATGCTAAAGTTTGTGACGATGTTTGGGCGTCTTTCACGTAAAAACAACTGAATGGATTTTAATGAAACTTTACAGTAATATAGCTTATACATCAGAATAACACATAGGCTATAATTTATAAAGATATTGTGTGAAGTGTCCAAAATATTACGACATTTGTCAAGTAAGTAGGGAAAAAATTCTGCCATCTGCAAGCAATTATGGCGAGCGCTGCAAAAAAGCCAACGACAGCGTTATCTATCTTTTATTTATGAATAAAAATTTTTGTTTTGTCTACCCAAGGCACTGGCTTCTAATTTATTCCTGTGATCAATGTAATCCCTATTTTTTTTATTTCAGAATAAAACGAAGTTTTGAAGGGAGAGGTTTTAAATATCTTTATTTGAATAGCTACTATTGATTTTTTTCATGTGTGAGCCATAAGAAAAAAAATTAATGCTTATATCAAAATAAATACTTTTATCGCTTCTGGTACTTAAAGTAAATCAACTTTGTCTTTCATACTACATAATTTGTTTGTGGTTAGTAGTTAATTATAACGCTATAATTTTAATTGAATAGGCAGATATTGCATTTTTTAAGTATAAAAATAATAACTACTGTATCGTATTTTTTGGAGTGAGTAACATCGCACTGTTCAGCTTCATGAGGGCTTTTGTCGACGGCCCATGTAATTTTAAACCATGCTGGTCAAGTGACGGGGACGACACCTGACCTGGCACCCCTTCTCCTAACTACCACACCAACCTAGCAGGAATATTCTTTGTAAGCCACTCTTCCAAGATGTATGGCAGTGCGGGTTCTATGATGAGTATTTTAGCGGGGAAGGCAAATAGTTTTGTAGCAGAAATTTCATTTTCAGCTGACGTCGTTTTCAGCGGATTGCAATATCTTTTTTGTCCCGAAAAAATATTTAATGTCAAAATTTAAGTGTCTTATGTTTTTTGTATATTAAGAAAGACCTTAGAAAACGATTTGACTATTTATTTTAAGTGAACGGTGTATAAAATTAATTTTACAGTTGAATATGTTTAAGTAATTAATTAGCTCTAACAGATTAAATTTCCCAAAGTTGAGTATTTTGTTTATGTATATCCCTTAATTTTCCATGTAGTGATAAAAAAAAAAACTGCAGTAAATCATAATGCGGTGGATAAAGGGTTAACGTGCATCGCTCCCCTACACGTCGGGTCTTTCAAAGCTCGAGCTATTAAAGTAGCTAGACATTTGCCAACTTGGCTCTATCGTCAACATTTCTCGCTATGTTTTTCATCGAATCGCCATTATAATTTAAGAAACGGCGTTGCTTGCGAATATTACAATTTTAACATAAAATAAATAAAACAAAGTAATATATTAATATACTAGCTGGTATACCCATTCTTCGCACGTGTGAACTGAAAAATTAAACAACACAGATTGAAGGATAAAGAAGTTTTTAATGAGTTAATTTTACGTGAATTGCAAATTAAACAAAAAAAGCTTTTGGCGTAACTCGGGTAACAAAAAAAAGAGAGAGAAATAAAACACCTTTGTTAAATTTTAAGTATGTAGGTCTAATAGCTGATAAAAAGGATTTTTTTTGTATTTATAACTCCCCGTAACACTCTTGAGGGTTGATTTTTGAAAATACCTTCCTAAGCTGATCTCTGCTCAGCAAAGGTAACACATTGTTAAAAGTTTTGTGTAATGAACGCTTAAAATAGTGTAAATAATTTTTATCTGAAAGTATAATACATTAATATTACTTTCTGTAGTATTTATTTTATGTTAAAATTGTAATATTCGCAAGCAACGCCGTTTCTTAAATTATAATGACGATCCAATGAAAAACAGCGAAATTTTAACAATAGAGTCAATTTTGGCAAATGCCTAGCTACTTTCGTAGCTCGAGCTTTATTAGAGCTTTGTAAGACCCACCCTGTAGGGGAGCGATGCACGTTAATACTTTATCCACCGCATAATGATTTACTGCAGTTTTTTTCATACTATATTTTTTTTTTGGATCACTACATTGAAAATTAAGGGATATACATAAACAAAATACTCCACTTTGGGAAATTTAATCCGTTAGAGCTAATAAATTAAATAAAGATATTCCACTGTAAAATTAATTATATATACCGTTCACTTAAAATAAGTAGTCAAATCATTTTCTAAGGTCTTCATTAACATACAAAAACATAACACACTTAAATTTTGACAAACTATTTTTTCCGCTAAAATACTCATCATGGAACCCGTGCTGCCATATATCTTGGAAGAGTGGATTTCAAAGAATATTCCTGCTAATTATTGGTAGAATATTCCTTCTAAGTTGGTGTGGTGTGGTAGTTAGGAGAAAGGGGTGCCAGCTCAGATGTCGTCCACGTTACTTGACTATGGTTCAAAATTACGTGATCTGTTGCCAAAAGCCCTCGTATAGCTGAACAGTGCAACATTAATATTCACTCACACTCCCAAGAAATACAGAACAATAGTTACTGCGTTTTTACGTGTAAAAATAATTATATCTGCCTATTCAATTAAAATTATAGCGTTATAATTAACTACTAACCACAAATAAATTTTGAAAATTTGTCCAAATGATGCAGTGTGAAAAAGAAAGCTTATTTACTTTAAGTATCAGAACTGATAAAAGCATTTATTTGGAAAAAAGATCAATTTCTTACTACCAAATGTGCATTAAAAAATCATAAAAAAAAACATTAAAATAAAGAGAGATTATTTATAACAACCTCTCCCTTCAAAACTTAGTTTTAATTTGAAATAAAAAAAATAGGCATTATTCTGATCACAGGAATTAATTAGAAGCGAGCCCCTTGCGTAGCCAAAACAAAAAGAGTTTTTCACAAACAAAAGATAGATATATTCAGACGTGGTTTTTTTTTTTTTGCAGCGCATGCCAGAATTGCTAGCAGAAGACAGAATTTTTTCCTACTTACTTGACAAATATCGTTATATTTTTGACACTTTTCCCAAATCTTTATAAATTATAGTCTATGCTATGAATTATAGCCTATGTGCTATTCTGATGTATAAGCTATATTACTGTAAAGTTTCATTAAAATCCATTCAGTAGTTTTTGCATGAAAGACTAACAAAGATTTTCACAAACTTTCACATTTATTGTTGCAAAATGAAGTGAAATAAAAGTGCCGCTAGGCGGCGTTGTTTTTGTGACGTCAGTCTGCGAGCTGACGAATATATTCAGAGTACTGGTTGGACGCTCGGTGGTTGCCGAACGTTAATTTTTTATGTATTTTAATGTGCCGTCCTCAGTAGAATAAAAGAATTATCTTGAAAGACGTCTAGTCTTATTTTGACCAAAGTTACTCAGCATCTGGTAGATGCACCTGCAACTGAATTTCTAGAACATAGTGGCGTCCGCGACAGGATTCGAGTACTTTGGATTTGAATATTTTAGTTGAACTCTGAATTTTTATATCGAAAATGAATTTAAATGCTTTAAAAAGCACAACGAAAAGGACTGAGGACGGCTTTTTCTAATTGTTTGAAGAAAATCGAATCTGAATTAGCACAGGAACTCTGCAATTTTGAGACACTTTCGGTTTTGAAAATTCAATTCAACGATAAAACGAGAATGGACTCTTGCCAGAAAGCGATTTCAGAAACATTGTTGTTGTCTGATGATGGTGAGCATTTATTCGCTGAAGATTAGCAAGATGCTGAAATCTACCGAGAAAAGTTCTGGGAGCTTACTACGAAAATAGAACTGAAGTCTCAACAGTGTACTGTTCCGAGCGATAAAGAATCAAGGAAATTTAAACTCCCAAAAATCGAACTAAAAAGTTCAATGGAGAGGCGAAAGAGTATTTGACCTTTTGGAGCCAATTTCAAAAGATACACGAAGATAGAGGAATTGCGGCAGAGGATAAAATGCAGTATTTGTTACAATCGATGAAGCCAGGGTCCAAAGCAGAGAGATTAGTACTAAGTTTCCCTGCTACTGCTGCAAATTACCCAAAGGCGATAGATCAACTGAAAGAAAGATTTGGACGAGAAGACTTATTAGTACAAATCTACGTTCGAGACCTGTTAACTTTGGTTATGAAAAATGCTGCTACCGGAAGAGCGAAGGCAGATTTACCCTTACTTTATGATGAACTTGAAAGTAAATTGAGATCCTTGGAGAGCTTGGGGAAGACTCAAGATAAATACGGAGATTTTCTGACGCCCTTAGTGGAGAGCTGCCTGCCTGAGGAAGTGTTGGTCGCCTGGGAAAGAAGCAGAAATCATCAAACAGAATCCGAGGGATCCCGTTCTTTAGAACAGTTGATGAACTTTCTTCGGCAAGAGGTGAAAGGAGAGGAGATGGTTCTTTTGGCACGGACCGGCCTCACCCCCACCAGAATCCACGAAAAAGGATTATCATGCAACACAGGCAAATAAGGTAGAAACGACGACAGCAGCAGCTTTAGTAAATATGGACAACCCAGGTAAGAGAATTTTTAAACTGTAATTTTTGTAATAAGTCGCATCCAAGTGAAAAATGTTACTCAGCAAAGAAAATGACAATAGCTGTTAAGCAAAATTTATTGTTAAAAAAGGGGCATGCTTTTCTTGTCTCAAAACTGGTCATTTAAGTAAATTCTGTAATATTAAAAATCAATTAAATTGTTCTCATTGTAATAACCATCACTTTGAAATAATGTGTTCTGAAAAAGAAATGAAAACGAAATCTATTCCAAAATCGGAAAGTCTCTCTCTAACTCCAGTAAAAAGCAAAACTGTATTTTTGCAAACGCTTTGCGTTATTATTCGGTGTCAAGGTCAGGAAAAGTTAATCCGTGCTGTGATTGATAGTGGATCTCAAAGTACTTACGTTAGCGAAAATGTAATAACTCATCTAAAAGCACTTCAGCTTAGAAGCGAAACAGTGATTCATGCACTCTTTGGGGGGAGTGAAACAAAACCACATGGGTAAAATCCTAGGAGAGCCCCCACCCTTGGCGCCAAACCGGAAAAAGCGCCAAGCGAAGACGAAATGGCGCCAAGCAAACCCGACAACGGTGACAAGTAAACATAGCAGTATAAGATGGATGCGCAATGAAAATACATGTAAACAATACAGAAATTTAACATTTAAGATAAAAAATATAACAACAGCACTTACTTTCTTATTGTTGATCCTTCCCAAGTGGAGGGTAAAGTGTAATAACAGCTTTTAAAAAATCCCGGAATGTCTCGTCGCTGAGCGAGTGATCGCGAGAGCGCCGCCATAGATACTCTGCGAGGTAATGGTCGAACATGCCTTCTGCGTGGCTGGTGTGATTGCGAAGAAAACGTTTTATTGCCGACCATGTACCCTCAATTGAATTGGTATGAGCACCGGTATCAGGATCTTTAAAACATACACTGTGATTCACTTCCAAATGTTTAAAACCCTCATCAGACAAACATTTATACGCCTTCCAACAATCAGAAACAATCGTACTTCCAGGCAGGACCCATTCTTTAATCACACACAGCAATTCCTCTTTCGTCCGTCGTTCAACCACAAAAAAAACATCCATTCGTTCCTCTTTCTATACCTCCAAACACCCACTTTCCATCCACAGGCTTGCCTTTTCCATACTTCATTTTACCAAATTTACTTTCATCAATTTCAACAATAACATTTACTCCTCCAATTTTAACGCTTTCGTTCACAACCGCATTCATACAAACCTCTCGACAAAACATAAACCAATCAATAACTGTATTTTTATTCAATTTCAATTCATTCACAACGTAATCATTCATACACCTTCCAAACCACATTTTAGTTACACGCAAAACATCATACATACTTAACTTACTATTGGAAAACCACGAATTCTTTCTTAAACTTCTGCAAACATCATGCGCATTCACACCTTTTTTCGACATCTCCATTCAAATCCATCCAAAACAACACTCTTTCGTTCATTTAATCGCATTTACTCATTACAATTAGGACATTCATAACTTGAAGCAATTAATCCTTCTTTCATACACCATTCAATCAATTCTTTCTTGCCTCTAGCATTCAATAACGTAAAAAATTCTAACGTGTATTCACTCACAAGTGCAGCCATGCTTTCAACCCGGTGCCCAACAACAAAATGAAATTTGAAATGCGCGCCCACAAATGAAGAGAATTCTAGAAAATTTAGGTTGCCATATGTTGTATTTAAAAGCAAGGTTACCATGACGGCGCAATTATCGCCAACCAAAGTAATTCGCGCCAAGGGTGGGGGCTCTCTAGGTAGGTGTGAACCAAAACGGATATATTTCCGGTAGAGGTTAGTAATTTAAATAAGACGTATACTTGTAGTTTTGAAGCTCTTTCTGAAAAAAATGATTTGCGGATATATTCCGAAGATTGAAGATAAACAGGTCTTGAATGAATTAAAAAGA
This sequence comes from Trichonephila clavipes, assembly GCA_019973935.1. NCBI lineage: Eukaryota > Metazoa > Arthropoda > Arachnida > Araneae > Nephilidae > Trichonephila > Trichonephila clavipes. The sequence continues at coordinate 1,004,376 of BMAU01021358.1, forward strand.
AAGAAAATAAAATTTACTGATTCTTTTCGAAGGGAAACGAAATAAATCTTTTAATCGGTGCAGATGTCTTAGGAAAATTATTAACAGGGAATTCTGTTGAATTAGCGTCCGGCTTAACTGCCGTAGAAACGAAACTAGGTTGGACAGTATTTGGAAAGGGTTCATGTAAAGGATAATATTGTAACAACATTATCGATGCATTCTATGAACATACCAGTTAATAAACTTTGGGAACTTGAGGTTTTAGGAATTTCCAGTCCTACTGAAATTGAAAACAGAAAACTCTCTTCTCTGAACTTAGCTTAAATGATTTTAATAACAGAATTAAAAATTCTTCCTGATGGAAGGTATGAAGTAGAACTCCCTTGGAAGTATGACTCATTGAAGTTACCAAGTAATAAAGAATTGGTCTGGAAACGACATGAAGGAATGATAAATAGATTTGGATGTGGAAATTTTTTATGGATTATCAAGAGGTATTTCAGATTGGGAAAAAATTGAACATTATTGAACGCGTACCAGATTTAGAATTGAATAAAGAATGCCATTATTTGGCTCACAGGCCAGTTATTATTAAATTAGATAGTCAAACGACCAAAATTCGCCCCGTTTTTGACGCCTCGGCCTCCGAAAAAGGGAAACCTTTATTTAAATGAATGTTTATTAAAAGGGAACTAATTTGATAGAGCTAATACATGATATTCTCGATCGATTTAGAATGTATCCAATCGGTATTAGTGCGGATATAGAGAAGGCTTTCTTAATGCTGTCTGTAGCACCGAAAGACAGAGATTTTCTTAGATTTTTTCCCGTGTAGTGAAGGGCGGATCGTGTATAGGCACTGCGAGTTGTGTTTGGTGTTTCTTCTAGCCCTTTTCTGCTGAATGCATCTATTATGCATCTTTTAGAAAATTGTCAACCTCAACATGAAGAGGTTGCTCAGAAACTGAAAAGTTCATTCTATGTGGACAATTGTGTATCTGGTGTGTTTAATACTGACGAGCAGGGATGTTTCATTGAACATGCGAAATTGATCATGTTGAATGGATGTTTCAACCTGCGTGGTTTTGAAAGCAATGTGGCTGGCAAAAATGTTGATAGAAGCTCAGGAGATACTTCCGTTTTGGGAGTAATTTGGAATTTAGAAACTGATACCTTGAAGTGCTGCACAGATATGGATACTTTGACCTGTGAAACAAAAATCACAAAAAAGATTAATTTTGGCAATTGTGCAGAAAATTTTTGATCTTATTGGCTTATTAACTCCAGCTACATTGCTTCCGAAACTATTAATACAACATTTGTGGAAAATGAAAATTGCTTGGGACAGTGAATTGTCTCTAAGGATGTAAATGTATTTTTAAAATGGTTTAGAGATTTGTATGTATTGAAAGATGTTACTTTGTCAAGATGTATGATAATTAATTCCACTTCTGAATTACATGTTTTTGTTGACGCTTCCAAGGGAGGCGTATGCAGAATATTAACGTCGCGTCTTTGTGAGATCAGTGTTTAAATCAAATGTAAAAGGTAACTCTCGTTCGAGCCAAGGCCAGAGTAGCCCCTCTAAAGCCTTTGAGTATACCTCGTTTGGAGCTTATGGCTTGTTGCATCGGTTCTAGACTTGCGAATTCTATTGTCAATGCGCTTAATTTACCGAACTTAAGAATTACATTTTGGTCCGATTCTACTACAGCCCTTTGGTGGATAAAGGAAAAAAGGAGTTGGTCCGTTTTTGTAGAAAATAGGGTTAAAGAAATTCGTCAACTAACTCGAGGTCATTTATGGAAGCATGTACCCGGAAATCTTAACATTGCAGACTTATTATCGCGTGGTTGTTCTCCTCGGCAAATGCTTTTCTCTAGGTGGTGGGAAGGACCTTTGTGGTTGCGAGAAAGCCCTGAATATTGGCCTCTTGGAGAAACTCCTGGCGATTCGAGGAAGTAGAATTGGAAAGGAAAAAATTAAAAGTGGTAAATATTGATCTCTCAAGAGACGCCCCTCCTTGGCATTTGTATGCTATATCTGATTATAATAAAATGATTTAGAGTTTTTTCATGGATTTTAAGGTTTGTGAATAATTGTACTTTGTTGAATGAAAAATGTAAGGATTCTGAACTTTCACAATCAGAAATTGAAAATTCTGAAAAGAAATTAATTCGTTTAGTTCAGAGCGTTCGCAGCGTTCAGATACACATTCGTTTAGTTCACCTTCCTGATGCGAAATCTTCAAATTATATTGAGACTTACATAGATGATGAAGGTATTTTACGGGTGAAAACTAAAATACTTAATCGAGATGATGAAGGATCATTTTTGTACTTTTTAATATTGTTACCAGAAAAATGTGAACTTACTAAGCTATTAATTAGAGATGTACATAAGAAAAATTGTCACGCGGGAATTCAAATGATGCAATGTTTGTTAAGAGAAAGATATTGGATAATTAGAGCTAGGAAAGCTATAAAAAATGTTCTGTATAATTGTATATTCTGTAAACGCTTTAAAGTTAAATCCCTGTCAAGCGAACCAACGCCTTTACCACCAGACCGAGTAACAGACTGTGCACCTTTTGAAATCGTAGGAATAGATTTGGCGGGGCCTTTATTTTTGAAAGATGGAAGAAAAGTGTGGATAACTTTGTTTACTTGCGCGGTATACCGTGCTATTCATCTTGAACTTGTTAATTCCCTAACTTCTGATGCTTTTCTTTTGGCCCTTAGATGCTTTATTGCTAGGCGTGGTCGGCCACGAACAATCTATTGGGATAACGGAACTAACTTTCGAGGCGCTTTTAATGATTTATCAAAATTGAATTGGAGCAAAATAGTGGAAGAAACTAGAACTCCAAAAATATTATGGAAATTTATCCCACCTACTGCAGCTTGGTGGGGAGGCTGGTGGGAAAGGCTGGTCCGCACTGTAAAAGAATTGTTTTAAAGCGTACTTTGGGTAGATCAGTGTTAAAATATGATGAATTGTATACTGTGCTTTGTGATTGTGAATCCATTATAAATTGTAGACCATTAACATATGTGTCAGAAAATCCGGAAGAATTGATTCCTCTTACAACTAGCATGTTTCTTGTCAGTAATAAAAACTCAAACATTGAGGATATTGAAGAATTAAATTCGAACAGCCTTAACAAAAGAATAAAATATCGGAGTAAGCTGTTAAAAGATCTACGCCAACGCTTTAGGAATGAATACATTAGTCAACTTATACAGAAACATAATGAAAAGGAATCGCGTGATCCTCAGATTGGAGAAGTAGTTTTAGTTGGAGATGATAACAAAAAACGATTGTTCTGGGCATTAGCCAAAACTATTGAATTAATTCCAGGGCGAGATGGCAAAATTCGAACGGTTAGACTTAAAACTCAACACGGAAAAATGTTGCGACCAATACAGCGTATCTACCCTTTAGAGATACGCTCAAATGAAAATCTTCAAAGGGGTATGGAGGAATCAATTCCCACTGTATCTGAAACTCTGTCACCCGATGAGGTAATATTTGAAAAATATACTTCATCCGGGAGATGTGTGAAGAAACCAAAGAGACTGGATTTATTTAATAGAATTTGTTATGTGCTTGAGACTCTTTGCGAGTCTCAAGGGGGAGGATGTTGCAAAATGAAGTGAAATAAAAAGTGCCGCTAGGCGGCGTTGTTTTGTGACGTCAGTCTGCGAGCTGACGAATATATTCAGAGTACTGGTTGGACGCTCGGCGGTTGCCGAACGTTTATTTTTTATGTATTTTAATGTGCCGTCCTCAGTAGAATAAAAGAATTATCTTGAAAGACGTCTAGTCTTATTTTGACCAAAGTTACTCAGCATCTGGTAGATGCACCTGCAACTGAATTTCTAGAACATTTATAATATATATATTAGATTACACTTTCAGATAAAAGTTATTTACATTATTTTAAGCGTTCATTACCCAAAACTTTTAACAATGTGTTACTTTTGCTGAGCAGAGATCGGCTTAGGGAGGTATTTTCAAAAATCGACCCTCAAGAGAGTTACGAGGAGTTGTTATAAATAAAAAAAACCTTTTTTTATCAGCTATTAGATCTACAGACTTAAAACTTAACAAAGGTGTTTTTTTTGTTTGTTTGTTTAGCGCTGAGATATGCAAAAAGCTTTTTTTTTGTTTAATTTGAAATTCACGTAAAATTATATCATTAAATTTTTTTTTTATCTATTAATCTGTGTTGTTTAATTTTCAGTTCACCCGTGGGAAGAATGGGTATACCAGCTAGTATAACAATAAATCACAATTTTAAATAGAAAAAAAAAATTGGAAATTTACCAGCACAACCCTTTTTTAAAAAAAAAATGATGTAATGTTTAAGAAAATAAATTACTTTTACAGCTTGATCCAAGCTTTATATAACAATCACTAAAAGAGACATAAAAGTTCAAAGCATCTTATAGGTTTCAAACCATTCTTTAACTCAACAATTGTTCATAAAAAAAAATAATAGACCAGTCTTTCAATAAATTTATATTACCAAAGAAAATGCTGAATATTTTAACTCGAGTAAAAATATCAAGAGCATTAGATCAGTGATTCCCAAAGTGGACTATATCACAAGGGGTCCCCACAAGCGAAAAAATAATTTTGGGGTCTGATAGTTGCTCTCATTGAACCAGATTGTTACTAATTTTAAAAGAAAATTAAAACGGAAAACCATATTTTACCTAATTAATAGATTTATTTTCTAAATTGAATGAGGTTAATTTGCAGTTATAAAGTGACAGCATAAATTTTATTTAATCAAGGAACATTTCATCGTTTCTTTCCAAAATTAAACTAAAGCAATATAATATTGGAAGTGGCAAATTTTCTCAATTTGTCAGGATGTTTTAATCTACGCTGAGCCTTTAAATGCCCTTTATTCGAATTTTGAAACTAGGTCTGAGAAGGCTTTGACTATAATAAAGCACAGTGGACAATCAATTCCATTGGAAATAAAAATTTCATGTTACAATAGGAATTGATCAGAATATATATAGGCACTAACAAAGATCTTAAAGTAAAAAGTTCAGAAACGGATATATGCAATTTTGGCTTTAAAGAGAGATACCTGTTATTTGTCCCAAATTATATGGAATATAGTGAGAAATTTTTTAATTGCTTTTCATAGAGAAGACTTTCATCACGGTTGTCAATCTCCAAAACAGAAGAAAGAAGGAATAAAAAAAAATAATAATAATTGGTCATTATTAGTAGGGGAGATTTAAGGTTAAACCTGGCAAGACTAAAATACCAAATGGTGAAACCTTGTTATTGAAGCACTAGATTCATTCCTTCTATAAAAAGCATTTTTTTGCTGTTCAGTTATTTTACCTATTAATTAAATGTTAATCTAATTAACATTGTGTGTGCTTTTTAAGATTTATACTAAAGTTAGAAAATTTTAGTTCCTTTAAAGTAGTTAGCTCGATACTTGTGGAGACCCCCCTGGGTCTCACCCTGACACCAAGATTAATTTGAGACAAAGAATCCCCAAGAGCCATTTTGTATAATAATAATTATTATTTATTATTTCAATTCTCAAAAAACTCTAATAACATGTAATACTTTTATGTTACGTCAAATAAAGGGATTTACCTTTATACTAAATTAAATTACGAATTATACAACTAATTAATAATTACGCTCAAGATCAAGTAAGGTCTACCGAAATAAGAGGTCCGTGAAATACACGTACTCGAATTCTTAACTTTTATTAACTTTTAACTAATTCGACTAAACTAATGCTTATTTTAAGCGTACTTAAATTATATTTACCGCTGGCTATATCAGCTTCCTGGTACTTCCGTAGAACAGCCGCAATACGTCTTCACTATCTTAATATCCTGGAATCCTCTAAATTGGAGGTTACTGTTGCTGGCTCATAAATGGCTCATGTAAAATTCAAAATTTAAAAAATATTTTTATTTGTGGTAATAGTAATTAAAAATGATCATTTTAACTATAGACTGCAATATATCATAAATAATATCGTTATTTTTTTACTAATGGGTAAGAAATTTTACTGTTCCAAAAATGGAACATTGGCGTGTAAAAGTATACTTTTTTAACACAATACATTTACTTTGTTTACACAATTCACAGAAGAGCAGAAAGATTTCTAAATGCTAAAAACTTTAAGTATGCGTCGGAAAAAAGATATTTATGACTATATATATATATAGACTTTCATTTCAGCTCCCTCTCTCAACTCCCCCCCCCTCCTTTTCACTCGTTTCTGGACAATCTCAAGTGAATTTCTCAGCTGCAACCAAACTGCATGTGCGTTTGTTGATAGATGTTGTGTGTTACTTTATTAGTGTTACTTTTATTTAGTGGATATTACCAAGTACCTGGAGAAGGTTTATACTGGAGCACACAAGATTTAACAGTCCCGATTGTTTCTACTGTATAATGCCTAAAAGTAGATTCAGAAAGATAAAAAAATTCTTTTATATTATCGATAATAACAAGTTGACATCAGGAGATAAAATGGGAAAAATTTCTCCTTTTTATGTAGAACTTGTAAAAAATTTTCAGCAGTTCGGCATCTTTCATTTTAAACTGACAAGGGGAGGCTACGATGCATGGATCACCGATTCGATCCATTTTTAGTACACGTGTAGGGCATAACCAGGAGTACAACGGGTGCAAGTAGTAAGGTGCGCTTCTCAGCCGTTTCCGAGAAATTAATTAATCGAAATTTGAGTTGCGTTCATATGCGTTTTACGTTAGCCAAAATTCAACGAGCGCGTAGCGTAGCGGTAAGAGCCCTGCTTCGTAAGCGCGGGATCGTTGGATCGAATCCCGCCGGTGAATTCGATTTTTTTTTCTTTCATACCAAAGTAAAATATCATGTAGACAATGAAATACTTATATTTTACTCTTTTTGTCCAGGGTGCCAATACCAATCGACGTACAACCGAACCCTCGCAGAGCAAGGATCGAAGGTTGTGCTTGTTAAGCGGAAGGATATGAATAAGGTCACGCATTCGTATACCGCACAGTATGTTATGACCCTATCCGGAAAACTACTTCCAACGGTTTTCATCTGTCTGCAAGAGGCAAATGGAAACTTTGGACCGAGGGTGCAAAAATCAGTCGACGAGTATGCGAAAATATATACAAACGTTGCCATTACATCCTCAAAGTCTGGCAAGCTGACAACAGCATTGTACAAAGATTTTCTGATCAATGTGATGAAGCCATATGTGAAGGAAGAAAAAATTTCGTTTCCTAATTGATTCTTGGGGAGGGCAAACAAACCCGGTTTTGTATGACGAAATTTTCACAGATGATAAGGGTATACCAACTTGCACCATGAAAGTAATACCACCAAAATGCACTCCATTAGTGCAGCCGTGTAATGTTTATTTTTACCGGCAAGTGAAGAACTTTATCAAGAGACTACAGAACTGCGCTTACATTATCGAACAGGATAGAGAAATATCTTCCAGAGAAGATTGTATCAAAATTCAGTCTCTCGTACACCATCAATTGTCGGCACCAATTTTATGTTGCATGTTAAAATACGCGTGGTTTGCCGCCAAATTGTGCGATGACCGGACATCGTTCATGAACGTGAACGAAGTTTGCTTTCGGATAGATGTGCTAAAAAATTCCTGCGAATGCAAAAATTCGGCATTTATCACTTGCGCAAGATGCCGCAATAACTATTGTTTTCCTGCTTCTATGACCGATATCATCCTACTTCGTGCAGTAATTCGGCACTCGAACAGCACGATAGTGAATAGAAAATAGGGTAGAATAAATAGTTGTACAAAATACTGGGAATAAAAGTATTAATTCTTCAATCTCCTGTATATGATTTTTTCAGAATCCTTTTTCCGTTAAAAAAAAATAAATTATACAATTGATTCCAAAATAAATATTATTCAAGACACCTAAATTTGTAAAAAATATGAAATATTAGAAAAAAAATCGAGTTCACTGGTGGGATTCGATCCAGCGATCCCGCGCTTACGAAGCAGGGCTCTTACCGCTGCGCTACGCGCTCGTTGAATTTTTGCTAACGTAAAACGCATATGAACGCAACTCAAATTTCGATTAATTAATTTCTCGGAAACGGCTGAGAAGCGCACCTTACTACTTGCACCCGTTGTACTCCTGGTTATGCCCTACACGTGTACTAAAGATGGATCGAATCGGTGATCTATGCATCGTAGCCTCCCCTTGTGAGTATAGTTGAATTGATGCTCCCTTATTACAGTCACCATTCAGCCGAAATGTTTATCAAAGACAAGCCGGTTAGGTTTGGATATAAAATATGGATGTTGTGTTCCAGCAGTGGCTATGAGAATTTATTGTGGAATATAAAAGAAAATAGAAAACTCTCCTCTTGGATCTAGAGTAGTGTGGGAACTTTGATCCAGTGTTGAAAGTTCCGACAAGCATGAAATATTCTTTGATAATTTTTTTTCATCACATAAACTGTTAACAGAACTGTCTGAAAAGAATTTTAAAGTAACTGGCACAATTCGAGATAATCGCACAGGAAGATGCCCTTTGAAATCTCCAAAAGAAGCAAAAAAAAAAAAAAAAAAGGCAAAGAGATAATTTCGATTACCGAAGTGACGGACAAGTGTACATTTGTAGTTAGAGAGACAGTGCTGTAGTAACTATAGCATCCAATAATGTAACACATGAGCCGGTCACTAAGACCAAGAGATTTACCGTGCACACACACAAAAAAAGAAAATTGATATTTGTCTACCAAATCTTATAAAGATGTACAATGAGGGAATGGGAGGTGTCGATTTACTAGACAGACTTCTTAGAACATATAAAGCTCTGTTTAGAAAAAAAAATGGTATTATAATCTATTTAGCCATGCGCTAAATATGGCGTTGCGTATGTCAGAAAACTCAACGAAAAAATGCCTCTAGCGCGAAAAAGATTGCATGAGAAAGGTTTCCTAACTACCACGGACAGTAAAAATTGTTAAGGACATAAAAGAACACATGTAAAAAATGCTATACTATATTTTGTCATTATTTCTCATTTTGAAGAATTTTGGTCAGTCTGTATTTTTCTATTTTTTTTTTCTTTTTGCGAATTTTGATATGAAGGTTATTTATTTCTTTGTCCTACTGATGTTTTCCTTTATTGAGTGTATTTCTAACAAGTGATTGTAATTTTCTGCAAATGTATAAATTTGAAGGGTATGTTGCGTTAATGTTCAATCAGGATGCAATCGGATAAAACTTAACAACTTTTACTTTATTATAGACACATGTTCTAAATCATCTGCGAGTGTTGAGAGAGAGAGAGAGAGATTACCCATGAGCACAACGTATATATATACTGCAACCCTAGCGGAGAAAACTAGTACTATTCTAGATGTACACTTCATTGTAAGGTGCTACCATCTAGTGAGTTAAAATATAGGATATGCTACAATAGTATCCCCCCAGTGATGGAGAGAATTGAAAGAACGATATATGACATGCTCATGAGCAAAATCTCAAATACAATTATTTGAAATATGCTTGAAAATTACATTGAAAAGAAAATTATATATACATATGCTTGAAAATTACATTGAAAAGAAAATTATATATACATATGCTTGAAAATTACATTGAAAAGAAAATTATATATACATATGCTTGAAATTACGTTGTAAGAAAATATAATATGCATACAGAGATATTTGAGATTACATTACATAAATATACATAATATGAAAAGGCATGAAAATCATAAGATATGAAAAGTCAAACAAATTTCCTTAGAAAAATATATATATGTCCATCTGGTACTTGAATAGTTTATTTAATTTCAGTTATTAGTCTCTGAGGAAATCTTACCCGTCTACCTGATTTGGTAGTTTGCATGTTTGTTGTCACTGGATGGCGATGTGATGATTCTGCACTAATGATAGGATCAGGAATGGTATCGGGCAAATCCTTGAACACAAATGCTGGTTTAACTCTATCAAGTGACACACAACTTTTCTTTCCATTTATATTAATGGTTATGTGTTTGTCATTCCTTGATAGAACTTCGTGTGGCCCTGTGTAAGGCTGAGACAATGATGGGGAAACTTTGTCAACACGGAGGAACACATGAGAACAGTCATCCAATTTAGGGTGCACAAAAATTTTTGAAAATCCATGAGTGGATGTTGACAAGGGTTTTAAATGATTCATGTGGTTTTCAACTGTTGCACAAATCCGTAGTCTAGTGGCATTGAAGATGTGTCAGTGCATATCTCGGCTGGTAATCTGAGGGAAACACCATACACTAATTCTGCACTTGAAGCATTGATGTCGGGTTTCACAGCTACTCGCAAGCCAAGAAGAACTGCAGGTAGGGTCTCAGTCCACTTGATATTCTCATGAGCCATTAAGGCGCTCTTTAGCACTCTATGTAAACGTTCCACTAAACCGTTTGCTTGTGGGTGGTATGATGTGGTCCTGATGCGGTTTGTGCCCAGGAATTTCGTTAATTCTTTGAAAAGAGCAGCTTCAAATTGTCGGCCTTGGTCAGTCGTTAAGTAAACTGGGCAACCAAATCTAGAGATCCAAGTGTCAAAAATGGCACGAGAAACTGTTTCTGCAGTAATGTTCTCTATGGCTACTGCTTCTGGCCACCTAGTGAATCGATCGACAATTGTTAAGCAAAAGATTTTCCTTCTGATGATGGTAAAGGACCTATCAAATCCACATGAATGTGTGAAAATCTTGCATCAGGTAAGGCGAAAGTGCCCAAAGGTGTCTTCGTGTGTCTGTGCACTTTTGAACGTTGACAAGCAATACAATTCTGGACCCAATCTTTCACTGTTTTCCGCATGTTTGGCCAAACATATCTGGATGCGATGAGTTGGAAAGATGCTGCAACACCAGGGTGAGCTAAGTTGTGAAAATGCTCAAATATGGTCCTACGAAAATTATGTGGTACAAATGGTCTGGGAGAGCCAGTGGAAGTATCACAGATAAGTTCAGTGGCTGATACTGGAGATGGCACACGTTTAAAGACAAGGGAAGATTTCTCGTCATTTTGGAAACTTTGTAATTCGTTGTCTTCTAGTTGAGCCTTTGAAAGTGCCTCGAAATCTAAAAATGAATTGGATATTTGATTCACTTCAATTCTTGAAAGTGCATCAGCGACTGCGTTGTGAGTACCATTTATATGACGAACATCGGTACTGAATTGAGATATGAAATCTAGATGTCGCCATTGCCGTGGACTGCACTTGTCAGGATTTTGCATAAAGGCATACATGAGAGGCTTCTGGTCTGTGTAGATTATGAAGTCTCTTCCTTCGAGCATGTGACGAAAACGTTTGACCGAAATATATATTGCCAGGAGTTCTCTGTCATATGTGGACCATTTCTGCTGACTTTTCGAGAGTTTCACTGACAAAAAGGCAACAGGTTCCCAATTGTTTTGGCAAAGTTGCATAAGAGAACCACCTACGGCTTTGTCACTCGCATCAGTCCAAAGGCTTAATTTTGCACCTGGAATGGGATGTCGAAGAAGAGTTGCGTCAGCTAAAGCGTTTTTGGCATCATTAAATGCCTGCTCTGCCTCCTCAGTCCATTGAATTGAGTCACGCAAATTTTTACAGGGAACTTTTTTAGACTTTTTAAAATTTTTAATTCCTTCCAAAAATTTATTTAGTGGGGCTAATAAATGAGCAGCTTTGGGAACAAAGCGTCGATAAAAATTAAATAACCCGAGGAAACGTCTTAATTGCGTGAGTGTAGTAGGTTGAGGAAAATTTAAAATGCAATCGACGCGATCCGACAAGGGTTCTATTCCTGATTCAGATACTTTAAAGCCTAAGAATTTTATTGAAGTTACACCGAAAATGCATTTAGAGGGCTTTAAAGATAGTCCATATTGTTGTAAGCGTGTGAATAAAATTTGTAAATGTTGTAAATGTTCTTCGGGTGAAGAAGACGCGACCAGAATGTCATCTACAAAAGCGAACACAAATGGAAGATTTCACAAGACTTCATCTATGAATCGTTGAAATGTAGCAGCGGCATTGCAAAGACCAAACTGCATCCGAGTGCTTTCAAATAACCCAAAAGGTGTGATGATTGCACTTTTATGTACATCATCTGGGTTAATTGGAATTTGATGATATGCCTTCACGAGATCAATGTGAGAATAAATTTTTGTACCGTGAAGATTAGAAGTAAAATCTAAAATATTGGGAACGCTATAATTATCTTTAATAGTTTGAGCATTGAGTGCACGGTAATCGCCGACTGGTCGCCACTCTGTGCTGTCTTTTTTAGGAACCATATGTAAAGGTGAGGCATAATTACTTTTGGAAGGTCGCATATGACCTAGAGTAATCATGTTCTCAAATTCCGCTTTTGCGATGCGGAGACGATCGGGAGCGAGGCGGCGAGCTTTAGCTGTTACAGGTCGACTATTTGTTTCGATGTAATGGACTACGGAATGTTTAATTTCTTGATCAGGCCGGGGAGGTTTTGTGATGTCAGGAAATTTTCTTAAAAGTTCATGATAAACACTATCACCTGACACAGTTTTAATTGAATGAATTCTACTATTGCCTAAAATACAATGACATTTAATATTTGTCTCCGAGTCTAACAATGCTTGCTTACTTATATCCGGTACTAAACGGAAGTTGTACAAGAAATCAGCACCGATAATTGGGGTTGAAACGTTACCAACTAAAAATGTCCATTGGAAAATTCTCCTTAAGCCTAAATCCAAAGAAAGTGTTTGAGTTGTGTATACATGTATGGGTGATGTATTGGCGGCAGAAAGTGTCATTTGTGAATTATTTTGCCTTTGTGTTTTTGTTGCTGGAATTATGGACACATCAGATCCCGTGTCAATTAAAAATGTGACATTAGTACGTCTATCTCGAATAAAAGGCGACGAGAATTTCTTGGCAAGGCAGTAGTCGCCATTATACCTAACCGGACTCGTTTTTTGAGAATTTACATGGAGGGTGACATTTTTGAGCTGCTGAGCCAAATTTGTAATGGTACCAGCACTGCTCGTATGTTTTTGATTTAGAGCGATTACGTTTATGAAATGGGAGATTACGATTACGACTACGACTTCTGCTACGCGAAATTTCATCAATGCGCAAATTTAATTTTTTATTTCTTCAAGGACATGGCTTTCAATGGAATTTTTGTCTGAGGAAACGGAACAGGCACTTACCGCAATTGGAGTCACCTCCATGACTCGATCGGCTACTTCGGCAGCTTTCTCCAGTGTCAGCGGGCTTATAGCTGCAAGAATGGATTGTACACGAGTGGGCAGATGCTGCTGAAAAAGTTCAAGCATGAGGTCATCCGGAACGCTATGAGATTCCGCGCGCCTCCTCATGACTCGCAATAGTTCGCTGGGACGTCTATCTCCGAGTTCTTCTCCGATGAGTAATTTCCTGATTTCTTGATGGGATGATTCACCGCTTCTTTTTATTAGCTCCGTTCTCGCTTTTTCGTAAGGCTCCACAGGGTCGGGATTCATAATGACGTCACGAATGATGGTTGCTGCTTCCGGTGGTAAATGTGCGATGATGTAATTAAATTTTGTTTTGCTGTCTGTTATTGCCTTGGGACAGCCAAGTTGGAATGTGCTATCGCACATTGTGAACCAGAGAGCAGGATCGTGAAAGTTATATGCCGGTATCTTGACGGCGCCTACGTCATTCATTTTGAAGCTTACACGTGGTTACCAGTTCTTACGCAATATTAAGTTATTTCGTGAAAATTTTAAAAATAAAGCATTATTTTAATGCCATAATATCTTATTCATGCAGGTCACCATTGAAGGGTATGTTGCGTTAATGTTCAATCAGGATGCAATCGGATAAAACTTAACAACTTTTACTTTATTATAGACACATGTTCTAAATCATCTGCGAGTGTTGAGAGAGAGAGAGATTACCCATGAGCACAACGTATATATATACTGCAACCCTAGCGGAGAAAACTAGTACTATTCTAGATGTACACTTCATTGTAAGGTGCTACCATCTAGTGAGTTAAAATATAGGATATGCTACAAATTCCTGTCTATAAATTACATTTTCAGCTTAATCTTTTACTTTAGAATTATATTTAGAAGTTTACTTCTGAGGTCGCTCCACCAGGGGGCACCCGTCGGGGAACCTGTCCCCCTTCTTATATCGGGTACATTTAAAAATTCTGCAGGAAAAGACGGTGGATTTTTCTCGTTCTCACGTAAATTTTTAGTTCATTTCTCCCATTTTAATTTTTAGATTTTTAAGGCCCATTTCAATGTTTTTCGGGTGTCATGCCTCCCCCCCCCTCCTTACAATGGAGAATGATGAAACTCCGTGGGGAAATGCTTAGTGCCCCCTCTGGTTTAGATACGACTTCTTAAAAATGTATATAATAATTGATTTTTGAATTAAAATGTCATTGTTCATACTTAAAAAACATATGAAAAAACTAAATGGCACCCGCCAATGTTCCATTTTTGAAACATCTTTGAAGAATCTTTTTTTTTCATAGATCTTATGTTTTAAATTTAATTTTATATTTATCAAAATTTAGTTTATGTTACATTTCACTCATAGTGCAGCGTTTAAAAGGTTAAGTTGGAAGTATTTTAAATTTTTTAAGACTTAAAATTACCACACATATATATACACTGCTCAAAACAATTAAAGGATATTGTAAGTTTTAGATAAAATAAAGATATAAGCGAAATTTTTTTTGCCGAAAATGGAAGAAGAGAATCACAAATGCAAATTTTTCTGATTTTCACACTGTGGAGTATGCTAATTTTGAGTTCGACGTCAAAAACGTCGCTTCAGCGGCAGCGAAAGAAATTTGACTTTCAACTGAAATGAAGACAAGGATGATCGGCATTCAGTGACTGCTTTGTTTCGATGAGTACGATGTCTCAGCAAAGTCATTTAACAGATTCAGAATCTTGGAGAGTTGTTGGTAGGTCAGAAGGGGGTCAAACTCAAGCCGAAGTAGCGCAAGCCATTGGAGTGTCACAAAGTGTGATTTCCAGGATCTGGAACCGTTTTTTGAAGATTGGAAGTGTAGGCCGAGGACCAGGACAAGGTCGCAGACGGGCAACATCGCCCAATGAAGATCATTATTTAGTGTTAACGGCTCGGAGACACCGAAATATGAACGCTACTCTTCTCCAACAACACCTTCGCTCGGCTACTGGCACCACGGTTTCAACTCAGACTATCCAAAACCGGCTCCATGGGGTAGGTCTGTATGCTCGCCGACCGATGGTATGTGTTAGACTAACATCAAGGCATCGTCTAGGCAATTCTAGACAGTGGAAGTACTTCGAACTTTTTAACGAGGAGCTTATGCGATTTAATTGGATTGAAAAAATACAAGACTAATGTTTGCGGTTTCGGGACTAAACAAAACAGTAATTCCAATAGACTCGCGCGTTTCAGTATCTATTAGCAATAAAGAAGGGAGTTACATTAAAACATTAGACTTTTTTTGGTACCAACAATAACGGAAGATCTTGTTCCAACAACGAAAATCGATTTTAATCTGAATAATATTCCCAATCTTAAATTAGCTGACAAAAATTTCAATATTCCAGAGCGCGTGCAAATGCTATTAGGTGCAGAAGAGTATTTTATGAATTAATGTTACCCGGACAGTTCAAGACGGAGGGTTCAAATGTAATTTTTCAAAACACTGTTTTTCGGATTTATCGTTTCAGATCTACTTCTTCAGACGCGAAGGGAAAAGAACATTGTGGGTTTATTCAGGCTGCGGATAATCTAGAGCATTCAATTAAGAAGTTTTGGGAAATCGAAAATGTAGAAATAGATTCTGTTAAAACCAGTGAATTAGATATTTGCGAAGACCATTTTAAAAACACTCATTCGAGAGATGACCAGGGGAGATATACGGTGGCGATGCCATTAAAAGAAGATCTTTCATGTCTTGGTGAATTCAGACAAACCGCGATTCAGAGATTAAACTCCTTGTGGAAACGACTAAGTAGAGATAAAGAATATTTGTCCCTGTATGAGAAATTTTTACAGGAATATGAGGATTTGGGCCACATGAGGGAAATCAAGGTGGATGGATCTGGAGTTTCATTTTACATGCCACACCGTGGTGTTTATCGCCCCGAAAAGTCTACAACTAAACTGAGAACTGTTTTTGATGCATCAAGTCCTTCAACGAGTGGGAAATCTCTAAATTCAATTCAATTTAATAGCGAACTGGTCCAAGAAGACCTCTTTTTCATTATGGTTCGCTTCCGAAAGCACAAGTATGCCTTTACTACGGATATAGAGAAAATGTTTCGCATGATAAACATACATCCGGAGCAAACGTGTTTGCAAAGAATTCTGTGGAAGAAGGGCATAGGAGAGCCAATAAAAACGTACGAGTTAACTACAGTAACCTAAGGCACAGTTAGCGCACCTAATCTAGCCACGAGAACTTTGAAACAGTTAGCGATGGATGAAGCTAATAATTTTCCTTTAGCAGCTCCTGTGGTGCTGAGTGACTGCTACATGGATGACATACTATCGGGATCCGAGAGTATAGAAGAGTTAATCGAGTTGCAGCATCAATTAATATAAATGTTCAAGACAGCAGGGATGCATCTTCATAAGTGGTGTGGAAATAAGTGGTGTGATGTTCCGCATAAACACCACTTTAATTTCTTTGATTTATTTCAATTAATGCCCATAAGAAAAAGAATTTTGAAGCTTTCATATGAACCAGAATACACGCAGGCAATTAAATTTACAAATCAATCTGTAATTAAAGTATCAGTTAAGATTTTTAAAATAGATTCACAATGTATTTTGCATACTCTCGTTTGTTTTTTTAACTTGCATATTTTTAAAAACATCGACAGTCCGTTTCAATATGAGAAGGAATATTTTATTGAAGAAACAGCTTTTTTTTTTTCCAATATAGGTACACCAAGAATGAATAATTGCTTTGTGTTGTAACTTAAGCATGTAATCAATAAAACCAGAAATCAAGAAAAAGCCTTTATTGAATAAACAAGATCACAAAGTATGACTTGTATTAAAATTACCGTATCTGTTGAGATGTGCTTTGTACATAGCCCTTATTTTTAAAAATTGGTTCTGTTTAAATCTAGTCTAGATATATATTATAAATGCTAAAGTTTGTGACGATGTTTGGGCGTCTTTCACGTAAAAACAACTGAATGGATTTTAATGAAACTTTACAGTAATATAGCTTATACATCAGAATAACACATAGGCTATAATTTATAAAGATATTGTGTGAAGTGTCCAAAATATTACGATATTTGTCAAGTAAGTAGGGGAAAAATTCTGCCATCTGCAAGCAATTATGGCGAGCGCTGCAAAAAAGCCAACGACAGCGTTATCTATCTTTTATTTATGAATAAAAATTTTTGTTTTGTCTACCCAAGGCACTGGCTTCTAATTTATTCCAGTGATCAATGTAATGCCTATTTTTTTTTATTTCAGAATAAAACGAAGTTTTGAAGGGAGAGGTTTTAAATATCTTTATTTGAATAGCTACTATTGATTTTTTTCATGTGTGAGCCATAAGAAAAAAAGAATTAATGCTTATATCAAAATATTTTTATCGCTTCTGGTACTTAAAGTAAATAAACTTTATCTTTCACACTACATAATTTGTTTGTGGTTAGTAGTTAATTATAATGCTATAATTTTAATTGAATAGGCAGATATTGCATTTTTAAGTATAAAAATAATAACTACTGTATCGTATTTTTTGGAGTGAGTAACATCGCACTGTTCAGCTTCATGAGGGCTTTTGTCGACGGCCCATGTAATTTTAAACCATGCTGGTCAAGTGACGGGGACGACACCTGACCTGGCACCCCTTCTCCTAACTACCACACCAACCTAGCAGGAATATTCTTTGTAAGCCACTCTTCCAAGATGTATGGCAGTGCGGGTTCTATGATGAGTATTTTAGCGGGGAAGGCAAATAGTTTTGTAGCAGAAATTTCATTTTCAGCTGACGTCGTTTTCAGCGGATTGCAATATCTTTTTGTCCCGAAAAAATATTTAATGTCAAAATTTAAGTGTCTTATGTTTTTGTATATTAAGAAAGACCTTAGAAAACGATTTGACTATTTATTTTAAGTGAACGGTGTATAAAATTAATTTTACAGTTGAATATGTTTAAGTAATTAATTAGCTCTAACAGATTAAATTTCCCAAAGTTGAGTATTTTGTTTATGTATATCCCTTAATTTTCCATGTAGTGATAAAAAAAAATACTGCATGAAAAAAACTGCAGTAAATCATAATGCGGTGGATAAAGGGTTAACGTGCATCGCTCCCCTACACGTCGGGTCTTTCAAAGCTCGAGCTATTAAAGTAGCTAGACATTTGCCAACTTGGCTCTATCGTCAACATTTCTCGCTATGTTTTTCATCGAATCGCCATTATAATTTAAGAAACGGCGTTGCTTGCGAATATTACAATTTTAACATAAAATAAATAAAACAAAGTAATATATTAATATACTAGCTGGTATACCCATTCTTCGCACGTGTGAACTGAAAAATTAAACAACACAGATTGAAGGATAAAGAAGTTTTTAATGAGTTAATTTTACGTGAATTGCAAATTAAACAAAAAAAAAAAGCTTTTGGCGTAACTCGGGTAACAAAAAGAGAGAGAAATAAAACACCTTTGTTAAATTTTAAGTATGTAGGTCTAATAGCTGATAAAAAGGATTTTTTTTGTATTTATAACTCCCCGTAACACTCTTGAGGGTTGATTTTTGAAAATACCTTCCTAAGCTGATCTCTGCTCAGCAAAGGTAACACATTGTTAAAAGTTTTGTGTAATGAACGCTTAAAATAGTGTAAATAATTTTTATCTGAAAGTATAATACATTAATATTACTTTCTGTAGTATTTATTTTATGTTAAAATTGTAATATTCGCAAGCAACGCCGTTTCTTAAATTATAATGACGATCCAATGAAAAACAGCGAAATTTTAACAATAGAGTCAATTTTGGCAAATGCCTAGCTACTTTCGTAGCTCGAGCTTTATTAGAGCTTTGTAAGACCCACCCTGTAGGGGAGCGATGCACGTTAATACTTTATCCACCGCATAATGATTTACTGCAGTTTTTTTCATACTATATTTTTTTGGATCACTACATTGAAAATTAAGGGATATACATAAACAAAATACTCCACTTTGGGAAATTTAATCCGTTAGAGCTAATAAATTAAATAAAGATATTCCACTGTAAAATTAATTATATATACCGTTCACTTAAAATAAGTAGTCAAATCATTTTCTAAGGTCTTCATTAACATACAAAAACATAACACACTTAAATTTTGACAAACTATTTTTTCCGCTAAAATACTCATCATGGAACCCGTGCTGCCATATATCTTGGAAGAGTGGATTTCAAAGAATATTCCTGCTAATTATTGGTAGAATATTCCTTCTAAGTTGGTGTGGTGTGGTAGTTAGGAGAAAGGGGTGCCAGCTCAGATGTCGTCCACGTTACTTGACTATGGTTCAAAATTACGTGATCTGTTGCCAAAAGCCCTCGTATAGCTGAACAGTGCAACATTAATATTCACTCACACTCCCAAGAAATACAGAACAATAGTTACTGCGTTTTTACGTGTAAAAATAATTATATCTGCCTATTCAATTAAAATTATAGCGTTATAATTAACTACTAACCACAAATAAATTTTGAAAATTTGTCCAAATGATGCAGTGTGAAAAAGAAAGCTTATTTACTTTAAGTATCAGAACTGATAAAAGCATTTATTTGGAAAAAGATCAATTTCTTACTACCAAATGTGCATTAAAAAATCATAAAAAAACATTAAAATAAAAGAGATTATTTATAACAACCTCTCCCTTCAAAACTTAGTTTTAATTTGAAATAAAAAAAAATAGGCATTATTCTGATCACAGGAATTAATTAGAAGCGAGCCCCTTGCGTAGCCAAAACAAAAGAGTTTTTCACAAACAAAAGATAGATATATTCAGACGTGGTTTTTTTTTTTTTTTTGCAGCGCATGCCAGAATTGCTAGCAGAAGACAGAATTTTTTCCTACTTACTTGACAAATATCGTTATATTTTTGACACTTTTCCCAAATCTTTATAAATTATAGTCTATGCTATGAATTATAGCCTATGTGCTATTCTGATGTATAAGCTATATTACTGTAAAGTTTCATTAAAAAATCCATTCAGTAGTTTTTGCATGAAAGACTAACAAAGATTTTCACAAACTTTCACATTTATTGTTGCAAAATGAAGTGAAATAAAAGTGCCGCTAGGCGGCGTTGTTTTTGTGACGTCAGTCTGCGAGCTGACGAATATATTCAGAGTACTGGTTGGACGCTCGGTGGTTGCCGAACGTTAATTTTTATGTATTTTAATGTGCCGTCCTCAGTAGAATAAAAAAGAATTATCTTGAAAGACGTCTAGTCTTATTTTGACCAAAGTTACTCAGCATCTGGTAGATGCACCTGCAACTGAATTTCTAGAACATAGTGGCGTCCGCGACAGGATTCGAGTACTTTGGATTTGAATATTTTAGTTGAACTCTGAATTTTTTATATCGAAAATGAATTTAAATGCTTTAAAAGCACAACGAAAAGGACTGAGGACGGCTTTTTCTAATTGTTTGAAGAAAATCGAATCTGAATTAGCACAGGAACTCTGCAATTTTGAGACACTTTCGGTTTTGAAAATTCAATTCAACGATAAATTTGCGAGAATGGACTCTTGCCAGAAAGCGATTTCAGAAACATTGTTGTTGTCTGATGATGGTGAGCATTTATTCGCTGAAGATTAGCAAGATGCTGAAATCTACCGAGAAAAGTTCTGGGAGCTTACTACGAAAATAGAACTGAAGTCGCAACAGTGTACTGTTCCGAGCGATAAAGAATCAAGGAAATTTAAACTCCCAAAAATCGAACTAAAAAGTTCAATGGAGAGGCGAAAGAGTATTTGACCTTTTGGAGCCAATTTCAAAAGATACACGAAGATAGAGGAATTGCGGCAGAGGATAAAATGCAGTATTTGTTACAATCGATGAAGCCAGGGTCCAAAGCAGAGAGATTAGTACTAAGTTTCCCTGCTACTGCTGCAAATTACCCAAAGGCGATAGATCAACTGAAAGAAAGATTTGGACGAGAAGACTTATTAGTACAAATCTACGTTCGAGACCTGTTAACTTTGGTTATGAAAAATGCTGCTACCGGAAGAGCGAAGGCAGATTTACCCTTACTTTATGATGAACTTGAAAGTAAATTGAGATCCTTGGAGAGCTTGGGGAAGACTCAAGATAAATACGGAGATTTTCTGACGCCCTTAGTGGAGAGCTGCCTGCCTGAGGAAGTGTTGGTCGCCTGGGAAAGAAGCAGAAATCATCAAACAGAATCCGAGGGATCCCGTTCTTTAGAACAGTTGATGAACTTTCTTCGGCAAGAGGTGAAAGGAGAGGAGATGGTTCTTTTGGCACGGACCGGCCTCACCCCCCACCAGAATCCACGAAAAAGGATTATCATGCAACACAGGCAAATAAGGTAGAAACGACGACAGCAGCAGCTTTAGTAAATATGGACAACCCAGGTAAGAGAATTTTAAACTGTAATTTTGTAATAAGTCGCATCCAAGTGAAAAATGTTACTCAGCAAAGAAAATGACAATAGCTGTTAAGCAAAATTTATTGTTAAAAAAAAGGGGCATGCTTTTCTTGTCTCAAAACTGGTCATTTAAGTAAATTCTGTAATATTAAAAATCAATTAAATTGTTCTCATTGTAATAACCATCACTTTGAAATAATGTGTTCTGAAAAAGAAATGAAAACGAAATCTATTCCAAAATCGGAAAGTTCTCTCTCTAACTCCAGTAAAAGCAAAACTGTATTTTTGCAAACGCTTTGCGTTATTATTCGGTGTCAAGGTCAGGAAAAGTTAATCCGTGCTGTGATTGATAGTGGATCTCAAAGTACTTACGTTAGCGAAAATGTAATAACTCATCTAAAAGCACTTCAGCTTAGAAGCGAAACAGTGATTCATGCACTCTTTGGGGGGAGTGAAACAAAACCACATGGGTAAAATCCTAGGAGAGCCCCCACCCTTGGCGCCAAACCGGAAAAAGCGCCAAGCGAAGACGAAATGGCGCCAAGCAAACCCGACAACGGTGACAAGTAAACATAGCAGTATAAGATGGATGCGCAATGAAAATACATGTAAACAATACAGAAATTTAACATTTAAGATAAAAAATATAACAGCACTTACTTTCTTATTGTTGATCCTTCCCAAGTGGAGGGTAAAGTGTAATAACAGCTTTTAAAAAATCCCGGAATGTCTCGTCGCTGAGCGAGTGATCGCGAGAGCGCCGCCATAGATACTCTGCGAGGTAATGGTCGAACATGCCTTCTGCGTGGCTGGTGTGATTGCGAAGAAAACGTTTTATTGCCGACCATGTACCCTCAATTGAATTGGTATGAGCACCGGTATCAGGATCTTTAAAACATACACTGTGATTCACTTCCAAATGTTTAAAACCCTCATCAGACAAACATTTATACGCCTTCCAACAATCAGAAACAATCGTACTTCCAGGCAGGACCCATTCTTTAATCACACACAGCAATTCCTCTTTCGTCCGTCGTTCAACCACTCGAAAAAAACATCCATTCGTTCCTCTTTCTATACCTCCAAACACCCACTTTCCATCCACAGGCTTGCCTTTTCCATACTTCATTTTACCAAATTTACTTTCATCAATTTCAACAATAACATTTACTCCTCCAATTTTAACGCTTTCGTTCACAACCGCATTCATACAAACCTCTCGACAAAACATAAACCAATCAATAACTGTATTTTTATTCAATTTCAATTCATTCACAACGTAATCATTCATACACCTTCCAAACCACATTTTAGTTACACGCAAAACATCATACATACTTAACTTACTATTGGAAAACCACGAATTCTTTCTTAAACTTCTGCAAACATCATGCGCATTCACACCTTTTTTTCGACATCTCCATTCAAATCCATCCAAAACAACACTCTTTCGTTCATTTAATCGCATTTACTCATTACAATTAGGACATTCATAACTTGAAGCAATTAATCCTTCTTTCATACACCATTCAATCAATTCTTTCTTGCCTCTAGCATTCAATAACGTAAAAAATTCTAACGTGTATTCACTCACAAGTGCAGCCATGCTTTCAACCCGGTGCCCAACAACAAAATGAAATTTGAAATGCGCGCCCACAAATGAAGAGAATTCTAGAAAAATTTAGGGTTGCCATATGTTGTATTTAAAAAAGCAAGGTTACCATGACGGCGCAATTATCGCCAACCAAAGTAATTCGCGCCAAGGGTGGGGGCTCTCCTAGGTGTGAACCAAAACGTGATATATTTCCGGTAGAGGTTAGTAATTTAAATAAGACGTATACTTGTAGTTTTGAAGCTCTTTCTGAAAAAATGATTTGCGGATATATTCCGAAGATTGAAGATAAACAGGTCTTGAATGAATTAAAAAGAAAGAAAATAAAATTTACTGATTCTTTTCGAAGGGAAACGGAAATAAATCTTTTAATCGGTGCAGATGTCTTAGGAAAATTATTAACAGGGAATTCTGTTGAATTAGCGTCCGGCTTAACTGCCGTAGAAACGAAACTAGGTTGGACAGTATTTGGAAAGGGTTCATGTGTAAAGGATAATATTGTAACAACATTATCGATGCATTCTATGAACATACCAGTTAATAAACTTTGGGAACTTGAGGTTTTAGGAATTTCCAGTCCTACTGAAATTGAAAAACAGAAAACTCTCTTCTCTGAACTTAGCTTAAATGATTTTAATAACAGAATTAAAATTCTTCCTGATGGAAGGTATGAAGTAGAACTCCCTTGGAAGTATGACTCATTGAAGTTACCAAGTAATAAAGAATTGGTCTGGAAACGACATGAAGGAATGATAAATAGATTTGGATGTGGGAAATTTTTTATGGATTATCAAGAGGTATTTCAGGATTGGGAAAAATTGAACATTATTGAACGCGTACCAGATTTAGAATTGAATAAAGAATGCCATTATTTGGCTCACAGGCCAGTTATTAAATTAGATAGTCAAACGACCAAAATTCGCCCCGTTTTTGACGCCTCGGCCTCCGAAAAAGGGAAACCTTATTTAAATGAATGTTTATTAAAGGGAACTAATTTGATAGAGCTAATACATGATATTCTCGATCGATTTAGAATGTATCCAATCGGTATTAGTGCGGATATAGAGAAGGCTTTCTTAATGCTGTCTGTAGCACCGAAAGACAGAGATTTTCTTAGATTTTTTTCCCGTGTAGTGAAGGGCGGATCGTGTATAGGCACTGCGAGTTGTGTTTGGTGTTTCTTCTAGCCCTTTTCTGCTGAATGCATCTATTATGCATCTTTTAGAAAATTGTCAACCTCAACATGAAGAGGTTGCTCAGAAACTGAAAAGTTCATTCTATGTGGACAATTGTGTATCTGGTGTGTTTAATACTGACGAGCAGGGATGTTTCATTGAACATGCGAAATTGATCATGTTGAATGGATGTTTCAACCTGCGTGGTTTTGAAAGCAATGTGGCTGGCAAAAATGTTGATAGAAGCTCAGGAGATACTTCCGTTTTGGGAGTAATTTGGAATTTAGAAACTGATACCTTGAAGTGCTGCACAGATATGGATACTTTGACCTGTGAAACAAAAATCACAAAAAGATTAATTTTGGCAATTGTGCAGAAAATTTTTGATCCTATTGGCTTATTAACTCCAGCTACATTGCTTCCGAAACTATTAATACAACATTTGTGGAAAATGAAAATTGCTTGGGACAGTGAATTGTCTCCTAAGGATGTAAATGTATTTTTAAAATGGTTTAGAGATTTGTATGTATTGAAAGATGTTACTTTGTCAAGATGTATGATAATTAATTCCACTTCTGAATTACATGTTTTTGTTGACGCTTCCAAGGAGGCGTATGCAGCGTGCGTCTTTGTGAGATCAGTGTTTAAATCAAATGTAAAGGTAACTCTCGTTCGAGCCAAGGCCAGAGTAGCCCCTCTAAAGCCTTTGAGTATACCTCGTTTGGAGCTTATGGCTTGTTGCATCGGTTCTAGACTTGCGAATTCTATTGTCAATGCGCTTAATTTACCGAACTTAAGAATTACATTTTGGTCCGATTCTACTACAGCCCTTTGGTGGATAAAGGAAAAAAAGAGTTGGTCCGTTTTTGTAGAAAATAGGGTTAAAGAAATTCGTCAACTAACTCGAGGTCATTTATGGAAGCATGTACCCGGAAATCTTAACATTGCAGACTTATTATCGCGTGGTTGTTCTCCTCGGCAAATGCTTTTCTCTAGGTGGTGGGAAGGACCTTTGTGGTTGCGAGAAAGCCCTGAATATTGGCCTCTTGGAGAAACTCCTGGCGATTCGGAGGAAGTAGAATTGGAAAGGAAAAAATTAAAAGTGGTAAATATTGATCTCTCAAGAGACGCCCCTCCTTGGCATTTGTATGCTATATCTGATTATAATAAAATGATTTAGAGTTTTTTCATGGATTTTAAGGTTTGTGAATAATTGTACTTTGTTGAATGGAAAATGTAAGGATTCTGAACTTTCACAATCAGAAATTGAAAATTCTGAAAAGAAATTAATTCGTTTAGTTCAGAGCGTTCGCAGCGTTCAGATACACATTCGTTTAGTTCACCTTCCTGATGCGAAATCTTCAAATTATATTGAGACTTACATAGATGATGAAGGTATTTTACGGGTGAAAACTAAAATACTTAATCGAGATGATGAAGGATCATTTTTGTACCCAATATTGTTACCAGAAAAATGTGAACTTACTAAGCTATTAATTAGAGATGTACATAAGAAAAATTGTCACGCGGGAATTCAAATGATGCAATGTTTGTTAAGAGAAAGATATTGGATAATTAGAGCTAGGAAAGCTATAAAAAATGTTCTGTATAATTGTATATTCTGTAAACGCTTTAAAGTTAAATCCCTGTCAAGCGAACCAACGCCTTTACCACCAGACCGAGTAACAGACTGTGCACCTTTTGAAATCGTAGGAATAGATTTGGCGGGGCCTTTATTTTTGAAAGATGGAAGAAAAGTGTGGATAACTTTGTTTACTTGCGCGGTATACCGTGCTATTCATCTTGAACTTGTTAATTCCTAACTTCTGATGCTTTTCTTTTGGCCCTTAGATGCTTTATTGCTAGGCGTGGTCGGCCACGAACAATCTATTGGGATAACGGAACTAACTTTCGAGGCGCTTTTAATGATTTATCAAAATTGAATTGGAGCAAAAATAGTGGAAGAAACTAGAACTCCAAAAATATTATGGAAATTTATCCCACCTACTGCAGCTTGGTGGGGAGGCTGGTGGGAAAGGCTGGTCCGCACTGTAAAAGAATTGTTTTAAAGCGTACTTTGGGTAGATCAGTGTTAAAATATGATGAATTGTATACTGTGCTTTGTGATTGTGAATCCATTATAAATTGTAGACCATTAACATATGTGTCAGAAAATCCGGAAGAATTGATTCCTCTTACAACTAGCATGTTTCTTGTCAGTAATAAAAACTCAAACATTGAGGATATTGAAGAATTAAATTCGAACAGCCTTAACAAAAGAATAAAATATCGGAGTAAGCTGTTAAAAGATCTACGCCAACGCTTTAGGAATGAATACATTAGTCAACTTATACAGAAACATAATGAAAAGGAATCGCGTGATCCTCAGATTGGAGAAGTAGTTTTAGTTGGAGATGATAACAAAAAACGATTGTTCTGGGCATTAGCCAAAACTATTGAATTAATTCCAGGGCGAGATGGCAAAATTCGAACGGTTAGACTTAAAACTCAACACGGAAAATGTTGCGACCAATACAGCGTATCTACCCTTTAGAGATACGCTCAAATGAAAATCTTCAAAGGGGTATGGAGGAATCAATTCCCACTGTATCTGAAACTCTGTCACCCGATGAGGTAATATTTAAAAAATATACTTCATCCGGGAGATGTGTGAAGAAACCAAAGAGACTGGATTTATTTAATAGAATTTGTTATGTGCTTGAGACTCTTTGCGAGTCTCAAGGGGGGAGGATGTTGCAAAATGAAGTGAAATAAAAGTGCCGCTAGGCGGCGTTGTTTTTGTGACGTCAGTCTGCGAGCTGACGAATATATTCAGAGTACTGGTTGGACGCTCGGCGGTTGCCGAACGTTTATTTTTTATGTATTTTAATGTGCCGTCCTCAGTAGAATAAAAGAATTATCTTGAAAGACGTCTAGTCTTATTTTGACCAAAGTTACTCAGCATCTGGTAGATGCACCTGCAACTGAATTTCTAGAACATTTATAATATATATATTAGATTACACTTTCAGATAAAAGTTATTTACACTATTTTAAGCGTTCATTACCCAAAACTTTTAACAATGTGTTACTTTTGCTGAGCAGAGATCGGCTTAGGGAGGTATTTTCAAAAATCGACCCTCAAGAGAGTTACGAGGAGTTGTTATAAAAAAAAAAACCTTTTTATCAGCTATTAGATCTACAGACTTAAAACTTAACAAAGGTGTTTTTTTTTTGTTTGTTTGTTTAGCGCTGAGATATGCAAAAAGCTTTTTTTGTTTAATTTGAAATTCACGTAAAATTATATCATTAAATTTTTTTTTATCTATTAATCTGTGTTGTTTAATTTTCAGTTCACCCGTGGGAAGAATGGGTATACCAGCTAGTATAACAATAAATCACAATTTTAAATAGAAAAAAAAAAATTGAAATTTACCAGCACAACCCTTTTTTTTAAAAAAATGATGTAATGTTTAAGAAAATAAATTACTTTTACAGCTTGATCCAAGCTTTATATAACAATCACTAAAAGAGACATAAAAGTTCAAAGCATCTTATAGGTTTCAAACCATTCTTTAACTCAACAATTGTTCATAAAAAATAATAGACCAGTCTTTCAATAAATTTATATTACCAAAGAAAATGCTGAATATTTTAACTCGAGTAAAAATATCAAGAGCATTAGATCAGTGATTCCCAAAGTGGACTATATCACAAGGGGTCCCCACAAGCGAAAAAATAATTTTGGGGTCTGATAGTTGCTCTCATTGAACCAGATTGTTACTAATTTTAAAAGAAAATTAAAACGGAAAACCATATTTTACCTAATTAATAGATTTATTTTCTAAATTGAATGAGGTTAATTTGCAGTTATAAAGTGACAGCATAAATTTTATTTAATCAAGGAACATTTCATCGTTTCTTTCCAAAATTAAACTAAAGCAATATAATATTGGAAGTGGCAAATTTTCTCAATTTGTCAGGATGTTTTAATCTACGCTGAGCCTTTAAATGCCCTTTATTCGAATTTTGAAACTAGGTCTGAGAAGGCTTTGACTATAATAAAGCACAGTGGACAATCAATTCCATTGGAAATAAAAATTTCATGTTACAATAGGAATTGATCAGAATATATATAGGCACTAACAAAGATCTTAAAGTAAAGTTCAGAAACGGATATATGCAATTTTGGCTTTAAAGAGAGATACCTGTTATTTGTCCCAAATTATATGGAATATAGTGAGAAATTTTTTAATTGCTTTTCATAGAGAAGACTTTCATCACGGTTGTCAATCTCCAAAACAGAAGAAAGAAGGAATAAAAAAATAATAATAATTGGTCATTATTAGTAGGGGAGATTTAAGGTTAAACCTGGCAAGACTAAAATACCAAATGGTGAAACCTTGTTATTGAAGCACTAGATTCATTCCTTCTATAAAAAGCATTTTTTTGCTGTTCAGTTATTTTACCTATTAATTAAATGTTAATCTAATTAACATTGTGTGTGCTTTTTAAGATTTATACTAAAGTTAGAAAATTTTAGTTCCTTTAAAGTAGTTAGCTCGATACTTGTGGAGACCCCCCTGGGTCTCACCCTGGACACCAAGATTAATTTGAGACAAAGAATCCCCAAGAGCCATTTTGTATAATAATAATTATTATTTATTATTTCAATTCTCAAAAAAACTCTAATAACATGTAATACTTTTATGTTACGTCAAATAAAGGGATTTACCTTTATACTAAATTAAATTACGAATTATACAACTAATTAATAATTACGCTCAAGATCAAGTAAGGTCTACCGAAATAAGAGGTCCGTGAAATACACGTACTCGAATTCTTAACTTTTATTAACTTTAACTAATTCGACTAAACTAATGCTTATTTTAAGCGTACTTAAATTATATTTACCGCTGGCTATATCAGCTTCCTGGTACTTCCGTAGAACAGCCGCAATACGTCTTCACTATCTTAATATCCTGGAACCCTCTAAATTGGAGGTTACTGTTGCTGGCTCATAGCCTTCATTCTTGCTAGCTTAGAACGCTCGACTTAAATACCCTATCTACTTTGCATATCCCGTTCATCCTTTTGGAGTGGATTGGAAATATACGCGAATTTATATTCCCCAAAAAGACGCCTAAGAAGATTAGTGGAAAGGTTCCGTACAGATTCGTCACAATCCCTCCAAAAAGAAAACGGGATTTACTCGAAGGTCACAAACGGCCTGAAAATAAATTACGTAACCAATTTCTAAACTTGATTTATAGTCCCGATGACTTTAATATATATATATATATATCTAACAATCGAACACTTTACAAATTCTCCTTCCTTAAGGGAAAGAAGAAAAAAATTACGACCAAAAACTTCCTTATATTTGACATAACATTTACGGAATTAAATTTCCCTACACCACATCCATTTGGCTAAGAGGCGAGGGAAAAACCACCGAAGTGGTAAAAACCCTGCCTATGTGGTTTCCTTAACTACTTATGGAAAATCTATACATAATTTGGCTTACACTTGATTCATCGCTCGCTATACAATGCTCAGGGTCAGCTACCCTGAAATGAAAATATCTTTAAGTCTTGTGAAGAAACAAACATCTATAGTATATACAAATTCATTCATATTATACATAACATTTTTATATACATCAATTAAAGCATCTGGCTCCTTAACATTCCCATTCCATGCATGCTGCACTTGTTAGTATTAAATGTTATCCCTACCTAACTACGCCACGTCCCAAGTCACCAGATGTGAGAAAAAATATACACATGCATATACATACAATTTCAAACATTTTTCAATAAACCAATAAAACAAACAACCAAAGGAATTGTCGCATCTTAGCGAAGTCATACATAGAAGTAAACAAATGCATTCTTACAAATGTTTTCTCCATATTTATACAAAAAAATTAAGACAAAAGCTGATTTTTCTCATCAAGAAAAAGCACACTCATTGTAGTGTCCACTTTTGATTGGCTTCTTAAATTAAAAATCCACCCGTGACTTGCTTCATTGCAATAATTCTTCCGACCACTTGTTCGAAAGGAGAAAAAAAGAAACGATACAATCTGATTTTTTTCTTTGTCCTCTATTCGCTCCTATCCACCGGATCTCCGTCTAAGGCTTCCATGCTGAGGCTCCTTCTCCTGATATTGTTCTGCGGGATTCTGTCGATTCCGTTGCTCCTCCGCTCCTCTGGTATTCCTTCGGGCTGTTTTACTCGGCTCCGTAGGTAGTAAGGACAAGGTCTCACTGCTGTCGCCTGTTTAGACCGGACTGGTCTCCTCTCAGCTGCCCTGTTGGTTCCGTTTGTAGTTGTCCTTGTCTCTCGGGTCCTGCCATATTGTTCACTCGTTCCTTGCTTGCTCCCCTCTGTAGGTGACTTGCCCTGCCTGGTATCTATTTGATGTGAAGGGACCTGCAATGGACTGTGATCCCTGAGAAGGGTTATTAGGTCTTCTATATTTATATTTTCGAGATGATACGGAGGAGGGAATTGTTCTCTTTATCCCCTGTGTTGGTTCAGGGGTTGGTCTTTTCTGGTCCCTATGTTCGGACCCCTGCAGAGATCTTTTTCTGCATATTTTAGACCGCTTTTTATCCGTCCTATCCACTGACCCATTTGACCCTACTTTACGTTTCAATCTCGGATCCTCCCATCCGGCATTACCCTTATTTGATTTACGATCCTTACTTTCCTCACTCGAAGTTTCCTAGATCCTTTGAATTTTCCTGGTTGCGATCTACTTGACCCATTACTAGACCTCTGTCCTTCATATAGTGTCTCAACATGACTATCCGAACTAATCGTGTCGGATTGTCTTGGATGGTACACTCGCACCTGGTCGATATTAACTGTGACCCTTTTTCCCTTCTTCCAAATGATCAAATTGTTATTCCTAACTTCCAACACTCTATATGGCCCTTCAAACTTAGGCATAAACTTTCCGACCACTCTCCTACCCGCAGCACTTATAAAATGAGTTTGTACCAACACCAAATCATTTACTTTGATGTTAACTTCTCTCCTTTGTTATTATCAATATTTTCCAAGAACTCTGCCACGTTCTCCACCCCCGAAAAATACTGCTCAGGGATGATTCGAAAATTAGATCCGACTCTTCACTCGGGATTTACTCGTTGGGCACCACTGTGGAGACCCCCCTGGGTCTCATCCTGGACACCAAGATTAATTTGAGACAAAGAATCCCCAAGAGCCATTTTGTATAATAGTAATTATTATTTATTATTTCAATTCTCAAAAAACTCTAATAACATGTAATACTTTTATGTTACGTCAAATAAAGTGATTTACCTTTGTACTAAATTAAATTACGAATTATACAACTAATTAATAATTACGCTCAAGATCAAGTAAGGTCTACCGAAATAAGAGGTCCGTGAAATACACGTACTCGAATTCTTAACTTTCATTAACTTTAACTAATTCGACTAAACTAATGCTTATTTAAAGCGTACGTAAATTATATTTACCGCTGGCTATATCAGCTTTCTGGTACTTCCGTAGAATAGCCGCAATACGTCTTCACTATCTTAATATCCTGGAATCCTCTAAGATTGAGGTTAAAGTTGCTGGCTTAATAGCCTTCTACATCTATATTGCTAGCTTACAACGCTCGACTTAAATACCTTATCTACTTTGCATATCCCGTTCATCTTTTTGGAGTGGATTGGAAATATACGCGAATTTATATTCCCCCAAAAGATGCCTAAGAAGATTAGTGGAAAGGTTCCGCACAGATTCGTCACATACTATAGCTGCCAAAAAGTCATCAAAGTTGATAAATTTGTAAAAATTCAATATTAGGTAAGCAGGGGTCTACCCCAAACCAAAAAACATACAGGGTCTATGAGACAAAAATATTTGGGAACCTCTGCATTAGATGATGCCTCTATTCTACTTCCGCCTACCACACACACGTTATAATGCATCTCAGTAAAAAATGGTGCTCTTAGTTTCTGTTTATATATACAAGGGGGCAGTGGCGCACACAAGGGGGGTCTGGACCCCTCCCAAAGCCCTTGATTTTTTTCCGATTGATTATAATTCTAAGTATATAGTATGTAAAATTTAATTAATTACTTGTTATTAATTATTAATTTTATTAATTAATGCTAATTATTTATCCAATAATTAGTTTTTTTTCTGTGTTTTGTTCCTGAAAATCGATAAAATCAAAAAGAGCATGATACAAGAATGGTGAGCTTTCGACCCCGGGCCCCTCCCCTTGAAAAATTCCTGTGTGCACTACTGCAAGGGGGTGATTATAATTGAAGCTCCACCAGGGGTGGCTCTAGAGCCGGACCCCCGCCCTGGGTGGCAAGTTTTGAGGGCGGCATCTGGAGCGAACTTGAAAAATATTTTTTTTTCTTACAAAAAATTTGACATATTTTCTGAAATATTATTTGGTATTTCATTTAACGTACCTTTTTTCCTTATTTTGTACTCTGTATGTTTAATTACAGTTTTCTTTCATGTTGAAATTAGAAGGGTTCGAGGCGGGAGTATATGTTAAATCATGAAATTTAGTATGTTTACACATCTTTCACCCCATCCAGTAGTGAGGTCACAACGGAAATTTCTTTCACTCTTACGATGTCCGGTGTCAGCTATCCAAAAGGGGACAGGGATAATAAGAAGTTTAGGTAGATAGAGAGCCACAGGAGATGTTTTAGTTTACTCTTGAGTGTAGTTACTATAAATTAAAACAAACGCTTGTGATCCCCACCATCAGTAGACTATTTTTTCGAAAAACGTGGCCTGTTTAAATGGACGATTCCTAGTACATTTTGCTCGTTTGAAATAATAACAAGTAATTATGCCCTTAATCTTTTACACTTCAATGTTCCATTATTGGAACATCAATTTCAATATTTTCTGAAAAATTCAATTTTCGTATTGTTCCGTAAAAATTATTTTAAAACAAAAGATATGAAGCTTTTTTTCGGGGGAATTGAAGTACTGTTGCTAAAGTAAATTGTCTCTCTGAGAAAAAATTCTAAATTATGCATTTTTTTTTTTTACTTTTGATCGAGCAAAATTCAAAATTTCATGTAAAATTCAAAATTTAAAAAATATTTTTATTTGTGGTAATAGTAATTAAAAATGATCATTTTAACTATAGACTGCAATATATCATAAATAATATCGTTATTTTTTTACTAATGGGTAAGAAATTTTACTGTTCCAAAAATGGAACATTGGCGTGTAAAAGTATACTTTTTAACACAATACATTTACTTTGTTTACACAATTCACAGAAGAGCAGAAAGATTTCTAAATGCTAAAAACTTTAAGTATGCGTCGGAAAAAGATATTTATGACTATATATATATATAGACTTTCATTTCAGCTCCCTCTCTCAACTCCCCCTCCCCTCCTTTTCACTCGTTTCTGGACAATCTCAAGTGAATTTCTCAGCTGCAACCAAACTGCATGTGCGTTTGTTGATAGATGTTGTGTGTTACTTTATTAGTGTTACTTTTATTTAGTGGATATTACCAAGTACCTGGAGAAGGTTTATACTGGAGCACACAAGATTTAACAGTCCCGATTGTTTCTACTGTATAATGCCTAAAAGTAGATTCAGAAAGATAAAAAAATTCTTTTATATTATCGATAATAACAAGTTGACATCAGGAGATAAAATGGGAAAAATTTCTCCTTTTTATGTAGAACTTGTAAAAAATTTTCAGCAGTTCGGCATCTTTCATTTTAAACTGACAAGGGGAGGCTACGATGCATGGATCACCGATTCGATCCATTTTTAGTACACGTGTAGGGCATAACCAGGAGTACAACGGGTGCAAGTAGTAAGGTGCGCTTCTCAGCCGTTTCCGAGAAATTAATTAATCGAAATTTGAGTTGCGTTCATATGCGTTTTACGTTAGCCAAAATTCAACGAGCGCGTAGCGTAGCGGTAAGAGCCCTGCTTCGTAAGCGCGGGATCGTTGGATCGAATCCCGCCGGTGAATTCGATTTTTTTTCTTTCATACCAAAGTAAAATATCATGTAGACAATGAAATACTTATATTTTACTCTTTTTGTCCAGGGTGCCAATACCAATCGACGTACAACCGAACCCTCGCAGAGCAAGGATCGAAGGTTGTGCTTGTTAAGCGGAAGGATATGAATAAGGTCACGCATTCGTATACCGCACAGTATGTTATGACCCTATCCGGAAAACTACTTCCAACGGTTTTCATCTGTCTGCAAGAGGCAAATGGAAACTTTGGACCGAGGGTGCAAAATCAGTCGACGAGTATGCGAAAATATATACAAACGTTGCCATTACATCCTCAAAGTCTGGCAAGCTGACAACAGCATTGTACAAAGATTTTCTGATCAATGTGATGAAGCCATATGTGAAGGAAGAAAAATTTCGTTTCCTAATTGATTCTTGGGGAGGGCAAACAAACCCGGTTTTGTATGACGAAATTTTCACAGATGATAAGGGTATACCAACTTGCTCCATGAAAGTAATACCACCAAAATGCACTCCATTAGTGCAGCCGTGTAATGTTTATTTTTACCGGCAAGTGAAGAACTTTATCAAGAGACTACAGAACTGCGCTTACATTATCGAACAGGATAGAGAAATATCTTCCAGAGAAGATTGTATTAAAATTCAGTCTCTCGTACACCATCAATTGTCGGCACCAATTTTATGTTGCATGTTAAAATACGCGTGGTTTGCCGCCAAACTGTGCGATGACCGGACATCGTTCATGAACGTGAACGAAGTTTGCTTTCGGATAGATGTGCTAAAAAATTCCTGCGAATGCAAAAATTCGGCATTTATCACTTGCGCAAGATGCCGCAATAACTATTGTTTTCCCTGCTTCTATGACCGATATCATCCTACTTCGTGCAGTAATTCGGCGCTCGAACAGCACGATAGTGAATAGAAAATAGGGTAGAATAAATAGTTGTACAAAATACTGGGAATAAAAGTATTAATTCTTCAATCTCCTGTATATGATTTTTTCAGAATCCTTTTTTCCGTTAAAAAAATAAATTATTCAATTGATTCCAAAATAAATATTATTCAAGACACCTAAATTTGTAAAAAATATGAAATATTAGAAAAAAATCGAGTTCACTGGTGGGATTCGATCCAGCGATCCCGCGCATACGAAGCAGGGCTCTTACCGCTGCGCTACGCGCTCGTTGAATTTTTGCTAACGTAAAACGCATATGAACGCAACTCAAATTTCGATTAATTAATTTCTCGGAAACGGCTGAGAAGCGCACCTTACTACTTGCACCCGTTGTACTCCTGGTTATGCCCTACACGTGTACTAAAGATGGATCGAATCGGTGATCTATGCATCGTAGCCTCCCCTTGTGAGTATAGTTGAATTGATGCTCCCTTATTACAGTCACCATTCAGCCGAAATGTTTATCAAAGACAAGCCGGTTAGGTTTGGATATAAAATATGGATGTTGTGTTCCAGCAGTGGCTATGAGAATTTATTGTGGAATATAAAAGAAAATAGAAAACTCTCCTCTTGGATCTAGAGTAGTGTGGGAACTTTGATCCAGTGTTGAAAGTTCCGACAAGCATGAAATATTCTTTGATAATTTTTTTTCATCACATAAACTGTTAACAGAACTGTCTGAAAAGAATTTTAAAGTAACTGGCACAATTCGAGATAATCGCACAGGAAGATGCCCTTTGAAATCTCCAAAGGAAGCAAAAAAAAAAAAAAAAAAAAAAGGCAAAGAGATAATTTCGATTACCGAAGTGACGGACAAGTGTACATTTGTAGTTAGAGAGACAGTGCTGTAGTAACTATAGCATCCAATAATGTAACACATGAGCCGGTCACTAAGACCAAGAGATTTACCGTGCACACACACAAAAAAAAAAGAAAATTGATATTTGTCTACCAAATCTTATAAAGATGTACAATGAGGGAATGGGAGGTGTCGATTTACTAGACAGACTTCTTAGAACATATAAAGCTCTGTTTAGAAAAAAAAAATGGTATTATAATCTATTTAGCCATGCGCTAAATATGGCGTTGCGTATGTCAGAAAACTCAACGAAAAAATGCCTCTAGCGCGAAAAAAGATTGCATGAGAAAGGTTTCCTAACTACCACGGACAGTAAAAATTGTTAAGGACATAAAAGAACACATGTAAAAAATGCTATACTATATTTTGTCATTATTTCTCATTTTGAAGAATTTTGGTCAGTCTGTATTTTTCTATTTTTTTTTTTTTCTTTTTGCGAATTTTGATATGAAGGTTATTTATTTCTTTGTCCTACTGATGTTTTCCTTTATTGAGTGTATTTCTAACAAGTGATTGTAATTTTCGCAAATGTATAAATTTGAAGGGTATGTTGCGTTAATGTTCAATCAGGATGCAATCGGATAAAACTTAACAACTTTTACTTTATTATAGACACATGTTCTAAATCATCTGCGAGTGTTGAGAGAGAGAGAGAGAGATTACCCATGAGCACAACGTATATATATACTGCAACCCTAGCGGAGAAAACTAGTACTATTCTAGATGTACACTTCATTGTAAGGTGCTACCATCTAGTGAGTTAAAATATAGGATATGCTACAATAGTATCCCCCCAGTGATGGAGAGAATTGAAAGAACGATATATGACATGCTCATGAGCAAAATCTCAAATACAATTATTTGAAATATGCTTGAAAATTACATTGAAAAGAAAATTATATATACATATGCTTGAAAATTACATTGAAAAGAAAATTATATATACATATGCTTGAAAATTACATTGAAAAGAAAATTATATATACATATGCTTGAAATTACGTTGTAAGAAAATATAATATGCATACAGAGATATTTGAGATTACATTACATAAATATACATAATATGAAAAGGCATGAAAATCATAAGATATGAAAAGTCGAACAAATTTCCTTAGAAAAATATATATATGTCCATCTGGTACTTGAATATTTTATTTAATTTCAGTTATTAGTCTCTGAGGAAATCTTACCCGTCTACCTGATTTGGTAGTTTGCATGTTTGTTGTCACTGGATGGCGATGTGATGATTCTGCACTAATGATAGGATCAGGAATGGTATCGGGCAAATCCTTGAACACAATGCTGGTTTAACTCTATCAAGTGACACACAACTTTTCTTTCCATTTATATTAATGGTTATGTGTTTGTCATTCCTTGATAGAACTTCGTGTGGCCCTGTGTAAGGCTGAGACAATGATGGGGAAACTTTGTCAACACGGAGGAACACATGAGAACAGTCATCCAATTTAGGGTGCACAAAAATTTTTGAAAATCCATGAGTGGATGTTGACAAGGGTTTTAAATGATTCATGTGGTTTTTCAACTGTTGCACAAATCCGTAGTCTAGTGGCATTGAAGATGTGTCAGTGCATATCTCGGCTGGTAATCTGAGGGAAACACCATACACTAATTCTGCACTTGAAGCATTGATGTCGGGTTTCACAGCTACTCGCAAGCCAAGAAGAACTGCAGGTAGGGTCTCAGTCCACTTGATATTCTCATGAGCCATTAAGGCGCTCTTTAGCACTCTATGTAAACGTTCCACTAAACCGTTTGCTTGTGGGTGGTATGATGTGGTCCTGATGCGGTTTGCGCCCAGGAATTTCGTTAATTCTTTGAAAAGAGCAGCTTCAAATTGTCGGCCTTGGTCAGTCGTTAAGTAAACTGGGCAACCAAATCTAGAGATCCAAGTGTCAAAAATGGCACGAAAAACTGTTTCTGCAGTAATGTTCTCTATGGCTACTGCTTCTGGCCACCTAGTGAATCGATCGACAATTGTTAAGCAAAAAGATTTTCCTTCTGATGATGGTAAAGGACCTATCAAATCCACATGAATGTGTGAAAATCTTGCATCAGGTAAGGCGAAAGTGCCCAAAGGTGTCTTCGTGTGTCTGTGCACTTTTGAACGTTGACAAGCAATACAATTCTGGACCCAATCTTTCACTGTTTTCCGCATGTTTGGCCAAACATATCTGGATGCGATGAGTTGGAAAGATGCTGCAACACCAGGGTGAGCTAAGTTGTGAAAATGCTCAAATATGGTCCTACGAAAATTATGTGGTACAAATGGTCTGGGAGAGCCAGTGGAAGTATCACAGATAAGTTCAGTGGCTGATACTGGAGATGGCACACGTTTAAAGACAAGGGAAGATTTCTCGTCATTTTGGAAACTTTGTAATTCGTTGTCTTCTAGTTGAGCCTTTGAAAGTGCCTCGAAATCTAAAAATGAATTGATATTTGATTCACTTCAATTCTTGAAAGTGCATCAGCGACTGCGTTGTGAGTACCATTTATATGACGAACATCGGTACTGAATTGAGATATGAAATCTAGATGTCGCCATTGCCGTGGACTGCACTTGTCAGGATTTTGCATAAAGGCATACATGAGAGGCTTCTGGTCTGTGTAGATTATGAAGTCTCTTCCTTCGAGCATGTGACGAAAACGTTTGACCGAAATATATATTGCCAGGAGTTCTCTGTCATATGTGGACCATTTCTGCTGACTTTTCGAGAGTTTCACTGACAAAAAGGCAACAGGTTCCCAATTGTTTTGGCAAAGTTGCATAAGAGAACCACCTACGGCTTTGTCACTCGCATCAGTCCAAAGGCTTAATTTTGCACCTGGAATGGGATGTCGAAGAAGAGTTGCGTCAGCTAAAGCGTTTTTGGCATCATTAAATGCCTGCTCTGCCTCCTCAGTCCATTGAATTGAGTCACGCAAATTTTTACAGGGAACTTTTTTAGACTTTTTAAAATTTTTAATTCCTTCCAAAAATTTATTTAGTGGGGCTAATAAATGAGCAGCTTTGGGAACAAAGCGTCGATAAAAATTAAATAACCCGAGGAAACGTCTTAATTGCGTGAGTGTAGTAGGTTGAGGAAAATTTAAAATGCAATCGACGCGATCCGACAAGGGTTCTATTCCTGATTCAGATACTTTAAAGCCTAAGAATTTTATTGAAGTTACACCGAAAAATGCATTTAGAGGGCTTTAAAGATAGTCCATATTGTTGTAAGCGTGTGAATAAAATTTGTAAATGTTGTAAATGTTCTTCGGGTGAAGAAGACGCGACCAGAATGTCATCTACAAAAGCGAACACAAATGGAAGATTTCACAAGACTTCATCTATGAATCGTTGAAATGTAGCAGCGGCATTGCAAAGACCAAACTGCATCCGAGTGCTTTCAAATAACCTTAAAAGGTGTGATGATTGCACTTTTATGTACATCATCTGGGTTAATTGGAATTTGATGATATGCCTTCACGAGATCAATGTGAGAATAAATTTTTGTACCGTGAAGATTAGAAGTAAAATCTAAAATATTGGGAACGCTATAATTATCTTTAATAGTTTGAGCATTGAGTGCACGGTAATCGCCGACTGGTCGCCACTCTGTGCTGTCTTTTTTAGGAACCATATGTAAAGGTGAGGCATAATTACTTTTGGAAGGTCGCATATGACCTAGAGTAATCATGTTCTCAAATTCCGCT
This sequence comes from Trichonephila clavipes, assembly GCA_019973935.1. Taxonomy (NCBI): domain Eukaryota; kingdom Metazoa; phylum Arthropoda; class Arachnida; order Araneae; family Nephilidae; genus Trichonephila; species Trichonephila clavipes. Next base: position 1,044,354 of record BMAU01021358.1, read on the forward strand.
TTTGCGATGCGGAGACGATCGGGAGCGAGGCGGCGAGCTTTAGCTGTTACAGGTCGACTATTTGTTTCGATGTAATGGACTACGGAATGTTTAATTTCTTGATCAGGCCGGGGAGGTTTTTGTGATGTCAGGAAATTTTCTTAAAAGTTCATGATAAACACTATCACCTGACACAGTTTTAATTGAATGAATTCTACTATTGCCTAAAATACAATGACATTTAATATTTGTCTCCGAGTCTAACAATGCTTGCTTACTTATATCCGGTACTAAACGGAAGTTGTACAAGAAATCAGCACCGATAATTGGGGTTGAAACGTTACCAACTAAAAATGTCCATTGGAAAATTCTCCTTAAGCCTAAATCCAAAGAAAGTGTTTGAGTTGTGTATACATGTATGGGTGATGTATTGGCGGCAGAAAGTGTCATTTGTGAATTATTTTGCCTTTGTGTTTTTGTTGCTGGAATTATGGACACATCAGATCCCGTGTCAATTAAAAATGTGACATTAGTACGTCTATCTCGAATAAAAAGGCGACGAGAATTTCTTGGCAAGGCAGTAGTCGCCATTATACCTAACCGGACTCGTTTTTTGAGAATTTACATGGAGGGTGACATTTTTGAGCTGCTGAGCCAAATTTGTAATGGTACCAGCACTGCTCGTATGTTTTTGATTTAGAGCGATTACGTTTATGAAATGGGAGATTACGATTACGACTACGACTTCTGCTACGCGAAATTTCATCAATGCGCAAATTTAATTTTTTATTTCTTCAAGGACATGGCTTTCAATGGAATTTTTGTCTGAGGAAACGGAACAGGCACTTACCGCAATTGGAGTCACCTCCATGACTCGATCGGCTACTTCGGCAGCTTTCTCCAGTGTCAGCGGGCTTATAGCTGCAAGAATGGATTGTACACGAGTGGGCAGATGCTGCTGAAAAAGTTCAAGCATGAGGTCATCCGGAACGCTATGAGATTCCGCGCGCCTCCTCATGACTCGCAATAGTTCGCTGGGACGTCTATCTCCGAGTTCTTCTCCGATGAGTAATTTCCTGATTTCTTGATGGGATGATTCACGCTTTTTTTATTAGCTCCGTTCTCGCTTTTCGTAAGGCTCCACAGGGTCGGGATTCATAATGACGTCACGAATGATGGTTGCTGCTTCCGGTGGTAAATGTGCGATGATGTAATTAAATTTTGTTTTGCTGTCTGTTATTGCCTTGGGACAGCCAAGTTGGAATGTGCTATCGCACATTGTGAACCAGAGAGCAGGATCGTGAAAGTTATATGCCGGTATCTTGACGGCGCCTACGTCATTCATTTTGAAGCTTACACGTGGTTACCAGTTCTTACGCAATATTAAGTTATTTCGTGAAAATTTTAAAAATAAAGCATTATTTTAATGCCATAATATCTTATTCATGCAGGTCACCATTGAAGGGTATGTTGCGTTAATGTTCAATCAGGATGCAATCGGATAAAACTTAACAACTTTTACTTTATTATAGACACATGTTCTAAATCATCTGCGAGTGTTGAGAGAGAGAGAGAGAGATTACCCATGAGCACAACGTATATATATACTGCAACCCTAGCGGAGAAAACTAGTACTATTCTAGATGTACACTTCATTGTAAGGTGCTACCATCTAGTGAGTTAAAATATAGGATATGCTACAAATTCCTGTCTATAAATTACATTTTCAGCTTAATCTTTTACTTTAGAATTATATTTAGAAGTTTACTTCTGAGGTCGCTCCACCAGGGGGCACCCGTCGGGGAACCTGTCCCCCCTTCTTATATCGGGTACATTTAAAAAATTCTGCAGGGAAAAGACGGTGGATTTTTCTCGTTCTCACGTAAATTTTTAGTTCATTTCTCCCATTTTAATTTTTAGATTTTTAAGGCCCATTTCAATGTTTTTCGGGTGTCATGCCTCCCCCTCCTTACAATGGAGAATGATGAAACTCCTGGGGAAATGCTTAGTGCCCCCTCTGGTTTAGATACGACTTCTTAAAAATGTATATAATAATTGATTTTTGAATTAAAATGTCATTGTTCATACTTAAAAAACATATGAAAAAACTAAATGGCACCCGCCAATGTTCCATTTTTGAAACATCTTTGAAGAATCTTTTTTTTTCATAGATCTTATGTTTTAAATTTAATTTTATATTTATCAAAATTTAGTTTATGTTACATTTCACTCATAGTGCAGCGTTTAAAAGGTTAAGTTGGAAGTATTTTAAATTTTTTAAGACTTAAAATTACCACACATATATATACACTGCTCAAAACAATTAAAGGATATTGTAAGTTTTAGATAAAATAAAGATATAAGCGAAATTTTTTGCCGAAAATGGAAGAAGAGAATCACAAATGCAAATTTTTCTGATTTTCACACTGTGGAGTATGCTAATTTTGAGTTCGACGTCAAAAACGTCGCTTCAGCGGCAACGAAAGAAATTTGACTTTCAACTGAAATGAAGACAAGGATGATCGGCATTCAGTGACTGCTTTGTTTCGATGAGTACGATGTCTCAGCAAAGTCATTTAACAGATTCAGAATCTTGGAGAGTTGTTGGTAGGTCAGAAGGGGGTCAAACTCAAGCCGAAGTAGCGCAAGCCATTGGAGTGTCACAAAGTGTGATTTCCAGGATCTGGAACCGTTTTTTGAAGATTGGAAGTGTAGGCCGAGGACCAGGACAAGGTCGCAGACGGGCAACATCGCCCAATGAAGATCATTATTTAGTGTTAACGGCTCGGAGACACCGAAATATGAACGCTACTCTTCTCCAACAACACCTTCGCTCGGCTACTGGCACCACGGTTTCAACTCAGACTATCCAAAACCGGCTCCATGGGGGTAGGTCTGTATGCTCGCCGACCGATGGTATGTGTTAGACTAACATCAAGGCATCGTCTAGGCAATTCTAGACAGTGGAAGTACTTCGAACTTTTTAACGAGGAGCTTATGCGATTTAATTGGATTGAAAAATACAAGACTAATGTTTGCGGTTTCGGGACTAAACAAAACAGTAATTCCAATAGACTCGCGCGTTTCAGTATCTATTAGCAATAAAGAAGGGAGTTACATTAAAACATTAGACTTTTTTGGTACCAACAATAACGGAAGATCTTGTTCCAACAACGAAAATCGATTTTAATCTGAATAATATTCCCAATCTTAAGGGGACAGTGGACTTTCAAAAACTTTTTTTAATTATTAAGTAAGAGTAATGAAAATTTATGAGCATATACACTGGAATACAACTAGATCAACTATATCTTTAAAAAAAAAAAAAATTTCAATTAAAATTTTTTTAAATTTAAAAAATTAATAATTTTTAAATTTTTTCAAAACATTCCATGCGTTTCAATTTTTTATTTTTTGACTTCGTCTAACATTATCAATGTTTATTAGTACACGTTACACATAAGTGGGTATTATTTAGCAATTTCATGCACCGGTTAATTTTTTAAAAAGTTTTTTGTTTATTTGCACTTAATTTTCTGTAAAATAACAGATTTTGTACACTAAAAATGAAATTTAACTATCTAAATAAAGTCAAAATTTTAAATGGATACCCAGATTTATTTATGTACTTATCAGTATTCTTCACGAGAAATTTCAAGCAATTTGCTCAAAAAATTGAGACGCATGGAACATTTTAAAAGCACGTAAATCTGAAAAAACAAAGTTTTGAGAAAAAGTCATTTTAAAAATGTTTTTCCACTTACCTTTCATAATTGTTGTTCTGATATTATTAAGCATCCATTTTATTTAATAACAGACATATTTATACTAGATTATTTATTTACAAGCATAATTTGAAGAGAGAGAAAAAAAATTTATAATAGAATGCATTGGTTTCACATGGTACAGTTTTTCGGGTAAAATGTTTTCAATGTTAGTGCAAATAAATATTAATTTACTAAGAAAACATTTAAAATTTACCAGCACCATATGTTTCCCCTTCTTTTTAATGTTCTTTGTAATTTTGATGATTTAGTCAATTTATTGATTATTTTTTCTTTCTCCAATCACTAGAATTCTTTTTTTTTTCACTCTGCGCTAAACGTCGTTTATCACGCTTTTATGCGAAAATGTCCACAGATACAGAACTTAACTCATTGTGTTCAATAGCTAACTATTGAAGCAGCCAAAATTATATCCACCTATGGCAGATATAACACCCATTTCAAGTCGCTTTTTAGAAACAAAAGTTTCTTTTGGGCAGTTTTTCCAAATAACACTATGGATGCTTTCGTTGGCATTCTGAGTTTTTCCCGCACTGCATCTTTCTAAAAGCTCATCGTTTACAAGCCTTGATATACTGGAAGTATTTTTTCCAGAACTTGTTCCGACAGCTTAGTTTTCATCAGTGAATGGGACATAGGGTTCTCATTTTTTAGCCAATGCCCTCTGGTAAAAGCACCATGATGTCGAGCCAGTAGGGCATTTACTATGTTTTGAGTTTTATCTGTAGATGAACAATGAAACAATGAAGCTAAAATTGCGCTTTTCATTTTTCTTACATCTGGCGCATTGTCTTTTATAGCTTTTCTATAAAAGTTAGTCAGTTTCACAATGGTGTTTTCTTTGAGGTTGCCCTCTTTCCGCCCACCAATAGTGATACCTTTATTCCGCCACTCTAAAATTTTGTTACGGAGTCCTGTGCCAAGCCTTTTTTGCCATGTGGTTAATGCATTCTTCTTTTGCAATTTTTATGCAGTTACCATACACATTTAATGATGATAAATGTTGATAGGTCTTGGCATCACCATCTGACAAGATGCTCACATATCGCATACCACAATTTTTAATGGATCTTTTCCATAGAATTTCTGCAGCTTTAACCTCCATGGCATTAGAAGATCCTACATAATTTTTGCTGCATTCTTTTGGTGGGATTTGTACCATATGGAGTACTCAGCACTATTTTCTCCCCAAATCCCTTTTTTGCGGTAGTGCATTCTGGGCAATATTTGGAAAGGATTTCGTAATCAATAATGAGCCCAGTCAAAATGTCGATAACGATTCCTATCCCATACAGTGATTAATGTCCCCGTTTCTGCCATGTTCCATCATATGAAACGGTGATGTCTATAACACCATTAGCAGTGCCGAGCAAATCTTCATGGTGTTTTCGGACTACTTTTGGAAATTTCAAGAATGTCTTCTTTGAAGCTACACTTTTCTTCATACAATTTGTGTAAACATTTTGAGAAAGTTTTCTTATCCATTGCATGAATACCAATAGCCATAGAGAAAAGTTCTAATGCTGCATGGCCTTTCCCAATCTTAAGAAAAGCTTCAACGAGCTTTTTATTTGCATCGAAACAATTACTATCATCATCTCGAGGGCTGAGAATACAGAATTAAATATTTTTCTGCAGCTTTTACATTTTAGCTCTATTTTTGTAGAAAACCATAAGCACTATTACATTCGACATCCAATGAGCACATATCACATTCATCACATTTTGTGTTAGATAAAAGAGCAGACCACATATCATTATTCATCAAAAACATATGTACTTTTCTCACTAGTACAAAAAGTTGATGTTGAAGGAAACATCTGAAGTTTGCTAAGACTTGCATTCAAATATTGTTCCTTTTCACCAGCATGTGAACCTTCATCACTAATAGAGATTTCAGTATCCATAAGTGAATTTTCAGCAAGCAAAATATCAGAGTTTTTAGCACACATAGTAGAATCAGAATCACTTTGCATGTGATTTTTTTCCCATCTCTTTGTACTTTGATGCACACAAACTCCTTCTTTTTGATGGCCTACCTTTAGGTTTTCGATAGCGCCGACTAATAGCATCCATTGTAAACAAATACAGAACAATTGTATATGTTTTTGAAGCTTTTGTGGCTTTTAGATACAAAAATTTGATTCCGTAAAGATAAATATTACTAAGAAACAGACAGCAATCAAAGATGTGTAATTTTAAAAAAGGCAATACTTTCGACTTATGAAAACAAGTGGAAGTAAACAAACAGCAATAAAGCAGTTAAAGGTTGCAGTTAAAATGCGCAGTTGTTAAAAACACAAAAAATATTAATTCTAATATTTAAAAAAACACTCAAAAATTTTGACAACCTAAGCACATGCTTTTGTTTACATTTTTATGTCCATTTAAATTTTTTTAAATGCTTATAACTTTTTTAATAAAATTATTTAGACACATGCGGTTTCTTGCATATGGTTCAGTGAACACACGAAGATCATAATTCACAAAAATTTTTTCCATAATTTGGACGATTTTCGCCAATTTCAAAGTCCACCATCCCCTTAAATTAGCTGACAAAAATTTCAATATTCCAGAGCGCGTGCAAATGCTATTAGGTGCAGAAGAGTATTTTATGAATTAATGTTACCCGGACAGTTCAAGACGGAGGGTTCAAATGTAATTTTTCAAAACACTGTTTTCGGATTTATCGTTTCCAGATCTACTTCTTCAGACGCGAAGGGAAAAGAACATTGTGGGTTTATTCAGGCTGCGGATAATCTAGAGCATTCAATTAAGAAGTTTTGGGAAATCGAAAATGTAGAAATAGATTCTGTTAAAACCAGTGAATTAGATATTTGCGAAGACCATTTTAAAAACACTCATTCGAGAGATGACCAGGGGAGATATACGGTGGCGATGCCATTAAAAGAAGATCTTTCATGTCTTGGTGAATTCAGACAAAACCGCGATTCAGAGATTAAACTCCTTGTGGAAACGACTAAGTAGAGATAAAGAATATTTGTCCCTGTATGAGAAATTTTTACAGGAATATGAGGATTTGGGCCACATGAGGGAAATCAAGGTGGATGGATCTGGAGTTTCATTTTACATGCCACACCGTGGTGTTTATCGCCCCGAAAAGTCTACAACTAAACTGAGAACTGTTTTTGATGCATCAAGTCCTTCAACGAGTGGGAAATCTCTAAATTCAATTCAATTTAATAGCGAACTGGTCCAAGAAGACCTCTTTTTCATTATGGTTCGCTTCCGAAAGCACAAGTATGCCTTTACTACGGATATAGAGAAAATGTTTCGCATGATAAACATACATCCGAGCAAACGTGTTTGCAAAGAATTCTGTGGAAGAAGGGCATAGGAGAGCCAATAAAAACGTACGAGTTAACTACAGTAACCTAAGGCACAGTTAGCGCACCTAATCTAGCCACGAGAACTTTGAAACAGTTAGCGATGGATGAAGCTAATAATTTTCCTTTAGCAGCTCCTGTGGTGCTGAGTGACTGCTACATGGATGACATACTATCGGGATCCGAGAGTATAGAAGAGTTAATCGAGTTGCAGCATCAATTAATATAAATGTTCAAGACAGCAGGGATGCATCTTCATAAGTGGTGTGGAAATTTACCCGAGATAACTTTCAATCTACAAGAGTATGCTTTCTTGGAGTCTGATGAGACTAAAGCGCTAGGAATAATTTGGAATCCTAAGTTAGACTGTTTTCTTTTGAGAATAGAGCAACAAAGGCCAACTTCATTCACCAAAAGAATGGTTTTGTCTACTATTGCAAGAATCTTTGACCCTTTGAGTCTCCTCGGACCGATCATAACTTGGGCAAAGATATTTATGCAAAGAATGTGGTTGCTGGAATTGGGATGGAGTGATGAACTTCCTTTTAAAGAAGAAAAAAAGTGGTGTCGATTTATCGACTCTTTGGAAGCCGTGAATAACATCTCTATTGACAGATGTATTGTGATGCATTTAGCGACGCATCGGAAAAGGCGTATGGTTTATCCATTTATCTCAAGTCTATATCTGCCCTTGGAGAAGTCAAAGTGTGTCTCGTAACAAGTAAAAGCCGAGTGTCGCCTCTGAAGCAGATTTCCATTCCAAGACTTGAACTGTGTGGGGCAGTTCTTGCCGCTAAATTGATGAAGAAGGTGAAGGAGGCATTGAATCTTCAGATTATAGCTGTGCATTTTTGGTCGGATTCGACTATTGTGATTTCATGGATACATCGAGAATCAAGAGAATTGAAGACGTTCGTGGCTAATCGAGTGTCTAAGATTCATCAACTAAGTTCCTGTGACCAGTGGCATCACATTGCATCAGAACAGAATCCTGCAGATGCGTTATCTAGAGGACTACTTCCTGAGGAGCTTCGTGACGACTCTCTATGGTGGAATGGTCCTGAGCTTCTTCTACAGAGTGCTTATTAAACTACTATCATTTCAGAACCAACCCAGAGAGATGACTTTGACTGCGAACTAAGGGTGTCTGAGAGAACTCTGGAGACTTCATTGCTGAATTCCAAGAACTTTGACTTTTTCAACCATCTTATGGACCTTTCTAATAATTATTTTAAAATAATACATATTGTTTCTTATATTTATAGATTTATTGAAAATTGCAGATCCAAGGTGAAAAAGAGGGGACCTTTAACTACAAGTGAGGTAAATGATGCAGAAACCTGGCTTATTAAGCAGGACCAAAGAGGCATTAACTTAAGTGACCCGTCAGGTAATCTTAAATCTTTGAACATATTCCAGGATGATAAAGGAATCCTGAGAGTCGGTGGAAGGCTGGAAAAAGCTTCCATACCCTACAGCCAAAAGCATCCAGCTATACTGGCTAAAAATTCTAAATTGAGTAAAATATATTTCATAACTTTGCATAAGAAATTATTTCACGTTGATCCACAAGGACTGCTGAATGCAGTAAGATTGAGATTTTGGGCTTTAGGAGGTAGAAACCTAGCTAGGAAAACGGTTCATACTTGTGGGGTGTGTTTTAAGTGTAAACCAATTCCCTCTTCTCAAATAATGGGCAATCTTCCATATGAAAGAGTAAATATGGCCCCTCCATTCAGTGTAACTGGACTAGATTTGGGAAGTCCATATTTTGTAACTTACAAACACCAGAGAAAGGGCGTTTTGAATAAAATTTATGTTTGTGTTTGCATTTGCTTTATGACTCGTGCCATCCACCTAGAAATTCTTTCCGATTTACTTCGGATGCAATAATTGAGACCCTTAAGAGATTCATGTCTAGGCGAGGAAAATGTTATGTTCCAAAATTTTTACGGATAATGCAACAAATTTTGTTGGTACGAATTCTCAACTAAAGGTATTTTATAAGAACCTTAACTTTCCAGATCAAAAGCTGGCGGCATATTTAACTGAAGAAGGTATCGAATGGAATTTTATTCCACCAAGGGCCCCACATATGGGAGGTCTTTGGGAGGCGGGCATAAAGTCAGTGAAATATCACTTCAAGCGAGCACTGGGAAGATCCCGACTCACATACGAGAAGTTTGAAACAGTGATTATCCAAGTGGAAGGAATTTTAAATTCCAGACCCCTTACACCAATATCCAATGATTTTGATAACTTTGAGGTATTAACGCCTGCACATTTCTTGATTGGTAGATCAATTAATTCTATCCTTGAGCCCCCCCATAGTAATTAATATTAGTGACAATAGATTAAGCCGTTGGCAGAAAACAACAAAGGTAATTCAGGTAGTTTGGAAAAAATGGAGAACCGATTATCTGAATACTCTCCAACAGAGAGAGGAAAGTGGATGATCGAGAAAGACAATGTAATGTGTGGTACAATGGGAATTGTAAAGGAGGATTTTACACCAGTTTGCAACTGGCTTTTAGGGCGCGTCGTTGAGGTCTATCATGGTTCTGATGGTAAAGTGAGAACAGTCAGAATTAAAACAAAGACAGGAGAATTTAAGAGGCCTATAACTAAGATTTGTATTCTACCTATAGATGTAAATAGTTAAGGTCAATTTCCATTTAAGAAATTATGTGTTTATCTTTAAATTATGTTATTGTAATTTTAACTTTTTTTTACTGAAAATTTATAGTACCTTATATACATATATATATATAATAATTTTGAAAACAATTAGCTTGAAAGTACCATAATCCTCCCAAAACATCTTTGATTATTATCTGTTACTCAAAGAAAGAATTTTATATGCCTCTCATATTGAAAAGAATTTTTTAACCCTTTGGCCGTTACGAACGCGCTGAGCATGTTCATCCCACTCTATCCTTCAAAGTTAAGGTCGCGTTGCACGCGTCCACCTATGACCCCGGTAGCTTAGTGGTCAAGGTATTGGATCGTTGCTGGCATGTCACGAGTTCGAGCCCGATACCCCTAAAGACCCGCCGTGCAGGGGAGCGATGCACGTTAAATCTGTCAAGAGTTTAAACGTCCTCCTATTGGTGGGGTGGGGTAGTTAGGAGAGGGAGGTGCCAGCTCAGGTGTCGTCCTCGTCACTTGACCATGGTTCAAAATGACGAGGTCCATCGCCAAAAACTCACGTGTAGCTGAATAATGTGACGTTAATATTCACTCAGTTTCACGCACTCATTTTGATTTTGAACTGTTTCAAACGCGTGTTTCTCTTTCTAAAGTACTTGTTTCTTATTTTACTTGATGGTAGCAACAAACTGTATAATAGAGATTCAAATAAAATAGTACACGAGAATTGGTGCATTTTTAGGGGTGAAATGAAGTCACACAGTGTAAGGTGAGTTTATATATATCGCCTTGATTTAAAATCTATCGTACTCTAAAAAATTTCTAACCAAACGATCTGTATATTATCTAAATAATGTACCGCATTTATTTGAAAATAAGCTGCTTTTTTTCCATTGTAAATGCTACTGAAAATAGGGTGCGGCTTAGAATCGAAAATTCGTTGAATGGACGTAAATTGGTTGGTCGGCTAGAGCAGTGATACTCAACCTGCGGGCCGCATGTGGCTATTTTTGAGTGGCCCGGTCATGGTTTATTGCACTAAGAAATTCAATTTTGCATTGGACTACTACGTTCAGTTAAGAGAGACGATGCAATTATGAACCCGATAACGGAACTTCCGCCGTGTATCACCCAGAGCGCAACTATGGACACTGATCCGCCCCTCACCGACGCTGACGTCTGTGCGAGGATGAGAGAGCTACGACACGATGTTCTCCTCCAAAGCGGATCCGTCCGCTACCTCGAGTATAACCTCAACCTAGCCCAGTCCGGAGAAGTCCTCCAGCCAAAGGAACAGATTGATAAACTCGCAGCGAACCTGCAAGAAATGAAGGAGCTCCTGGAGCACAAAAGGGGTGAGTTGGCATCTTTCAGTGTTTGCCCTGTCCCCAGTTGCCAGTTTCACGCCACCGTAACCTCCCCTGATAGAATTCAATTCATTAATGATCTCCTTAGCGATTCCTACCCTAATGAAATCTCCACTATACCTTCTGACCCTGTTAACAAAAGCAGCGAGAAAAAACCTCTTGAAAAAAGTAAAATTAAAGAAAAACCTAAATCAATTGATAAAAACCCTAAAAACGATAAAAGTAAAATAACCGAAAAAGCAAAAACCACTAAGCAAACTGAAGATCCCAATAAGCTGAAAAAAGCCCGCCCTGACGGTTTCACCTCCCCCACCAAGCATGTGAAGAAGCAAAAAATGCTTCAGAATTACACTATCGGCGCCGCGGCGCCAGTAACTACCAGTAACAAATTCGAACCCCTTGCCGGAACTAGTACCTTGCCAGAGAAAGAAAACGCAGCGTTGTCAGTTACCAAACCGAACATCCCCCCTATCAACTTAAAATTCAAAGAAAATTATAACCTCATACTGCAGGAAATTTCAAGGAAATACCCCAAGTCGAAGTCGAAGCTGTCTGGGGAATTTTTAAAAATCTTCGCCGCCTCAACGGATGACCACCGAGCTATCACCACTCTCCTCACCGAGAAAGGTGAACAATATTTTGCTTTGAACCCAGTTCTTAACAGACCACAGAAAATTGTCATTAAGGGCCTACCAATTAACACTGACGTTGAAGAAATCAGACTAGACCTAACCTCACGCGGCTTTAAAATCATTAAAGTCGCACAATTTAACAAATCAAAATCAAAATTGAAACTCCCCATTTTTATGGTGGAGATCGAAAAATCCCCGGATTCCCCAGACATATTCCAACTTGAGACTTGTTGCTACCTCTCAATCAAAGTTGATACGTATAACCGCAGACCAGGAGCAGTACAGTGCTATAACTGCAACCTCTTTAATCATTCTTCCGCAAACTGCCATATTAAAACCCGCTGCCTTAAATGCGGCGAAGCTCATAAAACGGGCGACTGCCGCATAACAGAGAAAATCGAAAATCCCACCTGCATCAATTGCAACCAGAAAGGCCACATGGCTAACTCTTATCGCTGCCCAAATTTCCCCAAGATCAAACCAAAAAAGGGAGCCCCCTCTGAAAATAGAAACCCCAGTCAAAGAAGCAACCAAACCCAAAACTCAACTTTCGTTAAAGAAAACCTTTCATTCGCAAATGCGCTTAAAGGTGAACACCAGATGGCACCACGATCAGACGCTCCCTCCTCGGCAAGCTCTGAGCCCGAAACATCCCCAACCCCCCGCGAGAAAACCCCCGCCAATGCTGACGGAAATAACACCCACAACCATGACGGCGAAACTTTCGGCTTCATGGATGCAATTATTGAACTCAAAAGATTCTTCACTGACTACCCATCTCTTTTAGAGTTGGGTCGTCAGCTCAAATACGCTAAAGGAACAGCACGAATTGACGTCTTCTACAGGCATCTCATCAGCATGAAATAAAAACTTTCGGGCTCGGATCTGATTCGGTTTTCAGCTTTTATTCTCTTCACATTAATACTCTCATATACCCACTGGCAACTTTATTAAATTTTAATTACCTTAAACATAAAAGGGCAATTCACTGTTTTGACTGTCAACCCCCAATTTTTGACTGAGCGGAGATGAAGACCTCTTCGGAGATCATGTGCTCCAATTTTAACCGTCAACACTTCATTGGAGAACAATGTACAAAAAATTTAACAGGAAATTCTATCAATAAAGCAATCAAATGTTTTTTAATAGTAGAATGTAAGCAAGAGAGGCTTGGTCATACATGAAAGAAAATAGAAATGATCCCATAACTCAGTAAAAATTCATAAAAATAAATAAATTTGTGTGTGAAAAGTTAATATAGTATTAAAATAAAAGTTAAAAATTAGTTTCAATATTTCGATCAATGTTGCTTTGGTCTTACAGTGTGCTTTTTTCATTATCCGAATGTTGCGGCTCGCATGAAATGACTGTCATGTATATGCGTGAAATACCCAACATGTACATGAGGCCCGGCGTGAAAAAAAGTTTGAATGCAGAGTAGCTCTGGGTTAGAGCAATGGCGGATTCATGTAAGTATTTAATATAAATTAATTATTCATTTCCTATTTGTTTTCATTTAAAAATTTTGTTAATATGGGATATCTACGAACCATTTTTTGCCCACAAAAACGTTTTGAGAATTTGTAGTGCGGCTTAGAATCGAATAAATACGGTCTATGCATTCTTATATAAAAATATATTTTATTTATTTAGCATATTAATTAGTTGGATTAACTAATTATTTATTATGATTTACTGTTTTGATTATTTTATGTGGGTCAAATAACAATACCTATATTAAACTCACGTTTCCGAAAGAAAACGCTTTCTCTGACACACGTTTTTTACAAAAAGAGCGCCTTGGAGGAAGCGTAAAAAACTGGGGATCGACGAAAACTCAACGGAATCAGGGTTTATAAATACCGAAAGCAGTGCGCTCCACCCTAATACTCCTTCACTCAGGGGCGGCAAATGCTAAGCATGGCATTTGGATAGAATTTGAAAAATATATATTTTTGGTTACAAAAATTGATATTTTCTGAAATACTATTGGGTATTTCATTTTTATTGCATCTTACTTCCTGTTTTTGTACTCTGTATTTTCAATGTCAATTTTCTTTTATGTTGAAACTTAAAGAGTTCAAGGCGAGATTTATATGTTCAGTTATGAAATCTGAAAGTTTACACATTTTTCACTAGTAACTTTCTCTCCATCCCGGTGTGGAGTCACTGCGGACATTTCTTCCACCCATACGACGTCCGGTGTCTCAGTTATCCAAAAGAGAACTATGGCAATAAGAGTTTTTTGTTTTATTTAATTCGCAACTGTAGTTACTCTAACATTTCTAATCCCACCATCAGTAGCATCTTTTTAGAAGAAATTAGCATGCTGAAATGGGCGATTCCTTCTCTAGTTTTGCCGTCCCTCTCTCCAAAGCAAAAAATTATAATTCATATTCATCAGTAGCGCACACAGGAATTTTTCAAGGAGTCCACCCTTCTCGTACAACGCTCAAAATATTTTGATTTTCGGGAATAAAAAATGAACTATTTAATAAATATTTAGCATTAGTTATTAAAATTAATTATTAATAGCAAATACTTAATTAAATTTTACGTACTATATACATAGGTTTATAATCAATCGAAAAAAATTAAGGGATTTGGGAGTGTCCGGACAGCCTCTTGTGTGCGCCACTGATATATATGTTCTAAATCGAACCTTTCATGTTAAAGAAAACTGACATTAAACATACAGAGAACAAGATAAGGTACGTTAAATGAAATACCAAATATTTTCACATCAATAATATCTCAGAAACGTATGAAATTTTTTGTAACAAAAAATATTTTCCAAATGCCACACTCTTGCATTTTACTCGTTTGAATTGATAACAGATACTCATGTCCTTAATTTCGAATTACTTTGTGTATTTGACTTAATATTATACATACATTATTTCATCCTGCTTTGTTGTACGTAAGAATAATTCAAGTTTTACAGGTGTGTATCTATGCGAACAATTTACTTTTTTAATTATAATTTTTTGCTTTGGAGAGAGGTGGCATTTTCCATTTTTGTCCGGGACGGCAAAACTGCTAGAGCCGGCCCTGGCCACAATGACTTCAAATACGAATTGAATGTACTTGTAAAGAAGAGAAACAGCATGGCACAAGAAAAAGTTCCAAAGTGTATCAATAGAAAGAGTTGTAAGTGGTATAATGAAAGTGGATTCGGCTACAAGTGGTATTTTGAATTGAACTGCAGCTTTGGCATGAATTATACATTAAACTGTACTGATCAATGTGCATTACTGTCTCAGTTTTGATGGCAAAAATCAGTTCCAAGTCATTCAACAGTTGTTGTGCTGTTAGTGAAAGCTCATACACCACAGCAAGACCCTACCATATTGGATGGGGAAAATGTTTTTAACTGTCCTTGAACCAAAAACCGAATTAAAAGCAATAATGAATTTTTTTCTTATGCCATACCATTTCCCTCTTCAAGTATATTCAGTTCAAATTTAAAGTCATTCTGAGCAGTAGTTCTTTTTTACTGCATTCTGAAAGTTGAACTTTAATTATAATCACTCTAGAGTTAACTATATTCAATTAATATCAGGCTCTAGAAAATGATACTTATGTGTATAATTTTCTATTCTCTTTATATGACCATCAAAGGAACTAATGATCTTTTTTAAAAAGTTAAGCAATTCATAATTTTTGTTCATGAAAAGTGATGTGTAAAAGATTATAGAACAGAAGTAGAAATTTTTCAAAGAAATATTCATATTCTTCCTCATCACCTTGAAAAAAGGCGATAGCTCTCGTGTTGCTATAAATACAACACATTGTATCACTTGTGATGTGCTAAAAAAAAAGGCACCCATCTGGTATACTGATGCTGATTGCTGTGTCATTGGGCCTGGGTTTGAATCCTGGAGAATGTGTGGATGTTTGAAATGTATAATGCCTTTGCAGTATGGGGGTACTCTAAATAGTCGTCAAGATGCAAGTTCTCTCGCAAGGTTGGTGGAAGGGAAAGAGAGGTGGGAGGCCCCTGACTACACAGAGGGTGTTCTCCCTCAAAATTGGTGTGGAATTGAGCCTAATCCCACTGTCACCTCCATGGTGCTCAAAGCTAAGGGAATGCGGGCATAAATGTAGCCCTTTGCCATGATGAATTTCGAGGACCTCGATCTGATGTTACCGTCGCTCAGGTGGCAAAAGTAACAACAAAAGCATAATTTTCTAAAGTTGACATATATAATTGAATTATATTAATCATGAACTAAACTCTATTTCAGATATAAGTAAAAATCAATCTTTTTATGGTTAAAATTCTTACATTATTCTTGAACATTAAAAATCTAAAAACTTGATAAGAATCTGATTCCTAAATGCTTACTCGAAAGGGGTGAGGATTGTGTAATCAATTATTGGATGCGACTATTATTTAATCCATTACAAATAACTTGATCCATTAGAGGATCAGAAGTTATTTGTAATTCAAAAATATGCATGCATTACATAAGTGTACAAACATCAATACTTAAAATTGTTACATTTTGGCCCCAATATTTCAAAAAATAATAGTATTATCATACAGAGCAGTGCCGGTAAATCCATTGGGCACTTGGGGCAGGCGGCGAGGGACCCAGATAAGCTGGACTTAACCAGATTTTCTTGTAATAAGTTTTGATCTGTGGGTGCCAAAGGAGCCTAAAGATCTTTTGCACCCAGAGCCCGAAATGAGCTTAAATCAGCACTGATACGGAAAATAAAATATATAAAAAGCAGTTAAAATAAAAAATAAAAAAAAAAAAAACAGTACCATTTTTTTTTCATTTATATTTTTACAATAAGAATACAATTTTTACACTAATTTTTTTCACTTTTAGACAATAATGCATTCCTTTTAGTCTTCTTTTTTAATCGTTTCTTTTTGGATTTTGTTTCAGGAGTTGTTTGAGGAGTTGGATTCAATTCAATTTTCTGCTTCTTGCATGATAATGGATTTTGCTTCCTAGCTTTTCTTTTCTTTTTGATAGAAGTCTTTTCTTCTACAGGCATCATTTTTTCCAAAAAGGCTTTTTCTGCAGCAGGAACTTCAGTAGAAGATTTCATTTTATTTTCAGCAGCTTCCAAGCTCCCTTTTGATGGCTTTTCTAAAGTAATAGCCTTATACCTTAGATGCATCACTGGAACACCAGGAATAAGACGACACTAAAAGTATAAAAATTCAAAATCTTAGTAAACTATCATGAAGTTATGATAAATCTTAATATACTATTTATATATCAAATCTTATTTTACCATATGATCCATTAATTGAACCATGAAAAAATATCACTTCAAGAACTATCAGAAAAAAATGTAATAAATTATTGATGACATTATTTAAGTTTGAATACAATATAATAGTTTTAAATAAATCAGTTTTCAGTTATCTTGTAAATATTTCAGCATACTTAAAAAATGCTTATAAGAATTAAGTACATTTACTTTGATGGTGTAACAAGCTCCTGTTTATATTAATGTATTTTCTTTTATCGATAATATGAAAAGGCGATAAGAGTTATCCTATTCTAGTTAAAACTTTTTCCTTTGCTAATTATGATATTCAGAAAACACAATAATAAATCAAATACATAATATTCACTCTAAGAAAATGACAAAAAACACATTAAAAAACTTTAAGATAACATATTTAGGTATATTTTCTTTATGTCCTAAGCTTTATTAATTTTTTAGAGAATAATGTAGCTGAAAGCAATGTATTATATGATCTTTCCCCATTAAATGATCATAAAATTATAAAGAAATATGTCACTTAAAAACAAACAGAATTTTCATTCTACTTTGATTTGAATGCTGTTAATATCACACTACTCTTTGCTTTGTAGAATAATTATTAACTAATATTTTAATGCTTAAGAATATATATCAAAGTTTGAAGATAAACTTTCAATTACTTTATGTATAAGTTGAGAATCAGTTGTAGCTACTATTAGGTTATCTGGATTGTTGTTTCCAATCAGGGATAATATGCATTTTTCTGCAGAAATCACAGTGTCTTTTTCATGGCCACATTTCCAAACCTTAAACTGTTTAACAATACGCATAGCACCATAAACTTTGTGACCTATAAAAAAAATTAAATGCTTAATAATTATAAGAAAGTATTACATAGCCATTTTGTTTTACGCCTGGTACTAAGATTGATAAATGTTTTCATGTCATTTAAGATAAAAAATTTGAAACATTTATTCATATTATGACATTGTCACTGTCCTTCTGCACCAAAGGTTGTGGGTTCAACCACGGCCCAAGTAGGTGAATTTTCATGATGCAGAAAATCGACAACTGCCATGTCTTATGATTATGCAGCATGCAAAAGATCCCTTGAGCGCCTGTTTGGCTTGGGTGCTCTCAGCAAAATTAAATTCCTAGAACTAATTCACATCCTCAGAGGTCGGGTGCCTCCCTCTGGTGAGGAAACTGGGCATCAAAATTACTTGTGGCCATTGGTATCGTCTATATGGTGTCACAGTAAAAAGTGATACCAGCTCATGGGGAATGTACTAGATCTGCAATGGTAAAAATACCAATCCGCAGCCCCATTGGAAAAAAAGTCATTTATAATTCTTTCTCATTTACTTATAATTATGCAAATTCTTTTACAGAAAGTACAAAAAATAGATGAATTCTTAAATCTATATGTGCACAAACATATACATTTCAATTATTCATTAATAAGAATAGGTTCTAATCTAATTTCTTAAGTCATAATCATGCAAACACAACATTCACTGTAAAGTATAAAAAAATAACAATTTAATAAAATAAACTCATACTTTATTTATAAACCATTGAATATAATCTTTTCCTTTTTTTATATCAGTACAACATTGATGTTTTTTTTTAACTGAACAGAGATATGAAAATTTTATTTTAGAAACCATGAAGCTATATTAATGCAAGAAACTGGCTCTAAATTGTAAATAAACAATCTAGTATCTAGTTTTGTTTACTATAATAGAAAATTATTTTTCTAAAAGTTCAAAAGTAATTCTTTATTAAATATGTATAAGTTTAACCAACAGTTTTTAATTCTATAAAAAAGAATACAATAGATTTTTAATTTATGTAGAAAGATTTAATAATTGCACATCAAATTTTGTAGATATTTATTGGTTACAAACAAGGACTTCTTATATTGCATGGGCCAACTGGGCCCTGTTTTTGGCTTGGCCTTAATATAACCATGACCTAAAAAACATTTAATCATCAAATATCACATTTCTAGGCATATTCTTAAAAAAACAACAACTGGAAACAATGACAAGGCAGTATTATTGTATTATGACCATTGTCTGTGTCTAGGCCTAGGTCAAGCCAGTTTGTGCCTGGGTTTATGAGAGTATGATTCACACATTTATTTGTTACGGGTTACTGTTCCTCAGAGGTGTAGGTACCACCGTATTAATAATACGGGACCCCAACATGTGTAATTATAGTTCTACTAACAAGACTTTCTTATCTAAAAAGAGCCCTGATGGAATTTTGATACAGGGCCCACTCAGAACTAGCTATGCTAGTGCTGTTTGTACTAGTATTTGACAAACTGCCTACTTAAAAAGGGTCACAAGTGGGGCCTTCTTTTACACAGGGGCCCAGAGCCTCAAGAATTCTTAAGACATCAGGTCAAAAAGTCTCAAGTTATAAAGACAATGAAACTAAACATGGTAACATGTAAAAAAAAACCAAATTTTGTTCATTGTGTTAGTAGTAAATGTTTCTTATGCTGCTATCAATCCCAAAGGAAATATATCCAATTACAACCACTTCCTGATCTTCAAGCATTTTTAGTTATGGTTCAGTAAAATTAATAAAAACTAAATATTAGTATCTTTTTGTTAGTGCATATTTCGTTTATTACCACTTAAAGTATATTGACAAGATTAATGATTAGCTAACTGAAAAGTATAAAAAAGTACAACATAAATGATGAAATGAATTTAAAAAATTTCTATTTCAAACCAAGAGTTTAAAAATATAAATTTTTTGCAAAATTTTAAAAAAACATCAAATAATACTACATAATGATAATTTAAATTTCAATATATAAAACTCTAAAAAAAAGCATCAATTGAAAATATTACAATTTCCTTGTTCAAATTCATCAGTAAGATTTATATTTAGATTCTGGGGTAGGACTACAATATTATGATTTTTAGGTTAGCCACATTTCTTTAGGTAATTAGCAACAAATTTTGACAACATCATTCTTTCGAAAATATGGTACTTTTTTCAGTCAAACCATTCAGAAAATGTTTATGTGAAAATTAAGTTGGAGAGGGATGTTCAAAATTTGATGGGTCCACGGTCATACTGATACAAAAGGGTTGGCGATCAAAAGTTTAAAAACCGCTGCTCTATGGGGTTGAGGTCTGGCAGACCAATCCATTTGATGAATATCCTTACTTTCCAAATTAGTTGACCAGATGAACTGTAGGTGGCCTCCTGTTGTCATCTATTAAAATAAAATCAGGGCCAACTGCACCCCTGAAAAGAACATAGGACTCCAAGACCTCATCCCTATACCTCACAGCATTCACAGGGCCTCTTTCAAAGACTACGGTCATTCAACGTCATACCTGCCCAGACCATCAAGCCTCTGCTGCTATAATAGTCAATTTCTCAGACATTGGAGGGCAAGCAGTGGGTTTCTGATTCTCGTCATATGAAAGTACAGTGAGAATCCATGGTTAGGCTGAACCAGGACTCATCAGTGAAGAGAATAGTCATCCATTGATCCATGCTCCAATCTATATGATTACTGCACTATTTTAAATGGACTCTCCTGTTCACAGAACTGTGGGACTCAAACAACAGGTCTTGAAAAAAAGCTCTTAATCATAAAGTCTTCTGGAAACAGTTATCCTTGATACTAGGATTCCTGTGGGCCTATACAACTAATAAGAGAGCTTAGTAGCTATTACACCTTGCTATAATGGACAAATGACGATCGTTTCTGGAAGTATTTTTACGTTTCCTGCAATTCTTTTCTCGAAATTTGACAAAATACATAAATTGAACAGCAGTGAAATTATATGACTTCTTAACCTCAACAAAAATAACAGTTGCTCTTAATATCTTTATAATTATGTTATTTTTAAAAGCAACCAATAAAATTTAAATTAAAATTTTGAGAGAAGAAATAGGTAGCATTAAAATCCCATTCATACAAAGCTTTATACTGAAAATACTGCATAATTTCAGTGATTGGACGAGAACCAGTCCTTTCAGTCTTTAACAGGCAGATTCAGTATAATGTTTCATGATAGAGAATTGTACTAAAGAAACAGCTTTTAAAAAGGTATTCACTTTTGAAATCAATCAATTATGGAAATTTTTGAGTTAACTGTCAAGAGAATTTCTCTAAATAAAAAGTTGAATATGTAACAAAATTGGTATTTAGGGTTAATGTACACTGACCATGAAAGTTAAAACTATTCCAGCCAAACTTACATCAATAGGAATATGTAATTGGGGTAAGATCCTATTTCAATGCACATCCTCATTTATCACCAACTTGGTGAATTATTATCATCATATTGGATAGAAATCAAGCATGAAAAAACAAACCGTTGCTACAATTTGGTGCCATTCTCTTTCCTCCAGTGTCAAAAATGTGAACTCTAAAACTAATGATTTTATTCATAATTAGTAAAATATCACATTATTTAGTCAAGTTTCACTATGTACTGCTTCCCATCAACTACTTTCATCAAACTAGAAGAATATCATCAAACAATGCACTATTTCACAAATAATATATCCAGATGACACATTTTGATTGGAGCAAGTTTGACTGCTGGAATTGCACTAACTTTCACAGTCTACAAGAGATAACGGGTTGAATCCTAGGAGGACCCACTTTTTGTCGCCAAATTTTTTGTCGCCAAATTTTTGAGCGATAAAGGTTACAATATGGTAACCCATCCATTTCATCCAAAAATTTGGATTTTCAAATCACCGAAAAAATGGCAACCTAAAAAAGTACATTTTTCGCCTTTTCCGAAAAAAACGTCATTTTGACATTTGACTTCGTTTGAGAAGGTTTGCTCTCCACCGGTTGTTGTTAAGAATGGCATGTGAAAGGAAATTAATTGAAAGTGAGGCTACGACAGGTTTCTTTGTGCTCCTGGGCACAAGGGGAAGAAAGAGACATTAGAATGGTGTATGAAAGCTAATTTAATTGCTTTTCGTTATGAATGTCCGAGGTTTAAAAAAATATGCGTTTTAAAGGGAATGGTTGATGGCCACGAATGGCGTTGCCACAACCAAAAGATAATCGCCACAACGTTGTTCGGAGTGTGAGAAAGGGCACTTGGTTTAGCGAAAGCAAACTTGCTATGACTATTATCTTGCGTTTGACCAGATATTGGTTCGGCAAAGAGCATGAATGCGTTCGCGGTGAATGACTTGAAAGTTAATAAGAATAGGTAACAAGTTGGTGGATGACAATTTTCATGAATTCCTTGCATCCATCGCAAGGGTGTATCCACCAACGGAACATGAAAAAATGCAAGCGTAAGGTAAGTGCCTTTTAAAAATTTTTTAAATGATTGATTTCATGTATTTCTTCGATTTTATATTTGCGAAACGTCCCCTTTTCCTTAAAAATGTAAATCATGTTGTACACACTGGTTTTAGAATGCTTTTTTTAAAATGAATTTCATTGCTTTCTCCGTTTTTTTCTTTATATAATGAATTATTTAATGTATTTATTCGTTTTCATCTTTGCGAAACGCCCATTTCATTATCGCAACTTCCCAAAGTTTTTTGTCATTGACGCCTTTTTGAAAATCAATTTGGCGCTTTTGGTGAAAAAATTTTGGCGCCAAAAACACAGTGGGTCCTCCTAGATTTTACCGAGATAACGCATGCATTTATTCAATATTTTCAAGCAAATTAAAATTGAATATAGTTAAAAATTATAAATATTTTGTTACATATAAGACACTGTTAATTTATTATTATTTGCACGTAAAAAAAATAATTTCTTAGTACTTTTCCAGTAATTCACACCAAGCATTTCCAATGCAAAAAAAAAAAAAAAAAAATACTCAGCACAATTTTTTCCACAATTCAAACTCAGAATTGGACAAAAAGGTACTTACATATTATCGCAACAATCGCCAACTCTATTAATAACTCACCAAGTTGGCAACCCCAATTTCCTATGTGTCGTATGCAGTGAATTGGTATCCATGAGCTTCGTTTCATATAATGTCGCCAATAGGTTGCAATAATACATAAGTACAGATAAAACTTTTTTCGCGCCTTTTTATTAGATTACCTCCTAAGTTTCCCAAGAAATTCTTTACATTACACAAAAATTGGCAAAGCTGTTCTAAAATCAGAGGTATCACACAGTGGAAATATATTAACAAACAAAAAAATGACACAGCTTTTACATCAAAGAACCAATTTTTCAAGTGTAGTATAAGGGGAAGGGGGCTCTTTGGATTTGGCGATTTCTATCTAAATGTCATGGTGAGATATCGAATTCATTCTAAAATAAATAATACCGAAAAAAGTACCTTGGCGACTACTTTTAGTCACCAAAATAAAGTGCCCCCCATACTACACTTGAACCAAATAAGGGTCTACTTGACAAAGAAACTATTTGTAACACAATCTTAAAAATATTTTTAGTCTACTTTGTATGAATAACAAATGTAATAAATTGACAACACTAAAGTTCCAAGATTGAAAAGTTGCAGGTTTTAAAAATAGGATTGCATAAAATTTTCATAATATAAAGATATTTTATGTACCTAATCCTTCGGTTTCCGTAATTACGCAAGAAGTAGTATAAAGTTTAACTTTTGGATCACTTAGATACAAAGGGATTTGTTCTGAAAGATTTACTTTACTACGTAATGCTTCATGGCAAAATGTTGAGTCCACCATCACTTGAAACGGAGCTTTAAATTTAAAATTGTTTTTGTAAAAATTCAAGCATTTCTTTACTTGTCTGTGACGTTTTACCTTCATGATCACAAAAAACGAAGTCGAACTTAACTTAGGTGAAAATTTTTTCTTTGTTCATAACGAATCCAACATCGTTCAAAATAATTTACGAATTACAAAAACACGTGCGTGGAAAATCAACACCAGTTATACAGAGGAATAAAACGACGAATTCAAACTTTTGCAGCACATGCGTAATAAGAAATAGAGATTCTGAACAGTCGAATTCGCATTATGATTGGTGTATTTCATGAAAAACTTCCATTGATTCACATCGGATTAGCCAATGAAGTACAATTTCTTTGGCTCTTTTTCTCGTGATTTATAAATACAAAATTCGTTTGAGTGGAAAACATGTCAAGTTAAGTATCATGTAAATAGTAAATTGATTTCAATTATGAGTTGAATTCATAAAATAATTCTTTAAAATAAAAATTGTGATCTGAATCAACCAACTAGAAGCATGACAGAAGAAGTTGAAATTACTGTTGAGCCTGATGCTCAGGAATATAAATTAGAAGAACAAACAGAATTACGATTCGAGGTAGAAGCCAAATGTAAAGTTGTTCTGGAACTGAAGAGTGGCACTGCAGAAATTTTTGGAACAGAATTGGTTAAAAATAAGAAATTTAACTTTTCTTCAGGTGAGAAAATTGCTGTATTCACTTGGTACGGTTGTACTCTGGAACTTCTAGGTAAGCCTGAAGTTGCATATGTCGCTAAAGAGACTCCTATGGTGTTCTACGTAAATCTACATGCTGCTTTAGAGCAGATGCGAATGAAAGCCGAAAGGGAAGATACGAAAGGCCCAATGGTACTTATTACAGGTCCATCTGATGTTGGCAAAACTACTTTATGCAGAATACTTTTAAATTATGCTGTTAGAGTGAATAGACGCCCAATATTTGTTGATCTTGATGTAGAGTTGTCATCCATATCAATACCTGGGACGATTGCCGCCTTACCCGTGGAAAGAGTAGCAGATGTGGAAGAAGGCTTTTCTTCTACAGCTCCTCTAGTGTTCCATTATGGTCATAAAACGCCCTCAACTAACATAATGCTTTATAATACGCTTGTTTCCAAATTAGCCTCTATTATAGACAGTCAAGCTTCTGAAGCCAACAAAAAAGCAAGAATAAGTGGATGTATAATCAATACTTGTGGATGGGTCAAAGGTGAAGGATATCAATCTATTAAACATGCTGCCAAGGCATTTGAATCTAATATAATTTTAGTTATTGATCAAGAAAGATTATACAATGAATTAGTTAGAGATTTACCTGGAGATGTAAAGGTGGTGTTTGTTCCTAAATCTGGAGGTGTTGTTGAACGTAGTCAACATGTTCGTGATGAAGCTCAGGATAGCCGAATAAGACAATATTTTTATGGACTAAAAACTCATCTCTACCCGCATTCATTTGATGTGAAATTTTCCGACATCAAAGTATACAAAATTGGAGCACTCTGTGTTCCTGCTTCATGTATGCCACTTGATATGGAACCTGAAGATAACAGAACTAAGTTGGTTCCAGTGCAAAATGGACAGAATCTACTTCACTATGTTCTTAGCATAAGTTATGCTGAGAGCTCACAAGACGTTGTGAAAACTAATGTTGCTGGCTTTGTTTGTGTCACAAATGTTAATCTTGAACGCCAGACTGCTACAGTATTATCTCCACAACCAAGACCTTTGCCAAAAACAATATTTTTAATGGGTGAAATACAGTTTATGGACACACATTAAAATTTTACTTTATGTGTATGTTTATTTATTTTTTTAAAAAAGGAAAATTTGTCTTTCATACAATAATGTTCTAAAGTTACATGATAAATGGGACTAAGGATTATAATGCAAATGAAGAAATACATAAGTTAATTACCTATTGGTTTGTAGTAAAATTTTAGACATGCAGATCAGCCTACTCTTTGAAAAAGATAAAAACAAATGTGATTGAGCTTACATGTATAATTTTAAAGATTTTGACAGACTAAAAACTTTAAGGAATTTATCAGTTATGGAGACGAAGTCATCACTAGGAAAGCAGGTCAAATTATTTTCCATCAATGTGTTTGCAGGGAATGTATCTTATCAGATGTTATCAATGTTCATGCATTTCTAAAAAGCGTTAATTAATCCATTTGCCCTGCAGCTAATAAGTAGCAAATTTTAACTAATGAGTTTGTGTATACTATGTGATTATACAGAAATGCGTATGTATGAAAATATAAGTTATATTTGTACTTAGTTATTAAGAAATTCATAATATTAATTTGTGGCTGCATTTTTTTTTTTCTTTTTATGTAATATTTCTTTGTAACACAAAATCTACTGTTTTATTCTTTGCTCCATTGTCATCATATGTTCATCAGTAGAATCAATTTCCTCAAAAATCTGAATTCCCTATTTGATAGAATTAGAGTCTGAATTATTTGTGGAACTGTTGCAATACTTTTTTGTGGTACTGATTTGGAATCAATGGTCCATTAACTTTATTTTATTTTTTTATCGTATGCCCACTCAGCCATCCACTGTCTAATATAGATGTGAAAGGCCAAACAGAGACGTTTAACATCCCCAATGTTAATGTCCTTTAATACAGAGTGAAGAAAATAGTCCACTTAGCGAGAACAAGGGCACCACAAGTAGGTGGCTGTCACCTCTTCATTTTGTTGTCATATTTAAATTAGGTTCCAATTTATGGAAATTCTTGTAAAGAAGTAAATTTCCAACTGCTTGCACATTTCTAATTGGAATGGGAGATGTTGAGAAATTATGTATCTGGGAATGTACATAAATTTGGAATTATCGAATTGTTTTTTATGCATATAAATATGTAATATTAAGGATTTTCTTATTTAAAAAATTGAAATTCTGTAACCTTTTTATTTTCAATATGCAAATATAAACAGGATATACATTTACTTGAATTGTATATTTGAAAGTTATATATATAAATTAATATTTTTAACTTTATATTAGAATTGAATATTAGCATGTCATTCAATATAATTATCTCCCTGTTTTCTTAAGTATAACACTTTTGTCAAATTCTTTACTCTCTCTGCTTGTGCTTAGACAAATTTTCAGTGCTGCATTGC
Source organism: Trichonephila clavipes (assembly GCA_019973935.1). Classification (NCBI taxonomy): domain Eukaryota; kingdom Metazoa; phylum Arthropoda; class Arachnida; order Araneae; family Nephilidae; genus Trichonephila; species Trichonephila clavipes. Next base: position 1,071,197 of record BMAU01021358.1, read on the forward strand.
CTTTAGTTCTTGATAAATCCAATTTTTGAATATATATATATATATATTTTCTGTATATTACTTATCATACGTAAGCTTATTTGAAATTTATCTGTGTCATCTTAGCATAGCTTATTTTTTAAATTATCTACTTGTTCACCCTTTAACTTGATGTTTTGAATCTCTTGACATGACTTGGAAAGTTTGAATGTAGTTAAAAAACTTATCAAATAATGAATGATTTGCAATTATTCTCTCTTTTCCCCTTCCAATAAATGAATTTTAATTTTTGTTGTAGTGGACATTGACTAATTTCAGCTGTCATATTCATAAAGATGTCGCAGGAAAATGATGGAATTAGGAATTTCATCAAATCCCTGAGGGAGATGTTAAAATGACGTCTCTTGAAAGTCATCTCCGTGATAAAAGTAAGGGATTTGAATAAATCCTTGACACGTTTCAGTGAAGTGATGAAATAATATTGTCAAGAGTTTAAAAGTGTTTATTTAGCAAATATGGTGCCTTATTAAACATAGAAGTAAGTAATACAACAATAGTCAATGAAATACAAATTATTTATTTGAAACTAATTAACAAATAATAAAATTAGGCTGGTATTTTTTTATGTGTAACATCTTTTCTCTCGGTTGCTTACACTCTAATATATCAATCACTATGTTAATCCTATGTTACCATTTTTTTTAAAGATATGGGGTTGATATTTAGGGGATCGATAGTACTACCTGTATGGTTAGGAAGTGCTAGGACTCGACCCCCCCCGGACAGCATTTTGCCAATGCAAATCCTGACTTGTTCATTTAATCATTTCACTGAAACAGTTCAGGGTTTGATAAAATCACTTTCATCATGGAAATGACCTTGAAGAGACATTATTTTAGTATCTTCCCCTCAATTTATACTATCCCTTAGGGATTTCGTGAAATTCCTAAGTTCGTCATTTTCCTGCGACAAAGACACCCTCTGACTTTCATAGGTAACAGTTGTAAAATTAATGAGAGTGACTTGGAACTTATTGTATTACTTTTTATATGCATTTACCTTTCTAATTTCATTTTATAAGACCCATTATTTTTATATTATAAGTATCCAAAGGCATACTGTGATTTCTTGCATAGTATACTGCCCTCCAAAAGATAAGGTGCAACCTGTTTTTTTTATGTCTAGTTTGAAAATGAATGAACATAGAAACAAGAAATCTGAAGGAACTATGTACTGGACAGTTTTTTATTGAATGTAATATTGAAATTTGCGTGTTTAATTCAAACATTATTTAAACCAAAAAGTATAATAGTTCATATTTGGAGAAAGCAGTATATTATTGTTTCATGTGCAAAAATGTCATGAAATACAAAATGTGCCCCCACCCCACTGCAATACATTGACTTTCCGTGGTGCCAATTGTCAGATACCAAAATAAAAAGTGAAGTCCAGATACTAAGTAACTCTTGCTCCAGCTCATGTAATGACCTTGGAGGAGGACTTATAAGTAGTAACATGTCTACCACAATAATCCCAAATATGTTCTCTCAAATTCAGATCTATTCTATTCACTCTAAACTATTATCCTCAACAAGCATAGCCGGATGAGGTTGTGCATTATCATTCATCAAAAATGGCAACATATAAGCTTGATCAAAGGAGGTCAAACCAATCTGAATTTATACAAGTCAGTGTGCCCACTGAGAGAGTTCCCAGCCCATACTATGTTTCCACCATTCCTATAACTGCCTCTGTCTTTCAACAACGTTAGATTGATTGGATTGGGTGCATTGTTGCTGCCAGATAAGCAAACGTCCTAAATTGCTCTCCAGAATGAATCTGGTATCATCTGAGAAAAGCATAGGAATCACTTGCTGTCTGGTTCAGGAAATGTATTTCCTTACACTAACAAGAGCATCTAAGTGGCATGTGTGCCACAGAGGAGTTGTGACAATGGCACGGGAAGACACTGAAAAAAAAGGGAAAATATTAATGAATAACTTTTTAAAATTTCATTGAAAACGGAGTTCTCAGATAAAAAATACTCAAAATTTTGAACAAAATATGTTTGTGAATAAATGTTTTCTATAATAAACGAAATATCTCTGAAAACTAGCTGATATGCACCTAAAATAACCTAATTTTGTTAGCATCTTCAAGAGCTAATTCTAATGTAGATGGCTTCGTAAAGAAAGAAATTCAAAAGCCACGTTAAGTAAGTACTGAGTGTCTAATAATTATTTAGAATTAAATGTTTCAATTTACTCAATTTTATTTTATACCTAACCTAACAGACTGAATTTGTAAAACATTTATTAACAATAAAACCTAAATTTGTACTTTTGTCTTATTTATCATGGAATTTATACATTTTGATTACACAGATTTGTATTTAGATTGTGCTGTTAGCATAAAAATCCCATAATAAACATATAAGTAACGTTTTTTCACATTTTTTTGTTTGTTGGAAAAGTTGGAAGTGGCACTCTTCCCAAAAAGGTTGGCCATCCCTGGTTTAGGGGAAAACTTGTTGTATTGCATTGAGATTCTTTCCAATGTAGTAGCAAAGATTCTTGTTTTGGGTGCAACAAAATTATCTGCAATGAGATGAGGCACAGTAGTATACAAAACTAAATGCAAGCTGATTCAGCAAAATTGTTGACTGAAAATGAGAAATAGTGTTTAAATAAAAATGCGCAAGACCATAGAGAAGAGACTGAGTGATTTATCTAATAATTCTGTGAAGTGCCATAGGCTGCCATTTTAGTAAGCATTACAGCAATAAATGTTTTAGAAAAAAAGCACACCTGATTTTAATAGACAATCAACTATATAAAAAAATCATTAAACTAGGTATATCACATTTTTGAAAGATGTTTGTTAATGTAGTTAGTTTTCAATTCCAGTAAAAATATTGAACACTATATTTAACTAACCTTTTAATTTATGAATTTTTAAAAATTCATTTATATCAGTTATTTACACTTTAATGATTTTTTAAATATACAGTCAAACCTCTATATTGTGAATTTTTTTATATCGCAAACTTTTTCCTGGAACCAAAAACATTTCACGATTTTCTTCGAAAAATAACTTCCCAATAGCAAAGTGCATTTTCTATATAACGAACTTTTCCTCTTGTGATACAATTTTTTTTCTACTTATTTTTGAAATATTTCTGGTCATTTCACTTTTAACACATTTTATGGTGGTCATAAATATTAACTGGTTTTATTAGGTGTCTAACTCACCGAGAGCAATAGAATTCTGAATATTTCGTCCAAGAAGTGTAACCTTCCCCCCACCACCACCACCACTGTCCAGTTCAATGGGAACATCTTCGATATCCCCTTTCATCCTCAGGGCGGGGGGGTCTTGTGTCCTTACACTAGTCTTCGTTCGTTTGTAGAATTGATCAGTCGTTCTGGTAACTTCGTTTTTTGTAGCTCGAAAATGTCAAAACGTAAGTGCTTGAGCATCAAAGAAAAAAAAATTTAATTTTTCAGGAAGTGAATAAAGGCGTCAAGAAGCTTTTCCTGCAGTTTTTTTATAGGTAAGATATATAAAATAAATATATGTTAATTTACAAAAAGGTGTGAATAATTACATTTTTAATATATAGTGTTAATTTTCAGATATTAAAACTAAAAATTTAAATGACTATTTTTACTTTTATTAAAAATATCTTTCTTTATATATGCCAAGTTTCAAATATATAGCTGTCATGATGCAAAAGTGTAGATGATGTAAAACTTGAGATTTTAGTTCTATATTTTTAAACAAAGTAACCAAAAACTACAAATTTTGCCCAAGATTCTTCCTAAAATGTAGAATAGGATGCAACTCTAAAAATCATATAGGAAAATTCTCGCATCCTTATATATTCTGATTTAGTAATTTTTTGGACAGCGATATATTTTTATATATGATCTTTTTTATTTTCTAAATTTCTATCCAATGTAAAATGTACTCCATATTTTTCTCCTCTTTACTACAAACAATATAATATGTTACATCATAAATTGAGAGATTAAAATGAATATGAAAGTTTTTTCTGAAAATGTTATCTATTTTTATTTTTTACTCCTTAGCAAGTGTAGCTCATAGTTCAATGACAGCTAAACAGCAGAGTTGAATTAAAATTTAAACCAGAGTTGATACTTAATAAATAAAATTATATAATTTCATTGATATATTGTAAGAATGCCCCTGATCAAATTTTCCATAAATACAGTCAGACCTCTATATAACGGAGTCGCTAAATCCGGAAAAAAAGTTCGTTATATGGAAAACTCGTTATATATAGAGGTTCATTTTTTAATTTTCTTTATAAAACAAATTTTAAAAACTCATTAAGTCTTCTCACTCTGCCCCCCCCCCCACTTGTCAACTGAATAAGCAATTATAATTGTTCTGTACATGTCTACAAAAAGGCTTAAATGTACATTAGATTTCATAAAGGAATTTTAATTAGAACACCCAATTTTTTTTTTTTTTTTTTTTTTTTTTGTTTAAAAACAAAACATTTTTTCATTCTGCAATACAAAAGAGTAATATTTTTGCCTTTTAAAATTACTCTAAAAAAGATGAGTTTATATTGTAATACACATTCACAATTTTTATTCATGTTCCTCTTCCCCATACTCTTCTTTAAGCAGTTATTCAAAATGGGTGAAAAAGTTATATGAATCTTTGTTACATGAACAAATTAGGGATGTCTTGGACGGAGATGCTAAAAATGAGATCCCAAATCTCTTGAGAAAGCATGCGGTTGCAGCATTCTGGCTAGAAACCGGGCATGATTGCTTTGCAGGCCACCCATATAGACTAAAGATCCTTCCCTCTCCAAATTGTGTTTTGTGCAGAAAGAATTCCCTAATGGATGCTGAGCACCTGGAGATTTGCCCTGCTGTACATCTATGATAGATACTGGAGGGACAGAGAGCAGTTACAAGCTATGCAATCTTACTGACTTTCTGATTGAGATTATGTGAAATTTTTGTTTTTCTGATTCTTTGTACTTTTTGTTGTTACTCCATGAGTGTTGTCACTCCAGCGAATCATGTACTTATTCAATGCTGCTGCTAGAAATAAAAAAAAATCCTGTTTATAATTCAACCAATATACCTGATCAGCATAATGTACTCTGATAAACTTTTAGGTTCCACAAAAAGGAAAAACTTCAATTTTTCATATTAAGTTAACTTAAGTTCATCTATTAAAGGCTGTTATGCACTAATTCTATTTGATGAGAATATTTATTAATAGAAATTAAAACTCTTATCTGCTGTGTTGATCTTCAATAGTTTTTAATTAATAAGCTTTGTTCAAACAGCTATACCTATGGTATACTTTTTACAACATGTGTATAAACACAAGGCTCAAGAAAATTTATTTCAAATTGAAGAAATCTGTAATACTTTTATGACATTTTATTTAACATAAAATGCATTTGAAAACTAATATTGATTAATACAATAACATAAACAGTAAATTTCCAACTTGAAATAGTTATTCAGATAAAAGAAAAACACAAACATCAATGGAGGAACTATAATGATAAATCCACAAAACACCAATCATTTACACACATCACAATACATCCATACACATTTTTCATAAAGCACTGAAAATATCAGAAAATTAACTTTAAAACTGGAATTGAATTTACTGACAAAGAAAATACATCCCTTTAATACTGTATAATATTACAAAATTTTTTGACATACTTTCCTGAAATTAACAGAATTCACAAACGTAACTTATACGATTATGCATTGTTAACCTTCAAGAAAATCCACATATATATATTTTAAATCAGATGAAAATGTCACCAACTATTCAAATAATGAATAAAAAAAGAAAATGAAATTTATATTTGCAAGTGAAATTTCACAATCATTGATATTTGACAAAGCTTACCAAATATATAGAACTTAATTCTATTAACAAACACATTTTTCTTGATTAAAATGTAAAGTATCTTAAAGGAGTTTTTTTATTTAGTGAAGCAACTGCTTTCATAGAACATATATTAATACACATAAAAAAAAGTACCATAAAGAGCTTATAAAAGTACATTGGTTACATCTGCATATTAAGACTTTTTTTTATCTACAGTAAATTAGATGAAATCTTTTTAATGATTCACATACTTATTATATAAATGAGAAATCATAGTCTAAAGCTATAGGAAGAATAAAAGTTTTGAAACCTTTTTACAATAAAATTTTTTGTTTCAATCCAAAAAAAATACTACAAGATTTTATTAGAAATACAAGAACTAAAATCTAAAAATTAACTTATGAATTTTTTTTTCAAGCCATTAATACAAACACTAAATTTTAAATGCATTTTAATTGTAAAAATAATTTAATTGACAAAAACATAAGTTTAATATACAGCTTTATTATTAAAAGCAGTACTTTTTTTTTTTTTTTTTTTTTTTTTTTTTTTTACAAATTAGCATTATTGCTGCAAATTTTACGCCATGCAAATCGGACCACGATATTAAAACAACAAGGATTCTTACACGTTTCATTTGAAGAAAAATTATTTTTGTGATGCTAATATGTAAGTACCTTAAGAGCTTATAAGAAAGAGATGTCTTTTTTTAAAATAATAATATATAAAATAGTATAAGCAATTAAAAATGTCAGAATTGATACAACAGATATTTATTAAGTACACATACAACTAAGCACTGAAATTCCGATCTAGAATGGCCAAAATCAGATGCAATTGTTTGAATTCATTTTTATCACAAGCCTTCATTCATTTTCTAATTGCAGCTTTAAAGACTTCAATAAACTTTTGGCATCTCTCCTCAACAGGGCATTTCAAACATACAAAAAGGGAAAAGACCCAACATGCAATAGAATCATTCATATTGATAGCCAAGAACCAACGGTACAAATACTTCAGCACCGATTTTACCATATTCCTGCTGGAGGTGAGAAATAATGCTCAACATTGAAAGGTAGGCTTTCACCTCTTCACTGCAAGGTTGATTTTTATAAATTTTATACAATTTAGAACCCAAGCACACACTTTTTGCACCATTTGTTTCCCATCTTTTCCAGGAAGATCAATTTGCAAAGGGAACTTTTGAATCAAGGTAGCTTTATCAGCCTGCAATTTTATAGCACGTTCTTCAAAACAGTGAGCTGCTATCCTTTCCCAGTACATCATTTTCTTACTTGTACTTAATGCATAAGGTGGCAAAGAAGATAGCTCTTTAAGTTTTGATTTGTGAATAAATTCTGAACCATCTTGGGGAAAAGTGTCCAGCATGATCCGTCGAGCAGGTGGTTTTACTGCAAGTGCTGGACGTACAGAAAATGCATAATCTTCATCACTGCTACTACGCAATGCAAACTATCAAACAAAATACAATGAAAAAAAAATTTATAGTCTGAACATTATTATAGTTATGAAAGAACCTATTCTCAAACTCTAAAAGTTATATGTTCATTAAAAGTGTAATTGCTCCATATAAATTCTAGAATTTAATTAGCTGATAAAAAAAATGGAACAACCTCAAGTGAATCTTTAGTTTTTCTGACGTGTCAAACTAAATATAAAGGACATTTTGATTATTGTCAGTTGTAAGAACCATTAGTTAGCAAATATTTTTTCCTAATTGTCCTCAAAATGGTAATTACAACTATAAAATTAATTCACTACATATAAAACAACACAGAACAATTGAACATGCTTTGCTACACGGTCCCTTAATTGATAAGCACAATTTTTTCCCTTGCCTACATAAATGCTTGCTTATAAAGTTTAATTTTTTTAAAGACCAAAATAATCTACATTAAGTTGGATACTGTGTATATAATTATGCACATTACTTTACTGCTATTTTACCAATTGTAACACACTTAGCTCTCTTACTCCCTCCAGATAAGGGTAAATGTAAGTAAGCAACACATAGAGAGGAACAAAAATGTTACCAATTCTATAGAGCCCTATGATGTAGTTATTTCATTTATTTTAAAACTAAAAAAGAAAAAAATACTATATTATTATTACGGTATGTATAATACAGAATTTCTTACCCTTGGTTTTAGATGTAAAATGCTTATATAATGTCTTAAAATAAAATATTCAAATAATACAACAGATTACTACTTTGAGCTTTACAAATCTTAAGATATACAGTGAACCAAAGTGTTTGTACACTTGCAATTCCCTATAAAATTTAATTTTGGGAGGATTATTTAAAATTTCTCTTTAAAATATTTAAATAGAGTTCATGATAAATACCAAAGCTCATAAAATACCAAATTACCTAAACTTAAAGCCGATTTACACTCCCCCCCCGTAAGAACATTTCCACCTCCATGGTTCACTGATCCAACTAGATTCTTGGGATAAGTATCAGAAAACTGAACACTGGCAGCATATTGATTGAGATGACAGAAAATTCAACATTTTTGGTTCCGATGGGCGTATAATAAGTTTGTAAATGAAAAATTGAGGAATTTAATCTCATAAATTTTTTTGTGGAACAAGAACCTCTTCACATCCATGCTTCAGCATGCAGGTGGAGGTGTTCTTGCGTAGGGGTGTAAATCCGCTTCAGGATTTGGTATTTTTTTATAGTATTGGGAATCATGAGCTCTATTTAAATATTTTAAAGAGAAATTTTAAATTATCCACCCAAAATTTAGATATTTGAGACCGCTTCATTTTTTAACAGGATAATGACGCCAAGCGCACTGCTCTCAATGTAGGTCGCTGGTGTCTCTATAACTGTCCCCAAATTTTGAAAACACCTCCTCAATCATTTTATTTAGCCCTATAGAACATATTTGGTGACAATGTGATTTAAGAAAAAAAGAAAACATGATGTATATGAATGCATAATGTGAAATAAAAACAATAATCACAGAAGCATGGAGGAAAATCGATGCAGAAATTACAGAAAACTGATTAAAGCTATACCAAGGCGTTTAAAAGTTGTTTTGGACACTAAAAAATATCCTACTTAGTATTAAATTAAGAAAGAAAGACAATATTTAAAGCTATGTTGTAATTTTTGTTAAGACTTTTGTGGCGTAATTTTATAGTAGCTTTTTGATTATTAATTTCTAAAAATGGTTATACTATTTTTAAAAAATTATGTCATTTCATTAAGAACAAGTTGCGCGGAAAAAATGAAAAAATTACAATTCCAATATATTAATTTTTATTAGTCAAAAACATTAAATTTTATAAAAATTGGCAAGTGGACGAACACTTTTGTGGTCCACTGTATTTGTTGGTTGGATCCTAGCTGGGGCGACGCACTGCTTGGCGACAAAATTGGTTGATTTGTCGAATCGGGTGGCTCTCGCGCCAAGTGTTTTCTCGCCAAATCGATAAATGCGCCAAATCTGGTAACCCTTCAGAATTTGTTTTCCAGTGAAGGAGGAGTCGGGTTTTTTGGCGCATGCGCAGTAGATTTCTTTAATTTTGACAGTTTTAACGGTATCGCGGCAAGTTAGCGCATTCGTAATTCGTTTTTTTTATTTTATTTTAACAGTTTAATTCTTCAACGGTCTTTCTCGCGCATGAGCAGAAAGCTTTTATTACTTTAAAAATTCCGTTAATGAGGAAACGGTTATTTCTTTTGCTCCCTGTTATTGATTACGGCTCTGAGCTTGTTACTGCTTCTGATAGTGCATTATCAAAGTTGGACATTGTTCAAAACAAAGCACTGAGATTTATCACTGGTGCAACCACCTCGACCCCTATCGCTTCTATGCAACTGCAGACTGAAATTTCTAGTTCATCTGAAAGACGTCAATACTCTGCGCTTTCTCTTGGTGAACGATTAATGAGAAAGGAGCATTTCTGGCATAAATCCATACCTTCCCAAACAAGACTTAAAACTCAACATACTTTTTTGTTTGAGTTTCAGAGACTTGCAAATGTTTTTGGTGTTTCCGATAATAGACTTCCCCTCTTTAGACCGACTCTCTTCCCGGGTCATTTGAGATATGCTTCTGCTAATCTGGATTTGGTCCTGCCTGTTCATAAGCATAATTCCCTTCTGGCTGAGTTAAGGTCTGCGGCTCTGGCTACGATTCATGAAAGATATCCAGATCAAGATTGGTTACATGTGCAGCGACCTTACAGCTCAACATAACGACTCCAAAACTGAACTGAATTGATCTGTTATTATTGTAGCGTGCCTGGTTCCATGTGTTGTTGTTTTTAGAAGTTTACCTCTTAATTGCACATTTAATCTAAAGTTAATAAATGTTTATTGTTATTTAATTCAACCGTGTTGTGATGAAGAATGCTTAACCACGCAACGCGGCAGTGGTGACCCCTTTTTGGACTTAAAAACACGTAAGCTATTCTGTTCTAATGGCGAATGCAATACAAATTCTTCTACTACGGATGATCACCCCGTAGCGAAAGATTTTTTTTCTCCTTCTCCTCAAGGCCACTTGAAGCATTTGCTCGGAGATTCGTTTCGCTTCCTGCTTATTCTACAATATGACTAGTGAAACCGTTGAAGTCGCTCGTATTGCGTTGCGGCTGCCGCCGTTTTGGAAATCCAACGTTCGTCTATGGATTGCGCAATGCGACCATGCATTCACATTCAGTGGTATCTCCAGTGATGATACTAAGTATTCTGCTTTGGTTGCGAACCTGGATGCTGAAACTCTCTCCTACGTGTCGGACATTGTGTTAAGCCCTCCGAACAGTGACAAATATCACACTCTCTCGCAGCGGCTCATCACCCAATTTAGCGACTCGGAGACTCAAAAATTAAGAAACTGCTTACTGACCTTCAGCTAGGAGATGAGAAGCCCAGCCACCTGTTGCGAAAAATGAAAGAGCTGTCTAATGGCCAACTCCAGGATGACTTTCTGCAAAGTTTGTGGCTTCAAAGAATGCCACCACATATCCAGACTGTTTTATCTGCATCCTCAGAGCCTTTGGATAAACTGGCTATCATCGCTGATAAGGTTTCTGAGGTTGTTGGTTCATCCTCAACTATCTGTGCTGCCAAAACTGTTCCTCCACCATCCCAGTCATCTTCATGCAATGCTCAGCCAACCATGGACTCTCTCGCCAGGCAGATCCAAGAGCTGTCTCTACAAGTTGCTGAACTGACAAGAGAGCGCAATTCCTCTCGCCACCAACGATATAGTTCTGACCGCCGGAGATCACATTCACGCTCTAGGAGTGTCAATAGAGGAAGTGGCATCTGCTACTATCATCGCCGTTATAAAGAGCAGGCCCGCAAGTGTGTTTCACCTTGTGCATTTGTGCAAAAAAACGAGTAAGCTCTGTCATAGCTGGAATGGCAGAGCCCTCGAAACATACCAGCCGGTTATTTTTATTAGACCGCAAGTCTGGCCAGAAATTTCTCATAGACTCTGGAAGTGAAATCTGTGTCATCCCACCTTCTCCAACTATGAATAAATCACCTCAGTCTAACTTCTCCTTATTTGCTGCTAATAATACCAAAATTCCAGCCTATGGTATGGTCCGTAAAGAACTGAACCTGGGTCTGAGGCGACCTTTTATCTGGACTTTCATAATTGCTGATGTATCATCTCCTATAATTGGTGCTGATTTTCTAAAGCACTTCAACCTTTTAATCGACCTTAAGAAAAAAAAGGTTGGTGGATGTGGAAACTTCTCTTTTTCACTTCTTGTGTTTTTTCAAATATTGTACAGCCCTCAATCCTCACTGTAGATGCAAACATCAGTTTTAAAAACATCTTATCGGAATATCCAGACCTCAGCAACCCTTCTTTAATTTCCAAATCAGCATCACATGGCACAGTCCACCATATTATTACTACTGGCCCACCAGTCACTGCCAGGCCTAGAAGGCTACACCCTAAACTGTATGATGCAGTGAAGGTAGAATTTGAATTTCTTCTTGCTCAAGGCATTATTAGACCTTCCAAAAGTCCCTGGAGTTCTCCTCTTCATGTTGTGCCCAAATCTGACTCTACAGTTAGACCTGTTGGGGATTACAGGCAGCTGAATTCTGTTACTGAGTTCGACAGCTACCCCATGCCTTATTTGAATGACTTTGCTCATGCACTACATGGCAAGAAGATATTTTCCAAAATAGACATTTTTAAGGCATTCCACCAAATCCCTATAGCTGAGTGTGATATTCCTAAGACAGCTGTAACAACTCCATGGGGTCTTTACGAATATACCCATTTGTGTTTTGGCCTTGTGAATGCACCACAAACCTTTATGCGATTCATGCATGAAGTACTAAGAGGACTTCCTTTTTTTGTTTTGTCTACTTGGATGATATTTTGTGTTACTCAGAAAATGCTGAGGAGCATCGTTCTCACTTAAGAACTATATTCCAAAGACTGAGCTCATATGGTTTAAAACTAAATATCTCTAAATGTGTATTTGGTGTGACTGAACTCATTTTCCTTGGCCACTTTATCACTCCTGATGGCATTAAGCCATTGCCTGACAAAGTTCAAGCAGTTCTTGATTACAAACAACCAGAGACTGTTGGCTCTCTGAGAAAATTTTAGGACTGTTAAATTTTTATAGACGTTTCTTGCCCAAAGCAGCTGAACAACAGTATCTTTTAAGTGAATTTTTAAAAGGTTCTAAAGGTAAGAAGGACTCAAAGCCTTTAAACTGGTCTTCTGAGGCAATTACAGCATTTCAGAGGTGTAAACAAGCTCTTGCTGATGCTGCACTTCTTGCTCATCCTTCACCGTCTGCCCCGCTTGCTCTTCATGTGGACGCCTCTGATTATGCCATAGGAGGTGCACTTCACCAAGTTGTAGACTCTGAGCTACAGCCATTGGCTTTCTTTTTCCAGAAAACTTACTTCATCTGAAAAGTCTTACAGTGCCTACGACCGTGAACTCCTTGCTATCTACTCGGCTATCCGACACTTTCGGTATATGCTGGAAGCTAGAGATTTCACAGTGTTTACTGACCACAAGCCCCTCACTTATGCTTTTAGGCAAAAAGTAACAAGTGTTCTCCACGGCAGATCCGTCAGCTGGATTTCATCTCTCAGTTCACCACAAATATTGTACACATTCCAGGATCTGACAATATTGCTGCTGATGTTCTCTCTCTCGTGTTTCTGCAATCACCTTCCCAAGTCAAATTGACTATGACTGTATTGCTGAGACACAACAGACTGATCAGGAGCTTCACACCCTAATAGCATCTGGAACTTCCTTGGAACTCAAAAGGTAACTTTTCCCAATTCGTCTACTGAAATTATGTGTGATCTATCAACGGGCACAGCCAGACCCTACATCCCAAAACAGCATCGCCAAGATGTTTTCTCTGCTATGCATAATTTATCCCATCCTGGCATACGACGATCAGTACATTTGATGAAGCAGCGTTTTGTTTGGCCATCAATCTCATCAGATGTAGCTAAGTGGACAAGACACTGCCTAGCTTGCCAAAAATCCAAAATTCATCGTCATACTAGATCACCTCTTTCATCATTTCAAGAACCTTCCCAACGTTTTGATCATGTTCATCTGGATCTCATTGGACCTCTACCTCCATCAAATGGCTACACCTATTGCCTGACAATGATTGACCGTTTTTCGAAATGGCCAGAGGCCCAACCTCTCAAAGACATAACTGCTGAGACTGTGGCTGAGGCCTTCTTTTCCTCTTGGGTGTCTCGCTTTGGAACTCCTGCAATTCTCACAACCGACAGGGGCAGGCAGTTTGAGTCCTCGCTCTTCAAAGCTCTTAGCAAACTACTTGGTGTTCAGAAGTATCGTACAACTGGATACCACCCTCAAGCTAATGGGATGATCGAAGAATTGCACCGCCTATTGAAAAGTGCAATCAAATGCCATGCTACTGAGCGTTGGACAGAAGTACTCCCTATCATCTTACTTGGTCTACGAGCTTCTCTTAAAGAAGATATTCTGTGTACCCCAGCTGAATTAGTTTTTGGAACCACTATTCGACTGCCAGGGGAGATGTTTGACTCTTCCAAGCCAGACGATGATGTTGTGAATTTTGTTTCGAAACTTAAGTCTCACATGCAATCACTTCACCCTAAACCACCAAAACACCATGGCAAACGTCCAGTTTTTATCCATCCAGGACTGTTGGAAGCAACACATGTTTTTCTTCGCCGAGACATGTTACGTCGTCCACTTCAACAACCCTATGATGGCCCTTTCAAAGTCTTACAAAGGACGGATAAAGTGTTTTCCTTGACATCAATGGTAAACGGGTATCTGTATCTATTGATAGATGCAAACCTGCCTTCTTTCTTAACACTGAGGACTTGCAACTACCTCAAACCAAGAATGAAACACCTGCTACTGTGGAACCTAATGCAACAGCTTCAACATCTGCTACTGTGGAATCTGATCCAACAGCTTCAACGCCTACCCAGCCATTTACACGTTCTGGTCGCAAAGTTCATCTTCCAACTAGGTATCGTTGACACTGGAAGGGGAGTATGCAGCGACCTTACAGCTCAACATAACGACTCCAAAACTGAACTGAATTGATCTGTTATTATTGTAGCGTGCCTGGTTCCATGTGTTGTTGTTTTTAGAAGTTTACCTCTTAATTGCACATTTAATCTAAAGTTAATAAATGTTTATTGTTATTTAATTCAACCGTGTTGTGATGAAGAATGCTTAACCACGCACCACGGCACATGTATTTACTGATGGCTCTGTCACAGCTCCCTTTGGTAGGGCTGGAGCCGGTGCTTTCTCCAACTCCTTTAATCTTAAAGAACCTCTTAGTGCCTGGTCAGACAATTTTGATGGTGATATTTACGCAATATTTATGGCTTTTAGAGCGATTAGTACTACAACTGGCTTGAATATTGTAATATTCATAGATTCTCAAGCCGCAATTAAGACCGTATCTGGCTACAATCTATTCCCATCAAAACTTGAGTTCGAATGCAAACAACTTATCAACTCATTTCTTTGCACCGGAAGAGAGGTCGTTCCCCAATGGATCCCCTCTCATTGCGGCATTCATGGAAATGAAGAAGCCGACAAGCAGGCCAAAGAGGCTTCGACGCTGCATCCATCTTGCCATCCAATGCCTCTTCGAAACGCCAAGCGATTTCTCAGGGACAAATTGCGACAGAAGAGAATTTCCACTCTTACAGACCTGGCTGTTGGCAAACCTTGGTCTTGTCTGCTTGATGGCCAAAGACGTTCTCAGCTTTCTGCACTATCTAGGGTGGAGGGTGTGGCATGTTTCAGAATCATGACCGGACATGATTACCTGCAAGCCCATCTGTTTAAGATTGACCTGGCTGATTCACCGCTCTGCTCTCTCTGTAATTCCGTGCCAATGACTGGGGAGCATCTATCCGGTTGCCCGCGCTACTTCATGTTCTCTCGCAAGACAACTGTGGAGTTCTCCTTCCTACTTGAATAGGCGTTGAAAAGGCGTTTCTTTTTGGGCATCTGGACTGTAAAAACAGCCCTCAATCCCATATCAGGACAAGTCTTCGATGCGGGGCATGACGAGAGTGGGGTTTTTCTTTCTGCTTAGTGGCATGACGGCGATTGATTGGTCGATGGAATCCGGGAGGCGTGGCTACGGTGCTTCTTCTAGGGGGAAAATTTTTTGAGTTTTTGGCTTGACTGAGAGCTTAGAGGCTGCTCTCTGATTGGATGCTGGATAGAGTGAATATTGACTCCTATTGGCTGCCCTGGGGACTGGGATTTAGAAAATGGGGAGGCGCAAGTCCAGTGGGGAAAGCAAGAGAAAAATAATGACAAAAATATTAAAAGAATGTAAAATTTTATCAAAATGAGGTGCAATAAAAACTATTGCACGAAAATTAAAAATTAAGGATTATATGAATCAAGAATTCTTCTTGGTCTTTTAGAGTTATCGTTAGGAATATAAGGAACTAAGCTCTGCATATTATAATTATAGGTTGCAGGTAGATCGTCGAAAAAGTTAATTGCTATTTTCTGAATATGAGATTTAAAACTAGTAATTTTTAATGCATTACGTATGTCATCATTGCGCATGCATCTTGTGGCTTTGACAATCATACGTATTAGAGAACTTTGCAGAGTATCTAGAATATTAATATTTGTTTTAGCAGCATAACCCCATACTGGACTTTGTGATGTTCCTCTCCTTGGGAGAACATCTCTCGAAGTATCAGCGTGAGCTAGAGGCATAGGATTAACGAAAGAACTAGAATCAGACATTATCTTAATTCGTTTTCAGTACTTAAAAAATGAGAATATAATTCATGTGGTTCCTTATTTTTAACATTAAGTTTTCCTGCAACAACCCATCCAAACATAGTTCTTTGTGCAATGGGTTCATTTTTAGAACCAACAATTTTTCCACTGCGAAGAATATCAAAAAAACAATCAGATCCTAAAATTATATCACATTCCTTAGGACTCATAAATTACTCATCTGAAAGAGGAATCGATTTCAAGTAATCCAAATCCTTCACATCCAAAAACTCTGAAGGAATTTGTGAAGTGACTTTATTTAAAATGAAAGCGTTCACTTCCAAACGCTCATTCGAAGACTGTGATCCGATAACCAAATCAACGCAGCCTTTAGTTTGACCTGCAGTAACCCCCGCGAAGAGAAATTTTACTGCTTTTTCTTTTTAATCCTAAAATATTTACAACTCTTTCTGAGATAAAACAACATTCAGACCCAGAATCTAATAATGCTCGCAGATAAATGATTCATTAGAATTATTATTATAAAATATCTTTACTTTTGCTGTGGGCAGAAAAGAAAGATTTAATTCACTGTTCACCGAAGCCCCAGAATAAATCTGCGATTCTCCCGCTTGACCTTTGAACTCACTCCCTTCGTTGCGAGTCCCTGCGTTCGCTCCCTCCCCCTGTGAAGTTTTATTACCCTGTAACGAATTTGTGAACAACGCGTTTCCGTTAGGCCTTTTTTCATGTAAAAGAGTATTGTGGAACTTAGAAGAGCATAGAGAACATTTTAAATGGTTATTTAGGCAAGATTTATATTTATGATTGTTTAAACATAAAAAGCACAATGAAAAAAGTTTTACAAAATTTTTTCTACAATTAACATCCATGCTCTTAAATTGAATATACTTAAATAAAGGGTATGTTCCTTTACATTTCAAACATTTTAAGATCTTATCATTTTCTATATTAGAATTTTCATAATTACTTCTTATCGGAATTTTACATTCAGATTCATTATTAAACATTAATTCTAAAGAAGAGCACCTCACGTTTAGGAAATCAAGGAAAGCTTTCATGTTTGGAAATTCTTCTTCAGATGATTTAATAGTCCATAAACGTCTACTTTCTGGATCAATTTTTTGTAATAATAAATAAATTAACCAGCAGTCTTTACTAGAAGCTTGCTCACCTAAAGCATTAAGCCCTCTTAGGCATTCATCACTCGTGTCCAATAATTTACGCAAATTAAACCAATTAGCTTCGGAAATAGGTTTTTGATCCAAAAACGTTTTAATTAATGACTGAACAATTTGTTTTTTGTTGTCATACCTATCTAAAAATTTTTGCCAAGCTTCTTCATACGAATTATTAGATATAGGCATATGCTTAATTAACGAAGCTGGCTCATTAGTAAATAGACCTTTCAAATACTGGAATTTTTCAACGTTCGATATTGACACTTGTGAATGCACAGTAGAAACAAATAAATCTTTAAAATTTATCCAGTCCTTAAAATGACCATTAAACTGCGGTATACTCAATTTTGGTAACCTAAAATTACCAACATTTGAGTTCGAAGTAATTGAACTCGCTACTGAATTTTGTGTTCTACCTTGATTCTGAACATTTAATTCATCTAATTTATCATTAAATTTTGCATTCGAATAAAAGTATCTCTCTTCGAACTCTTGGAGTTCAGATTCCTCTAAACTCAAATTCGAATCTAATCGTTCGAATTCTTTGAATAAGTCATCCAATCTGGATAACCGAATAGAAATTTCATTTCGAGTATTGTACTCATCAAAAGTATTTTCTAGCCTGGTCAAAGATGCCTTTACGCGACCTCTGGTTGCTCGAATTTCAGCCATTTGAGCTCTCTCTCTCTTTCTCTGTTTCACTCATATAAAAAATTTATTCACCAAAATATCCAAATCAATAATAAAAAATATGCAGTAAAATCATGAATTCAAAAATAATTCAGTTCTTTCATTCAAATTATTTCTAAGCACTATAAGTCCTAATAACAGTTTCAAATATCAAAAATATTACTCAAAATGACTTATCTCTTTGTATCTCGTCCTGGTGCCTCCACTTTTTATGTTGATGTCTTTCAAATGGTTTTATTTTAACAATAGTTATAAAACAATAAATATCGCTAACATTGAGAGAATGGCCCGCACAGCCTCTTTCAATTTCTTGTTTTTACATTATCATAAAACACTATATATAAAAAAGTATCGCTAACATAGAGCGAATGGCCAGTGTACAACCTCCTTCCAATCGTTCTTTTTTACTTCTCCCGCGTAAACAATAGTACACACCTTATAATTTAAATAGCGCCATCTAGTGGCGTACATGAACCCTAACACCCTCATTTATTCTCATTGTTGACTCATTTAAACAAGATACTAACAAATTAATTTTCTCATTTTTTAATTGTAATCTATCTGCACAATCTCTCGTAATAAAATTTGATTGACTCCCCACGTCCAAAAGCGCTCTTACCTCATGTCAAAGGTCGAATTTGTCCCTAAGGTAGCACTGAACGCTACTCAGTGAAACGTTTTATTCTTTAAAAAGCTCGTTGCTATGACCGACTTGTTTTTTACAGTTCCGCCTTGGGAGGAAAATCTGATTCTTCCGGTCCCTCGAACACAACTGCGAGCGGGTTGAGAACGGACCTTTGAACGGTTTTGTTGAGATTCCTTGTCCGGTTTCGAAAAGTGAATCAAGCGATTATGTGGTTTCTTACAGAAACAGTCTCTCACGGCAGCTTTTATCATTACAGTTAGGGCAGTGTTTCTCAAACTTTCAATACTGGCGACCCAATATGCAATCATAATTTTTGTCGCCCCTCCCCCTGTACAACAATAATTTATTTACTGCAATAAAAATGCACTTTGAGAGAGAGACGCTAAAGTTACAATACAATCTTAATTATAAACCGTACAAATTAATACGATAAGTATATTAAATTTTGTACATGTAACTTTTAAGTAATATATATTTTAACAAAATTACTTAAAATATATATTACTTACTTACTATTATGTTATTTTTCTTTCTTTAATTTTTAAATTGGAACAGATCACAAAATGATATATTTAATTAAAGATTTATTTCTCTTTCAGCATTCGTTTCTCAAAGTACAAATGTCATTAGAAAAATAGTCTAGTCAATGTTGCTTTCTATCATATCCATCACATCTGGCATTATAGGGTACGTTTGCGTTAGTCTGGGTAATCTATCGGACGTCTGCGCAAAACATGTAAAAATGCTTTTCCTCGTACAATTCCAGGCAGCTTTGGTCGACTCGATACTTCTATAGCTACCGAATCTAGCTTGTGAATGTACATTTTTTAAATTTACACGTTAATTGTAATTCACGGTAATTAAGTATTTATGGCAGTAGATTAAAACAAAATCATACATACATTTTTAAGTCGTAAGCAAACATTCGACGATAATGAAGGATCAACAAGTACACAGACGAGCATGGTTCCGAAAATTAAATCAAGGTAATAAATATTCTCAAAAATACTTAAATTTTCAATTTACTACTACTGAAGTAAATGATGGGGAAAAAAGCCCCAGCTCGTTATGTGTCAAAACTTGCAAATCTGAAGAACAACATGTGAAAGTTGTTTCTAAAACCATGTAAAATCATTTAGCTATGTTGGCAAAGAATTTTAAAAAGTATTTTCTGGATGATGACAACTTGGTAGCAAGTTACGAGTGGATTAGGGATCTATTTCAAGATACTCCAGAAGGGCTCTCAACTTCCGAAGAAGAAATCTTCATACAATTCACATCCAGTGAAAACTTAAAAGGCAATTTTGTAATAAATCGCTCTTTGAATTTTGGGTAGAGGTGGATGATGAATTCTCTGTACTGAAAACAAAAGCATTTCGTATACTATTACCATTTTCAACATCCTACCTTTGTTAAACCGGATTTTCTGCGGTGGCTGCTTTGAAGACAAAATATAGATCTCAGCTAAATATAAAAAAAAACTCAGAGTGTCAATTTCTGATATTAAACTTTCCTTCGAAAAATTTTGCTTTACAAGACAAGCCCATAAAAGTCCCTGATAATTATCAAACTTGTTCTTAATTTAGTATTAAGATATTGTTTATAAAATACCTTCTTCAGTACTGATTCATTAAACGTATACTGGCTGAAATACCAGCTCTTCGCACGAGTTCATTTTTTAAAAAAATAAAACATTATTATTGATATAATAGCTGAACTGTAAGGAGAGTAAAACTGCGTGCACGCCATTGCATGCAAAAATGTAAAATGATTTTTTTAGATAAATGCTATAATTGTAAATAACTGTTTAAAAGAACTGTAATTTTAAACTTCACAGAATTAGCATTTAGAATTAATGTTAAGTAATGAAAAAGAATATAAAATTCCAACGAAGAATAATATTGTGTTACTTTTTAAAATGAAAGCGAGAAGAGAGAGAGACTTCAAAATATTTTAACCCAGGAGCAGGCGCGCACTCGATACTAACGCTAATGGTAGTGCGGGGGGACTCAGTCACCCCAATCATTTGCTTATAATTATTTTTACTGTACACGATACAAATCGGAATTCCAATGAATAATTTAATTAAGAGAAAGTATACTTACCGGCTTTCAAGGATTATTCAATTTTTCTTTGATAATTTGAGAAAAAATCCAATAAAACTGAACTAAAATGATTCAAAAATGCAAGACCTTAATAAAGGACGCAAATCAGAGATACTTTTCATTAATATTACAGAAATGTTATTTGCTGGCAAAGCTGCCATATTTTATTCCAAGTTATTGTTGTTTTAATGAGCTTTCATGATCGCGAGTGAGTGAATATTAACGTCGCTCTGTTCAGCTACACGAGGGCTTTAAGAGACGGACTTCGTAATTTTGAACAATGATTAAGTGATGAGGACGATACCTGAGCTTCCCTCTTTTAACTACCACACCACTCCAACAAGAGGACGTTTGAGCTCTTGACAGATTTAACGTGCATCTCTCCCCTGCACGGCGGGTCTTTAGTGGTCTTAGGCTCGAACTCGTGACACCTTTGGTGATCAACAAATAGCAAGTTGAACTTTTTCGTTCTTGTGTCTTTTTTACAAGGCGAACTGAACCTTGTGGTACACTTATGGCTTCATATTTTAGTTGATGGAGTTCTTTAGGAAGCATTTGAAAAATTTCTTTTCGTTTCATGTTCATCGCGTTTCTCAATCATGAATAATATGCAATCTTTCAGCAGGTTCTTCTTTTGCTTGATCAGTTTCAACTTCCTTCAATAGAGATCACAGATGTCCCGCGCCACCGCTCCAGGTTTAAAAGTATATTCAGAAAAAAATACGGATCATCTAAATAACCATAAGATGATTTAAATAACCATCTAAATAACCAGTATGTTTGAAGGTCAATCAAATGATTAACAAATGTATTATACAGCCTGGCTGAAAAGTGAATCATGTCTTCCTTTTCTTTTTCTACAACTAATGTACAGTATTTCAATAATAATTACAGTGATGAATTGTTTATCTTCTTAGAATTTTTCTCAGGGTCTGGGTTTCGTTTTTCTTTTAACGAGTAATATTTTATGTTAAA
The DNA here is from genome assembly GCA_019973935.1 of Trichonephila clavipes. Lineage (NCBI taxonomy): Eukaryota > Metazoa > Arthropoda > Arachnida > Araneae > Nephilidae > Trichonephila > Trichonephila clavipes. The sequence continues at coordinate 1,092,960 of BMAU01021358.1, forward strand.
ACATAATAAAAAAATCTCTCATTGAGGAAATGAAGGAAATTAAACAAAATGTTTTTTTCTTTAATTAGGTTTTGGGATCAAAGATAGCTATTTGATGACGGAAAAATGCCAGATGGTAAACATAAAATATATCAGTGCTGTTGTGTATTTTTTTTTTATTATGGAAGAAAGTATTTTGTTTTACTTCTCTTTCCGGTTATTTTTTTAAAAAAAATCTTGAAATTTTCGATATGCTCGCGCCCCACACTTTGAGAAACACTACAGTTAGAGGAAAAGCACTTGAAACACAAATGATTAGCTTTTACGAAACCCATTCTTTCACTAACGCTGAGAGATTTAAATTTTGGGCATGAATACAGCGGGTGGAATTCTTTTGAATTGCAACAAAAACATATCACATTTTTAATGAAGACAGATTTACGCTTGAAATATTTTTTGCTCCACGATGATTATAAACCTCATTACGTTTAAACTTAGGAAATAAATTCTGTTCTCTAATTTTTCCCTTGGATGATATAAAAATATCACACTCGCGAGCTAGCTCTTGCGGCTTAAACCACATTTCGTCCTTCTTAATGCCAATATGCGCATTTAATTCTTGGTCTAATGTCTCTATTATCTTATCTGATATTATTAACTCACAAACTGACTTGAAATCATTTACCTTCCGTAATTGGCAATAGTAATTAAAATTCGCACTTAATCTAGACGCGAATTGAACATAACTCTCGTTAGGTAATTTTTGAGCCTTTTTAAATTGATTTAAACATTCATAGGGGGTCGGTTGAGATTCTTTTAACATAATTGCCTTCAATTTATTATAGTCACTTAAATCTTCTCGAAGATAAATCATTAAATTATTTGCTTTTTCTCCTAAAATATTCAAAAGAATTTCAGGTTTTAATTTCTCAGGAACATTTTTAGTTTTAAATGCCTTTTCTATTGATTGAAAAAATAAATTAAATGACTCTGCTCTTAGGGGTACCGGGATTGTTAAGGTTTTGGTACTTTTAATCAAGCTTTCAATATTACACTCGGTTGTAATTAATTGATTTTCCTTTTGTAAAGGTAAACTTTTGCCCGATTGATTATGTAATTTTTCTATTTCTAATTCCTTCTCTAACTGTGACAGTTTAATTTTTTCAATTTCTAGTCTATTTTCGTTTTCATTTCTTCTATCATTTATCTCCTCCAATACACAATCAACAATAGCCTGATACGTTTCCTTATCATTTTTATAAATCTCAATCTCCTGTATTAAATCTCTTAAATCTAAAACTTTAGCATTCTCTGGGACAACTAATTTTAATTCTTCCACAATACACCTCAATCCATCTTTTTTAAATTTACCTATACTCATTTTCACAAAGTAAAGTTATCTCAATCATCAATGAAAACAAATAAATCACAATTTAATTATCTAAGCCACAAATCAAAGTTTACTCAACCTCAAATTAAAGTTATCTTAACCACACATGAGGCACATATAAATCACAATAATTATCTCAAAACACAAATTAAAATTAACTCAACCACAAATGAAACATATATAAATCACAAATAACTATCTCAAACACAAACTAGACACCTATAAATCACAAAATAACTATCTCAATCTCAAATTAAAGACTTATAAGTCACAAAATAACTATCTCAATCACAAATTAAAGTTATTTTAACCATTTATGAAACACATATAACTTTTTTCAAAACACAAAAAATAGTTAACTCAACCACAAATGAAACACATATAAATCACAATAATTATCTCAAAACACAAATTAAAGTTATCTCCCCACCACTTATAAACCACAAAATAATTTTTCTCAAAACACAAATTAAAGTTAACTCAACCTCAAATTAAACACTTATAAGTCACAAAATAACTATCTCAATCACAAATTAAAGTTATTTTAACCACACTTATAAACCACAAAATAATTATTCTCAAAACACAAAATAAGAAAATTGAAGACTGGCCTCTCACCAAGTGACAATTTTCTTTTCACTAAAAGGACGCTTCCTTTCTTTTTATTGTACACTACAATTCCTTATCTACTGTCCCGGCCATTTCAGACTCTGACGGACCATGTTCAATTTGCACCGATTCATTACACATTTTAAAATCTGTAAAAGATTACACCACACATTAAATGGCGAGACTACGATAAAAGGAATTTTATTAGAGCGTTCTCCATACGCTCTTGTTCTTACTCTGTTTGCACATACACTGTTCTACACGCACTAGCGACAAATATTCGCTTCTTGTTGCGGGCGTCACAAGAATTATTTGTTCAGCACTGAACAAGTTCTACGCCGGCGAAATTCACAAGATATTTTATTTACTTAAAAAGGACAAAATATATTGAAAAATTTATTAAGCACAACATAATAGACATCTAAGTTTTTTAGTAAGAAACATGACAATTTTGAAGGGCTGAAAATCACGACAGAAACGAAATTCAATATGATAGACCCAAAGCTGAATTATTAATCCGAACTGAGTCGCTTCATTTATTGTAAAACAAAAGTCGCGTTAAACCCAGGTACTTATTTCCATTAGTAATTTTCTAAAAGCAAATATTTCTTCACCGCAAGACAATTTCACCAACCAATCAAATCAGCGTTCTATTAATTAAAGCAGGGAAAAGTTCACGTTTTGTGGGATATGGAGTAACAAAGGGAGACTAATAATAAAATAGTAACAAGAGGGCGCTGATATCGCAATGGAAAATCTGTTCCAAGAAAAAAAAAGGGAAAGGAGGGATTTTCTTAATTCCAAAATCATAATTCATTAACTGTAAATAAAGAGATGGATATAGATAAATAAAACAGAGGGATGAACGAAAAAATCGCAGGAAGACTCAACTGAGGTTCGAGTGAGAGTGTGCTAAAAATATTGAATAATTTTGACTTTTCAAGTGGATTCGAGCGAGTGAGATCGTTTTGAATTTTTATTTTGTATTGAAATTTAGTTCATATAACTTTTATTCTATCTTCGGATAAGAGCTTTTAATTTAAGTATTTACACAAGATAGTGTATTTATACAATTTTGAGTGTTGGAGTAGGGAAGACAAAATGGATGACTACACTCACCCAAATAATAATATGGAGGTAGAAAATGATAACTCAAATTTATCATTCAATAAATATAGGTGTAATCTAACAGATATAGAATTATTGAACAAGTTTGCGAAAAGACAAAATTTAAATACGAATCCAAATATTACAATTTTCATAAAATCAGAAAATAACTTTCAGAATGGTAATCCACTTAAACTAAAAGAAAGTATAATGAAAGCGTTCACAATTAAAAAGTATTCTAAGCAAAACAACTAACTAAAATTAGATGATCGCGGGCGCCTATTCCCAGAAGGATGGGAGAAAAAGATAAACCATGATTGGAAATTAAAAAAATACCGAAATCTCCCACAAAAAACGGGGAGGGATGACGTACCCCAAAGCACGAGCGTTCTAGCACCGGCGGGGGGTGGGGAAGAAACACAGGAAGGAAGACGGGACGGCCGAAGGCTGTGAATCAATTCGGTGAAATATTCACCTCAGAACCCAGAGTGAGAGACGCAGTGCAATGCAGCTAATTCATATTGTTAAGAGTGTTTATTGTTGTGTTATGGGGGGGAGAAGGAAACAGCCGGGTGGTTTGCGAGGCGGTCACCCTCCCTCTCATTGACTGCTCCCGGTGTTGCTGCAGTTTTAACTTAAGTACGGCGAGCGCTCAGTGCGCTCGGCCGTGAGAAGTGATTAAGCAAAGAAAGAAACGGTGAGATCATAAATAAAACAAATAATTGCGAAACCGCCAAAGAAGCTTTTAAAATTAAAGAAATTAATGGTGTAAAAATAAGTACAAGATTGTCCTTTACTGGCCTAACCAGTAGTTATATATTACAAGGAATAGAAACCGAATATACAATAGACGACATAAAATCGGAATTAGAAAATTACAATTATGCAATTTTTGATATCCAACGGTTTACCAAAAAAAAAAAAACAGAATCTGGATTTAAACCTATCAAAACAGTTAAAGTTACCCAAATTGGATACAGTATTCGCGAAAGAGTTCCGATAGGATTTGAAATGATTAATACTACTCTCTACTATGAAAAACCTAGGTAATGCACAAACTGTTGGAAATTTGGACACATTCAAAAATTTTGTAGAAGCTCAATAAAATGCCGAATTTGCTCAATAAACCACTCTTAAAACGATTGTAAAGAAATAAAAATAAAGAAATGTAGCTCTTGTGGAGAGGGGCATGAAGCTAATGATAAAGATTGCAAAAGATATCAAGAAGAAATTGAAATCTTACAAATTAAAGTACAGCAACAAATCTCGAGAAACGAAGCTGTTGAGAAATTCCAAAGGGGAAAAAAACATCATACTCGGCCAAAACCTATAATGATCAAACAGAGAAGATAGAAAGTCTTGAAAAAAAGTTTGCGAAATTAGAGTAGAAATTTGAAGAAAACAATAACATATTCGAAAAGAAATTAGAACAAGTAGTACAACGCTTCACGACAGAACTGAATACCGTGGTAGCACAAATAAATGGAGCTTTTCTTCCCCATGGAATCCACCCTAAAAAAAGTTGCATCCAATATAACAATTCCAAAAGATGATGATTGTTTAATAAATAGAAAACAGATTGAAAAAGCAAAAAGATTCAAGAAAATATCAGAACAGAGAGGAAATGCATTAGAAAGTGTAGTACAAAAAAAAAAAAAAAAAAAAAAAGAAACTTAAATAAATTTTCTTATATTCTCGCTAAAAACGCAATATTAATCTACTTTCTTTTTTTTGAATATTTAAACTAATTCGTAGTATCGCACCTTTTTTTTTCGTTTTAAATCATGAACATAATCCAATGGAATGCACGCGGAATTAAAAACAAGAGGTCAGATATTCTTTTGGCGCCAATTTTTCAAAAAGCAAGTATTTTAATAATTCAAGAAACTTGGTTACATCCAAATGATACTTTCACAATTCCCAATAAGAATATATTCAGAATTGATAGGGAAATCAAAAGAGGAGGAGGGTTAATCATAGTTTGTAAATAAAGATATTTTAGCGCAATGAAAATATTCTCAGAAATTAGTGAAGACTTAGAAATTATAATACTTAGAGTTCAGATAGATTTAGTTCCTATCACAATTTTTAATATATACATCCCACCGGGTAACTTTAAAGACATCAATTTATCTAAAATAGCATCATATATTGATAATTACAGTTTGATATTGGGAGATTTCAACGCATCTCATGAAATATGGGGATCAAAAAATTCCAGTGCTTCTGGAAAAACGATTTTTGACTGGATCATTGAAAATGACTTAATATTATTAAACGATAAAAGTCCAACTTATCTCCATTCATTGAGAATTTTTACATCTATAGATCTTTCTTTAGCATCTATAGATTCAAATTATGATTTATCCTGGTCTACAAATACCGATAATTTTGGAAGTGACCACTTCCCTATAATTATTAATTACAAAAGAACAGCTCAGCAACTAATAATTTTAAACACAAAAAACAAATTGGGACAAATTTATCAATATTATTCAACAAAATTTAAATTTAAATGAAAACATAAATACAGATATTATAAAAGAAATTAAAAAAGCTCAAATATTATCTCAAGAATCAGGAAAAAAACAGATCAGTTCAAGAGCTCCATGGTGGACAGAATCATGCGGGCATTTAAGAGCAAAAAAAAAAAAAGAAAACTTCTTAATAAAGCAAGGAAAAACTGTAAAGAAAAAGACTGGATAAAATATAAAGAAGTAAGCGCAAAACTTAAGCAAACAATCAAAGCCTGTAAAGAAAATTTTTGGCACAAGACCTGCGAAAAAATATCTTCTCCTAAAAATCTTTTTAAAATAATCCGAATAATCAAAAATAGAACAAATCCTAACTATTCTTCATTTAATATTATTGAAATTAACGGAACCATATTAACAAACGAACAATCCCAAGCAAACTGTTTTTTACAATATTACGCAAAACAAAACAACGATAGTATTCCAAATATTTCTATTCCGGACAATAGCCAGGATATTAATAAATCTTTTTCTTTAAAAGAATTAGAAATAGCAATATCTCATCAAAAGAACAGCAGTCCAGGGCATGATAAAATTTCTCTCCAATCAATAAACCATCTGCCCATCAAAGCAATAAATCTCCTTCTGAAATTCTTTAATGACAGTTGGTCTTCAAGTCAAATTGCAAAAGATTGGGCTCACGCAATTATCCTACCTTTCATAAAACCTCACAAAAATCCCAAGGAAGTTTCGTCATACCGTCCTATTTCTCTTACTTCAGTAATTGCCAAATTATTAGAAAGAATGATTCTACATAGAATGCTAGATTTCAATTTTCAAAACAAAATTTTTCATGTTAATCATCATGGTTTTTACCCTCATAGAAGCAGCATTAATACATTACTTCAACTACAACATGACATTATACTGGCTGGAGAACGCAAAAAATATTTTATTTTGGTAGCGTTGGATATTAAAGCAGCATATGACTCAGTGAGGCCAAATGGCCTTATTTCTAAATTAAACAAAGCTGGATACTCTGGTAGATTACTACGATGGATTCAAAACTTCTTACATCAGAGAATAATTCAAATCAAATGGAGGAACATTTTTTCAAAAATCGTTACAAACAATTATGGTGTACCCCAGGGTTGTATCTTAAGTCCTTTCCTTTTTATGATTTATATGTCAGATATATTTTAAATGCAACATGACAGCCATCTTCTGGTTTATGCTGACGAAATATTTTTATATAATAGTGTTACAAATTGGAATAAAACAATAAGCGAAATGCAAGAATCTTTAAATAAAATTTCAGTCTGGTGTAAAAAATGGAAATTGTCCACCTCTCCAGAAAAAAAGCAGTCTAATCAACTTTTCCAGAAAAAGAAGCACAATACCTCCATTACTTAAAATATGCGACAAACCTATTCCCGAAGTGAAGAGTCTGAAGATCCTGGGTATCATCTTCGACCCAATATCACCTGGAAAAATCATATTGATTACCTACGTCAAAAAGGATTCAAATATTTAAATGCCATTAAAGCCTTATCTTCTCCGAAAAAAGGAACAAGATCTGATCAACTTTTAAATATTATTAATGCCACAATCCGTTCTATCTTTGACTATGGAAGTCAACTTTTTTCCTTTTCTAGCAATAGCAACAGACAGAAACTAGAGCCGATTTACAATGCTGCCTTACGTTTAGCCCTAGGTCTCCCAAGAAATACTCCGTTAGATTTATTAAGAGCAGAGTCTATGAATGGAAGTATTAATACTCGCCATAATTTCCTTTGCCAAAAATTTATAACCAAGCAAATAGCATTAAAAGACTAGTCACCGAACGCAAGGTTATTTTGGAATATAAATAGTATTCTTTATAAATATAGAGAAAAAGAGATCAGTACTTTTCAAAAGACGATCAACCTGCTCCAAGAATTATGTATCTCTAAAGTAAATATTCTTCAATGGATCCCTCCTTCTCCAATATACGAAAATCGCAAAATAAACATCTATACTCATGAACTACCATTTCAAAACAAGGATCTTCCAGATGACATAGTACAAAATATGTTCAATGATTACATTCAGCCAAAATTTAATAACAATATCATAATAGCAACCGATGTTTCAAAAAATACTAATCAAACATCAATAGGAATTTCGATCCCTAAGAAAAAAATTCGACAAAATTTCATACTGAAAGAAATGATTTCAATATTCACAGCTGATGCTATAGCCATATGGACTGCGTTAAAAAATTGGGTTTCTGAAACAGAAAACTATATCATCTTGACGGACAGCTTATCAGTCCTAAAAAGCATTCAAAATATTAATAGAAAATCCAATACGATAATATTAAATTTAAGTTCAACTTTACATCAGTGCCTTTAAATAGCTCAATCAATTACATTCATTTGGGTACCAGCTCATAAGGGAATAGGGATTAATGAAGAAGTTCATAAATTAGCTAAAGACTCTCCAGAGCCGTGGAATATTATTTCTTGGATAACTTGGGAAGACCTACATACACACACACATTTCAAAAAATAACACAAAAATAAAAGTGAAGAAATATGGAAAAAGAGCAAAAGACATAAAAATTATTTTTATATTTCTCGTCTTGAAAAATGGAACAGACAGGCAGCAAAAAATAGAAATACAGAAGTTTTAATCAATAAGTTGCGAGCTAAAAAATTACCATTAAATGATATATATTTCCTTTTTAAACAAACAGATTCTCCTTTGTGTGCAGATTGTCAAGTACCAGAAACTAGTGAACATTTTATATTAAACTGTATCAAATACAAATCGCAGCGTGAAATTTTGAAAAATTTTATCTCCAACCACGGAGAATGGTCTTATTCCTCAATAGCGAAATGTAAAACAATAGAGCATGCTCAAAAAGTTGAAAAATTTCTGACATCATCCAATAGATTCTAAAATTCCAGTTACTCTATACTCTACTTTCATCAATCTCAGTTGAAGCACAAGGCGATAATTCAAATTACTAATGGATAGTGCAATCACGAACTGTGCGTTACAACTTGGATTAAAATCTGATCAAAATTTTATCGGAGCATAAGGCGTTAGCTAAGTTCTCCACTATTACAGTGATTTCACTGTACTGAACTGAACTGAACTGAGGGATGAACTAGTTATTCTCCTGGGGCCAAAATTTTAATTACGTTTCCTCTAACCATTATAGAATCTAATGATCTATTGTGTAACGATGCTGATGCACGTTGAATTTGTTCTGGCTAAAAAGCTTAACTTTAGTGTGGTGAGGAAGTTTGAAAATTCGGGTGGGATCTCAGGTATCGTCTTCATTACTTGACCAAGTTTCAAGAGTTCGAGATCCATCTCTCATGCTTCTTCAGAGGGCAACATTAGAAAAATATTCATTCAATCTATTCTGGAATCTTTGATAATTAATGACAAGTCCTTAAATTTTGTGCCTTGAATAACTAAGTTTCAGTCTCCCAAAACAGTGATAATTTATTAATATTGTACTTGGAAGATCAGGCTGTGGGCCCGCATAAATTTGAAGCCCGTTCAAGTGAGGAAGACGATACTTGAGCTGCCTCCACATTCTACAAACTTCCAAACCAGGACAACGTGAGAATTTTCAATTTTAACAGGTTTATCATGTATTAGCTACTCTACACGGTAAGACTTTAGCGACACCAAAACTCGAGATCTCTACACCACAGAGACAATGCCGGTAACGATTTTGCTACCATGACCACTAAGCTGCCGCGGCCACACAATTTGCGATAAAGCTGAAATAAACCGAAATGTAATCGATATTAAGAACCGATGTTATCGACTGTTTGTTTATTTTTGTAGACGGTGCCTCTCATTGCTGTGGAGGTCGATTTAATGTGAAGAATTGTGATGGCTATTAACCTGTTACGAAATAATGGTACTTTTTTGAGTAAACTTTGCAATCAGGAGTGTTTCAAAAGACCAGTATCTTTGCGCAAACTAAACACTACCAATTTGTTATGGACGTCAACTAAGCGTGAAGGTGCAAATACTTATTTTATAGTAATAAAACATTTCATTTTATATGTCACTTTATATATTTATTTGAAAGTTGTGTAGAGAATAACAAAGATAATACAATATCACTATCAACAAGTAAAGTAATCATTTAAAGAAATTTTTTTTTCCATATTAGCAAAATTAATATTTGCTTACAATTAAATAAATGGTATCATTTCAATATTGGATATACTAATTTTTATACATACAAGAGAATATGGGGCAAAAAATCTTGTGCTTCAGTAAACTGTAATTTAACATTATTTATGAAATTTGTGAAAGATTACATTAAAATTCTTTCTTTTTTTTTTTGCATTATAGATTTGCTAATCTAATATCTGATGATTTGCATCTATAATTTTTTCTAAAATCGATGATTGTAAGATGTAAATAGTTTTATTTTTTTAATAAGAAGCATAGAAAAGTATCTTGTAGTTGCGGTATCTACATATGCCAGGTAGATACCGCCACTACAATCTTTTTGATATTTATTTTAAAAATAATTGAAATCAGATTCTGTACTCTTGTATGATTTGCTTAAGAATTCTTGTTCACTGTCAACAATTTATTAGATTTTCGGTTCTTGCATGTTATTGCAGCAATCTCCAACTCTATGAATAACTTGCGAAGCTGACAATCACAATCTCCTATGTTATATGTACTGAATTGGCAACCAAATTTCACATGTCACTAATAGGTTGTGATAATACATAAGTACCAGTTTTATAGTAGTGATCTATGCATTATAGTTAAAATATACTACATATTATTATTACTGGCAGTGGATACATAGAGTAAATGATGGAAATTATTTGTGTAAATGCTAGATTTCTTAAATAATTTGAGAAATTATCAGAAAAGAATACAAAAAAGTTTGAGAAATATATTTCAATAATTTGAAAGCTAAGGGTACTACTTACGTATTATCGCAAACTATTGGCAACATTATATGAAATGAAGCACATGGTTGCCACAAATCAACACAGAGGAAATCTGGGTTCCCAACTTTGTGAGTTATTAATAGAGTTGACGATTGTTATGTTAATATGCAAGGTACCAAGCTGAGTTGTAGACTGTATGATTTAAGTGGGCTTAAATCTTGATATTTTTAATTAAGAGTCGTGAAATATTGAGGCTGCTATTTATTAAATTCAACTTGAGACCAGTCCTCGGTTCAAGTGTAGTATAGGGGGGGGGGGCACTTGGCACAGTCCTTTCTTTTGGTGACTAAAAGTGGTCGCCAAGGTACTTTTTTCGGAATTATTTATTTTAGAATAATTCGATATCTCACCATGACATTTAAATAAAAATTGCCAAATCTGAAGAAAAATCGCTAAATCCGATGTGGCCCCCCTATACTACACTTGAATCCTGGTCCTCATATGATACCCTGCAAAGTTTGTAAGGTATTACTTGGATGTCATCTGTGTTTAGTTCATTTTTGAAATTTATAATTTTTCTATTGTCCGTAACAGAAAGTGTAGTTTTAATATATACGTGCAAAATTTTAAAATAACCTTTAACTGATATAGCTTCAATGCTGAATATCTGATAATATCAATATATTTTCATGTGTTATTTTAATGTTCTATCTTGCAGTACTTTATTTTTATTTGTTTATCTAATAATTCCTTCCTTCAAAATTAACTTAAAATAAAATTAACTTAATGAACTTTCTCTGTAAATAAAAATATTAGATTGCTTGAAAGATATTTTTTAAGAACTTAACTGTACAAAAGACTTATTTTTTTAACAAACATTACATTAAACTTCATTTATAAATTCAAATAAAATTAAATTTTTTTAATTATATCAATTCCTAGAATTTTGAAAAAAAATTGGTTTTGTTTTAAATTTTATCATATATCAAAAATTACATTTCTTAAATTTGTATTTATTGTGTGAAGTTTAATGAATCAATTTTTATAATTTTGTTTTTCTACCTTTATAAATTGATTTAGTTCCAGGTTTAAAAAATGAAATGTTTTTCAATTTTGTATTCAATTTAAAAAATCAATAGTAATTTGTTCCAAGGGTGTAGGCTCTCCTAGGACTGAACGGTGTATAAATTTTTATGAGACAATTCTAAGCTGTTTTGTTAAAATTAATTTTGTGTACATTATTTACAAACTTTTATGTTTTTTAGCCACACACAGACCAAATACATTGGAAAAATACCTTCTGGTATGGATGAAAAAATATCCATCAGTGGCTGATGTTCCCAAATATGTTACGTAAGTTTCCCAGTGACTTTTTATTTTGTGAACAATTTTTTAATTCAATTTTGCTTCATTTTTAGTTTTAATTATAGTTTTCAAAAATAGTAATAGGAAATATATTTCTTCTATGAATTATTCCTGGTGTCACTGAGAACCTGCGGTGTAGAGAGGACCAATACATGCTAAATCTGTCAAGGCTCAATGTTCTATTGGTGTGGAGAGGGGGTGCCAGCTCAGGTGTCATCCTCATCCTTGACTGAGGTCCGCTGCTCATAGCCCTTGTGTTGCTTTTTAGTGAAACATTAATATAACTCTTTCTCTCTGTGTAATTAGTGGTCATGGTGAGAATATATTACTAAAATTTCTTTCTGGTTAGTAAGTTATGCTAGTCAATATTCAAGTTTTTGTCATCTTTTTCTGAAAAAGATTACATCCTATTAATTATATAATTCTTATGAATACTTAATTATTGCAAAGTAATATTTCATAAGTAACATCCCAAGTCAATGGATTTTCATGATAGAAAAAACCAATAGCATCTATGTTTTGTGATTACGTGGCATATTAAAGTTTTCTAGAAAGCTTGTTTGTCTTTGGTGCTCTGGGCAAAATTAAATTCTTAGTACAATTTCACATCGTCAGAGCTCAGGTGCCTCACTTTGAGGGGGAAACTGGGTGTTAAAATTACATTGTGGCAATTGATATCCACCTTTTTGATGTCTCACTAAAAAGTTATTCCAGCCAATCCGCAGCCCTACTGAAAAAAAAGATCTTCCATGAAATATGAATGAATTTTAATTGAAATACATTCAGCTAGATAATTTTTTTTGTTTCCTTTTAATTATATTGTAAAAATGCTTTTGTAACTTGATTATAAAAGTTTTTCTTTGTGATTAATTATAAGAATGAAATGTAAGATTATAGATAGTTATTATTATAGCTGAATTTTATTTAATGCAGGCCAGATCTAATGGAGAAAGTTAGAAACAAATCCCGTATCAAAATCAATATCATCTTTTGTTTCATTACTGCCGCTGTTTGCATTGTTATGATTTTCAGTGGAAAAAAAGCTGCAGAACGTGGAGAAAGTGTTAGAAAAATGAATATTCAGTGGCATGAGGAGCAGAATGCCAAAAAATAGGTTTGTTTAATGTGTATTTTAATAATCCAATTGATTTACAAATTGTGCAGTTCTGTTATTGCTACAATTTTTGTAGTTGTCTAAATGTATCTGTTTATAAAAACTGATAATAAATGTGATTATAAATTCTATAAAATAAAATACAAAAATGTTACATGTTGTTTGGTAAACAGTTTTATTGTGTAATGAATTAGAAGATCAAGAAAATTATTTTTAGTTTAGTTTTTGCTAAAAACTTTTAATTTTTTAAAAGATAATTCAAACTTGTTATAAAAAGCCTCATATTTTATTGATTGTCTTTTTAAATAATTGAATTGATTTTATTTCATTTGTCGTAAATTCTGATTGTATATACTTGTTAATATTAAATTATAAGGTAATTTTATAATGCATAATACAATCCTCTTATAAAAAAATTTTTTTTAATCAAAATTTTCTAAATTTCTTTTTTTTTTTTTTTGTGCTTGTAGATTCAACTTGTAAATTATGCTTTATAAAATGTCCATGATTAGCCAATCTCATTTAAGGCTTTTGATTTATATAGTAATCAGAAACTATTTGATATTCACACACACAATCAGAAATTTTTTTATTTACCTTTGCAGTTATTTTTTTAGTGAGGACAATATAATGCTGTAGACTATATTCTTTTAAAAAATTTGATTATGTGGCTGCTGTCTATTTAAATTATATATTTTCATATATAAATGATTTTGAAATTTTTTTTTTTTGTGCTCAACTTAAAAAAGACACTTAATTTATTTCGTAGTTCTTCTTTACCATTTTTAAATTTATCTTCAAAGTTAAAGATGTGACTTGGAGGAAAAAATCAATTTCCATTTTAATTGTTTTAGTATAACATACCATACATTTTAAAGTATTCTAAAATTAAACAACAAATTAGTAAGTATATTTACTAACACTTGACTTCAGTTTAATTTTGTCACTTGATGGTAAATTCAAGGCAAAAAAAAATACATGAATGAAAATGGAATCATGCTTTACAAAACTTTGCTTTCTTCAAATTGTTCCTGGTAATAACTTCGAATGGACTTAAATGGTCTACACCCGGGGTGGGCATTAAGTCGATCGCGATCGACCGGTGGACTGCCTTCACTAAGACCTAAGACATGCATACAAAAAGAAACATATTTGTGGAACACTGATGCCAGCTAGACTGGAGAATTGGCTTTTCACAATCCATGTGACTATGTGTAGATGACACATGTGCTATTATTAGAAGTGCATGATGACGCTTAACAGATTCTCCATATCAGTATAGGGGAAAAAACGACCACCACAATGCCAGCCGTAGAAATGTTTTTTTTTTACAAGCTGATTAAAAGGGAATATAAACGTTGATCAGCTCTTCCCGCCATAACTCGAGGTTGGCCACTGAAACATCACCCCACAACCCTGCGCTTCCACAGGATTGGATTCTTGTGTTGTAGTTACGTCCAGTGATGTTGCTGCAACCAGGAGCGAATGTGTTTAGTTCTTTTGTTGGTTACTGATTCATTGGTTCACATACATTTTCTGTTCACTGCATGTAAAACGTTCCTGATCTAGCAGTCGCTCATAGTTTTTCAAACATTCAATTTGAAAATTTTTTGTTAATTGTGCTATTATAGTAAAAGTAGTAATCTCATCATATTTTAAAAGGGGCATATAATGTCGAAAATGAGTGTTAAGGAAAGAAAATGTACAATTTTATTACAGAATGGGAAGAACAGTTTTTCATTACAATGATCAATGCAAAATGTGTCTGCTATATATGTCATGCAGGTGTGCACTTCCAAAAATAAAGGGGAAAATGTTGAAAAATATTTCAAAGTATGCATGGAAATTTTGATACAGATTTTCCGTTAAAAAGTGAATTGCATAAGTAAAAACTAAAAGAATTTTAATCACATATCGGAAAACAATTATGTTTCATTAGACCCAATACTATATCTAAAGTTACAACAGTTTCATCTTCTCGTGTGAGTTAAGTGTTAGCAAAACATAAGAAACCTTTCGCTTATGGAAAAATGAGAAAAAAGCATTTCAGGAAGCCAGTGATTCATTATTTGCTTCAAGAAAAGAAATGAAATTATTCCCACAGTTAAAAGATGCACAACTTTTGTGTGGAATTGTCACATACCCTATAGAAATAATGAATTCTGTTCTGACTGATCAGCTGACCAAAGATCTTACTAATTGCATCTGCTTTTTCTTGTTGTTTGACGAATTTATGGACTGGTTAATATTTCTCAACTTTGAATTTTTATAATGGTTTTTTTAAGGATATGACTGTAAAAGAAAAATTATTAACATTATTACCTCTAAAGAAGAAACCACAAGATGAAGATGTTTATTGCGCCTTCAAAAAATAAATAGAAGAGAAAAAAAAATTCCTATTTATAAAGTTGTACTGATGGCAACTGTTGGGGCTCCATCAATGAATGGCACAGTCACTGGATATGTGTATAAAAGACAATCACTTGCCACATTTCCTTTCTTATCAATGTTTCAAAATTCTAAACATGCGTCATGTTATGGGAATTTGTATAAAAATTGTGAACTCAATTTAAGGAAGAAGTCTTCAGAAACGAATGTTTCAGGTCCAACTGGAAGAAAACTAATCTGTTTAAAGGGAATTGTTATATGATGCAGATACTTATTGGTGTGGGAACATATTTTTTCAAAGATTCTGGGATCTACTACAAGAGATAAAAGATTTTTTGGAACCGAAAGATGAAGTGTACAGTGAACTTAGTGATGACCTTTGGTTGATGGATTTAGCTTTTGTTATTGATATAACAAGTCCTCTTAATGAATTGAACTTACAATTGGAAGAAGGAAAAAAATCAAACAATAGTAGAATTTATTAGATTTATTAATACTTTCATAAACAAGTTAAAGCTATTATCTTCCCAGAATGAAAAATGAGCTAAAAAATATTTCTGATTTGTTAAAAAATGGTACATTATACATTATAACAAAGATAAAAATTCTGATGAAATAATAAAACTTCACTTCGAATTTGAGAAACATTTTCAAGAATTTACTAGATTAGAACCAAATGTGTTATACTCATGTGTTTTCCCTTTAGCAATGTTGAAATGGAAGAAATAACTAAAAATATACATTATATGTGTTTTCTTTATCTCTTGAGGAAAACGAAATTCTTCTCCTTCAAAATGATATAATTTTAAAAGCACGTAGCTCAGAACTGTAGCGGTATCTAAGTAAAACCAGTACTTAGACATCACGCGAAGACGATCGTTTTGGCGTGATCGATAAAGTACTGGTGTTCGGATCGGAAGGTACCCGGTTCGAATCTATACCTACATTGGTGACCCTGGACTGAAGTAAGAAAACGCAACTTTCTGAACTGTCGTGGCGCCATCTACCGCAAGAAAAAATAAATAAAAAAATAAAAATAAGAGAGTGAAAAAAAATAATAAATAAGAGAAGAAAAATATAAATAAAATAAAACATATACTCTCTCCGAAACAAACGATAGATCATCTTTCTCTCATATCAGCAAGAAAAATAAATAAGAATAAAAAATAAATGAATGAGAGAGAGAGAGAGAATAAAATAAATAAATAAAAAAAACATGCTCTCTCTCCAAGAACAAACAAACGTGGGAAAAATCGTTCGCCTATCCACCTCACTGGTGGGAGAGTAGTGTAGCGGTATCTAAGTAAAACCAGTACTTAGACATCACGCGAAGACGATCGTTTTGGCGTGATCGATAAAGTACTGGTGTTCGGATCGGAAGGTGCCCGGTTCGAATCTATACCTACAGAACCGAAGAATAGCTTTTGGAACCTAATGAATAAAGTAAAGTAACCTAATTTTAAAAAAAGTCGCATTTTACTTAACATAGTACCTTGTGTGGCTTTACCTACCTGTGGGAATCAGAATTTTCAGCAATGAATATAATTAAGGCAACATATCGTTCCTGTATCACAGACAACCACTTATAGAATCCAATGCAAGATTAGCAGTTAGTAACTGTATATGGATAAGATTGATGGACATGATGGTTTATTTTTTACTGTATTTTGCATTGTTTCATAATAAGGGCATCATTTGATGTTATTATATTTGCGGCTATTATTATGTTTGTATGTATCTCCATGCATCTTGCTTTAATCAAATGTGGTTTTAAAAGTGTAAGTGTTCTTTTATTCAAATGTTGGTAAGGACATATTTCATATTTATTATTAAGTTATAATAAATATTGTAGATCTTTTTTTCAATTCCTACTATTAGTTCTTTCTCTCCCTATATATATATATCTTGTTCAATTCAATCATTAATAAAATACTTTCTATGCATCCAATCAAGTTCAAATAAATTTTTTTAAACTTGAATGATGATACTTGATGTTAATACAGTTTTTTCAAACATTAATTCATTAATTAAATTAATTACCGGATTTCGACGCCAACTTAGATTTGTCCCCATTGTTGTAACAATGTAACTGCTAAAACAATGACAAAATTTGGCATCGAAAACCAGTTTTTCAGCCAAACCGGGGTGTGCATTGTTACAACAATGCAGACAAATCATGCTCTTTCTTCAATTCCTACAATTAGTTTGCTCTCTCCCTTTATATATATATTTATTTACATCTATATATATAAACAGTCAAACCTCTATACTGCGAATTTTTCTATATAGCGAACTTTTTCCTGGTGCCAAGAAAATTTCACGATTTTCTTCGTAAAATAACCTCCCAATAGCAAAGTGCATTTTCTATATAACAAACTTTTCCTCTTGTGATTCAGTTTTTTTTCTCTCTGTTTTTAAAGTATTTCTGGATATTTAAAGTTGTTCTCTCTTTTAACACATTTTATGGTTGTAAAACTTGAACTGGTTTAATTGGGAGCCTAACTCGCTGTGTGCAATAGAATTCTGGGCGTTTCATCCAAGAAGTGCAACCTTTAATCCCCATTGTCCAGTTCACTGGAAACATCTACAATATCCCCTTTCACCCTCAATGGAGTTGTCTTGTGTCCCTGTATCTTTGAACTAGTCTCTGTTCATTTGTAGTAATGATCAGTCGAACTGGTAACGTCGTTTGTTGTAGCTTGAAAATGTCAAAATGTAAGTGCTTGAGCCATCAAAGAAAAAATGTTTAATTCTTTAGGAAGTGGATAAAGACGTCTAGAAATTTTCTTGCAGTTTTTCTGTCTTTCTTTTTTGATAAGTAAGATATATAAAATAAATATATATTAATTTACAAAAAGGTGTGAATAATTACTTTTTAATATATAGTGTTTATGAATTTAAAATACGTTTTATGTGGGTTAAAAAGAAAAATGAAAGATAAACCTCTATATAACGAATTTTCTGTATAAGGAACTTTTTTAGGGAATTAGCGACTTTGTTATATAGAAGTCCGACTGCATATATATCTTTTTCAAATTTTCAATAATTAATAAAATACTTTCTATTCATCCATTCAAAGTAGGAATTGACTTAAAATTTTTTTTCTGTATTACTTGTTCACCACACTTACACCACTGGGTGAACCACAGTGCACTGAAAATGATAGAAGTAGCCCGTTCCCTGGAAAAGTCTGCCCTTCCCTGGGCTATAAAATCTTATTTTGTAACTGTTTAAATTATATATTACAAAATTATTTTCTGGAATTCGTTACTTGTCCGAAATGTTTCCAAGGCATTAACATACAATTTACAGATTGTTATTAGTAGAATAAATTAATATTAGAATTAATTTGACAAGTAGATTAACTTTAATATTCTTGCCTATTGTACAATTTTAAAAAAATGGATTTAAGTTTTAAATAAAATAATTTTTAAAGATTTAAATATATATGTATATATTATGTTCTCCATTATAATCATC
The DNA here is from genome assembly GCA_019973935.1 of Trichonephila clavipes. Taxonomy (NCBI): domain Eukaryota; kingdom Metazoa; phylum Arthropoda; class Arachnida; order Araneae; family Nephilidae; genus Trichonephila; species Trichonephila clavipes. The sequence continues at coordinate 1,111,794 of BMAU01021358.1, forward strand.
AGAAGGAGGAAGGGGGGCTAAGATACATGAAAACATTATATTTTTGTATATGCGGAATACACTTTGTAAATGGAAGTAATTGATTAACAAGGTTGATTTATATTTTGACAATAACATTTCATAACTTTGCTATCTTGGAAAAAAGGTTAATAAAATTAATCCTTAAGAGAATCTTAACTACTACAAGGAAATATATGAATTTAAATAGTTTATCCATTGCTTAATTATGTTTTTCTCTTAACCAACCTATTTATGTTGTAAAATTCTTTAGAATGGTAGTCTTTGTTCTTGATTGTGTGATCAAAGTAATTAAGATCATTGCAAATAAATATGTTATAACAATTAAAGCATTTGTTTTAAATAACAACCTATTGTATGAATTTTTCTTTGTGTTGTTTCTAATAACTGCAGCTCATAAATTTATTATTTTTTATTATATTAGGTTGAGGAAAAAGAAATCCATTATTTTTTCGGTAGAGGGCAGTAGTGTCGATATCTCGTGAAGTATCGATCGAACAATTTCAAATTTATGCTCGCTGTCTAGATGACATTTCATACCAAAAAAAATTATTTTGCTTTTTTTATTTGGTCTATTTAGGTGTGAGTTACAGGGTGTTAAAAATGGAAGTCAACAAAGAGAAAATTCGGTTCTTTTTACAGTTTTTCTTTGATGATGGCGAAAATGCAACCTAGGTGGTTGAAATTGTGAATGGTGTTTATGGTGCCAATACTGTAACAGCTAATTACGTGCAATTTTGGTTTCGTCGATTCAGTTCAGGTATTTTTGATGTTAAAGATGCACCTCGCACAGGCAGGCCCGTCGTCGAAAATGTCGATAAAATCATAGAAATAATCGAAGTTGACCCGCATGCCCATCGCATTGCCCAAGAGCTAAAGATCGACTATAAAAACAGTTTTAAGCCATTTGAGCGAAGTTGGATTAAAAAAGAAGCTCCATATTTGTGTGCCACACCAATTAACACTATAAAACATGATGGATCATATTTCCATCTGCGATGCCTTGCCCAAACGGAACCAAATCGACCCATTCCTTAAAGGGATGGCGACTGGGGATGAGAAATGGGTCACATACGACAATATTGTGTGAAAACGATCGTGGTCAAAGTGCGGTGAAGCAGCTCAAACGGTGGCCAAACCAGGACTAACGGCCAGGAAGGTTCTACTGTGTATTTGGTGGTACTGGAAAGAAATAATTTATTAGGAGTTGCTTCCGCATGACCAAACACTCAATTCAGATCTCTACTGTCAACAACTGGACCGTTTGAAGCTAGCGATTGACCAGAATTAGCCAACAGAAGAGGTGTTGTGTTCCATCAGGACAACGCCAGGCCACACACTTCTGTAGTGACTCGCCAGAACCTCTGGGAGCTTGGTTGGGAAGTTTAAATGCATCCACTATATAGTCCGGACCTGGCACCAGGCGATTACCACCTTTTTCTCACATTGCAAAACTTCCTGAGTGATAAGAAATTGGGATCAAGAGAAGATTGTGAAAATCGATTACTAGATGTTTTTGCCAATAAGGGCAAGACTTCTATGACAGAGGCATTATGAAGTTACATTTAAAATGGCAACAAATTATACTACAAAACGGTGCATATTTGACCCAAATCGAACAATAGGAAGCATGTTAAATAAAATCTTGATTTTCATGCAAAAATAATGGATTTCTTTTCCCCCACAGCCTAATATTAATATTAATATTATTATTCAAGGTTATGATTCTTTGTTATATATTTATATGGTTTGCAATAATGCATGCTAATTGCTTAATGAAACAGTAACCCATCTTTCAAGGATTACTGTTTGTAACCCATACAAAACATTGAATTATCTGAATGAGTTCTTAAATGGTATTTATTCAAATGTTTTGGAATTCTCAGACTTCTCTCTGTAAGGAAACCAGACTATCTATGAAGAATCAATATTATTGGAACTGTTATTTGTCCTGGACAGGTTAGTTGTAAAGATATTGTTATATCCTCAAAATACCTATTCCATTAGATCAGCAATACTCACACACACACACACAACCTGCGGCCCTCCAAGCCTTTTTAAGTGACCCAGTCATGGCCCACTGTTCTGAGAAATTTATTTATTTAAGAGCATTGAATTAAAAATTTAGTCTGAAATCAGATATACCAATTTTGCTGTCGGTGTTGTATGGGTATGAATTGATATTCTTTTTCTATTTGAAACGATTACGGTTTGTGATAACAGACAACAGTGGAGTAGCGACAATTTTATGGGTGTGAACTATCTTTCATATCTTGCAAGCGAAAAATATTTGAAGAAAATATATCGTTTCAAGCCGATTGGGAGGTTGACTATTTTGTAGTGGAAAACAAACAATGATCAGTAATTGTTTCATTTGTCATGAAAGTGCTGTATTTAAAAAATACCAATAAACAGGAATAATTCAATGACACTTTTCCTCAAAGGTCTCTTTCAAGAGATAAATAGATTTTCTTAAATAATCTTTGCAACAGCAACAAAGTGTTTTGTCAGAGGTAATATCATAAGGGTACACAAAGACATCCTAAGAAGTTTGTTATATTTTCCGTAATTATATAAAACCCTTTACTGAAGCAGAAATTATGAAGGAGTATTTCGTAAATGCTTCTAATTTAGTGTTAGGGACAAAAATAAAAAATAATTAAATAAGCAAAGCAGGAGTTATATAACATTTTGATCAATTTTACACATTTTAAATTTCCAATGTTATCCTTGTCTTAAACATCCCCCCTCCATTTATCCTCATGTTGTGACCCACGTGAAATGACTAACATATGTATGCGGCCCAGTAGAAAAAAGGTTGAGTACCCCTGCATTCCAGTTCAGACAACTTTAATTTATGATTTGTCTCAATGTGCTATGAAATTCAAACCTTTGGATTGTATCTGAGAATTTTTTGTTTCCCTTTACATAACTTTATGTTGATTAATCGAGAGTTAGAAGTGCTGAAAATTTATTCATCTTTGAATGCTTATTAGTTATAAGAATCAACTTCTTTTCTGAATTGTCTTCAACATGAACATAGGTGATATTACCAATACATAGTTTTTTTGGGGCTAAAATCCATTTGATGCTGATACCATGACACAAAAAGTCAAATTTTTTAGCCCAAAAGTAAATTGTCAGGCTTTTGTAAACAGACTCCTGGAACCCAAGAACTAATTTATCATATAGATATCAATGATACTCTAAGAACCACCATGAAATTACATCTTCACTTCTTGCTTTCATCCTCATTTTAAGATCGTTGGTCAAAATAGAAAGAAAAAAAAACTATTAGAAAAAGCTTATTGCTTTTCTTTGCTCATTAGCAAATTCAAAATCTTCATTACAGAATACTAGAAAAATCTAACTAGCAGTATAAAAGAAAGAAAATAGCCTTAACGTTCAAACTAAGTACTTAAACAGATTGGCAATATTTGAAAATAGTGCCTTCTATTTATGTCAAAAACTGGTATAAACAAGATTTTGGCATTTTTTTCCCTCCACATTTTGCCATATTTGACTTCATGGTCCTCATAATCAATAAATACTCATCTTTCCTTCGAATGAAAAGACAACATCAAGAAAAGATCCTCTCTGAAACTATGGATGATGAGGTGCACACCAAAGCAATTTTCTTTTGGACATTTAGTGTTAATGCAATTTTTGTCATATGGTATCATAGTTTTTGTTTCTAGCAAATGGTTCTTCATATTGCTTTTGGAGATTCTATGTATATATTCCATGATGCATATTATCACCATAGTAATTTGCTTTATATCTATTCATTTGTTTGCTTTTTTGTAACACGCTTTTATAAGTTTCACTTGAATGTAATGGAATCTTTGAACTCGATTTTTACCCACTTTAAAAGGTTAGATTAATTCGAAATTTTGCGCACTTGTCAAGGACCATTGACAATACAATAATTTTGTTACATTGTCCTGATTAGGATAATTAGGAATACGATTTATAGATTTGGTGACTAATTCCGTTTACCACTTCCAGATTTAACGACTAAAAGATTAAGGTGCAACCCTAAAACCGCAAATAGACTTGTGGTTAACACAAATAAAATAAAAAAAGGTGTTATTTAAGTGCAACCATCTTACCATAATATAAGTCTAGTTTTTCTGAAAATGGAAATAAAAAAAAAAGACACGCGCATGTGAAAAAAAATTTATGTTCTAACTTTTAAATGTTTTTTATTTTTGTAAAGCAATATACATTTAGAAGTGATGATACAAATTAACATTATAGCAATACGTTTAAAAGGTAATAATAGGATTGACATTCAATATTTCTTCTTAACACACTTTTATTAGTTAGACCTGTATCTATAGAGACGTAATCTTTGAAATATAACGATATGGGACTCATCCGTAAACGGAGAGAATAAATACCCTTCAGACTCGTTAATATCCATTGAAGAACAAGACTAATTCTAGCAGCCACGTAATTCTGGCTCCAAATATCAAACTCAAGGATAAATGATAGTTTTAAAAACTAAAAAAACAGGCTTTTATTGTACATTAAACAGTTTTAAAAAAACTAAAAAAACGCGCTTTTATGGTGTGTGTGAATCGAACTAAAAAGTAAAAAAATAATTCTTAATATAAGCATAACATGATTAACGAGAAAATTAATGTTATTGTGGTAAAAGCGTGGGGTGCTTTGTGCTACATTTTTATACTAACTCAGCATTTCGGAATACAACTAGTAAGAAATTATAACAATTAATATAGAGCACTCCATGCTTTTATCCCAATGACATTAATTTTCTTCTTAATCACAGTAAGAATTATTTTTTTACTTTTTAGTTCAATTCACACTATAAAAGCGTGTTTTTTAGTTTTGGTATAAAAAGTATATATTTTAAAAAATTAATTTTTAGCTTTGGCAATACAGGTTATGTTCTTCATCTCGGTGCTGTTAATGATAATATTCAACCTAGACATATTTTATCTGTTTTTTGATTTTAGTTTAATTTTTTCACTTGAAAGCAGTGTGATATATTTCTTTTATAGTAACACTAGCCGTTACCCACCCGCTTCACTGGGTATTTCACGATGTTGCATATATGTATACTGTTTACATATGTATAAATTATTGATATCTAGCATTAAGAATTCGATTGTATTGAAAAATATATTTATAGCTGTTACACTCTCACCCCTTGATATAAAAAGAACATAAATTATAATATCTAATTTCTATTTATGTCTAAAATCGAAGTAGAAAGATTTTTTTCCCTCACTTAACCTAATAATCAAGTGGATTTCCACCAAAGCAACTTTCAGTGGATCTCTACTCCATAAAATAAACATGCGTGCTGAATTTCAAGTCTAAATCTAACAGAGCAAAAACGGAATTTTTATCATCAATACCTCGTTGACAGCATTCTTAGCGGATTCCAATTCAACAAAAAAGACATGCAAACCAAATTTTATTATTATAGTCTTAGCAGTTCAAAAATGGGAATTTTGTCTATCAATACGCCCCAATAACTTTCCCCGCTTCCCCCTGGAGTTGATTTCCGTAAAATCCATTCTTAGTTGAACTCTATTCAACTAAAGAAAAGTGCTCAACAAATTTCAAGTAAGTGAGTTAAATTCAAAAACAGGAATTTTTCTATAACATGCCTTAATCCCTCGCAAACCCACTCCTTTGGGGGTCCATTTTCGCAAAAATCTTTGTAAAAGGAACTTTATTCCATGAACGGAACATACCTTCTAATTTTCAAGCAGGTGGTTCTATTAGTTGAAACGCGGAAATATTTATCTATTATATACGCCCCTTAATCCCCCTCAGTGACCCTTGGGGATCAATTTTCCCCAAAACTATTTTGTAGCGGATCTCTGCACCATGAAAGGAATTGGCTTACCAAATTTTAAGACTGTACGTCTAATAGTTTAAAAATGGAAATAATTATCTATAACGCCCCTTAAGTCCCCGCAACGCCACTTGGGAAACGATTTTCACAAAGCCCATCTTATGACAGATCTCTACTCAGTGAATGGAATCTGCTTACTCAATTTCAAGATTTTACGTCTAATAGTTTAAAAAAGGAGTTAATTGCCTATAACGCCACTTGGGAGTCGATTTTCACAAAACCCATTCTGTAGGGGATCTGTACTCTATGAAAGGAATCCGCTTACCAAATTTCAAGACTGTACGTCTAATAGTTTAAAAATGGAAATAATTATGTATAATGCCCCTTGGAGGTCGATTTTTGTAAAAATCATTATGTAGGGAATCTCTACTTTATGAAAGAAATCTGTGTACCAAGTTTCACGACTTTACATCTAATAGTTTAGTAAAGGAAATTATCTATAACGCCCCTTAAACCCCCCTTGGGGTTCGAACTTTGCAAAATCCGTTCTTAGCTGACGTCTACACCATGAAGGGAACCTACCTACCAAATTTCAAGTTTGTAGGTTTAATAGTTCCGGAGATATCATGATTAGTCAGTCAGTCAGTGAGTGAGTGAGTCGCTTTTCTCCTTTATATATATATAGATTATATGAAGTGCTTTACAATCTTTAAGCTTTTTTTTTTGTTTATCTATTTCATATTATTTATATCAAGACTAGAAGTTCTGAAACTTATTTCTGCTGTTATTACTTTCCTCTTATAGTTTGTGCTTAAGATTTTCATTCATTAATTTCTATTTATCTTTTTAGTGTGTTAATGTTCTCTTTCAGATTCAAATATATGTTTTGTTCAACAACTATTTCGTTTGAGGCCAAATTGAAAATTGTTTAAAAGATGTGCCCTTATTTATATTTTTTACAATTTGGGATACTGTTTTGCATTAGGTTTGACTCTCATTTAAAGATGTTGTACTTGCTAAATTTTATTTTCAAAAGTTTAACTGGTGCAAAGAATGAATATTTCAGCTAGGATTATAACATAATCAATTTTGTGATATCTGCTTAAGATTGCTACATCAAAGTGACTGCTGTATGGTCATTTTTCAAGTAATAGGTAAAATTATAGTGTACAGCATTAATTTGAATGGGACTCTTGTCACTAGACTGCTGTTTAAAATGTTTGGTCTCAATTTATATTGATATTTGACTAGTAAAAAGTGAGAAAGATTCTCATCCACAACTTTCAGATTTTATTGACTGAACTATCACCTTTAAGGTGAGCTCTCATTTATGGATTGATTTTAAGACTTGTTTGCGTATTTTAATTTTCATTTGAATGATAAAATTACATGCAGATTACTTAAGGAATCTAGTTGTTCAACTACTTTTTTCAATTATAAGAAAAATTATTTAAAATTTTCTTCAAAAGTATTACACGAATATTCAAAGTAAGCTTCATATAAAAATTTTAGGTCAAGTAATTGATATGAACGTCATATGTAATTTAATATTCTCTTTTCTAAACTAAAAGACTCGACCATTTTAAAAGAGAATCTTCCAGTCGTTATTCATGGTGTGTAATAACTAGTCAATTTGAGAAGGGGAGGAGGTGAAACTATATAAAGTTAAGCTAAATGCATCTTTAGTACTTTTTACTTTTATAAATCTAAGTGATTTGTGCAAGAACAAATTTTAGAAATACAAAACTTGTTTGTGTTACTTTAACAGAATTCAAGATATTGAGAAATAAAAAATGGACAGATTTAATTTGGAAGAGCCTTTATGCTCTTCAAATTTTATCTAATTCTAAAAAAAAAAAAGACAGATTGAATTATTAATATATTTTGACTATTATCAATCAATGAGAGCAATATATTTAATGATAATTTTTTTATTCTCAATATTGAATGCATGAGTAATGTTACTTAAAACTAAAACAAACTTTCAAAACATTAAAAAAAAAGAACAATTTATTTTGAAAAAATAACAAAATGAAACATACATTATGTATGCATGTGCAAAATTGGTCAACATCATCTAAATTTTAACCGCATAAAAGCACAGCATTGTGAAAGTACGAATTTGCATCCAACAAGCTTGGTAAAATTTGGCATATTTTTCAAAATTACTAAATAATGTAATCATATTACAATATAAAATTTTTATCTATGGAAAATAAATGCAGCACAAAGCAATTACAGTTTTCTGAAAATGTTTCATAAAAAATTAATACAATTAATAGTATAAAGAAATAGAAGTAAACATACAGAAAAATTGACTTTATATAAATTTTGAAAATAGGTCAGACAAAATGAATTTATCAGATGCAAGATTGAACTATTATATCATAAGTAAAAATAGTAAAATTTGGATTTTAATGACAAATTATTTCAAAATTTTATATCATAATAGGAGCTAAGCAATAAGGAGAAAAAGAGGGAGAGGGGAGAGATTTTCTTATTTGGAAATATTTGCATTCTGATTGAACTTTACCATAGAAAATTCATAATCTTTTAGTAAGGATAATTTACAAAATTAGTATTTTTTACTATCTAGTCCTGCATAACTAATGTTTCTTACAATTTGGTTACACTTAAATTTAAATGTCTCCCCCCCCTTCAATTTTTAATGTCCATTCTAGGATTGTATTGTGAGGTAGCCTGCATGTGAATTTGTTAACATTCCTAAGCCTTTTTGTTAATCTAAGAAAGACAATTTAGAAAATTGTGGACAAATATTTTCAAACAAGGAAATATCTGTCAAATTTTATTATAAACAATATATTTTCTTTTCCTTCAAATTTTACAAACACTGTCCTCTCAGATCTAGAATGAACTCATAAATACTTAAATAGAAATTTGTATTATGAACATTGTTACCATAAGTGATAATAATTTAGAATATTTTAATTATATACTGTTTTACATTCAGATAACATTTATTGCTTTTATCAAACGTTTTTCCACCAATCATTCAAGAAATGAAAAAGAATCAGATACAATATAAAACAAATTTGGGGAAATGAATTATTGTTTATTCACACTTTGAAGGTACACAAGGTAATTTTGAACTTCAGTCAAGTGATGAAGACACACGACACTCAAGCTGGCACCTCACTACAAATTTCCACAGTGTATAAGAGTTGGAAGGTAATGCTGTCATAATTTATTAATGCTAGGATTTTGAGATATAATGAGCCCCTTAGCACAGTTTGGATTCAGTGCCACCAGGACTTGAACCCATAAATTTGTGACCGTGACCATGCAATTAAAGGCAAAGTTAAAAGCTTACATCTGAATTATACAACATTATTAAAGCAATAAATAATTACGATGGAAGTTGGGAGAATAAAGTATCAAATATATATATCACCTTGAAACTTATAAAATGTATGGTCAATGTTATATTACAGAGTATATTTCTTAACAAAATCATACTGTTTTTGCAGTGTCATATAATTCATTTTTTTGTTGAAACATTGTAATAAGTTTCCAGTTTTTTTTTTTTAGAATAATCCCTATTTTACATTATTTTTTTAAAAAAATGTTTTGAAATAAGTCTTAAAAACTTTATGCCACAGGATTATTCAGCATATAAAATGTGAACTTTTCAAATGCATTTTCTGAAAGAATTCAACAGTAAGTTTTAAATTTCTTTTTGTATTTTACTGATTTATGAAATATTGAAAACAAGTTAAAATTTTTTTGACCTATATTTACAATGATACATTCATTGGATTTCTTAAAATGTAAATATTGTAAAAAATGCATACATAACTTTTGTTTGTTCAATAGATGAAATATTTCAGTCAAAGGAATTAATAAATTTATGTTCTGTTCATATTTTAACAACAATAACAACAATTGAAGAATATTCTTGCTTAAATATTACATTTATGATATGAATAATGCAATATAATTTAGATGAATTTAAATTTACTACTATCTATTCCATGATTAAAAAACAAGGCAATTATATACAATGAAATGATTATTATTTCTAATCTATAATACTAATATTCTCATGCAAATTCCCTCCCTTTTTGATTTCAGAATTATCACTTGTTCTAATTATGATAAATTTTAAAAGTTTTTAAAAGTCCAAAATATAAAATTGAACCATTCAATTCTAAATTGAATATCAATTTAAAAATATGCATTCTTTTAGTTTGCTGGAATTTAAAATGCTTATATATTTTAATTTATATTTTGTCCTAGCAGCAAACATCACAATATTCAAAAAAATGTAGTGCACAATTTAAAAAAAAAAAAAAAAAATGCATGAAATCCTAACATAATTGTTGTGTTTCTATATACACACATATATCCTTACAATTGTGAAAAGTAATAAAATTTGTGCGCAACCTACTTCGGGTTAAAAAAATTAAAACATGGAATTTTTAAAAAACAAAAATAGCTCAGAGTTAATTACAAATAACAGCAAAGCTATATTACCAAGATGATATTTTTGTTTCATTCAGATCTTTTTACAGAATGATTTAAAAACTTTTCAGTTGCATTTTTTAACAAAGAAAAGCATTCAATACTTAAATGAGGGATGGCACTATACAAAAAATAACATACTGAGAAATATGGCTACATTATGACTAATTCAACAATTGGTCGCTATGAAATTATCACAACTTTCAGTTATGCATGATATAAATACAAAATGAACAAAAATAAAAACAAAAGCAATTTCAGAAAAGTATTGCTCTAAAAATGCAGATTCAAACCACTGAAATTGAAATTCATCTTGTATGTATATGTAGATACCAATTATAAAAATAAATGCAAGAATGATGGAGAGACAGATAGCACATCACACAACAAGATATATAAAAAAATTTATAACATTAGTATAAAAATGGTAACAATTTAGATATTAATCACTGTTGTTGTCACTGAACAACTCTGGTCATCCATTTGAGATAATATCTAAGAAAAAATAAAGAAAGAATAATTTGATATATTATAGAATTAAATGCTAAATATATACATGTTTATAAAATTTTTGACAATAAAAATGCTTAATACTAAGTATTCTACACAAAGATACTGATTTTTGTTAAAAAAATATAAATAAACCACTAATTTATATTTAAATAAACAAGTTAAATATAAATTCATTTTATATTTGTTCAGCTAATTTACAGTGAACTAATAGTACATTCCCCCTATAACAATAGTCTGGGGCAAAGGTAACTGAGATATCTTTATAAAAATTTAAAGCAAGTTTAGAACAGCAGTTCTTAAACTTGCAGTCGCTGAAGCCCCCTTCAAGTATCAACCTGACATTGTGGTCCCCTGACTACCAACACATAGCCGAGTGATTTAAGGGTTCCTCAATAATCTTAAGATGGCTCTGTAACTGAAACACTTTTTCTTAACATTTCTTTTTTTTTCCCTTAAGAAAACAAACATCTAATTAAAAATATTACAAAATATTTAACATTACATGAGAGACTTCACAAAACTCTAGAAAGCACTGGGGATCTGCGGACCACAGTTTAAAAACTGCTGTCCTAGAAGATCCAATGTTAATCCTTCATTTGTTGGGGTCTATCATGCAATGATGATTTAGTACAAAATTTTCAATCTATATCTAGTAAAAGTGAAATAATATAATTCCTAAAACAATCATTTTTTTAGAATCAAAATCTCTTCATTAATTTGATATTAATCACTATGAATGGAATGCAGTTTTAAATTCTATCACAAATGTTGTTCCTGTTAAGTACAACACCACCACATTTTTTTAAATACTGCACATATTCCATATCAAAATGAATATTAGATGTACAGATGTTGTATGTAAGGATTTTCCATAACATACAACCAAATTTAATGTAAAATCAAGAAATAAAAAAAAAGTCTGGTTAAATTTAATTTGCACAGTAAATATTTTACAAAATTTTAAGATTTTGTTTCCATCTCTTACAAGTTAGAAACAGAACAAGATAAATATTAACAAAAAAGGAAATAGTCACATACACAGTAATATCAGTAACAAAAGTATAAATTCATTCATGTAATGGAATAGTATCTTAATTATCACAAATAAATAATCCAGCAGCTTTGCATATAATAAATATACTCACTTTACTGCATTTAGACAACTATATCAGTGAAAAAATCACTGTTCTTGTGCTTTTCATTTTATGTCGCAAAGCACATAAAATTAATAAATGGAATTTGTTTTAAACTCAACAACTTACTTGTCTCACAATTGATTTTATAAATTCTTTCCTATATCCAAGATCAAAATTTGGATATGCATCAAATACCTAGTAAAGTGAAAAAAATTATACTTTCTTTAAAATCCATGAAAAAAAAAGTAAAGAAAACTAATACATTCTTTAATTATTAATAATTTTAAAATATAACATCATACCTTTCTAATAACAGTTTTCATAGTTATATCCTCAAGTTTAGATTCTTTCACAATTTTCGTAACAAGAAGTCGTAACTGATCATCCTGAAAAATAGAATTTTTGGAAAATTTAATATTCAAATTTATATCAAAGCATTTGCACAATTTCTTACATCTAACTTACATTTGGATGACCTATCATTTTTGACAATGGTTTATCATCTTCATCATCGCTATCAATATATGCCATTCGAGGTGGGACTATGGAAACTACAACAGATAAAATATAGGCTTAAAAAGCAAGAAAACATTTTGGAATAGAACAATTAGATAGGGTATATAATTTTAGGAGGATAATTTTTAACTTGATGCAATACATAAAATCTAATAATAAATTAAATATAAATGAATTTTTTCTAAGATAAAATTTAATGCTTTCAAAAATGCAGAGACAAACAAAAAAATTCTCATGTATGGATGATGCAAGCAAATCAATAATATTAAAACTAGGTAAATCCTATCTATATAGTACATTAATAGACATATGTATGTGTGTGTGAGTATCATTTACTAATCATTGAACTATTAATGTAAATGCTTTATAATAGCTTGCATATCATTTACTAATCATTGAACTATTAATGTAAATGCTTTATAATAGCTTGCAAGTGAGAAAAACTAATTTAACATTTTTACCTCTATCAACAGTGAGCATTTTTAAAAAAATCATGATTTTATAGAAATAAAAATGTAAACCACAATATTGTTTTTCACCTGCTGAGTATATGCTTGAGAAATGAAAATAGTAATAAAATTTAGTAAAATACGTTAAAAGAGGAGAAAAAAATCTCCACACATACAAATTTTGTTTAAAATCTGGCAGATTATCTAGAGGTAAAAGTATTATTAATTTTAGAGATTAAAAAAAATTATTTTAAATCTTGCTTCTTAAGTATGAGGTGGGAAACCAGCTAATTTTCAATTACTTTTCTTTTAGAGTTATCATCAGAGAAAAAAAAATCCTTTTATAATGATGTCATTTTTTTTACACAAATATTTTTCAAGATATCTACCTCAATTATATGGATAACTCTGAGCAATCTAATTAAGTTTTTGAAAGAGTTTTTAAAATAATGATTTTTTATTAATCTAAAAATTATGGTATCATTTTTCAATTTTTTTAGACAAAATTCCATAACTTTAAAAACCATAGTATGAAACATAAGTTTCTGAATAAATTAAGAAAAATATATTTGAAAGCACAAATATTTCTCCAGTTTTCTTTCTCTTCAAAACAGTATTATTTATAACTGTAAGTTACAGTTACAATTTAAGTAAATCATAAATGCCTTTTTACAAAATTACAAACACTTACAATAATACAATAATGATGGCATCAACAGCTATGGCCAGTTAAAGTTTAAAGAATTTCAGAAAAATATGTATAGATTTTTGTAAAATATTTATTTTTAACATATTTAAGGCTAAATGGAAGAGAAAAATAAGTTGTACCAATGAAAATACGAGATACTTATTATAAATAGCATTATATATATAGCAGCAAGCAAAATAAGAGTAAATTTATGATCTGTCTGAAATGTAATTATCCATAATAGACATCTGTACACAATTTAGCCCCATTAGGTATTAGATGAATTAGAGAAACCTTATTGTGTCTATTACAAATCAATTGATGCAATAACTGCTTTTTTAAAATGCTTTCCAGCTCGAGAATACTTTCTTGGACAAATTTGGACCATAATTTTTTTTTTTTGAAAAAATGGCAGCATAATTTTTTAATGATTAAAGAAAGCTAAAAGATTAATGAGCTAAAAAGTAAAATATATAATTAAAAAAGAAATAATATATTAAACTTAATTACATAATAATTACAAGTTACAAAGTTTAATACTGAGATTTTTTTTTTACTATAAAGAAATAAGTTGCTACCTGTGTTTTTCACTTTTGATAAAGGTTCATCAGTTTCAATAGATTCTTCTTTTATTTCAACAGTCTTGGGAATAGGTGTTATTTGGATATCATTTGACTAAATTTCATAAATTAAAAACATTTAAAATGGTTAAAAAATTTGATTTCTCATAATTACTAACATTTTTGTTTTTGAGAAGATAATGTTTTCTTAGAAACTTATTACTAATAAAGTAATGATTTTAATCATTATTTGTTTACATGTAAACCCCTTAATTAGTTAAGACTATTTCATGTTACAAAAATAGCTAATTGTTAAAATATGAAAAAAATTCAAAACTATTCTATACTAAACAAGAAATTTTATACCTTTTTATTTATTTTATGTATCTATATCTTACATAAAAATGTTAATGAGTGTTTGTTCAAACCACTAATTTCTGAAAGTTCTCCATTAATTCTTCAGGAATTTTGACTTAATGTTGCATTTAAATTCGGAAGAGTTTTTATAAACCATAATATATGGTACATAATGTGTACCTATACTTTTAAGTTCCATTTCATAACTCTTAGATAGCCATAGTAATTATAACAGCACATTCCTTTTTTTTATGAAGGAATCTGGAATGTACCTTTGCAATATTCTTATGCTTAATTTATTCAAGGTATTATCCCAGACTTTTGAAAAAATAGTATACTTCTAAAACTACAACCCTTTAAATTCATTAGGTATGCCATTTTTTTAAAATAAATAGTATTCCAATCTACGTAAAAGTCTTAATTTTTTTTATGTTTGTCTCTTTTTTTCTTTTGAAGCTATCATTTTCATATTTAGCATATAATACACATTTGTAAATTTGATCTTATGTTTTTAGCTAAAAGTGCATGTTATATGTTGGATTTTACTGTACTTATCATTTCAAAATTTACTCTAGCTTTTTTTAAAAATTAATTTTTATGTGATTTTTTGATGATGACATCATGTCTATCTCACCGAAAATTTGTGCATTGCACACAGTTTCTTTTCAGGATTATTACATATTTTTACAAAAGGTATATTTATTTTCATTTTATTTGTTCTTTGAGGCATAGTTACAATTATTTTTCAAACAAATCATCTATATAGATAAAAATGTAAATACGTGTTTGTTCAAAACTGCTGATCTCCAAAAGTTCTCCACCAATTCCTCTGAAATTTACATATAATTTTGCATTTGAATCTGATAGTGTTTTTATATGCTTACTGTGGAGTGGGCTATCCCCTGTTCACCTAATGGCGGACCAATTCCTGCTGTACAAATTATACAACTGTTCATACTCATTGCTCAAATTGCATAACTGTAATTTACATGTTCTATATTTTCAATTTATTGTAAGCAGAAAAAAAAAAAAATTTCAAGGCTTCATCTCCTCATTTTAATTTGTACTTCAATTTAGTGGCTCTTCAAAAACAATGTTCCTAATGGACTAAATTCATGTGACGTCATAGTCACATAACTGAGCCACATGTTTTCGACCAATAAGTTCATAAATTAATGTGACGTCATAATTATATCATAAATATAATCACATGTTTCCAGACAATTAGTTCATGTGCTTCACTGTTGCCAACTTTTGCTTTTTGCAGAAACTTTCTTTTAGAAAGTACATATTTGTCAACGATACAATAATGCATAGTTAAGCAAAATGCACTTAACTTAAAAGTATTTGTATAATTTTAACATGTGAACTCTTAACTCAATCATCAAATTTTAAATGTTATCTCAACTTTACAAGTTGAACAACTCTAGTATGTCAATTTTTAATCAATGGGAAACACGTGATTGCCATTATCATGAATTTAGTCCATTACCTTTTTCTCTAAATTGCACTGAATTTTTATTCAATCTTTTCTTGACAGAGCCACATATAATTCTCCACTAGTAAACATTGTTTCTTTCAACATTACACATAAACTGACATTTTCAAAACTCTGCCCCTGTGATTTATAAAGTAATGGCATATGCCAATCTTACAGGAAATAGTATACGTTTCAGCATCCAAGTTCCCTGAAGTGTCCAGTGTGATCCTTGGTATACATACAATTTCACCCTGCAGTATATTCTTCAGAAAATTTTTCACTGACAATCTTGTGCCATTACACAATCCATCAGTAATATATACATTTCTTAATAACATGACGATAGAGCCTAATTTCAAATTCAGTTTAGCGGGTGGCATTCCCGATGGAGTTGGTGATGATAAGATGCAGATACTGTAGCACAGGGATGGCGAACCAGTGGAACGCGACAATATTTTGGGCACACCACTGATCAAAATGATTTGCATTTTAGTCCAAAATAACAAAGTTCACTATGAAATAATCATGAGGGATCTTATTCGAGCTTTTGGATCTAAACTGCATGCTTTCATAAACGATATTATTACAAGAAACTACAAGTACTTCCAAAACTTAAAACAAATGTCAAAGATTAAGGCATACATAAGAAACCAGACGACGAGAAAGGGTTATAGAAGAATTATTTCCGTAATTGATTCTTCAATCACAGAATTTTCAGTGAGATGTTCTCAGATCAAATAATTATTGGAAACACTCAAGTATATTATTTACCCTGAAGTGACTTCATTTGAAAAACAAAACTTGTTCCAGTTCATCTGGATGGAAATTGAAGAATTAACTACACTGGAAAACTGATGGAATTCCAGTGTAGTTTCAAAAATTTATTGATGACATTTTTAGTTAATTTATTAAAAAAAAATTTATTGATTTATTTTTTATCACACACACATCTTTTTCAAGATGTGTGTGATAATTCTACAGGTGAAATTTTTATTTTAGAGTTCAATTTCTGTGTGATTCTGAATTATCCTTAATTTATGGACATGAGTGTATTTATCAGTTTCAACTTTTTCCTGGTTTCAAAAATTTATTGAAACAAGGAAAAAGTTGAAACTGATAAGTACACTCATGTCCATAAATTAAGGATAAAAATTTATTGAAACAAGGAAAAAGTTGAAACTGATAAATACACTCATGTCCATAAATTAAGGATAATTCAGAATCACACAGAAATTGAACTCTAAAATAAAAATTTCACCTGTAGAATTATCACACACATCTTTAACCGCAAAGTTACGGCACAAAGGAAGCATTTGGATGATTTTTTACATGGTAGAATTATTGGACAACTGGAATGTGGACGTACCCAGCTGGAAGTATCTGAGGAGCATGGAATCACCCAGAGTGTCATCTCCAGGCTTTGGCAACGATTCCAAGATGATGGTAATGTGAGATGTTACAGCACAGATCGCCCGCGAGTTACAACGCCAAATGAGGACCGGTATATTTGGCAGTTACTGCCAAAAGAAACAGACAGAGCACAGCATCAGACCTGCTTCGCCAGTTCTCTTCAGCTACCGGTACGACAGTTTCACACACAAGGCAGACCTTGTACAGACGTTTAGGACACATTGGTATACATGCTCGTAGGCCTGTCAGATGTGTTCCACTTATCGCAACTAACTGTTGCCTGCGATTAACCTAGAGTAGAAAGCATGCATTGTGGACACCACAACAGTGGTCTTGTGTGATGTTTTTTGACGAGTCCAGGTTTAGTTTGCAGTCTGATTTTTGCCGGACTTTAATATGGAGAGCGCCAAGTACCCGTTACCACCAAGAGAACACCATTGAACGACACCGTTACGGTGGTGCAGGATGGCTCGTTTGGGGAGGAATTATTCTTGGTTTCAGAACTGACCTGCATGTTCAGAGTGTAACGATGACAGGCCACATCTATCGGGATGTCATTCTGGAACAACATGTACGTTTGTTTCGGGGCGCCATGGGTGCTGAATTTCTGTTTATGGATGACAACGCCTGCCCTCACCGTGCAAACATTGTAGACGAATGCCTTCAATTGGAAGATATCATCTGTATGGATTGGTCAGTATACTCACCGGACTTGAATCCAATAGAGCATGTGTGGGATATGCTTGGCCGACAAATTGCAGCCCGTCAACCCCCTCCCACCTGTCTACCGGAACTTCGGAGGGCATTGCTTGATGAGTGGTGTAATATTCCTCAAGATCAGATTGATAATTTGATACTCAACACGCCTAGGCGTTGCAAGGCCTGTATTGCATCGTCCAGGAGACGTACTCCGTATTAACCATCATATTAATCATGTTATACTGTTTTTTGTAAATAGGTTCTGTTTTGAAATTTGCTCCAGGGAGTAAAAATCGCAATTTTTATTAATTATGTCAAACATATAGCATCTTTTTCGCTCTTTACCTTTTGTTTAATAAATAGACTTTACAAATAAGTCAAATTTGTTTTGCTTTTGTCTCTTTCTTTGCCTGAACTTCATTATCCTTAATTTATGGACATGAGTGTAGTAAAAATGCCAGTAATGGAAGTTTGGAAACATGGAATTCGATTCCAGACACATTTAACTGTTTAAATTCATGCTATAATAACCTCATTTTCATCTACCTATACTTGCGAGTCATTATTTTCAGAGATGAATAACATTAAAAGACTATTAGAAACCGTTATACAGATGACTCCAATTCAGTCTGCACTCTCCTAAAAGTAACATCTTACAATCCCCTATTATATTTGCCATCTAATTTGCAAAAACAGAAGTAACTCTAATTTGAATTACACATTTCTAAAACTTTGCAAAATGTATTTTTTCATTGTGAATAAAGTTTTGTGTTGTTAGTAATTAGTTTTATTAATAATATTATCTCATTAATCAGAAATCAAAATTATTTGATGGCATGTCTATACCTCATTAAACATTTCTTAAGAAAAAATGGTACATTGATCATAAAGGTTCGCCACCCCTGCTATAGCATAACATTTTCTTTATGTCCATCATCGCCACCAAGAGAGTGGGCTTCATTAATAGTATGTTACAATATCACCTGGTTTGTGTTTAAAATTACTAGTATGCATTAAATTTAGAACATATCCTTAAAATTCATCAATTTTTGAGTGGTTATTTCTTTTAAAGTTGAAAATAGAATATATTTCTGGATTATTTTGTTGTTTTCTTTTTGATGGATAAGATAAATAAAATAAACAGATATTCATTTACAAAAAGAGAAGGGTAGTAATTACTTATTTTAATAATATATAATAATTGTGAATCTAAAATTTTGTGATGTGTTTTTTAAGTATATTGAAAGATGAATCTCTATCTAACCAATTTTCCACAAAGCAAACTTTTTTGGGGGGGATTTAGAGACTTTGTTACATAGAGGTTTGACTGATTTTGTTTTCTCCCGCCCTTTTTCAAAACTGGTAAAACTTGTCGAAAATCCACACTGAGTAGTACGATCTTACCAGTAAAGATTCTTTGGTGCATTCTTCATTTAAATGACCGTTGTCCAAATATTCAACTTGTCCATCTTCAAATATTCCTACCATTAATTTGCGTCTTTTAGTTCTAATATTTTCATGATACGTTCTATCGTGCTTCCTTTTCTTTTCTAATTGTTCAGGCTTTAAATTTTCAACTCTTCGGCTGGTTCGAAGTTTTTCTAACTGTTTGGGATTTAAGTTTTCAATTCGCCGTCTGCTTCGAAGTTTTTCTAACTGTTCAGGATGTAAATTTTCTACTAATCTCTTCTTTAAAAATTTCTGTCTTTCGTACACTTTCTTCATTTGTTCTTTTTTGCGCAAAATTCGTTCTTGACGCTCCTCTTCAGTTAAATTCAACTTTTTACGCCCCATTTTTTCTACTTATACCTTATGTATAAATAAATTTATTACATTACCACGTTAAAAACTTTTTTATATAAATTGACACGTTTTTATAAAAAGCAAAGTAAATGGTCTATTAATCTTTGCATATATTTTGTAGCATATTGTGCTTGGTTCAATCGCAAATAATACAAACGTCGGCTTCCAGTTTTCATTTCAATTCACGCATCTATGATGCAATCTTTGAGCTTGTAATTTTGATTGAACAGAAAATTACGCCTTGTTGCCAATTTGTAACCATAATACTGAGCCGCACTTACTGCCTTTTTATTATTGTTCTCGTGTGTAAGATAAATAAATTTATTACATCCTCGCGAAAACTTTTTTTTTTACACACAGAGAGATAATTTCGAAATTCACTCAGGGTTTTTTTATAACTTAATTTTTATGCGATTTTCCGGTATGATGTCAAGTCTATCTCAGAATGCAAAAATTTATGCTTTTCAGGATTAGTAAATATTTTTACTATAGGTGTATTAAATTATTGTCATATTTATCTATTCTTTTGTTCTTTGATATGTAATTATAATTATTTTTCGAACAAATAATTAAAAAACAATTTTTCTTCTAACAATTGAAATTTTACTTTGTAGTTTTGGCAACGTTCAGATACACTTTCAATGCTCTCTGTTTACATTTTTGCCGATATACTACAAACTTATTTTAATGGCAATTTTAAGCTAAATTTGTTTGTCTTTTAAAAAGCGAAGATTAACCAACAAACTTTAATATTAAAAAGATATCAAAAACAAAATAAGGCTCAGTATTTTGATGAAAAAAAACCAGTTCCAAACAAACACAAAATATATATCAGGAAATCTTAATTTTGCCGTTAGTATTTCTGAGTAACATCAAATGAAGTTTTGAAATCACTCTAAATAGATTCTTTGTCGCCACTCTAATGTTACCATCCCAACTCTTAAAAATCTTGGTAACTTTATGGCGGGAAAATCCGCCACCAAGTCCAAAAAAAATAAAAAATTACTGAGTACAAACGTGTTGAGCGAATGCACATCGTGGTATTTGGCGATGTCTATTGATTTGAAGTAAATGGTAGATTAAATAAAAACGTAAGTTTTAAAAAATAAAAATATAGAAAATTTAGGATTGCTGGCGAAAAAGAGATAAAAAAAGGAATAAAATTTCATATCAGTAGGCTGCTCGTTGTTTGCGTGATATTGAAATCCACACCAAATAGGTCTTTAAAAGCAAGTCTGTTATACCTAGCTGTGCCCAGCTATGCATGGCTGTGGCTTAATCTGGTTAAAAGAGAAAGCACACATTTCTAATATGTTTAATTGTTTGCACTTGAGGTATGATTTTTTGTTGGATTGTCGAATCGACTGCCTATCCCACCAAATGTTTTCTCGCCAAATCTGGTAACCCTCCTGAATTTCTTTTTCAGTAAAGAAGTCGATTTGGCGAAATCTCGTGCATGTGGAGTGCGTTTCTTTAATTTTTAACAGTTTTTCACGAATATACATGAATAAAACTTTTCTTTCCAGATTTAATTTGTAATTTATTAATGGAACACTTATTGGTTTGATTTTGCACTTATGTTAGAAGCCTAAAATTATTTATCAAGCCTCCATAGTAGGGACCTTAAGTTTGGTCTTTAAATGGCTCTACTCTGGAGTCCTCGAGTGAGTGAATATTAACGTCGCACTGTTCAGCTACATGAGGGCTTTTGGTGACGGGCCACCCCTCTCCTAACTAGAACACCAACGGGAGGACGTTTGAGTTCTTGACAGATTTAATGTGCATCGCTTCCCTACACGGCGGGTCTTTCGTGGTACTGGGCTCGAACTCATGACATGCCTGCCATGATCCGATACCTTAACCACTAGGCTACCGCAGGCCTCTGGAGTCCTCAAAGGCAAAGGGTTAATTTTACAATTTTCTGGTTTATTGTTTGGTTTCCCTACTCTAGAACTCACAAATAATAGTCCATGTGAGAAGCAATCCGTGTCTAGATCTTAGCCACTCAGTTTTAAAGGCAGGCCCTAAACTTTGTTAATAAGTATCGTATATGCCAATTGAAATGTGATTTTCAAAAACCATTAATCATTGTCAATGCTTTGTCATAGATTTCTGCTGCAAAATCCATGTTCATATTTGAATTTTTCTTGCATATTCGATGAAAAATATCTTCAGCCATGTGTGATTTATAATTCTAAACTCTCTGTTGGAGATAAAGGAAAGCAAGCACAGCCGATTTATGATTGCAAACAATGTACAAATTTGATTTGGTGGCGACATGTTGCTTACATCATTAATGATATCCTAGTCTCAGTGACATTTTGAACAAAGGCAGTCCCCTTAATTATTATGTGCTACATTGTGTTGATATTGAGTTGTGTCTTTTACTATAGTGTTGATTTTGTGGGAGTATATTTTTTTTAATTGTTTTTCTTATTTCTCAGTGCAATTGATGAAAATTGAGCTCTGTCAATTAATTTTCATTTGAATTCATAGTGATATTAACCTCTTTGGAGTGATTTGTTTGAGTGAAATTAAGTATTCTGTTTCTCATTGTATTGAAATTGAGCTGTGGTGCTTGATGTTTGTGGTTAAATATTTAATTAGCATTTTTTATTTTTTCCTTTTTGTGTCTGTTGATTTCTTTTTTTAATATTTTTGTTTTAACCTTCTTTTTTAGTGTAGTCAATCGGTTTCAGTATGTAAAAATAAATGCCTTACGGAAAATCAAACTTAAGTCATCAAAATCGCCAAGCAAAAGTACTGCACATCAAACTGAGGAAGTACAAAAATCAGTAAACAAGCAAAACATACAAAGGATGACTCAAACATGCACTGAGGAAGCACTGAAGCGTATCCTCATTGCAAGGCTCTGAAATTTAATGAAGAAACAAAAGAAACGCGTTGTACCACTAGAAAAATTAAACTGCCACAACTTGGAGAACTACCAGAGAGAGATTAAAAACTTTACTTGTTAGATATACTGTGGAATTAGAGCATTTGCTATCTAATATCAGGAAATACAATTCATGTTTCAAACAACATTGTTTGGAGCAAAAACTAACAATTCACTTCATGCCAGCTTTCAAAGTGAAAGGACAAATTTATCATAAAGCTGACTCCCTGCTTCTTTTCTTAGACGTAGTCAACATAAATTACTACAAATCTAATTTATCAGTGATAGTGAGAATGAATTGAATGCCTGATGCAGAATTTTTACTGGCATGTAATCTTAGGTTTGTAATATAAAAACAAACTGTTAATAACTTCCAGTTTTCCGTTAACAAGTTATAAATGAAACAAACAATGGTGCAGTATGTTCATAGTTCTGAAACAAATGAGTCATGATGAAGAGTGAAAGATGTAGCTTCATGAGGTTCAAGACCATGAGGCACCAAAGGTTAAAGTCTGACTTTGCCTCATGTCTGCAATGCATTTAGCTGAGCATATTGGAATGACTCACATACTCCTAACACAAAACTCTGGAAATTGGTTAAGAACAATGATAGAATGCAGCCTCAGGTTGAAAAGACCAATACCTTTAGCCATTCTGGTGGCATTTTTGTGCAGTGACAATGAGGCTGCAAATTTGTTGGGTAGATATTATCAGAAAGAGAGTAGACTTTTTTTTAACTCCAAAGACAAACTGATAGCAAAATCAGCTAGAGATTTTATTCATAAAAACCACTTTTGTCCCAGTGGACACAATACTGTTTTTAACAAAGATTTTACAATGATGGATTTGGAAATAGCTTTCCAGGAAATGGATTTTGACAAATCACCTGGCATGGATGGAATATATGGTCAAATGTTAGTCAACTGAGCAGAAGTTTTCTCCTTGATATTTTTAATACTTCTTGGAAATATGGAAAATTTCCCAAGGATTGGAAAGAAGCCCTCATCATCCCTATTAGGAAACATGACAAACTAGCTAATGACCCAAACAGTTATAGACCAATAACACTTACCAGCATCTCGTGCAAACTCATAGAGAGGATTGTCCTGCGTAGACTTTCTACTTTTGAAGACTTGACCAAAACAACTTAATACCTCCCAACCAGTTTGGTTTTAGAAAAGGTCACTGCACAATGGATCAGGCCTTACATTTTAGCCAGAAGATTAGGGATGCCCATTATCTCAGACCCACAAATCATCTGTCTTTGGTAATGGTCAGGTATATTAGAATTAAGTTTAAAGACACAGTTTCAAGAAAATTTAGATTAAGCCAGGACATTCCACAAAGATTTGTGCTCAGTCCCATTTTGTATTCCTTATTTATCACTGGAATTGAGGCTGAAGACAATTCTGATCCCTGTATGGGATTGTATGCTGATGATATTATTATCTGCAATACAAATTTAATAACTGCTCTGAATAAAATTAACTCTTTCCTCCTTCGGGTGGAATAGTTTGCTGCATAGCATAAATTTATTTTTAATCCCTCAAAGTCTGTATCAAGTATTTTTACCACCAACAGACATCTTTACAACTATGAGCCTGATATTTATTTACCGGGTAGTCGAATGAATTGTGAAAAACATCCCATTCATCCTATATCAGGAGATTCTTGGTCATGCTCATATAAACAATTTTGATTGTAGAGGCAAATAGTGATGGAAAATTTTAAAATATATTTCTGGCAGGGACTGAAGAGCAGATGCTCTTAAACCCCCAAAAATACATATATTGCGCTCATTCAACCTATACTTGACTATGGTGTACAGGTCTATCAGGGTGTGACGGCTCATGCGTCTTTTCTTTAACAAGTCCTTTGGGTTTTTTGGGCCAGAATTAATGGCAACTCTTTTCCAACCAAATCCAAGAAGTGAAGTGTGAATGAAAGATGCAAATGAACAAACGTTTAAATATCAGAACTTAGAGTAAGCGGGATGGCAATGTAAGGTAATGTTTGACAATTGATGTTAGTTTGTGGCAGTTGATTATTATAGTTCGTGGTTCAAGTCTGAATGAGTTTTGCGTGACGTGAATACAAGTTATTAGTGATCAAAAATATAAAAGCCAAGTTGCACACCAGTGCATACAAAGACAAGATTAAGCATAGAACAAGATTAATCGTTTCTCCAAGCTGTAATAAGGTAGGATTGATTATTTAATATTAGAATTGAGGATTAGGCGGTTCGCTTATTGATAGTGGTCTGAATTAGATTAAGTCTTATTATAAATATATATATATTGTGTGTTGCGTATTTTGCCATTGTAGATTCTCTCATATTAATTATTATAACTTAGTTTGTTAAAGGCTTAAGTTGAATATCTTAATAAAGTCATAGTAAGATAATGTTTGATCCTAGTTCTTTCGTTATTCCTACGCTTCTAGCTCACGCTGATACTTCGAGAGATGTTCTTCCAAGGGGAGGAACATCACAAGGTTGCCTCTTGTAGCAACCTTGATAACTAGAGAGGGTACAACTCTCTGCTGCCAGTCATCATTGGTCTCTGCAATAGCTGTCCAAGGGATATTGTTTTATATGAAGTTGACTTGCAACCTCTCAGATTATGAAGCAGATACCTATTGGCCAAATACTTTAACAAAATTCATCAATTATGGTGACCAACACAGAACCTCTAGTTATGTGTGCAACTGGAACTAAAATCGTCTCATTAAGAGAGGAAGTCCGCTTAGCTATGCTGAAAGTGAGGGATGGTAGCATAATTAAGTAGAATATGTCTCTTTGGCTCAATGTACGGATGTTGCAGCGTCATTCTATATATATATATGAACGGATCTTTTTTTAAGACTGAATTATCCTCATACACTAACAAGGGTATCCTGAGTATCTTAGGCAGCTTGCTTTGGAGACTATTCATAGAATTCTGTGTGATGTGCTACAGGTTTATACTGATGGCAGCATGAGTGAAGACCCTGTCTCAAGTAGTGGAATTTTCATCAAAAAGGGATATGGTATTAGGATCTGTGAGAGAAATTCTGAGTACTCCTCAGTTTTTTGGGCAGAACTGTTAGCTATTGAGGAGGCTTTGACATTTTGCTTTACTGAGTACAATACAGTTATTTGGATGTTAAGTGATAGTCGAAGCTCTATTTAGCATCTATTTAAATGGCAGAGAAATGGTGATAGAACCACAATGAGTACTGTTCTGCTATTAAATAGTTTGAGTACCAATGTTAAGATCTTTTTTCAGTGGGTAACATCACACATGAATGTCTGCATGAATGAAATTACTATTGCCTTACTTTTTCAGAAATTGCTACGCGAATCAGTACTGTTCTGCTATTAAATAGCTTGAGTACCAATGTTAAGATCTTTTTTCAGTGGGTACCATCACACATGAATGTCTGCATAAATGAAATTACTATTGCCTTACTTTTTCAGAAATTGCTACGCGGATCAAACAAGATATCAGTTCCTCTTGGAAGCAGGACCCCGTACATGCGTAGTATGACGGAAACTGCCCTGATGCTACTTTGCTTGGGACAGGCAGTAGACAAGATGAATCTTGCTAGGCTTCACAGTGGACAAACTCGAGCTCAACCAACGTGTGGCGGGTCTTAAAGTTTACATTCCCTGTACAAATTGCAATGTGACCCAAGTTGCTCCTGCTCACATCATGGCTTGTATTGGTTGCTATAAGAGACAGCTGCTCTCAAGTCGTGCTACAGTTCTTCATTGTTTAAAAACACACAGGTTCATAGACTTGATTTAGATGCTTCTGTCAATCAAGTGAGATAAGAAACAACAACATACATTTTTCTTAATAAAAAAATTATAACTCAAGTACAAACGGTATAACATATTAGAAACGTATGCTTTCTTCTTCCCTTTTCTTTTTTTAACCAGGCTGAGCTGACACAGCAATGCATGGCAGAGTACAGCTAGTATATATGTTTCTTAATTTCTTCAAAATCAAACTTCATAAACATTGAAAAAACTGTTAAATATAAACTATAAAATATCAATATAACATATTTAAATATTATGGTTACCTTATTCTTTCTCAAAATTCAGAAAAACAACAATCATAAATTATTATTACTAAGCAATTATTAAAAATTAAACAATATATTTTAATGTTTGTAAAGAATATAATATTAACAATTAACATATAAAGCTGTTACAGCCATCTTTCAATAGATGTTTAAGCAAAATTAAATATAAGAAATTTTTATTAATATAATAAGATAAAACAATTTTTTAAAAGTTGATATAATTCTTTATATTTTAATTATCTTTAATTTTCATTGTATAAAACACATACTTCAAATAAAGTAAAACTGGAAAGTTTAAGGGAATTGAAAAATAATTATTGGTACTTATGTATTATCTATCGCAAGTGTATTAGCGATGCTATATGGAATGAAGCACACGGTTGGCAATTCAGTGCATATGACACATGCAAAATCTGGGTTGCCAACCTGGCGAGTTTTCTTGAATGTTGGCATTGTTCAGATAGGACGCAAGTACCGAATTATCAATTTTTAAAAAGTGCACCAGTTGAGAAACTTATTAATAGTTTCTGGTAATCTAATTGGATTTCCAGCTAATTAGTATAAAGGCTTAGATATTTAGCATTCAATAATAAATAGAAACAGATTATTTCTTACCAAAGAAGCCTTCATTTTCTGAAATTCTGGGGTTGATATCAGGATAGATCTTTCAGAACTGGTTGTATTTGAACTACTAATTGCTGAAATAATATAGCAAGTGAAACAAGATTGTATAATTGCATAACTATTAATAAAAATATCTGAAGTTTTGAAGAATCATTACTTATTATTTTAAGAGGGTCTGTCTATAACATAAGTTTCTGAAAAGATATTGATTTTTACTTTTTAATCAAATATTTCTGTGTAAAATGATGTATGGCAATTGGAAGTATTTTTATTTACTTTTAAAAAATAAAGCCAATTTTTGAAGTTCATTTTCAAAAAGAACTGTGATAAGAACATTTGTATGTGATTCTTTATTAATCTTTAATAAAAATGCAAAAAAATTTGAGATTCAATTTATAAAGGTGTAGCTGATTCTATTTTGTTAAAAAGAAATTACGCGAAGCGACTCAGAACCCTAATGATTCTAAAATCTGAGGTAATTAAAAATTTGTGGAACTAAGAAATTTAAAACAATTAAATATTAAGTTATATTAAATATTAAGTTATTAGTTATTAAACAATTAAATATGGGTCAAGATCTAAATGAATTATTTTAAAAGAATGTGAAAGAAAAGATTGCATCAGGTTATGGTTGTGTGTCATGTTCAAAGTATAAGATTAACATACAGTTCATGCAACTAAATGTAAGCAACTTGAGATATATACAACCTCTGATAATTAAGTTCGATGAATAGTCCTGTAACATTAACATAGATGAAATATTAACGAAAGTTACCTTACTGTCCTTTGAAATAGTCATCTCCCATAATTATGCACCACTGAGATCTGCTATACATGTCTTGAAAACTTTGTAAGGCATCTTCTTTTGGGATGGAGTTCAAAAGCCTCATCATGTTTCGTTGGATGTGAGGAGTTTGTCAATATAAATAACAAGTTTTTCTCATCCCTAAATTCTGGGTAACGGTTTATCGCACAGATTCACAGTTAATTTGCAGTTCATCAGCTATCATGTGCACAATTAACTGGGGATCTTTAGTGATTAATTTCCTTACTTTCTCAAAGTTTTTGTCACTAATGGAGGTTGCCAGTCTTCTGCTACAGTGCTTGATCTTCATAAACACATACCAGCATTGCATAAGTGTTTTTTGTTGTTTTGTTGTCTTAAAACAGATTTTTAAATTGATCTTTTGTTTGTTCATTTTCCTGTTTTCAGTTAAGAACCAAAGTACTAAACAAGCACTTTGTAAAAAAAATCTTACACGGAACCCAAATGAGTCAACTGAACAACAGTGAGGGCAGATGGTCAACACCTGCCACTACGTATGTGCAGTTTTGTTTTGCTAGATCGGCCGTTTTGGCTTCATTCACCGAACTTTATTGTCAGAGGTTGCATATGTAAAAAAAAGTGTTAAAAATAAAACTAGAAGTCTTTAGTGGAAGCAGAGGGTAAAGATAATGTTTCAATTAAATGCATAAAATATTTTAAAAAGAAAATGCACAAAACTTACAAGCTTGAGGCTTATTTTCTAAAAATATAATACTTTTTGACTTTATCTACCTTTTTCTTGAAAACATGCATAAATCTCCAATTTTCAGTGATAATATTTTTAGTGTGTCTGTGAAGATCCCCTTGGATCTCACTTTGAGAATGAGAATAATTTGGAGTCAGATAAGAGCCAGTAGCCATTTTTATAAATAACTTTATTTGGTTATCTTTCCCAAATAGAATCAAAAACTTTTAATAACAAATAATTCAAATTAAATATATGAGGTTTAAAAGGGACTTTCCCTTAAATTAACTTAAATATTTAATGATCCAATTAATTAACAATTAGATTATCGATCACGTAGAGATTACCACGATAAGAGATCCCAGAATTATATTCAATAATATTCCTATTGAACATTTAACTTTAATCTCACTCCTAATATAAAGCTTTAATGAGACTTTAAATATAAATCAATATTTACCACACTGAACATCAACTCTTCCTGAGATTAATTTATCCACCTAGAAATCTTCAATAATAAATCTCTAACTTCACTATTAAACCTTTCTGCTTCAATCTCTCTCTCCTACTGCTTTTTACTTTACTATTCCGTTTGACTTAAATACTTTATCTAATCTGCATAACAAGGAATCCTGTCCTCTTTTTGGAGCTGATTGGAAATAGGTAGGGGAATTAAATTTCCCTAAAAAAGACGTCTCAGAAAATTAGTGATAAAGTTCCGTATAGGTTTGTCACATGTCTACTCATTTTAATGGAGGGAATAAGATATATCTAGAAACTTTTTTAAACAAAGCCTTTATAAAATAAATTTCAGAAAATAAAAATGAAGAAAATATTAAATTTTTTTAATTTTTAACAAAACAAAAATCCTTAATTAGGAGTACACATAACTTATATAAAATGCACTCCTATGAAATAAGTAATTTCACAGAGAGAAAAAGGTACATAAACTTAATACAATTTAACATGGGCTCCTATGAATGAACCAGAGTCTCAATTCATTCAATATTTATTACTATACTATAAAAAATTCAGCATCAAAATGTAACTATATACTTTCTTACCATTATTATTAGAATTTGATTGTGGCTCTTTTTCAGAAGACACAATTTTCACTTCAGATATGACAATCTCTGGAAGAATTTCTCCAAGCTAAAAAGATATATTAATGAGTTATGATGTATACATATTATAAATGGAAAGAAAAAAATCAAACGTGTTTATTTTTGCAATTTATAAACATTTGTTGAAGATAAAGAATCCCCTCATTATTACAGTTGATAATTTTTTTTAAAGTTCATTAAATAGTATAACACCATTCTTAGTTAAACTTAATTAATAATTAACTTAATAAATAATTATATATTTGAATTAAGAATAAGCAACTTCATCAAGATATTTGAAAAACACATGCATGATTTACTTAGGGAGATATAAAATATTAATAACATTTGTTTTTGACAAGATAAACAAAATGCAAATAACTTTTATGCTTATGATGATCAACAACACAATACTTTTAATTCATACTCTGCATAAATAATAAAATGAAATATGAATATAAAAAAGTAAAAACATTTATTACACCACAACAGATTTTGTGAACTAGAAATTTATAAAAAGAATAACTAATCAGTTAAATGTATTATGTTGATCAAGGTTCGAGGACTTTATGCAAATCATTCGCAGAGAACAAGACAGTTCTTTCAGCACAATGAAAATTTATTGTCGAAAATCAATCCTTGAAATAAAGGATTCAACAGCAATATTTGCAGAATAAATCTCAGAAGACCCTCACACCTTCTGCAGCACTCAGACACAACTATCAATGTCTAAAATACAGGCATGTAAAAGATTATTCACAAGCACTCGCTCATCCTATACAACAGCTGCAGTAAAAACTAATCACTGGTTGACTCTTCATAGTCAAATCAACACCAGCAAATCGCTAGTCAAAACAATACTAACTCAGTTTGGGCGAGCATATCCCTATTTGTAGATCTCAAAGATTTTTTTTTTCAGAAAATCTGCTTGCATCATGGATTGTGATATTAGTAGATTTCTCCACTAATTTCCAGAAGAATCCATAGGGTTGCAAACTCACCAAAATAGTCACCAAAAGTTATGCCAACTTGGCTCTATCGCCAGGATTTTGCCAAGTTCCCACTGAATCACAATTGAAATGTAAGGGACGGCATTGCTTGCGAATATTACAATTTTAATATAAAATAAATATAACACAGAGTAATACAAACATATTACATATCCAGGTAAAAACTATTTACACTATTTTGAAAATTCATTACACAAAATTCGTAGCAAATGCAATAGATCCACTATATAATTGGGAACTAAATAGCCTAAGAAAATATCCAAAACAAATAACATTGCAATAAAATTTGTAAAAGAAAATTTTAAGCTAAATTTTCATAACTTTTAGAATAAATAACAACTTATTCCACCTTTCAGAAAATTAAGGTTTGGAATAACATATTAAAATGTACCTTTCATTAAAAATTTTAATTTTTGGAAAGTGATATATAAAATTCTAATGTTGTTACTGTTGAAAAATATAGAGGGAAAAAAATTGTGTGTAAATATTTTATGACCAGCCACATTTTATACAAGCTTTGTACAAGTGATTCAGTATGCTCTGCATAGGCCATTCACACTTTAAAAAAAAGAGGTCAATTTTTAAAAATAAATATGTTTTCAACTTGGACTAGCTAAAAAGAATAAATGACCAAATAAAATATAACTGGATGTCTTCTTCCTTATTTAGATTTATTATCTATACCAGGGGTGGCAAACCTTTTTGGGTCAACGTGCCATTTTTTCTAAAGAAACGTTTAATGAGTTATAGGCGTGCCATCAAATAATTTTGACTTGTTATTATTGAAGAAATAATAAAACTAAATACGAACAAATCAAAATTCTTTATTTATTACGAAAAAATACATTTTGCAGTGTATAGTAGTAAATGTTTTAGTTATACTTGTAATTTAAATTAAAATAACATTAGTATGATTTCTGCTGTTGTAGATTAGATGACAAATAACTCATATTAGGATTATAAGATGTTACTTTCAGTAGAAAGCATGCTGAATTAGAGTCGTCTGTTAAACGGTTTCTAAGCGAGTCTTTGATGTTATTTATCTCTGAAAATAATGACTCGCAAACATAGGTAGATGAAAATATGGTTGAAATAACATACGCCAACTTCTTCAAACAGTTAAATGCGTCTGGAATCGAATTCCATGTTTCCAAAATTTTGTTACTGGTATTTTTACTTAGATTGCTTGTCAATCTTTTTGTTTCAATCAATTCCAATTTTTTCCTTGTTTCAATAAACTTTTGAATCCATATTGAACTAGACTGGAAATCAATCAGTTGCATTTCAAGTTCTTCAATTTCCAACCAATCGAATTGAGACAAGTTCAGTTTATCAAACGAAATCACATCAGGGTACATAATAAATTTGAACGTTTCCGATAATTCCTTGAACTAAGAAAATCTCACTGAAAATTCTTTGATTAAAGAATCCATTTTGGAAATAAAGTCATCAATAACTTTTTCTTCCTTTCGTTTTTCTTGGGCATCTAAATCTTTGATATTTTTTTTTCAAGTTTGGGA
This sequence comes from Trichonephila clavipes, assembly GCA_019973935.1. Classification (NCBI taxonomy): domain Eukaryota; kingdom Metazoa; phylum Arthropoda; class Arachnida; order Araneae; family Nephilidae; genus Trichonephila; species Trichonephila clavipes. The sequence continues at coordinate 1,144,473 of BMAU01021358.1, forward strand.
AGTACTTGTAGTTTTTTGTAATAATATCGTTTCTGAAAACATATAGTTTAGCTTCAAAAGCGCGAATGAGATCCATCATGATGATAAATGTTTTATTCAGGCCTTGAAGCTTTATGTTCAATTCATTGAAATGTTGGCATATGTCTGTAAAAAACATCAATTTTAAAAGCCACATAATATCCATCAATTGTGGGTATTGTTCAATTTTGCTCTCATTTTGTAGAAACAGTCTGATTTCTTCCACGCAATCAACAAATCTTTGAAGTACGTTCCCGCGGTTCAACCAGCGAACATTGTTATACACTCAGGAACATTGAAAATAGCGACCCAAGAAGAAAGCATCGGATTGAAATGAAATTTAATACACATGACACAGATGAGAGATTCACTTGATCTCAAAAACAACATAAATAAACAAATACAGGGTGTGCAATGACACAAATACTGGGCAACTTCAATAGCGCATTTGACCACCTCCAGCTGCAATACATGCCGCCACACGGTCCGGCATTGAGTTGATTAGACACCTTATGTTGTCCTAAGGCAGATGAGCTCACAAATCTTGAACAGCCAACTCTAAATCATGTACAGAGTGACACAATGGCATCTGCCGTTTTAGGTGATCCCAGACGTGCTATACTGGGGACAAATCGGGGGAGCGGGCCGGTCATGGAAGAGTGTGAAAATGACGTAGGAAGTCTTGAGCAACTCTTGCTGTATGCGGACGAGCATTATCTTGCTGGAAAATTGCCCCTGGAAGACCATTTAGGAAAGGTCCTACATGGGGTCAAAGAATATCATCAACGTAACGTTGGCCTGTTAAGGTTCCATGCATCACAATTAAAGTGGTCTGGCTATCATAGGCTATGGCCCCCCCAGACCATTACACCAGCTGTGCGGGCAGTGTGACGTAGAACAGTGTGGGGGAAATTGTACCACTCACCAGGGCGCCTCCACACCCGTACACGGTTATCATCTGTCCCCGAAACAAACCGGGATTCATCACTAAACACAACCTTTTGCCAATCTGTGACATTCCACATTGATCTGGCTTGGCACCACTGTAGACGCAGTTGCCTATTTTCCGGTGTTAAGGGAGTGCACGGAAAGGGCGCTTGGATTTAAGATTTGCTTCTGCAAAGTGTCTGGAAATTGTTTGTAGAACAATTGCTATGCCTACGTCTGCTCGTATCGTTGAACGAGTCACTGTGGGGTCCACAAGTGCTTGCCACACGATCCTTTGATCCTCTCTTCTCATGGTCTTCCTGGTTGCTCCAGACCTGGTTTTCCGCGTGTGGGTACCTTCTCGTATCCACTGCTCCCAACAATTTCTAATGGCACACTCCAAACGATCCGCCTGGCCAGCAACACAGCACGTCGACCCGCCTGCAGTTTTCATCCTGATGATCAGGCCTCTCTCAAACTCGCTTAACTGTGAGAAATGTCTTCTAGCACGTTTACCTGGCATGTTTCGCTTACCAAAGTCTTCCTACAATCGGCATGTAATCGTCACGTTTATGAATCTTCGAATTTGCGCTGGCTTATATAGCACCCTCTTCCTGATTGTAGCGCCACCTCGGCATGTATGAGCATGCGTATTGGCACAAAACTTGGATCATTTGCATATCACATTACGCTGTACTTATTTGCAAAGTTTCGCGATTGTACTTAGCTTCCTTCTTGGGTCGCTATTTTCAATGTTCCTGAGTGTACATTATTAAGCCATTATACACTGAATTGACTTCATCCAACAAAGCATCAAACTTTTGTTTATTTAATGCCTGCGACGACATGAGGTTGACTATTTTTGTGACTAAAGTTATTACATTATCAAGATATGTTAAACCACTCTTTGCACATAAGGCTTGTTGGTAAATAATGCAGTGGAATTCAAGAATCGAATGTTCTACGTTTGTTTTAAATAAAGAAATGAAACCATTTTTTTTGCCTACCATATTTGGAGTACCATCAGTGGTTACTGAGACAATTTTTTTCAAATCAATTTCTTTCTCAGCAAGCGAATTTCTTACTGCCGTACAAATATCTGTACCCTCTGTAGTTGTTAACAACGATGTTATCGCAATTAATTCTTCCTTAATGATGTTTCCTACACAATATCGAGCAAAGACAGCTAAACGTGCCGATTTAGTAATGTCAATACTTTCGTCAAGACATAGCGATATAAAAGGAGCAGAGTTAATGTCATATTTTTGTTGATCTGTAACATTTTTTGCCAATTTTAAGATTCTATCTTTCATTGTGTTTTTAGATAGAGGAACATCTTTGATGCGCTGAATTATCTTAGCTTTATTATCAAAATCATCAGAAAGTGAGGGCGCACATGCCAACCAAGCTTCCTTTAAAAACTCTCCCTCTTGAAAAGGTTTACCATGCCGAGCAATGGCATTTGCAGCCGAATAACTTGCCACACTTGTGTGACAATTTTTGCTTATATATTTAAACATAGACGTCGACTGTTTATTTCTGTCTTTTATTGCACTTGCAATTAATTCTTTTTGCTCTGGTTCACTTTTTTCACAAAAGGATTAGTGATTAGTTTCAAAATGCCGTTTTACAGACGATGTTCCGCATACCACTGTTCCAGAACATATAACACACACCGCTTTGTCGCCTTTATTGATCATACCATATTTCTTAACCCACCAAGTTTGAAATTCTCTGCTACACTTACTATCTTGTACTTTTTTTTTGTTGAACTAGCCATGTTAAATAGCAGTTAAAAATCGTAAATTTAACACAAAACTTTAAATGTACAGTTGTGTCGATGAAATTGACTATTCTATGTGCTCTTGCTTGATTCCTCCCCCGCCAAAAATAACCTTTTTACTGACTGCGGGCTCATGGGCAGATTTATTTGTTTTTAGGAAATTGAGTGCTTGTACGAGATTTCTGTAGTGTCTGCTCTTTTGCTTTTGTCTCAGGTCATTAAAATTTTTAAAAATAAAGCAGTGAGAGTTATTTTACCAATTAGACTTACAAGACAAGAATTAGATCACATTAATAAATTAGATGTATATACAAGCTGAACTATTAATGTAAACGATAGAATATGTTTTTAAACAACTTGAATATATTTAGAAATAGTTATACATACACACACTATGAGTTGATAAACTTTGCATCATTAGCAATTTATAATATACGAAGTATTTACGCAAGACATAACAAACGAGTTTGCTCCCGGACTTGTCGGCGTCGCGACGGATCACTCGCGTTTGTTCATACTTCATAGTAAACTTAATTATTTTAAGCTAAAATACAAATCGTTTTTGATCGATGGCGTGTCCAAAATATTCTGTTGCGTGCCATCATTGGCACGCGTGCCAATGGTTCGCCATCCCTGATCTATACCATTAACATTTGATTACAAAAAGAGAGATTATTATTTAAATACATTTTAAAATATATTTAAATAATAAGAAATGAGTTATATTATTTTGATGGATGTAAAAATAACTTATTAAAAGATATCTATGACAAATCTGTTCATTAAAATATATTTACATTTGGAGTTTTGCTAGTACTAGTTGCCTTTTTCTTCACTACTGGTGACCTTCGGGAAACTGGAGCATGAGAAATGGTAGGCATTATGGTGCTGCCTGTAGAAAAAGAAAGGTAATAGAAACATTTATTATTAATTATTAAATACACATTGAATGCAATTGTAAGAATTTTTGTATTTTGAATAATTATGAATAATTGTAAATTATTTAATATATCTAATTTAATTAAATTCATCATTCAATTCTATAGATAAATAATAGCTGTTTATTTGCAGAATACTTTCTGGTCTGCTTTTAAAAAATACATAAAATGAGTGTAAGAACGAAAGTCACAGACACAATTTTAAGACCATTAAGTTTTTTTTTTTATCATATCTTAATATATAAACAGAGAGATAGGGTAAAATGTTTCATGTACATATATTATGTAAAGAGATCAGAAACAAAGTAGGCCTACATTAGTTCAAGATTTTGGTTTCTCGGAAGAAAAGAGTAGTAAATCTAAAAAAATAGGGAATCAGGATATAAGGAATTTTTACATCTCTTTTATTTCAATTTAATTTCACATCTGAAATTCATTTAGGTATAAATATTTAACCAATTCTCTTATAGATGATTATATAAAAAAATTTATTAAAAAATTAAAAATTTGAAAAAATAATAAATAGCAATTTTTTTATGTTTTTATTGAAATGTGGATGTCAAGACAGAAAAACCCTCAAAATTTATTTTAAAGACATTTAACTAATTAAAATAGAAAATTATACTGTAGAGAACACTCCTTCATTGTTGTGTGCACTGGCTTTCCAAAGGCACTCATGAGATTTTGGAATTTGAGGAAGTGTGTTTTAAAATATCTGGAAAAAATTTTTAATTTAAAATTATAGGAAAAAGATTGTATTTCTCCTATCTTAAATGGTCATACATCTTTGGTGAACATTTTTATTTTATACCTAACCTAACTTATTAAACCAGTAAAAAGTTTATTAACAATAAACCCTTAGTTAGTACTTTTGTTTTATTTATTATACTTTTGTATTATTTATGGTACTTTTGTATTTATTCATAATTTCCACTATTTAGATGCATAAAAAAGTGTCTATCTGTGTAAAAATCCCATAATAAGCCAATAAATAAATTTTTTTTACCTTTTCATATTTTTTCTTTGTTTGAAAAGTTGGAAGCGGCATGCATAATTTTTTTTATCAGATAATGGCACTCTTCCCAAAAGGGTTGGCTACTCCTGTTGTGAATTATATGGCCCCTGAGTGGGTGTAGTGTAGCTGTCACCATGCTCAGACCCACATGGACTACCTCGATGAAAACCATATGTAATGGATTCTGCCTTAGGGTTAATCTTGAACTTGATTTCAACGTTTCTAGGTGCTGTTGTTTATCTCAGATATTTAATGAATCTTGATCTTGGCTTCGGTGTTACTAGAGCGCCGTTGTTTACTCGGATATATTATTTCATTAGTTTTAGTCTAATATTTTAACTTGGTAATTTAATTTTTAAAGATTATTAAGTTTTGTTTTATTGAAGTTTATCGAATGTTATCAATAAACCAAGGGATAAGACAAACTTGATCTCCAGAATTATTTGAATTACACCACACATGTAACAATAGCATCAGTATTATTATTATAATCATTTTTAGCTCCTGGTTTAGCTAAAAAAAATGTCCTCCCATAGAAATGGAGGAAAAAACTTGTTTAATTTTACATGAATGTGGGGAGCTATTGAACAATTTGAAAAAGTTTACTCTAATTGGAGAGATAGAAAATAGCTGATGCAATAGGTTGATCAAAAATATGTGAGAATGAATGTCTTCAAGATTCTTGCAATTATAGTTCCAAAAAAACATACCAGAAGAAAGAAGACACCTGTGCAAGAGAATAGAATGAGTTTGCTTTCCGTTCAAAGCAGAGAAATGTCTACTGTACAAATTTCATGACAACTTCCATTGAGATGTCACATATGGACAATTCAACAACATCTGAAAAAAGATTGTCTCATTTGGAGAGAAATGGCCAGAAAACCACCCCTATCAAACAAGCTAAACAGGCTCAATTAGTACTCACTCAAAATTATGTCTTGGACTGATTAATAAAAAAGTTTAATTTTTTCAGATGGAAAAAAAAATTAAACCTTAAGGGATAAACTATTAGTGGCACCATTTAAAGGATCACAAACATTTTTCATCTTGAATAGAATACAGAGTAGTTCTCTCCTAGTATAGGCTGCTTTCAGATATAATGGTCAAGTGGATATGGCTTTCTTAAATGGTTGAACAAATTCTGATCACTGTGCTTGGGAAGTTATGGACCAGTTATTAGAAGCTAACATTGGATGTTTCTTCAAAATAATGTATCTTTTTGGTTTGACAACTGCATGGTTAGAATTGAATGGATTTTCTAAACAAAAGTGTGAATCTAAACTTCATAGAGATTGTATGGAGATATTTAGTTCAGATCAAGTATGATAATGGTCAGCAGTGTTTCCCAAATGAAAGCATAGATTTTAAATGAGCAAATTAACATATAACTGCACATTTTTATTTCATAAACTAGTATACTTAATGATAACCATTATATGATATAATCATAAATCATAGAGGCTCAACCAAATATCAAAGGGTCATTTTTTTTCACTTCTGTTTATGGCCTTAAAAAAGTTCTAGCACTTAAATAATTTTCATTAATTTTGTGTATATTATCAACAAAAATCTTGTTGCCCTAAAAAAGTTTGTTGGTGACTGTATCACATTAAATATTGCAAGCTATTTAAGCAATTTAGAGAAATACTTATTTTTAAATTTAAAAAAGTCGAAGGAAAGGATGAAAAAAAAAAAAATGTTTGAAATTACTGAACAAATGCAAGAAAAGGCAAACAAAATATCTAAGGGGAAGAGAAATATTTGACCACAAAAAAATATTTGTTTTGTTATTCACATTAATAACAAATCAAGTTAAAACGTAAAAAAAACAGAATTTCAAATTAGGATGATCTTTCTGATGATAAATTGAAATAAAATGGCATATTAAGGCCTCATAAATATAAAAAGATTTCATACTAAAATCAACAACCATAACTAAATATAAAGATTCACTAATGAATATTTAAGAAAAGAAATATGAATTTTTCTGTATACAAAAGAAGAGGTTAAAACTTAATTAAAATCTCTTCTTTTTATTACAAAATTCTAAACTTAAAATGAAGAAAAGAAAACTTACTATTTAGCAAAGCAGATGGCTTCAAAAGGAATTTCAAAATAGCATCAATTAGGCTATTTTTTGATTCATCAACTATGTATTGGGAAACACAAAGAACTGTAGCAACAGTCTTCAAATCCTCCAAACACATCCTAGGAACAATATAAGAGAAACTGAAGATCAACACCATTTTTTATTCATTTAAAACATATAAAGAAACAAACTAAAAACCACTAACATACAGCAGTTCAAATAAATCATTTTTCTGTACACTTTTTTTACAAGCTCATTAAAAATATATTTTAAGGTAACATGGTTCAAATGATAATAAATGGAATCAAAATAAACTTACTGTTCCATGAGATTTCGACGGCACTGGTATTCTGTAGATGTTTCATCAAAAGGATAACCAGAAAATTCTAATACATTCCTGCGAATGTTATTTTGCTGAAATATAATTTTGATACATAAATGCAACTCATGTTAGCACATCTCCAACATGATAGTTTTATAATGGCTACTGAAATGAAATCCTAGTAACAAGTTCTTCAGTGCACTAAATGTTAGTTTTTAAACATTAGATATACCGAGTTAAAACATTTCTAATAAGATGCTGAAAAAATACATTTTAAAGAAAGTTTTCTAAATTGCACATAATGTGATAAGAAGTACTAGGACATTCCATTATGCAGTAAAATTTTACTGATGCCACAATACAAGTTTAAACTATTATAAATGCAAGGCTTGCTCAAATAAAGTAATACTCGTACAGTTCAACCAAAAGTCTAAAAGAAAACCTGAATTTTGATTTAATCAGAGAAGCCTAGATCCCAAATTAAAGATATACATGCTTAGATGCACATTAATCTGAAAACAGTACATTAACATTTCTTGATATATTTTTAATATTAAATTCTGCGCTAGTAACTGATCAAATCATAAACACATTGGGTAAAAATCTTAACTTATTTTTTTACTGTTTACCTGAAAGAAGCATACAACCAATAAAATATGATACCTTGTTATCTCGGTTTGTATTCACACATTTAAAGAAGGTTTTGTATTCCCAGTCAAAAAAGAAGTGACACATTGTAATGAAAGAATAATCTTCCTAACAATGGTATACTATACTATAGTCATACAATACAAAAATATGCGAGTGAATGAGAGTTATAATAATGCCGCACTATAAAGCAAAACACGGGTTACTGGTAATTTTGAACCTCGGTAAAGTGAGGAGGATGACACTCGAACTGGAGCCCCCCTTTTCTAACTACCCCACCACACTGATGCAATGATATTGAGCTTCCAGCAGATTTAACTTGCATCGGCCCCTCTACATGCTGGGTCTTCAGTGGCACCAGGACTTAAATCCTTGACTCTCTGGTCATGACCCTAACTACAAGGCCACTACAAAAATATGAGATTAGAACCCCATGGTATTACATAAAACTTCTAAAATTACTCATAGTTTTTTAACACAAGAAGCCGTAAAACATGATGTTAAAATCTAAGCTTGTTAAAAATTAAGCCTAAAAATTGAATTTTGTCAACTACATTAATTAAAACATTATTACAATAAATTCTGTGATCAGGATGAAGTCTTTGTTAAAAGAAAAGAGCAAATGTAGTTTTTTCCTAAGAAAAACTGAAATCCTTTTTTTTCACTTGTTCAATCCATAATTTTATTTATTGCCTTTTGTATTAAATATTCATTTTTTTCCCTATGCATTAGTCATAGGTCATCAGAATATGTAGGACTTTTTTACATTTTGATATGTCAAATGATTTTAATTTTTATAATAAAAAGTTTTTCACTCAAAATACTTCCCTGTAGCACCCCTTTTCATTGAATAAAAATGTTAGGAAAGGTTAAGCCAACTGTCATGCTAAAATATCTATGTTTCAAAAATTTCAGTACAAAATTGACAAGTTCTCCTTTAAACATACATATCTCTGTGAGTATCATACTTTCACATTCAATATTGTTATTCTTGACAGAAGCAAAGAAAGTTGAAAAGATAGAAACAAGTAGCTTATTTTGCAAAAAAGAATCTTTTATTTGCATTTCTAAAACAATTAGATTAGCAACAGTATATTTAACAGCATCCCCCACTGAATTACTGTAAGGCAAATCTTTGTCTCTTCCTGGAGAATTTTTCGTTCTACAAAGTCTTAATTGTACAGTCTCAGGATTTGTCTAGCAACTAAATGGCAACATGCAGTCTTTATACCTTCCTTCTGTTTCAAATTACTCAATAAAATATTATTCATAACAGTACAGCTATAAGTCAAGCTTTCGTATAAAAGGAAACAATTGATAGATCTCTTTAACAACACGATGGACCTTACAAGATTCTTTTCAGAGAAAAAAAACCTGCTGATGTTATAAGAGACACAAAGATATAATTGTAGAGAAAAATGAAATACAAAGCATTATTAATTTCTAATCTAGATAATTACAATATAATAATAAATAAAAAGTATTAAATTGAATCACAACTGGGCAACAGTTAGTTAATGCCTACAAAAGTTTTCAGATGTCAGAAATTAATATATACATAAAGTTTAAATTTACATAAAAACTACTCTTAATACTTACAGCACTAGTTGTGAGATATAATATCATGTGCACATCATTCAATTTAGCTGCAGGTGTACTGATAACTTGATAATGAACTACATTAATAAAAAAAATCAGATAAATAATTTAACAATACTTTTCCTTATTGTACAAAGAAATATCATACAAGAGGTACACAATTATTGAAGTTTAAACATTAACATAAACTATGTAACACAAATATGAGGGAATTGATAAATTTCTCTTTCAAATAACTTTTGAGACAGAAAAAAATATATGTTTAAAAATAAAATTACTAGTACAAATCTAAAAAACAGTATTTTTTATCCTTATCCTTAAATGCTCTTCCTTTTTTTAGTACACAAATTTTAATTTTAAAATGTATCATATATACAAACAAAAATGTATTTCATAAAATTTTACATAAGTACTTAACATGTTTAAACAAATAAATTATCCAATCTTGAAATAAAATCCAATTAAAAGATACAGTGGTAACACTAACTTCCTTAAACAAATTATCACAAATAAGTGATAGACAACAGCAACAAACTATAAAATCAGAAAGTGGATAATCATGTACCATTTGTTAACATGGCAAACCATAATACACAAGGTTCCAAAAGTTAAATATGTTCATTTAATTCAGGTCATGCATATACAACATCCTTGATAAATTTAATAAAATAAATATTTAATGTAGATATGTGGTATTAAGGGGACACATGAATTGACAAAAATCAGTCAAAAAATAAAATATAGTTTTTTAGCCCAAATTATTCTGTATGTATTTTTTGATAATCTCATAGAGATATGATAACTTTTATGCTCGTTTTTACTCACATTCCAATAGCAAACAGAAATTTTAAATTGATTTATCTCAGAAAGAAAAAAAATAACTAGTTTGTCTCATGTTCTTGTAAATAAAATTTCATGTGTGTACATCAATTATTGTAGGAAGAGGAGCATTTTAAAATCACTCCCTAAATTTTTCCTTAAAAAATTTAATTGTTAGCTTTTGGGGATATTCTTAGCATAAAAACTTTTATATATACATAGATAGCAAGAGAAAAAATTTTTGAAAACCATTAAATCAAAGATTTTTGTATAAATCGCACCATGTACTCATAACAATGCAAATTAAGTCTTGCATCTACTACTCTGTTTTTAGAAAAAGTTGGTTTTATAAGAGAAGCATACATTTTCTTAAAATTTTGCTTAATAATATTTTGAAACCTCAAATATTTCAAACATAGCTTTAACAATTTTGTCTTCAAAATACTGCTCATATGTCAAAAAGAATATATTTATCAGATTTTTTCAGATGAAGTACATTGCATGGATAGAAATGAGCCTAACATAAACTGATTGAAGAAAACTGCTGAATAGCTTTCGCAGAGTGCTCCAACACACACACACAACTTTAGAAATCAAGTCAAATCTGAAAATTTAGTTTCAATTTGCCCAGATGCTTCAGACTCTGAACTAATTTTGTGGCATCTGCAAGAATTTTGACTTTTATAGTCTAAACATGTTTTCACAATGAAACCATAAGCAGGGACATCAATGAGATGCATCCCATTAAACCAAATACAAAGAACAGCCACGATTACACTGAACTAGACAACCTGCTGATAGGATAAAGAATTAATGGCAGTGGGTACTTTTTACAGATAGGTCTAAGTACTCTACAAAAAAATCAGTTGATCCTAATGAATTAACTCAGCATTTTAAAAATTGAATTAATTCTCTAACTACATTCTAATTTATTTGGAGAAAGAAACTAGTTGTCATGAATCCAACATTGATAGACATGGCCTTGCATATGTTGAATGATATCAAGTACCATATTCTTTTGCTATTAATGGATAATAATGTATTAGATCACCAGACTTAAATATCTTTGGGGCTATCTATGTAGAGCAATTACCCAAGAACCTATACAGGCTGCATCATATTTAGTCTTCCATATCAGTTCATGTGTGTCTAACAACTTAATTTTATCTATCGGAAACAGATGCTGAATATGCATTATAATTATGGGAAGATATTCCCCATTAAGTTCTATTTATAAAAGTTTCATAATTTTTCAATGCCTAATTTTTGACAAGGAATGGGCTTTTTAAAAATTGTTATGATCAATAAACATAATACACAGCCGCAAAGTAAACAAACCTCTGTGGTTATGAGGTAGCATCTGCAGCTGGGAGCCAAAAGGTTGCAAGTTTAAATCAAGACAATTCTAGAAAATTATTAAAAGTGTGGGTTGCTGGGACTTTCCAATAACTCTTTAACAGATTGAGGATTATTCTGTAATGTATACAAAATGCAAGGTTCATTCTGAATCCCAAAAAATGTCTTTTTGCTGCCCAAGAAATTAAAGACATCATGTATTTCACAGAGGAACTCGGCCTGATCTGGATAAAGAATCTTCCACACCATCCTATAGTCTAATTCAACAGTTATGCTTTGGTTCTGTGACAAGAGCTGAGGAAGGACACAGAAGCTGCTTCTGTATCAAACAGCAAGAAGCTGTTTTCTTAAAGAGGGAGTAATGTCATAACACTATCAAACCTCCATGGTTTCAAAGTAGCATCTTCAGCTGGGAGCTGAAAGATTGCAAGTTCAAATTCAGATGATTCTAGAAAATCATTAAAAGTGCGAGTCACATTAAAAAAAGGTACGTTAATTTATTCTTCATTTGTTTCCATGTTCTAGAAGTTTCCAGAACCTTTTAAAGTTATTACAGAAAGTGCTTCTACGATTTTCAACTTGACTATTAAAATTTGTTTCCCTCTTCAGTCAGGGAGGTATTATAATATAAAGCACACTTGTTAGTGAGTTTCATAATAATAAGCTTATGTTCCTTATCCATCTGCTTCTTCATTGCATTTCATCGTGACAATATATTCAATAAACGTATAAAGTTTATATCACTTAATTTTCTTGAATTTAACTAGCTTCAGAAAGCCTCTTGTTTCTCAACTTTTGGAGGTATGTATAATATGAAACAGAATTAGCTCTATACAGTGGATCTCAAAAGTGTTCATACACTTGCAATTACCTATAAAATTTAATGTTTTCGACTAATAAAAATTAATATATTGGAATTGTAGTTTTTTTTATGATATCTGCAATTGTTCTTAATGGAATGACATAATCAATTTCTTAAAAACAATTATTTTTAAGAATTAATAATCAAAAAGCTACTAAAAAATTATGCCACAAAAGTCTTCGTACTCTTAACAAAAATCTCAAATTAGCTTTAAATATTGTAATTCTTTCTTAATTTAATACTTAGTAGGATATCTTTTAGTGTCCACAACAACTTTTAAATGTCTTGGTATAGATTTAATCAGTTTTTTGTAATTTCTGCATCAATTTTCCTCCATTCTTCTCTGATTGTTTTTACTTCACATTATGTGTTTATATGTCATGTGTTTTCTTTCTTTTTTTTTAAGTCAAATTCTCACCAAATATGTTCTACTGGGCTAAATAAAGGGATTGAGGAAGTGTTTTCAGAATTTGGGGTCAGTTATAGATATGTCAGTGGCATACATTGAGAGCAGTGTGTTTGGCGTCATTATCCTGTTAAAAAAATGAAGTTGTCTCCAATATCCAAATTTAATGTAGATAATTTAAAATTTCTCTTTAAAATATTTAAATAGAGCTTATGGTTCTCAATACCATAAAAAAATACCAAATAACCTAATCCTGAAGCTGATTTACACCACACGCAAGAACACTTCTACCTCCATGGTTCATTGATCCAAATAGATTCTTGGGATTAAGTTTCAGAAAATTGTAATTGACAGCAAATTTATTGTAAAGGCTGAAAATTCAACATTTTTGGTTCCGATGGGCATATAATAGTTTGCAAATGAAAAAAAAGAGGAATTTAATCCCATGAATTTATGTGGAACAAGAACTCCACCACCTCCATGCTGAAGCATAGAGTATCTTGTATATATGTATCAAAACAAAGCAATGTAATTTGATTTGTTGAATAAAACAATATGTATTTAAAAATATTTAGTAATTATATTAATTTAAATTTGCTTATTCAAAATTTTAAAAAAATTTTACTTAGAAATGTTTTACTTTAAAATAAAAATAATATTTATTTTAATGAATAGTGTGGGTAAGTATCCAGAACATTACAATTACCTTTAAAGGTAAAATAAATACATCTTATTTAATAAACAAGAGAAATAGTTGAAACTATTCAAAAACGTCATCATGAAATAATTCACTTACTATTTGAGAAATTCTTCAGCTTAATTCCAAGATATTCATTTTCCACAGTAAAATCACTGTCTAAACTTGGACAGCCTAGAATTATTCAACATGCATAAAAATGAAACACATACTTCACGCTAAATTTATTTGAATCGGACAAGCTATTTCAAATTGAAGGGAAAATTTTTTAAAAACCAATTAACACAATTTTTCTTACCATCATCTTGTATATGAATATCAGGAATTATTTCAATTTCTTCAGACTCATCAGTTTTCAACTAAAATTTGCAGAAGAAAAATCAGGTCAGTTGAAGAAATATTATTATTGACAAAAACTTTATGCTTAGTTGTACAGTTAAAAAAAATAAATACAAAATATATATATTAATTCATAATCTGCGCTAACAAAGGAATAAAATAAAAAATAGGAAAATACTCGAGTAATCTGATATAAATATGAAATACGTACAAACTAAATATAAAGAGCAATCTGGGTTTTTTTTACATATAAATTTTTGAGATTTTTCAATAATTTTTTAAAAAATTGCTTCATAAAAAAACATGATTTAATAATAAAGAATGCTGATAACATCAAGTGAACAAATAAAAGGAAATTAGTAAACAATTGTTTAAAAAACAAAAACAGTAAATAAATTATATAATCTGACATCAATTTAAAAGAATGAATACATTCAACCCACACTTTAAAGAGATTTCAAAAGACATTATATATCAACACAAGTATTATAATATTTAGTGTAATATGTTCTATAACTTTATGCGCACTGCCTCCCTTTTTTTCTCAAGGGATGCCGAGGTTTTGTGTGTCCATTTGTTCACCCTTCTTCTGTGTAAGTGCCTCAATCAATCTTTTTGCAATATACTTAGCTAATGACTTGTTGATTCTTGATATATAAAGAACAAATTCTCAACAGAAGTGTTCAGTAAAAGGTGGAAAAACCTAATTTTCTGTCTCACTTAACTGACTTCCATAATGGGTTATTGTTTGCAGTGCCATTACAGTTGACACAGGTTTTACGTTTCCCCCTAACATTTAAGTCTATAACCATTTTTGATTGATTGACAATTTTTATCCTTATTTGAGCAGTTTCTATTTGTATGGAATGTTTGGTAGAAATTAAAAGAGCCTTATGCTTTCCTTTCTCCTTCAAAATAATTATCTCTTCTCTACTCTCTTATGTGGCACTTACTCTCCATTTCAGTGTTTTGTATACCACTTCTTTTAAATGATCTTTGTATTATTTTGAAGAGTACCAGTTGTCCATGCAGAGTGTATTTTTAGAACATATCTTGGTATAAACACACAACTATATTTATTCATATGATATTCACTTTGTCAAAAGTTTTGCCTCTGTAGTCACAGCAGCTGTATGTTTATCTAAGACTGCAGCTGAGTTTTAAAAATTTTATTTCATATTTGTATCTCTAATGCTTTATGTACTGGAATATATCTGTCCATGAAATGGGATCATTGATTCATCAATACAAATCAATTAAATTGGATGTCGTTAATACTTGCATAATTATTTTACCAATCCAGATAATGAGGCCAAATGAGCACTTTATATTTTTTCTTTATCTGTAAGGACCTGATCATTTATATGTATCAAAGATTGTTGGTAGTTTTTTTAATTCTGTACGTATTTTTGCTTTATCATTTATACAATGAAACATTTTTTCTGTGACCATTAGCACATAGAAGACAATATCATATATGCTAACACCCCATATGTCCATAAAGATTGAAATGTTAGGTTGATTGACTCTTGGATCAAACCATTCCTAATCACCTGTTGTATTATCATACATATGCTCATTCTATAATGAGCTATCATTTTCAGATGAGCTCAATACACATGTATCACTTATAGCCACTCATCCATTTTATGACTAACAAATAACTTTGAGAAAAGCTTTGGAATGAAAAAAAAACTGGATAACAGCTTTTGCATAGTTGAGGATTGGTTAGAGGTTTATGGAGATTGTTAGGCTTTACATTTCGTTTTCTTAACTTCAACCAAGAAAAGGAGTCAATGAGCGAACTCAGGATATAAATCCAAAACAGTATTTATTGTGATTGGGAAAGGCCCTCAAGCATAGCTTATCTGCAAGTAGAAAAGAAAATGTACAAAGATAAACCACAATCCTCAAGCTGGGCTACGTTACCTGACCCATCTGTTTACTCTGGCTCATCTATTATGGTCATGGTAGTAAGTGTTGTCAAAGTAATCCTCTGTTATAGATTTGTGGGTTTGTCCTAGTGGCACTGAAGACTTGCTGCATATAGCAGTGGATGTACATTAAATCTGTCAAGATCCAAATTTTTTACATTTAATGCGGTGTGGAGGTTTGGATGGTGGGATGCCAGCTCAGATGTTGTCTTTGCCACTAGACCAAGGTTCAAAATTATGACGTTTGTCACCAAAAACACTTGTATTGCTTTAGATATTTGGATAAATCAAAATCAAGTCAAATCTGATTTGCTTATCAGCAAATGGCCGGCTTGTTGACTAACAGAGGCATTAATGAAATGGCAAGTAAAAGAGGCTGTGCTTTTAATGTCTTGATAGCACTTAATTTATTTTGTGTGTACTGATAGAAATCTCTTTCACATATTCTACTAAATTCTTACCTCTTTTGATGTATTTTTGTTTAAAAAAATAACTTACAGAGTATAATGAAAACAAGGAAGAATTTCCCCATCTCAAAATTGGTAAATATCATATACATGAAAAGGTTTTCAATGATTTAATTAATTATATCTAATTATTATATCAAATTTTAAATTAAATATATCTATGAATGTTAGATATGATTTAATGATTCAACCATATATAAATAAACTTAAATCAGTGTCATTCTATCAGTGTTATCATTGGGCTGATATACTTCAATATTTATTTTGATGGAACATCTTAACTTCCTCGACAGAGAAAAGACTAGGTATAAAATTAATATTAAGAGTATCTGTAAAAAAAGTATGAGAATTGCATGGATTTGTGGACTATTTGTGTGTATGACTATTCTTACCATACATAAATTTTTACAGGAATGAGTCATTAGTGATTGATTCTATCATGAATGTGATTGCTGACACACAGGTAGCTGCAATATGTTGTCATCAATCAGTAATAAATCTTTGATCACAGTTTTGGTTAACAATATTCAGTTCCTCATCGAATGATAATGCAACTTTTTCCTTACTTTTATGAGGATAGCATATTGTTACGAATTTTGTGTAAATAATTTGTATTTGAGTGTTTAATGCATTTATATTACTCTTATGTTATATTTATTTCATGTTAAAATTGTACTATTCACAAGGAGTGCCTTCCCTTACGTTATAATGGCGATTCAATGAGAACTTGGCGAAATCTTGGCAGTAGAGCCAAGTTGGCATCATTTTTGGCGACCATTTTGGCGAGTTCGGAACCCTCTGGAATCTTCTAGAAAGTAGTAGATCTCTCCACTAGTGTCATGTTCAATGACACGAGCGGTTATATTTCTAGAAGTTTCTGTCGCGCCTATAAAAGAAGATGCTCACTGGTACAAGAGGAGTCTTGATTAAGCCAGCGAGTAGTGAGGATTGTTTTGACTAGTGATTAGCTCGGCTGTGCTAGTGAATAATCTTTACTTATGTGTATTTTTAAACACTGTTATTGTGTTTGATTGCTGTTGAAGGTGTGAAGACCTTCGGATATTTACCCGGTGAATATTGCCAATGAATCCTGTATTGAAAGGATTGGATTTTCGATAATAAATTCGCATTGCTCTTAAAGAACTGATTATTTTTTTCTTTGTGATTGTTTTTGCATAAAATCCTCGAATCTACGTAACAGTTTGGTGTCAGAAGTGGGATTTTATGCCAATAGCAAGAGCGATGGATGAGCAACTGAAGGCTCTGTTGGAACGCATCAATGCCTTGAAAAGCGGCCAAGAAGATATGCAGAAGAGCCAAGAAGAGACTACGGAGAGAATGGAGAATATGCAGAGAAGCCAAGAAGAGACTAAGGAGAGAATGGAGAATATGCAGAGAAGCCAAGAAGAAACTAAGAATGAGTTAAAGGAGGGAATGCAGAAAGGTCTGGATGATACTAAGAATGAGTTAAAGGAGAGAATGGAGAAATGTCAAGAAGAACTGAAGGATTCTCTAGAAAAGAAAATTGATAATGTTGAAGAGAAAATCAATAGTGTGGAAGAGAAAATAACATTGAAAGTAGAAGAAAAGATTGCAGTAGTTGAAGAGAAGATAGAGAAGAAAGTAGAGCCAGTTGAAGAAAGAATTAGAGAACAAGTTGATGAAAGAATTGAAGGAGTGGTTGAAAATTTTAGCCTTATATCGCAGCGAATGGAAGATCTTAAGAAGAAACTTCTAGCAGGCAGAAATGAGAACAAAAGCAAGAGTGTGCATGTGTCTGCCTTTCCAGAGCCTGTGCTTGCTTCTCCAGTGCCTGTGCCTGCCTCACCAATATCAGTGAAACTGTCCACCTATGATGGAAAAACCAACTGGGAGGTGTACAAGACTCAATTTCCGAAGCCAATGGATGGAATGAAGGGGTCAAAGCATGTCAGCCAGCAGCATCCCTTAGAGGTGAAGCCGCTAAAATATTGCAGACTCTTCCCGACATAGAGCGACTGAATTTGAACTCCCTATACAATGCTCTGGATCTTCGGTTCAGCCAGAAATACTCCAAGGAATACGCACGTCTGCAGATGAAAACAAGACTCCAGAAAACCGGAGAAAGCTTTCAGGAATATGCCTCCAAAGTAGAAAGGCTCCTCAACTTGGCTTTCTTCGATTACCCAGCAACTGTGAGAGAAACAATCTCTTTCAGTATTTCGTGGACGGCCTGAAGGAGGGGGAAATTCAGAAGGCCGTAAGAATGGCAAATGTGCAAGATCTTAAATCTGCCCTGTTATATGCCCTGAAAGTGGAGGCCACCAATGAAGCCAGTTACAGAGACAGCCATTCCGTCTGAGAAGATACAGTGACTACAGATGCGCCCTGTGAATCTCCATGGAGGAAGGAAATTCAAAATGTAATGGCTCAACGTCAGAACCTGAGACGTAGAATCACGTGTTGGGGTGCGGTGGAGCAGGGCATCTAAGAAGTAGCTGCCCTCGAATAAATAAAGAAGATCACAACATCAAGTGCTGGGGGTCCGGTAGAGCCGGGCATGTAAGAAGTGACTGCCCTTGTGTGAATCAAGAAGATCTTGTCGTACAAGTGTAACAGAATCAAAGAAAGTGTGTAGCAACCGAAAAGGATCAGATGAAAATGGAGACGTCTGTTCGAAAAGACTTTGTTAGGAGAGCAGCAAGGATTTCTCAAACAGCTTGAGAGTCGAAAAGAAATTTGGCGTGATAGATCCAGTAGTACGCCAAGTCACGACGCCATCCACATCGGCATTGGACCCGTGGAGTGATGAGAGCGTCCAAAAAGATCAACTGGCTGATCCGGAAATAAAACCAATCATGGAATTCAAAGAGTCATCTGACGAAAAGCCCAGCTGGCAAGACATCGCCCCTTTTCATCCTACAACGAAGCGTTACTGGGCTCTTTGGAACTCTCTCCATCTGAGAAATGGTGTTTTATATCGAAAATGAGAGTCTGACGACGGAAAAACATCCAGGTGGCAATTAATACTCCCAAAGACAAAAGTTTCAGCAGTCCTTAAGGAACTCCATGGCAGTCCAACTGGAGATCATTTTGGTGTTATGAAGACCTTACAAAAAGTTCGTGAGCGCTTCTACTGGAACAATGTATTTAGTGACATAGAAAAGTGTTGTTGCATATGTGATCCCTGTGCTGCACGCAAAGGTCCCAGAAAACGCACTAGAGGAAGACTGCAGCTGTATAATGTGGGAGCGCCTTTCGAACGAATAGCTTTTGACATCCTAGGTCCACTTCCGAGATCGTCAGATGGCAACAACAACATCCTGGTTGTCAAGGACTACTTCACTAAGTGGCCTGAAGCCTATCCTATTCCCAACCAAGAGGCCTCAACTGTTGCAGAGGTTTTAGTTCAACACTGGATCTCACGATTCAGGGTCCCTCTACAACTGCACTCCTATCAAGGGAGAAACTTCGATTCTGCAGTTTGCAAGAGACTGTGTGAAATACTCGCCATCAACAAAACCAGAACAACAGCTTTGCATCCTCAGTCTGACGGCATGGTAGAGAGGTTCAATTGAACCATCCTGAACAGCCTCTCTCTCCTGGTATTCAGTAATCAACAGGACTGGGACAAGAAATTGCCATTTTTTCTGCTTGCCTACAGGAGTGCCGTTCATGAGCCCACTGGTTATTCCCCATCCCAGATGCTCTTCGGACGAGATCTTCGTCTGCCTGCAGATCTTCTGTTCAGCCGACCACCAGATACACCTTGGCGCCTGAGGAGTATATTGAGAAACTCCAGGCATGGATGGAGGAAATGCATCATCTGGCTAGGGAAAGAATCGGCATGGCTTCTGAGAAGACGAAGACCGATACGACTCAAGAGCAACCGGACGCGACTTCCGTGAAGGCAACAAAGTGTGGTTATGGAATCCGAAACATCGCAAAGGACTCTCTCCAAAGCTGCAGACAAACTAGGAAGGACCTTACACAGTCCTAAAAAGACTGAATGACGTTGTGGTGCGGATACAGAAATCACCACACTCAAAACCAAAGGTAATATATTACAATAGGCTAGCCCCTTATCTTGGCCAAGATGAATAAGATCCTTAAGTTCAGACCATGTTCATTAATTATTTTGTAAATAATGTAAATTATTTCTCTTTTCTAATTCCTTAGTTTATTTTAATATTGGAATTTATGTTTACATCTCTTCATGTGCTTTTGATTTATTTGTATTGTATATGCTGTGGAATACATTTGTTACTTTATATGTGATTATTATGTGAATAGGTTGCTTGTAAATAGATTCCTCTTACTCAGGGATTGTACTGCCCAGGACGTGCAGTCTTTGAGGAGGAGGCAGTTTACGAATTTTGTGTAAATAGTGTAAATAATTTGTATTTGAGTGTTTAATGCATTTATATTACTCATATGTTATATTTATTTCACATTAAAATTGCACTATTCACAAGCAGTGCCTTCCCTTACATTATAATGGCGATTCAATGAGAACTTGGCGAAATCTTGGCGGTAGAGCCAAGTTGGCATCATTTTTGGCGAGTTCGGAACCCTCTGGAATCTTCTAGAAAGTAGTAGATCTCTCCACTAGTGTCACGTTCAATGACACGAGTGGTTATATTTCTAGAAGTTTCTGTCGCGCCTATAAAAGAAGATGCTCGCCGGTACGAGAGGAGTCTTGATTAAGCCAGCAAGTAGTGAGGATTGTTTTGACTAGCGATTAGCTTGGCTGTGCTTGTGAATAATCTTTACTTACGTGTATTTTTAAATACTGTTATTGTGTTTGATTGCTGTTGAAGGTGTGAAGAGCTTCGGATATTTACCCTGTGAATATTGTCGATGAATCCTGTATTGAAAGGATTGGATTTTCGATAATAAATTCGCATTGCTCTTAAAGAACTGATTATTTTTTTCTTTGTGATTGTTTTTGCATAAAATCATTGAACCCTCGGATCTATGTAACAATATGAATTTCATCTCCACAGTTATCTTCTCCTTGCTCTCTAATTGTTCCATAGTACAATTAATTTAAAATCTGTAAAATTTTCTTTAGATATTTCCTTAAATTTATCTTTTTAAAAAAATATTTAAGATAGTAATAAAAGGCAGGAAAAAGGTAAAAATACTTAGATTGGCAAATTATGGTATGAAAGCAAATGTTTGCTTATCACTAATCACTCAACTGTCAGTCAATACTTACAGCAAATCTCAAAAAGTAACAAGTGCTATGTTTATTAGCTTGAGATAACTCATTTTACTATTTATGTAAGTGAGGAAATGTGAGAAAAATGAGAATATTTTGAAATTGCAAACCTGGTAGGGGTGGGTAGTGTATTAGATGAATGCTTCGTTTTCTAGGGTTAATATTTACAACTCAAATACAAATTTCTTAAATATAATAAAATTACCAAACATATAATTTGAGCTTCTTTTTCAATAAAATATTTGAATATAAAAGAAAAAAATTAAATACCTCTGGTAATGGTGCTTTAGGTGTTTTTGCAGAATCAAAAGTGAATGTGATTTCGTCAGTAAAATGTGGTGGGACTGTTAAAGTGAGGGAAAAGAATGTTAACAATAAAAAGTATTAATAAATTAAAAAATTGTTGAAATTAATTTTTTAAATCTTACCTTAAATTTACTATTTGTTATACATTCTTCAAGAGAATGAAATAAAACCAAATATAAATAATGTAACATACTAAATTGTGAATAACTGATTTAAAGTTTTATTCTTAAAAAAGGAAAATAAATTAAATCATAAGAAAATTTTCATATAAGAAAAAAATTTAACTTAAGAATACTAATAAGTTTAGAAACTAATATATATCATACAAAATAATCCACTATTTTTTAAATTAAATTTTCTTAAATTAGAAAAATAGCACTTTCATTAAATTATTTCTGTCTTTTTTTAAAACCATGAAACTATATAAAAAAAAAAGATATCTCAACAAATACAGATAATCTTTTAAGTTTAATATCACCCTTTTAATATTCTAAAAATTTAATCTGCTTTTCTATCTAAAGCTCTTTTCTCACCTGCTCATGACATGCTTTTGCAAAATTAAGCTCTCAAAATTAAGAGCTTTTATTCTTATTTTTATTCAATTACTATAAAACAATCTTAACTGTGTACATTAAATTATTGAAATAAGAAAGTAAGAAACTCCTGGTTTTTAGATACTCTACTAAACCAAAGGCTGAAATAAGAATTATAAAATATAAATTAAATTTGAAAAAGAAAAATTTTCTTGTTAATCAGAAACATTGATAAGTATCTAGATTAATTTTCAATTTAAAGTCGGAGGGAGATAGTTTTAAATAATCTGAAACTCTTAGAATTTTTTTTTAGTTAAATGAGTGAAGTTCCTCACCTCTCTTCTTCATGACTGAGATTCGAGGTGCGGCTAAGAAATCCATAATACCCTCAGTCAAAAGCTGCCTTGATCTATGCCAAGTTGGAAGACACAAAACTCGGCAAATCAACTTCACTTGATCCATAGGAAGACTGTCAATAAATAATGTACACGATATTCAGTAAAAGAAGGATAATGCAAATGAAATCAATTCTAAAATTTTTATATGATTAAGAATTCTCAAACCTTATTTCCCCATGAGTCTTAATTTTATGCATGTGCACTTCCACACATGCATAGGTAATTATTTGCATGATACTAATAGCTAATAATCAATCAGTTGAACAATTCTTAAATAAAGTTATTTTTATAGATTTGTAAATGATAACGGTTAAACAATTCCAGTTTAATATTCAAAAAATGTTAATTAATAAAACTGAAAAATTTACTTACAGAAATAATAAAAAAAATTACTGAAAAATACGATTTCAAACAACATATAAATTATATTCCGAAGACTATTAAATAAGTACATCCTATAACAGAGATCCTTGTGGATGATATTTTGATATCACCATATTAATATGTGACCAATTTTGTGAGTCAGATAAAAATAATCTTTCTTATATTATTATATCAAGTCAATCACAGCATTTTGTTATTAACTGTAACACCACTTTTTGCATCAGACTGACCACCTGACCGGAACATCTGCTCATACTACTCGGCGGCCAGGATCACAAAAATTGAGATGGGCACAGTAGACCTTGGCCTGCCATGGGCTTTAGTTTTAATTTAGAACATCATTAAATCTATAAGATAAAATTATGGGGTAATTACACACACTTTAGCTTTCTTATATAAAGGCAAATATTTACATGTCACTATTCTTCCATATATCATGATTTCTCTCTCTTTTTTTAAACTGTCTCATCTGACTGTAGTTAATAAGTTCCTCTTGTAACTAAATTTCAACTTCAGCAATATTAGCCCTAAATAGAGTCCTAGTTGATTAGCATGCATTTCTATTGGTAAAAATGAAAGTTTTATAGAAAGAAAAATTGTTTTTAAGAAAACAATCAACTATAATTATTTAAAGATATACTTAATACACACTTAGTTATTCATTGTGTTTTTTGATTTATTTACATATTAATCAATTTATCACAATAAAAGACATTGAAATTTTAAACTATTTAAATCTTTAAGAAAATTTATGTTATATTTTCACTTACATCATTTGTGACAAAAGAATCCAATATAAAAACACAATATTTTCCATTATATTATTATTATAATGAATTTTTTTATAACATTAAGAAATCTAAATATTTTTTACAGATTTAAGGCATTTACTCGGATGTTTTTAATCTATTTAAAAAGCTATAAATTATGGAAGATTAAAAATAACTAATAAATAAAAAAGAAAATGCACATGCCTAAAATAAAACCAATTCCAGAAAACATTTTGAATATCCTCAAAATATATCCTTCCTTTCAAATAAAATTCCTGCTTTCAGTTTAAAAATTACCTTCTGGTCTTGAAAATATGCACCTTTCATACACTGGTTCATATTTTTTTTACAATTGACTTTTTTTTTCTTAAATACATTAATTTTACTTGCAATGTAGAATTTCATAATTTGCTTACAATTAAATTTACTGAAATATATTTGGTTTAATTATATGGTAGTGAGAAAAGAGAAATTCTTCAAATTATATATAAACACATTTTTTAATAACTCAAAAATAAAAGGCTACTTACACAGACAAAATTCTCATTCGATACACATAATTCGTTGTACCAGGATCACATTTTAATCCACTAAATTCTAAAATACTTCTTCGCATATTTAGTTTCTGCAAAATAATAGAAACATTTTTAGCACATAATTTTTATCACACAACATTTGTAACCAAACCATAACATTTCTCTAACAGCCTCACAATTCTAGATCATCATTCTATTATAGATATAAATTTATTACATAGCTGTTAAAAGAATACCATCTATCTCCTAAATATAAAGTAAGATATTTGGAAAACATTAACTTAGAAAAAACTGTGTTGTAACTCTAAGCTTTCATGAACAATGTTCATCGTATTCTTGAAGTAAATGAAAATAAAGCCGGAGAAGAAGAAATAGTTTTGAATTTTATAGATTTTATAAACAACCTGACATCATTAAACACAAAAATAAATTGGATGGCCCATATAATTCGAATGCCAGATGATAATGTCATCAAAAAGATACTACAGTTCAAAGTCAATGGGATTCAAAAGCGTGGAAGCCCAAGGCTGAGATGGACAGACTCAGTGGAGTCAGACTTTATGACTATAAATGAGAAAACTTGGAGAATGAAGGTGAATAAGAGGTCACTGTGGAAGAGACTTCAAGGGGGAAGGCATTGGCCCACGAGGGGCTGTTTAGCCAGTTATGATGATGAACAATTTTCATATAGAAACAAAATTTAAAAATAAAGTAAATAAACAAAATGTGAATATTTTGAATAGATAAAACAACAATCTAATATTGAGTACTAAAAATACGCTATTTTATTAAAAGCTTTTTAAAAAAATTATTCAAAATGAGTATATGTAAGTTAAGTTATATATTATACACACAAAAAAAAATGTACTTTGACATTTACAGTAAAATCTTTGAAATAAACAGAATTTATGAAATGTAACAAAACATTTTATTATAAAAGATTTTTCACAATAAATATTTCCATGAAACATTTCTATTTAAAACTGATAAATTATAATGATTAAATGCTGAGTAATTTCTACGCATTTTTTTAGAACAAACTTAAGATAAATTTCATGATACAATACAAAGGAAAGAATACAAGAACATTCGTAAAGGATTATGAAGAAATCGAAATTAATTAATGCCTTGGGAGGAAAAAACTAACCTCATCTACATTCAAATACAGAAGTCGATGAAGTAATTCGATGAAGGTGTCAGAGGTCACTTGAATGTTTGATGCAACTAGAGAAAAAAATTCTTTTGAATACAATTTGAATTTCTAACATCAACTTATCTAAAAAAGTGCTAAATATTAAATAAAACATGAAAATTTATACAAAAGAAAAATAATGTATTTAACTTTTCTCTTTCTACAAAAAATTAACATAGAAATATAAAATAACATATTTTAACATTTTTTAAAAAATTATTTTACAAAGATAAATAATAGAAATACATCCCTGAAAAGTTGTACGCATATGTTTAAAAAAAATACCTGCACATATACTATGATACATTTTTGAAATAAAAACAGGTAATATAAATGAAGAATATGAGAGTAAAGTTAGAGAAAACAAGCTATTACATTATATATATTTAACTATAGCTAATCTAATGACTACACAAACATTATTTTGCAATAAAATATTCATTTATAACCATGACTGATTAAAATAATGTTCTAATACCCAATATAATTTTTCATTTCAAAATTAAAAAAAAATTCTGCAGACTTTCAAGATGTATGACTTTTCTGCAGTAACATATCAAAGTAATAACAATAAATAAATTCCATGATAAGAATGAATTTTAAAAAAAGGAAAAGCAAATATTTCCTTTAAACTAAAAAGAATAAGATGTTTAAAAAATGAAATTATTTTGTAAATTTCCAAAAACAACACTTAATTTCAAACGTTTCTAAATGACTAAATACAACAGAATTTTGGCCGCGGTAGCCGAGTGGTATAGGCATCGGATCGTGGCTGGCTTTGTCACGAGTTCCGAGCCCAGTACCACTAAAGACCCGCCGTGTAGGGCAGCGATGCACGCTAAATCTGTCGAGAGCTGAAACGTCCTCCCGTTGGTGTGGTGTGGTAGTTAGGAGAGGGGGGTGCCGGCTCAGGTGTCGTCCACGTCACTTGACCATGGTTCAAAATTACATGGTACATCGCCAAAAGCCCTCGTGCAGCTGAACAGTGCGACGTTAATCTTCACTCACTCACTCACTCACTCACAACAGAATTTTAAAAAATACATATATGTCTTTAGTAACAATACATGAAAATTCACTTAGTTCCCCAAATCAATACAGGCTTTCATACAAGAATAAATTCAGAATGAATAACTGCTATACAAACACCAACCACTTTGTTTTTGCTTTTAAAACTTTTTAAAACAAGTTCTTTTTATTCTAATTTTGTAAACAACTCTCCTACCTTGCTATTTTTATGGCTAGTGATATTTGTACAAAAAGACATGATTTGCATTATTATACAGAATGGCTGACATTAACTCTTTTTCTAATAGCCCATATGTCATGCTAAATAAATTAATTTAGCTATGCTCTTTTGAAATGATACTTAAAAATTACCGATTTATATTTATACTTTAATATTATAAAATATTAATGATTTTTTAAAATTTTAAAAACACTTTCAACATAATAACCTTTGGGATAGTAAAAAATGAATTTTTTTTTAAAAATGAACGTTGCTGTTATAAAATTATACAAAAGACAACCTCTACTCCAAAGAGGCCACATAAAATCTATAAAATTTCAATTGCGTTAAAATGAAAACTAATAGAGCTAAAGGTTCCATACTTTATGAATATATATATATGGTATAGAATCTCAATAATCCAGACCAACTGAGGCTATAGCTAGTTCTGATTAATTAAATTCTGAATTAAACAAACTAACCATAAAATGAGCATAAGGACAAAGTTAAGCCATTTGGTAAAATCTAAAGGTGTATAACTTCATGGAATAAAAATGGGTTAAAAACATTACTTATTTAAAGTATATTATGGAAATTTACTTGCTAATTTCAATCTAAAAATGCCAATAACAATAGATTGTATTTCTCAACTTAAACTTGAGATTGTATTTTAACATGTGCATTTACACTAGATGATGTACATATATACACAGTTTTACAATAAGCATGTTGACAAAACGAAGCTGATGATTCATGTTCTGGCCTAGAGCAGTCACTGAATGGCACTACAGCTATGTACAATATAAAGAACATGTTTAGAAATAACTAAACAAGAGAGAATTCAAATCAATACATTTCGTACATCAGGGGTGCCAAACTCGCAGCCCACAGTGAGCATTTTTGCAGCCTGGTCAATACAGTGACACACAATAATATATAATAAAATATCAAAATTTCTCCCAAAATAGGAAAGATAGTAACAGAAAAGAGATTTCAAGTGTCAGGATGTACATATTTAATTTTCCTTTGTGTATACATTATAATAAACTTCTAATACATACATTATATGTTTTTTATAATGTATATATTATTCTAAATAAATCTACATTTCTATGACTTTTGATTTTCTTTGTGGTCCACCTTAAGTTAAACCTTGTTTACTTGGCCCAAGTCAGCCTTTAAGATTCACACCCTTACCTTACCTTACCTGATATGTATAACCTTTTTAAAACCTACTTACAGAACATGATGGTTTTACAATCATTAAGCATGAATTTTCTTAAAAGGTTGTCCAGTTTAACAATTTCTGTATTAAATTTGTTGTATATAATTTAATACTTTTTTGCTATTACAAATACCAATTGAAATTTTTTCTTATAACTTATATTTTTGAGAATTAGTAGTGACAATTTATAATACCCTTTTACTAGTTACATTATGTTTCAAAAGTTTATTACCTTTGACACAAAAAAATGAAAATTGAAATATAACAAATTTAATAAAATGATAACTTACTTGCTCTGATGTATTTTAATTTTACACCATTGCCTTCAGAGAAAAACACAGGTTTCTTCCATGGAATACTATTCACATCACCTACTTAAAAAAAGATATGAAACTTAAGAAATTTAGCATATTTTCTAGGACTATATTTGCACAATAAATATTTTCCTTCCATTTTTATGAGCCAAAAATTCATTATGATTCATAATCACCTTTCAAAAACACTTATAACAATAAAAACTTGAAAGAGTCCCTCAGTCAGAGATTGATAAACAGAATATGATTATTTATAATAATTTTTTTGTTATAGAAAAGCCAAAACCATACTCAAGTCCCATTACAGAAAATACATGTACTTAAGACAAATACAGGGTGTTCAAAATTTCTAACTATTTCTCTTCGAGACAAATTCATCTTGCTTCATGTGGATTCAGATCAAATTACAGGACATTCTGATCATGGTTTTTTTTACAACTTATTGAAAGTATGACTTTAGTTATAACTACCCTGAGTACATGTGCACACATATACAGGTATTCATTTCAATAATAATTTCAAAAAATTATAATCTTTAGCACATTATTTACTTCAAAAGTAATAACAGGTAGTTAATTATTATTTAAAGTAAAATGCATTTTAAAAAGTTATAATTGAAATATTTTTCAGGTTCCCACTGAAGAGTCTTAGCTAATATAAACAGAAATTACATAACAAAATTAATGACCAGTTAAAACTCAAAATATGCTTATAACACACAATTTTTTTTAGTGACACTGATCTATTTACTTGGTTTTATTTAATTATTATCATACATTTTTTAGCTGTTTACTACTAATAGTCAATAAAAAATTAGATTTTCCAAGATAGAAATATTATTTTAAGAGAGTACTTAATTTCACTTACCGTATTTTCCTGTATATAATCCGCGGATTATGTGTTAAAAAGTTTCAAATTTCGTTCTGCGTATTATACGCCGCCGCGGATTATCTGAGAAAAAATATTCTGCATCAGAAAAGCTAACAATAAAGTTTTGAAAGAAATGCCATTAATGCAAAAACAAATAATAGATGGCACTTTCATGACTCAGCTGACATATTTCAGCCAAAACTAGTTTTTGTCCAATTACATTCAAAAACGAATTCGGCTCCTCAGAAGGAAAAAAACAGATACTAGTTGCTGGCGCCATTTCCAATTTTCTCTTGACTAGAGCTATTACGTCCTTTGAAAGTTTTCATGATGTGTATGTGTTCATGTTTTCATGAAGCGAAAGCGTGTAAGTTACACTGCAGGCTTCAAGTTAAAAGCTATAGAGAAGGCTACCAAAGTCGGAAATCGGGAAGCTGCAAGGTTTTTCACCGTTGACGAATCGAATATTTGTTTACAAAGAAAAAACACGACCAAATCGACGTAAAAAAGCTGATCTTCATGGAAAACCTCACTTGCCGGAATTAGAGGAAGAAATAAACAAATGGATTTTAAAAGAAAGAGATAATGGGAAAGCAGTCTCAATCTTAATTTTTTTTATGTTAACTTACTAAATTAAAAAAAAAAAATTTTTTTCCGCTTGCAATGTTTTGTTTAACAACTCAAAGCATAGATGACAGTTGTAAAGAATTTTTTTTGTTTTATTGAGATAATCGTAAAAAATATTATCATACATATTTAAAAAGATGTTTTATAATAAATTTTGTTTTCTGTACAATTTTTAACTTCTGTTTTTAATTTTATTGTGTATTTTTTCTCTTGTGTGATACTCATTATCGGCAGTTTAAATTTTGGATTATTCACCGTAAAAACTGCCATGGATTATAAGGCGCTGCGGATTATACGTTTATTTTTTTCTCGAAAAAAGGCTTTGCCCATAACACGCCAGTGCAGATTACATACAGGAAAGTACGGTACATCTTGGAGAGTTACAACAGAAAACACACAAGCGTACATAAAACTGATAAGTTTTGAATACCTAATATTCATAATTATGCCGATAAACCATAAACATGTTGGTGAAGAGGGTGAAAAAGAACACCTGCTTCTTAAAAATGCAAATTGATTTATTTTTGTACCAACAGTTATATTTTAACATAATAAAAAAATTAATTAATTAAAGCACTTATGGGTATTATCTATGTTAAAAATAATAACAGACACAAACATAATAATACACAATAAATACTACAGATTAATTAGTTTCTTAATAATTAATTATTAACTTAAATAACATCAAATAAATAGAAATATAAAGATGAATACCATAAGCATTTGCTTCAGGCATCTCCTCCTGAGAGACATTACACATATCTTGAATAATTTCCTAGAAGACAAAGCTGATTTTTACCTTTATCTTTCTTTTAATGTAATAAAATAAACAAAACACTGTACAGGAATTTTATGACACATTCAATTTTAATCTATAAATAACACTTAAAATAATTATTTTTTAAATTATTCAAATATAGGATCAAGAATTGAATGATAAATTCTTGATCAATTTCTAATCCTTAGAGAATATAATTAAACATTGTCCTTTATCTTTATAATTCTTATATCTTGAATAAGTGAAATCATATTAAAACATTATTGAATTTATTGTTTTACACCAGTGGTCTTCAAACTTTTTCAACACATAGAACGCCTAGAACTTGAAGGTGTTTTGTGGAACTTCATTCCACACCCATGCTTAGAAAAATATATCTCAAAGTAATATTTAATCAACACCTATATCATGTAGATCAACATGATATAGGTACTTTATGTAAAGACAATTAAATATAATATGGCATTTATTATTAAAAAACTCTAATCTAATTTTTTAAATATAATTTACTCATTAATAATATTAATCTGTGATCCATGTATTATATTTACTAACTGGGATATGTGCTTGATTTTTTTCACACAAACTGCCAAAATCTAGGTCAATTGAGATAAAATGCATTCACATAACATATTCTGAGTTTGTTTTTATACTGTTTTTGTAGCCACTCATGTTGTGAAATATTTTTCACTTAAACACAATGTTCTGAACAGCATTGTCGTGTCTTGCAATTACTTTCTACCCTTCTCCATATAATCAACTACTTTTCAACAGCCATAACAATTATCTCAATTCTCACTCCACAGAAACAAACACAGTCCTCCATGTTAAAACACTTCCAAGAAACTCTATTCTTGGTACAGCAAAACCACGCACCGTGCGTCAGTTCTCACCGAAGGAATTCAATTCCCTTCACTCCAAAAACAGTTCAGCACTTTCAAGAATGACTGCCTCGCTCAAGGGTCAATCACCTTCTATCCCAAAACACAGTAACCTGCCGATTCGTGTCAACATTCCATAATCCACCGCCATCAGTAATCCAAACACTGCCAAGATTATGGTTAATTGCAAATTAAGCAAAATCTGAAACCATAACCTGACTACTGATGCAGACCCTTTCTTAAACTACCCAAGTACATATACACAACAATACAATTACTGGTAAATCACAAATATGGATAACACTACACTAGAAACATATAAGTAAACAAAAGATAAGCACATTCACATAAAAAAGTATTACAACGAATTATCCAAAAAAATGTTAAACAATAAAGAAAATACAGTTTACATACAAAGAAATACACATATGAAAATTCACCAAACCTAAGTACTTAAAGTTTAGAAAAGAATTACAATTTATGATACAAACAATGCTCTCTTAACTTTTCCTCACTCTCAATATTCAGATAGCAAATAAACAAACTAAAATTATCTTCCTATAAATATCAAGCTTCTCAAATAGCATTCTCAAATTAATTCTAAGAGTACACATGTAAACAGCACACTAAATACATAAACAAATCAATAATAGACGGTTTCCAAGCAAACTGTGAAAATTCCACTTTTAACTGAATATGAAAGTTAACATATATGCATATACAACATTAACCAATAATAATAATAATAAGGATACATTGTGAATTATCGATGTCCAACCTGATAATGATTGAATTTACCTCCATACAATGTCCAATCTCAAAATGTTCATTTTTGGGTGTGGGGAAGCAAGTGTCCAGTTTCCATTTCTCCTTCCATCTCCCGAAAGTGTTCTCCAATGGTGTCTCTGGTACTCCTTTTTCTTCGGTCCCAGAATGCGCTGGGCTCGGCTTTATCTCCCTGAATGATCACTTTCGGTTTGGCACGTCATTTAAAACCACATTTTTGACATTTCTGAAATTTTATTTCATTCTTTCTCAATTTACCTCTAACTCATTTCTTCATCTTAATTTTCGTTGTCTTTTGATCCTCTCTCTTTCACAATGATTGTTGTACCTTCATAATACCAATTTGTTTGATAAAATCTGGCAGTTTCCAAGCAACTCTTTTATCCTGTGAATATTTATGTTTAAAACACCAGTGTTGGGGTACAAGTATAATGTTGGTTGAGACTTTTAAATTCACTTTTTGTTGTAATTCGGCGACTGTCATTCTGCTTAATTTTTTGAGTTTTCTCTTTGGCAATTTTGGCTTTTTTTCTTCAATTTCATCACCATCTAAGTCCACTCGTTTTTCACTTAACAATTGATTATGCTCATTCATTCTTTTACATCTTTTTTCTTGTAAGCACTTCTGTTCTGCTTTCATGCTCATTTTATGTTCCTCTTGAATATGTCACATCTGCTCTTCCACAAGCCATCTTTCTTTCTTCAATCTCATTTCTCCTTCCAAAGCTATTCTTTCGTTCATTCTCCTTTCTTCTTCCATCTTCCACCCTTCCTCCACTGCTTTGGCTTCCTCCTCAGCCTTGAGTCTGATCTCCTCAATCTTGAATCTGGTCTCCTCAACCTTGGTGGCTGCGGTAGCCAAGTGGTATAGGTATCGGATTGTGGCTTGCCTTGTCATGAGTTCGAGCCCAGTACCACTAAAGACCCGCCGTGTATGGCAGCGCTGCACGTTAAATCTGTCGAGAGCCCAAACATCCTACCGTGGTGTGGTAGTTAGGAGAGGGGGTGCCAGCTCAGGTGTCGTCCACATCACTTGACCATGGTTCAAAATTACGTGGTCCAAAGCCCTCGTGCAGCTAAACAGTGCGACGTTAATATTCAATCAATCCTCCTCAACATTGAGTCTGGCCTCCTTCTCAGCCTTGAGTCTGGCCTCCTCCTCAGCTTTGAGTCTTGCTTCCTCCTTGGCTCTGAGTTTAGCCTCCTTCTCTTCTTTATGCCTTGCTTTTCTTATTCTAGTCTCGTTCTCTGTTTCCCATCTTGCTTCTATTTTCGCTGATTCCAATTCTTGTTTTCGCTATAACAAGGGTTTTTCTGCTCTCTTTCTGTGCACTTCTATTACCTTTCTCTCTATACTCTTCTTCTTCCTTTCTATATTCTTCTATTTTCTTTCTATGCTCTTCTCTCTTCCTGTACTCGTACTCTTCTTTTTCCATTCTGTCCTCTATCATAGTATCTAAGAAATGAAGACGAATTCTTCATCTTCTAAGTATGCTTTACATATCAACAATCTCTGTCTCAACTCCAGGATTCCCAGGTCAGAATCAACGGTTTCTCCCATTTGATGCAAAACCATTATCAAATCTTCTTTTGTCGCATTATCAAACATTTTTTCCTTTTTCTCTGGTTCTCGAAAGAGAGCATGTAATGATGTAATCTCAATTACTTTTTACCCTTCTCCATATAATCAACTACTTCTCAACAGCCAGCACAATTAGCTCGTTTCTCACTCCACAGAAACAAACACATCCTCTTTGTTAAAACACTCCCAAGAAAGTATATTCTTGGTACAGCAAAACCTAGCACCATGTGTGGGTTCTCACCAAAGGAATTTAATTTCCTTCACCCCAAAAACAGTTCAGCGCTTCCAAAAAAGAGGGATTTTCTCTTCCCTGACCGCTTCGCTCAAGGATCAATCACCTTCTATTCCAAAACACAGTAACTCACCTCCATAAAAGTGCCAATTAACGCCAACATTCCATAATCCACCGCCTACAGTAGTCCAAACACTACAAGCATTAAAATATTCATAGCTGTGAGAGATATACCCTATACTTTGGCTGAATTTACAACATAAAATTTAAGAGCTGTTCATGCTTAAATTTAGATTTTAATGTAAAATCTGTTGATAAGTTTTTTCCTCTTCTTCATTATAGGTGTTTTTTTCCCAACAAATGAAAAAAGGTGCATTTTTCATAAGAAAACTCTTTAGTTTTGTTAAACATTGTGCTAACTAAATAGTATAAAATTATCCTGAGGAATTCAAGATAGTAGACAATACAATATTCACAATCTAGTAAGAAGTATATATATAAAGATAAAGGGTTTTAATATTCTTTAATTATATTTTAATAAAATTTAAAAAAGTACTGCAAAATAAAGCTATTATATGTAAATAAAATTTTTGGTTTTAATGAATAGGATGAGCTTTAGAGACTTGTAACAGTACAAACTTCATAGAGAATGTGAATCTATTTTGTATTCATATTTAGCAAGCACATAATCAATTTTGCATACATTCTTCTTGATTTGTTTTATTGCGACTTGTGGAACCCCTGGATATGTCTTGTGGAACACAGTTTGAAGACCACTGTCGTACGTACACACACACACACACACACACACATATATAATGTACATATTCTTTATGCAATTTTCATACAGAATGTGAATCTATTTTGTGTACATATTTAGCAAGCACATAATCAATTTCGCCTACATTCTTCTTGATTTTTTTTTATTGCAACTTGTGGAACCCCTGGATATGTCTTGTGGAACACAGTTTGAAGACCACTATCATACATACATAATATATATATATATATATATATATATATATATATATATATATATATAATATATATATATATATATATACATACATACATATATATACATATATATATATATATATACATGTGGGATTTCCCTTTGAAACATTTGTTAAAGGTTTGAGTCATATCCTTTTCAGAGGGACCATAAATCTCAATTTTATTTACTGCATTCGAAGCAGCACCATCTAGTGAGCTTTCGTAGCTCCGGCTTGAATAATTTTTTTCGGGGAGCCAACTAACCACTGCTACTTCAACACGTCACGTCTTTACCGCATTTCCGCGCCCAGCGCGGCACCACCAGGCCTAACATCCAAGAATGAGAAAAGGTTTATTTCCCGTCTTCTAAGGTATAACTCAACTTTTTAATTAACCTAATTCCTGCATTTCTTTCTCTTTGTAAATATCCTTTTGTAAATATTTCCTTTAACACTTTAAATAAATTCTCTTTTACTTTGAAGTATTTGTGTTTAAATGACTTAGATTCAATTAATAATTCATCACTCACCTTTAAATACTTACCCCTAGACAAACCACCTCGCCAATCTAAAATCCCGCCTTCTGAAGAGTCTGATTTTTATTCGAAAATTTATTCGGATTCCCACAGAAATAATTGGGGGATCGATTGGGATTTGATTTCGAAAATCTTCTCTACATAATAAGTTGATAACCTTCTAACTCAATTCTTCTTTAAAAAAAACCCCATTTTTGGCTGCAAGCCTAAAATAACAAACGGACTGAATCGAAAATGCGGATTGCCTCTCATAACACTAACATTTAGGTGCATAGAACGAAACGACTCCCGAAGTCATCAACCACGTTATTTTCTGCCGTGTACAACTACAAGAGTTTCACAAGTCCAGTGAACACATCCAGGAGCCTTTGAAGTTTGTTTTCAAGTAATTAATCACACGTCGTCAACTGTATCAGGTGTGTACTGTTTTTTATTTCGTTTTCCTTGCAACAGGAAAAAAAAAGGGAATCTTCAGAAAAGAATGCATGAGTCACTGTTAATTTGATTATGAAAAAATTGTTGTAGTCGATTTCATGAAGTAATTTATATTTTTAAATATCATGTGTGTTTTTCTGAAATACTATTTTTCTATGTGTAGGTCACATTGTAGAAAGCGGAACTATTAAACCATCTCCCACGAAGACACTAGCTGTCCGAAAATTTCCAGAACCAACAACAATAAAACAAGTACGAAGTTTTCTTGGTTTAACTGGATATTTCCGCAAGTACATCAAGGATTATTCAAAGATAGCTAAACCACTCAGCGATTTAACAAGAAAAGAAAACCTCTTTGTTTTTTTCGGGATTCAACAAAAAGAAGCATTTGAAAAATTGAAGAAAATCCTGTCCGAAGGCCCAATCTTGCACCTTTACAAGTATGGAAGAAAAACAGAACTGCATACAGACGCCTGTAAACAAGGGTACGGCGCAATTTTGTTACAAGAAGCAGAAGATGGAAAGTTACATCCCGTTTACTACATGTCGAAAAAGACAAATACAGCAGAAGAAAAGTATGACAGCTACAAATTAGAGGTACTAGCAATTATCAACGCATTAAAGAAGTTTCGTGTTTATCTTTTAGGACAACACTTTAAAATAGTAACTGACTGTTCAGCATTTCAGAAGACTATGCAAAAAAAGGATCTAATTACTCGCATAGCCAGATGGGCGCTTCAATTAGAAGAATTCGATTATGAAATAGAGCACAGAGCTGGAAGTCGTATGAAGCACATTGATGCTCTTAGCCGATATCCCGTAATGATGGTATGCAATGATACATTAACTTCAAAGCTTAAAAACGCACAAGAGGAAGATGACAACATCCAAACATTGAAATCACTTCTAGAGAAGCAAGAACCAGAAGAATTTTTTGAGCAAAATGGTATACTCTATAAGTACTTAAATGGTCGAGAATTAATTGTAACACCTAAAACAATGCAAGCTGAACTAATTAAATTGATTCACGAAAATGGTCATTTCACAGTAGGAAAAACAGAAGAAATTGTGAAACAGGAATTTTTTATCCCAAATTTATCCAACGTCGTTAAAAAAGTAATAGTTAATTGTGTTCCATGCATCTTAGCTAATAAGAAAACTGGCAAAAAGGAAGGGTTTTTGAATCCTATTTCTAAGGAAAGCATTCCTTTAAGTACGTACCATGTTGACTTCATTGGTCCTTTTACCCTCCACAAACAAAAGTTACCAACACATTTTCACCGTAGTAGACGCATTTACCAAATTTACTTGGCTATATCCCGTCAAAACTGTGTCTGCTGAAAGTGCTCTCGAAAAACTAAAACAACA
The DNA here is from genome assembly GCA_019973935.1 of Trichonephila clavipes. NCBI lineage: Eukaryota > Metazoa > Arthropoda > Arachnida > Araneae > Nephilidae > Trichonephila > Trichonephila clavipes. Next base: position 1,181,874 of record BMAU01021358.1, read on the forward strand.
GCAGAAGACCTTTGGTAATCCCATCAGAATTACCTCTGATAGAGGTTCAGCGTTCACTTCAAAATTATTCAACGACTACTGTGATGAAGAGAACATTCAACATCTACAAATAGCGACAGGTGTTCCTCGAGGAAACAGACAAGTTGAACGAATTCATCGAACTTTGATTCCAGTTCTTACCAAACTATCATTAGACGACTCAACGAAATGGTACAAATACGTCGACAGATTACAGAGAATACTAAATAGTACTATAAGTCGCAGTACAAAATGGACACCATTCGAACTATTAGTGGGAATCAAAATGCGTAACAAGGAAGACATCCTAATCAAAGACTTACTTCTAGAAGAAATGGCAAAAGAATTACTAGAACGCGAATTTTTAAGAAACGATGCAAAAAGAACATCGAAACCCTGCAGTCTGAAAATAGAAAGACGTATAACAGAAGAAGAAAGAAAGCTTCGTTATACAAAGAAGGTGATTTAGTAGCCATCCAAAGAACCCAATTTGGAGCTGGACTGAAACTAAGACCAAAGTTCTTAGGCCTTTACAAAGTAACAAAAGTTAATTCCAAGGATAGGTATGAAGTGGAAAAGGTTGGTCAGCACGATGGACCGAACTCAACCACCACCTCAGCTGATTTGATGAAACATTTTTATGCTTAATTGAATTTTTTTTTATTTAATATTATTTTTAATTTTTCTCATATCCCTCTTGAGAAATTAATAGATGTTCTATGGTAACACCACTCGTTTCCATTAATCACTTTATATTCACTTGTAACGTTTATTATATTTTCGTATTATTCATTATCTTTCTATTGATGCGAAGGATTTTTTATGGTTTAGTTAATTGTAGATCACAACATAGAATATTTTGTATTTATATGCTTTATTTTAGGTCCGAATTGTGAATATTAGGTATACATCTTTTCATCTGTAATATTTTATTTTATTATCTTTAAGAATCGTATTATTTGTCTTTATTACATTCATATTCCAATAATCATCAAATTTATAGTTGTAACTAAAAATAGTTTGTATTTAAAGTACTTTAGCTCTCAACATTTTGTAAGAGCTGAGAGACCAGCTCTGTCAGGAGAGGGTGATTCTGTAGGATTTTCCCTTTGAAACATTTGTTAAAAGGTTGAGTCATATCCTTTTCAGAGGACCATAAATCTCAATTTTATTTACTGCATTCGAAGCAGCACCATCTAGTGAGCTTTTCAGAGCTCCGGCTTGAATAATTTTTCGGCAGAGGCCAACTAACCACTGCTAGTTCAACACGTCGCGTCTTTACCGCATTTCCGCGTCCAGCGCGGCACCACCAGTCCTAACATCCAAGAATGAGAAAGGTTTATTTCCCCGTCTTCTAAAGGTATAACTCAACTTTTAATTAACCTAATTCCTGCATTTCTTTCTCTTTGTAAATAACCCCTTTTGTAAATATTTCCCTTTAACACTTTAAATAAATTCTCTTTTACTTTGAAGTATTTGTGTTTAAATGACTTAGATTCAATTAATAATTCATCACTCACCCTTAAATACTTACCCCTAGACAAACCACCTCGCCAATCTAAAATCCCGCCTTCTGAAGAGTCTGATTTTTATTCGAAGATTTATTCGGACTCCCACATATATATATATATATATATATATATATATATATATATACATATATATATATATATATATATATACATATATATATACATATATATATACATACATAATACATATACATATACATATATATATACATACATATACATACATACATATATACATACATATACATACATACATATATACATACATATACATACATATATATATATATATATATATATATATATATATATATATATATATATATATATATAATGTACATATTCTTTATGCAATTTTAACACCTATCCAGTGGCTTAAGCCCAGGTTACTACTCACTTTAAAATAAAAATATGCTCAGATTTTGATTTTTTCATCAACTTCCATTTTTTTTGTGGGGGAGGGGGGAAGGGGGGGATACACTAGACAATTATTTGTATGCATATTTTGAAAAGAAAATTTAGTTATGTCTGGAAGTGTTTAATGAATGATCTTTCACTACATATTTCATTTACTTGCTTCATGTTATTTTACTAACTGTTTCTTGCATTTTATGTGCAACTTTGAAAAATGAGACAGTATAATTGAAGTAACTACTCTTTATTCCTTCTTTTTTAATTAAAAAACATTTTACATAATAAGAAACCTAAATTAAACTACTTTAGTTGGCACACAGGTAGTTCCCAATGCACAATAGACAATTTTTGTGTGAATTATTTGTTAAGAAGTATTTTTCTACAAAAATATACCAAAAATGATAGCTGACCAGCTGAAATATAGTTTAAGATAAATAACAGCTTACTAAATAAATTTCCCAATACGTTTTACCAACAAATAACCGAAATTAATTTATTTAGAACTTAAATGAATGAAAATTAAGAACTGGATTGATACAGATTTGAATTCATTACCTCATTATGAGTAATAATTATTTACTTTCACATTCATAGATAAATGCCACCAGGCAAAAAGTCAAAACTAATGCACTGACATGTGAAGTAGTGAATCAAAAGCAGATGTTCATAAATCTATGTAAAAATTTTCATTACATTTGAAAAGGGAGAATTTAAAAATTATTTAACATTACTATTTTTTAAGGAGATTTACACACTTTTAAACAGTTGTTAAAAAAACATCATGCTTTCTAAAACAATTCAGAATATTGAATAATTAAACAGTCAAGTTCACATATATTTTTACTAAAACAAAACAAAAATATTAGTTAGCATTTGATACAGCAATTATTCAGATTAGGAGAAAATATACGCATATAACTGTATTACAAAATTCTCCAATGTTAGTTCTTATAAGTTTTTAAAATACAATGAGAGGAATTAACAAATTAAAATTTAAAAAATATGTAGATTCATTATCTGAACCATTAATCCATAAATACAAAACATTATTTAAAGTAAAAATAATAAAGTAAAATTCACTACATTAAAAAATGTTTCTTAAAAAAATAGATAATTGCATTTCAGGTATCAAGTACTTTGACAAGGTTTAGAATTAGAGAATTATATTTATTTAACTATCAAGATAACTTAATAATACACATCTTAACTGCTGTTAGCATATATATAAATATATATTGAAGAGTTGTTATATAAACTGCCCCTGGCATATGCAAGCATATATATAATGCATATATATATATATATGCATATATATATATATATATATATATGCCTTTCCAAATTATAAAACTTTGCATTGGGTTGCTATCTGTAAAACTATTTTGAAGGCTTTGGAATGCAATACAATGATCTAGACAGTGTTCGTAAAGGATTTATTTTTTTATGCCCTTTTCTTTTCCCCCAATACACCATATTACTATGCATGCCTGTGTGAAAAATGGTGGCACTGGGGAGTTAATTGTGTAATGTTTTTTTGACTGTTAAGCAGATATTCTAACATGCAAATGATTTATTGATAAATTTTGATAAGCGTTATAACTATAAGTAAACATTTCATTCTTAATTTTTAAAAATTCAATTACTAGAAGAAATTATAATGAATTAGGAATAGATTTAAACTTGAGACATACTTGATTACTTTGAGCAAGTAAATAGTGATATGCATCATGCCTCTGCAAATAAAGAAATAAAAATTGGAAAAAAAAAGTGAAAGCACATACACTACTAACCTTAACATCAAAGTACAAAAACTATTTATGAAATGTTTACAATAAACTGATAGCAACAGCATAACAAAACAGTAACACAATACCAAAAAAGATATTTTCACAATATAAGTAAATACTGTGAGGATAATTAAAATATATACAAACCTGAGCATTTTGTAAAGTTGGTGAACATAGAGCTTTTGCACACATTATTTTTGATTGCTGTAATTTTTCTGCCATTGCATCTATAAAGAAAGGGGAAAAAATAATTAAAATTAAAAGTGAATGCAAAAATCTGCAAACAAAAAGACTTAACGAGCTTTATTTTTTTTACATATAATGAATTATACACCATAACGAAACTGTCTTTCCAAAAAGGATATTTTAAAATTATAAGGCTTTTTCAGAAAAGCAAACATTAGGATAATGTTATTCTAATATTATAAAAATATGTATGATTAAATGTATACTTTGAAGCCCAGTGCCTGAGTGGTTAGTGCATTGCACTTCAACACCACAGTCCAAGGTTCAAACCCCGGGCTGAGCAAGGTTGACTCAACCATTCATCCTTTCAGTGGGTCGATAAATGAGAACCAAGCTTGCTTGGGAACTTGATGTTTCGCATCAGACTGACCACTAGACCAAAACATCTGCTCATGCACCTCAGGGCCCAAGGCCGCGCATACTGAGTTGGGCACAGTAGGTCTTAGCCCTCATGGGCTGTTGTGCCATTGAGTTAAGTTAAATCTATATTTGCAATAATAAATTTTAAAGTATGTGGTTTTAAAGTAAAGTTTTAAATCAAAAATATGTGGTCCGTCGCCAAAAGCCCTCATGTAGCTGAACAGTGAGTGCGATGTTAATATTCACTCACTGAATAAACTTGTTTTGATTAAAGGGTAAAAAAGATAAAACTCGAGCTATTTTTATAACGTATATTTTTTAATGCACAAAAAATAAATTTATTGTAATGCCATTGAATGTACAATGTTTTTGGTTACTCCTTGAGGGGTATAAGCAAACAAATGCAATGGTTTGCCAAATCTTGGACATGCAACATATAATTGGCCGTGCAAAAAGCAAGGGTTTTCTAAATCTAAGCCACAAATTATCATTGTTTGACCTTGTGACTTATTAATGGTCATAGCAAATACTAAGTGAATTGGAAAATGCAAACATTTGAATGGGTAGGTGAGTCTGAAAGAATCACTGGGATCTGTGGCAGAAGTGCAACTTCCCCTTGAAGTTTGCTGCTCAAAATAGTGGCCTCAAGAACATTGCCCACGATTTTTTTATGAACAATCGCATGCTCTTACATAATTTTGGCGCATTTTTAGCTAATTGCGATATCGAACCAAATTGTGAATCTAAATCATTCTCAAATCCACCTGAACCCACACAAAAAATATCATCCAAATCGGTCCAGCTGTTTAGGAGGAGTTCAGTCACATAAATACCCAGAGAAGAATTATGTATATAAAGGTACCGTAATTTCGCGCGTATAGTCCACGGACTATCTGTGTTTAAAATGCGAATTTTTGAAACTGCGGACTATCCACCAATGCGGATAATACGCTGGTTGTTCACGGTTAAAGCGCAACTGCCTGGAGGGGGAAAAGTAGTTGATGCGTCAGCTCGATTTTTAGGAGCCTTAGTAGCAAGTACCTAGAGTACGATAAAAAAGTGTGATTCATTTACTTATAGTGTGGTTTGGCAACACTGAGTGAGTGGGGTCGAAGGTCACATTTCATTACCACTTATCACAAGGATAGTCCGTTGCACAGTATTTTGTTTTCGTATTTCGAATTTCATCTTCGATAGCGTTGATGAAACATCTCCGGAGTTTTACTGCTGAGTTTAAACTCAAGGTAGTTGAGAAAGCTGAAAAAGATGGAAATAGAGAAGTGGGCCGTTATTTTGAAGTGGACGAGAAAGCGGTGAGAAATTGGCACAAACAAAAGGATGTGTTAAAAAGCATGGGAAGAAAGCAATCCAATCGGCACGGAAAAGTAAAATGGCCAGCTTTAGAGGAAAATTTACTGAGATGGGTTCTCGACCAAAGAAATGCAGGACGCTCCATTTCAACAGTTAAAATCCGTCTCCGAGCGAAGTCCATGGCAGAAGAGATGCAGATAACGGATTTCAAGGGAGGAATAAATTGGGTTTACCGCTTCATGCGTCATAAAAACTTGAGAGTTCGCAGCAGAACAACAATGTGTCAGGCTGTTCTGGACAACGTAGATGAAAAAAAGCTTCTTTCCTTCAGTTTACAAGGAAAGTTATTGCAGAAGGGAAGTATTCCCTAAAAAATATTATAAATATGGACGAAGTTCCATTAACATCTGATTGCCAACCGAATCGCACCGTCGATACTTGTGGAGTGAAAACAGTATCAATAACAACAACTGGTCAAGAAAAGACCCATTTCACAGTGATGCTCGCCTGCTGTGCTGACGGCACAAAGTTGAAGCTGCTCTTAACCTTTAAGAGAAAAACAATTCCCAAAGAAAATTTTCCTCGAAGTGTCGTAATACGGTGCAATGAAAAGGGTTGGTGCAACGAGGACATTATGCTCGATTGGTTTCAAGAAGTTTGGAAGAAGAGAGAAGGTGCCTTTTTCAATTCCAAAAAGGAGTACTAATTATGGATTCCATAAAGGCACACATAAAAGACAGTGTAAAGGCGGAAGCTAAAAAAAAACATTGGTGCTTAACTTAGCATTATTCCAGGAGGTTTAACAAAAATCCTGCAACCTCTGGATATTAGCGTGAACAGAAGTTTCAAATCCCACGTACGTGCTTGCTGGGAGAACTGGATGTCGGAAGGTTTACATACTGGTACAAAAGGAGGAAATATGAGATGCGCTTCATACACTGAAGTTGCTGAATGTGTCGATAAATCCTGGAAAAGTGTTCAAGTGTCCACCAATCGATCGGGATTTATAAAAGCCAGGATTGTTAGTGAAAGTGGACACTGACAGTGAAGATAGTGATGCTGAAAATGAACTTTCGAACACTGTTCCCGAAAATATATTACAACTGTTTAATTCTGATACCGATGAATCGGACTTTGAAGGTTTTCGCTAATGTAGCAGAATGTGTGATTAATTAATATATGATTAATTAGTAAGCACTGTTTTTTATTTGTATTTAGAATTTTATTTCTGAAGGTATATTAGTAAGGAAGTACTTTTTCCTATTTATACTTAGTTCTTTGTTTCCAAAATACATTAATATTGCCGTAATAAAATAACGTAATTTCGGACGTATAGTCCGCGGACTATTCGGTGGTGTGGACTACACGTGCGAAAATTAGGGTATATGCCGTATCGTGGCGAAATGAATAATCTTTCCGATGGTGTAATTATTTTTTTGTCCAATTTTGATAGAAGAATTATGTTGCAATTTTAAAAACGGCGAATTTATCAGAAAACTTTCCCTCCCTTTTTTTTTCTTGCCATGCATTAGCAGAATAAGCAGCACACAGAGGTAAAACAATTATGCATTTTAAGGTTTTTAATTAATATCGTTTTAACTAATTGCGATATTGGACCGAACTGTGAATCTAAATCCTTTTCGAATCCACTTGAACCCACACAAAAAAATGTCATCAAAATCAGTCCAGCCGTTTAGAAGGAGTCATTCACATACACATGCACAGAAGAATTACATATATCAAGATTATTTGAAACGATATTAATTAAAAACGCTAAAAAGCATGATTCCTCTGCATTTTTGCAACAATAAAGACCCGGTTTGGCCAGTTTGGCTGAAAATCGGTTTTCGATGCCAACTTACGTCATTTTTATAACAATAACGTTGTTACAACAATGCAGGTGAATATTGAGCAGAATATTTTTAATTAATATCTTTTTAACTAATTGCGATATAGCACCGAATTGTGAATCTAAACCATTCTCAAATCTACTTGATCCCCCACAAAAAATTTCATCAAAATCGGTCCAGCCGTTTAGGAGGAGTTTAGTCACATACACACGCACAGAAGATTTTTATATATAAAGATATATAATAAAAGCACCTAACATTAGATTTCTTTAAATTAGTATTCTTAAAATTCAGTCTTCATGACTAAAACCTTTAAAAATAAATTGATTTATATCATGAAATTTTACTAAATTAAAAACATTTAAATCAGGGGGAAAATTTAGACATACCTTGCAAGAAATTGTCAACACTTTCATTGGTAGGATATAATAAAAATCCAATAATTCTATCAATCATCACATCTTTACTAGCTCGACGAAGAGCAAGTAAATCACAAAGATTTCCTAAAGCTCCTACATTAGCCCTGTAAGTTCAAAAAGGTATATTAAAAATCAAAATTGTGTGGAAGCAGATGCATTGGAACAGACATTCATGTATAAAATATGAACAAGAAGCTGGAAAGGAGAATAATTAAATACATTACAAATGAGAAAAAAAGAATATTTAATTTATATTAAACCTTTCTAGCTGTTCCCGCCTCTTTCTGATCTCTGGATGTGTCCCATCAAAAGGGAATCCACTGAATTTGACAACACTTCTTCTTATATGTTTTTCCTTAAATATAAAACAGAGAGTGACATTCAAATGGCATTCCGATAATTTCCATACATTTATGATTATCATTTGTTAAACTTTTTCAAGATATATTAGTCTTTTTTTTTATCATTTCAACTCACATGATTTATGAATACCAAAATGTTCAATATTTCATGTAACATTAATGTAGAGCTGTATCAATTTTAAATATTTAGAATAGCAAGCTATGGTAATTTTTTTTATAAGTGCAGTAGATGAAATTTAAATTTTCTACAATAAATACACTATATTAAGCATGTCACACTCACAGCCTAAAACAAATATAGTAGTAATACAGACAACAAAAGAGCATGTAATAAAAATTTTACTAAAAATATCATGGCTAATTTTTAAAATCTCTAATTATACATAATTATCTATAATGAATCACAACATTTACAAATGCATTACTAGTAATAGTGCTGAATAGGCACATTACTCCTTCCAAACCATAGTAAAAATATCTACGCAGTGTATAAATTCTGCTTTTATAGAACAAGAAAAATAAATTATGTTATGCTTATTAATTTCAGAAGTTAATCTAGAAATGATAAGTAATTGCTCAAGAAAAAATATATTTTTTATTTTGTGTTAACATTTTACTTATACATTTTAGAAACTTCCATTTAGTATCTTTATTAAAACCAAGTGGAAATAAAGTTGAATGAAAAATTTCTGCTAAACTGTGGCATTTCAGAGAGAAAAATGGTAATTACAAGTATTTTAGCTATAATATAAAAAATGAAATAGTAGTTACATAAGATAACTTAGTTACATAAGACAATACTTTGAACAGCTTAATTATATGATTTGATATCAAAAGGAATGATATTCCTGCTTCAAAAGTAAATCAAGAAAACTTAAATATTACCACCATACCAACATATATAGTACACATAACTTTTGCCAGTAAGAAATTAGTCAGTGACAGGAAATGAGTAGATAAACCCTGGATTACATATAAAAACTATTTATATTATTTCAACAATACTGAGAAAGCTTTTCATGAGGATCTTGATTTAACAAATAGAAAACTAATTATGACTGAGATGAACAAAGATAATTCTTTGAATACTGAAACAAAATTTTAAGGCTATTACTCCATACTGCAGGTTTCAGTGGCTATTCTGTCTCTGAATCATAATTATATAAATTCATCTTCAAAAAAACTATTTCCAGTATCTAGAAAACAACAATTGGTAACCAAAGAATCAACAAAATATATTCAAAACAAACACTTTTAAAATATTAATTTTGCTTTCAATGTTTAAAAACTAGATGTAAAATAAAATAATACACCAATAATAATATTTGCTTTGAGGGAAAATACAAAAATAAAAAATTCCCTCAAGATAAATATATATATATATATATATATATATATATATATATATATATATATATATATATATATATATATATATATTTACATCAATGGCAAAACAGATGTCATTAAAAAGAAATACATATATTCCTGTATTTCCATTTTTTCCTTTAAAGAAAAAAGCAACTTCATTATCATTAATTCTTACAATAACGTTGATATTTCATATTCTAAATAAAAATTCTTTATAAACAGTTTGAAATAACCCAGACTTTAAAGTAGAGTCAAACAGGTGTTTAGTTATTTGAAAAATCAAGCTTGCTTAAAAACAGAGACAATCACAGATATAATTTAAATAAAACATAATGATTGATTTTTATTTAAAAGTACATCTTTTGAACAAAAATAGAACAAGCACAATAATTTTTAGAATTCTCTGTTAAAGTAACCAATGTAATTAAGAATGTTTGCAAAAATTTTCCATACTTTAAATAAAGGTTTGAAATGTTATTTATGAAGAAAGTAATTTTAAAACCTATCATATTAACCAACAGGATATTTAATTTATTTAAAAAATGGCAACAAAAGGATATGCAAATAATTTATCTGTTTAAGGTAAAAAAAAAACAATTTTTAAACTATGCAGATTGATTAATTGATTATTTATTAATATTACTGAAGCTACACTAGGGATATTGGCGACAGATAATTTTGAACTCTGCTCAAGTGACAAAATCAACACCTGAGTCAGCACCTCATTTCCAAAACTTCCATGCCACTCCAATGTAAAGAACTTTGAGCTACCACAGATTTAACACACACCAGTCTCTTTACGCAACAGACTTTAAGAGAAACAGGTCTCTAATCCATGATTTGATAGAAATAATGCTAGCTACAAGCTTTTGACTATGACCACTCAGTTACTATTGTCACAAAAACTGACGCAGAAGTTTAAACAGGCTGTATCATAAATTTTTCACCATTTAGGATACCATTTATATTCACCAATAACATATATAATAACTTCTAAAAATTATACCTCAATTTTTTTTAATGAAAATTTCCCAAAATTTTGCTATTATCTAGATATTATACATTTTATCGTTCTGTCAGCATATCCTAGTTTTACTAATTGTGCTTATAAATTAATGTAGTTTAAAACAGAAAATCAATTTCAATAAGAATTTGAGAATAAATAATAAAATAAAATTTATTTTATGCCTTCTTTTTCATACTGTTTCCCTGATACTAAAAATCGTCTGGAGTTCGCTATAAGCAACAATTGTTTCCTCTCTCCTCTTTTCCTTATTAGCTCTGATTATATATAGTAACTCACACTTTGAAGTTGAAGGTATTAATAGAGTTATGATTCTAACACTTTCAGAATAGGCAATTAATAGTAAGGTTCAAATCTATTTGTCAAGATTTTGTAAAAGGTTTGATTGTACATACAAAATGGGAAATTCCCATTTTTAGACAACAATGAATGAAATTATAAAATAACTAGAAACATAAATGCCAATGTTACCAAGAAAGTGGAATTGAAAAAGCGACAGCAGAATTTTTTAAAAATCTTATATTTTAAAAGCCATGTCAAAGTAAAATCACATTATAAAAAAGAGCTGTGTAAATTGGGGGATAGGTGTACTTTTCCTATGCTTCTTATAAAACTTTCTTTTAAATATTTTTAATGAATTTTAAGGAGTAATTCACATGAATTATTATTTTGATAACTTTTATTAAATAATCCACATAAATTTAACTATCACTAAATAAACTATGTTTAGTTAAATTTATTGATGTACATGTCAAATGTTATCACTATAAAGCGTGCTAAAAGATATCAAATATCTTCAGGATGAAGTATATTATTAAATAGTGTACATTCCAATAAAGAAAATTAGCTTGTTTAATAAAATGAATAATATTTGGTAAAATATGGCAGAAGAAAAGTTCTTTAATGAATACTCTCATAAATTTTTAAATAAATCACAACTTACAGAAAACATTCCTTGTTTGCGATATATTGTTCGATGGAGCAAGCGTAGAGTATATATAGAAGCAGTCTGCAACTGTTGATGTACTATAATAGAAATATTTTTTCATTTAAAATTTAAGAAATACATAGAAATCAAAAATATAATCACAAAAACCTTCATTAATCACCTATAAAATTTATTTCTTAAACCTAATTAAATCTATGATTGCACATTAGAATATAAAGCTAAAATATAAAAAGTATATGAAAATAATACTTTTAAACAATGAGAATAATTAATATAATTTAATTCAATAAAATAACCAGCATATTCTTCACTAAATATATAAACAAAATCAGTTATAATAAGTTGTTACAATATTAGTAAAATTAATTAAAATAACACTGCCATAAACAAAATAAAAATTTTCTTAATTCATTTAAATACATTAAGTATAGAAATTATAATTTATGGAAGTTATCCAATAAACAAAGACTTCCAATAAAATAATGATATAATAAAGTTTAAAGGATATAAAAGCTATTGACATAATTCAATAAAAAAAATCAGTAATAATTTTTGAAAATACGGATGCCCCACATCAGTTATTGCAACACTTGCATCATTAATTCATTCTTTAAAAAGAACTCTTTTCAGGTTCCTTTAACAATTGATATAAAAGGTTTAAGTATTGTATCCAAAAAAGTTCTGAGTCTATAGAATTTAATTTTGATGTATGGCCAAGTCCAGTAATCTACGACAAATGAGTATACAAAAAATATGTGGAAAATTTGTTACTGGCATTTTAAGAAAATGACAAATTAAGCTTCTTGATCCTTTGTGCTCTTTCTTATTGTTGATAAAAAATTTGTGTGTTTTGTTCAAATTTGATAAGTTAATTAAAATATATCTACATTTCTTATTTAAATTGAAATAAAACAGAGTAATTATGTGCCAGAAATAAAAGGTACATATGTATATATAATTGATGTGATATTGGCTTTAAATTATACATCAACTTACACATTTATTTATATAACTAATTTAAATGCTCACTGTTGCATGCAAGTTGAATATTTTTAAAACTTAATTATATGCTTAAAGCATAAATTCTGGTAGAAGTTTTTACAAAATCTTACCTACTTTTTCCTGTTAAAAATAAAACATTTTAGTAATACCTTGTAAGGGGAAAGAATAACAAAAAAGTTTTTACCAGTATTAATTATGTTGAATGCTGAATCCCAAATTGGACAAATGTAGAGATTAGGTAGTTATAAAATTTGCTTATAGTTAAGAGCTTGTTTTGGAGTGAAAACTTAAGATTTTTTCCTCAAAAAGTTCAATCAGAGTAAAGAGAATTCTTCTAGTAAAAACCTAACATCTAAAATATTGAGAAGGTCCATTTTTTTCACATATGGTTCAATTTTTATTTTCATTGAGTTTAATAATATTGTAAATGTAATAGTTAACTTAAATAAAATTTATCTAGATTATATTAACTTAAAAAACACATCTAAAATTTCCCTTTTGAAAATGACAGAAATGTTCAATATACTTATTAAAGAAAAAAATTAAGATAAAATAAAACAAAACAAAATGACAACAAATCAGCACTTCAAACTACTAAAAATTAGGGTAAAAACAATTAAACAATCAGAGTTGCCATTAGAGTGCCAAAGCAAGTCACTGGTAAAGATTACCAGAATGACAAGGTAATATATAAAATAGAAGTATAAAAAGCTGAGTGTAGGTGATTTCTTGAAGTCTTATTTAGACATTGACCATTCTCTTGTTTTGAAGATCAAGAGTACAAAATTTCATTGTGATTGGAATAAAATTGTAGATTTATATAGATTACATAAACACATATGAACACACTCTTCTTTAAATATATTATAACATCTTAGTAGCAAAGAGTATCCTCTGAATGAAAAACTTCAATATACAACCAAATGAATTTTTAAAATGTGTACTACTAGTTTTAAGAGCCCTATCTCATATTAATATTGCTAAATATGCTTCCTGTTAATTGGTCATTTTTAAATTTTTTTAAAAAAACTTGCAATAAATTTAATTTAAAATATAAATTGTTCCTTACTGAAAATATTTTTTCTTTTTACAAGTAAATAAAAAATAGATATTTTTACATATTACATTAATTACAAAATTCTTTTCTTGCTCATACTTGCATGTATTATAAATATTTAACCCTCCAAGCGGTCTGCACGTAAAATCCTGCCATTCTAGAGATACTTTTTTTGCCTTCAAGTAAGATTCTCAAAAGCGGTTGAGCCGTATTTTTAAAAATATGGCTCAACCGCTTTTAAGAACCTTGCTTGAAGGCAATAAAATATGTGTGGTGTATTTCGAAGCATCTTTAGAATGGCAGGATTTTACGTGCAGACCGCTTGAAAGGTTAAGATAGTCAAATCATGTGAAGGGAGAACTGTTCAATCAATAAAACATTTTAATTATCAGTACTTACTCCATCCAATATTTCCCAATGCTTCTCCCCTTCCTTGGCAGTTGTCCACACAGGATTTTCGTTTATCCGAAGGAACAAGTTCAAATCTTTGAGGGACTTTTTTCTGCCGCTTTCCACTGACATTTGCTTGTTGATTCAGTGTCCCTTAAAGATAAATATCATTATTGACATGCTCAAAAATATATTTTAAAAATAACAAGAAAGCATTCATTTTTAGTTTTGATACTACATTTTTTATAAAAAAATATATAAAAATATTCCTCACTTTAGACTCTGTGATATAGAGATCTGATCAAAATTGGCACAAAGTTGAATAAGAAACACTAATGTGTACTTAATACACATTTAAAACTTATTTGATAAGCACTGGTGTAGCTAGTCCTGAGTGGGCCCTGTATCAAAATTCCTTGGGGGCCCTTTTTTTTGGAAAAGAAATAAAAGACACAAATTTGAAAGTGTTAGAATGTTACACATATTGGGGGCCCTGTATCATTGATACGGCAGTAGCTACACCCCTGTTGATACGATTATAATCTCCAGTCCAATAAATAAATTCAGTAAACATAAGCTAATATATTGATTTGATCTATAATCAGAGAAAAAAAGCAAAAATTCATTATAATTTTCACTAGTAACAAAAATCTTCAAAATAATAAATAAAGTAGACTAACACAAGTTCAGATTGTTATAACTAATTTCTTTTTTATTTAAAAATATCAAAAGTGTTTTTGTGAAGGACAACTCTTAACATCTTTATTTAAATATGTTAAGAAATTTCTAAGCAATATCTTAAAATTCAAATCTACCCATGATTTTATAATTTTATAAACTCTAAAATACTATTGAAAAATTGAACAAAATTTTGAATTGCATATTTCATATAAAAGAATATAACGCCCATTCTTACATTGTAAATTCTTCAATTTTAGTTCGACAGCTCTTTTTTTTCTCTTTTCTTTAATGGTCTCAGGATCATCATTCTTATCATAAATTTTTCTTTTACGGCCACGTCTACTAGGAGGCTTGACATCTGAAACAATTGATGGCATACCAGAAATATCTTTTTTCTCAGCACAATCAGTACCAATTTTTTCAATCATAAGATGTGATACTCTATTTCCTCCCTGTTTCAGATTTTCAGCCTCAATACAAACATCAGACATTTGTTCTGCATCATCTACTTCTTGCTTAATAGATGCAACTACTTCTAAACATTTTGAATCATGTACATCAGGAAATTCTTGCTTTACCTCTGCCATTATTGAAACACAAATCCACTTGTAATCATTCAGAGATAAAAAAAATTATATAAAAAATTCAGAAGTAAGCTGTTTTTACAGCAAAAAGTTGGTGAAAATATTCCTAAACATGCTGACTCAAGTTCTTGCATTTCATTTCATCACAGAAAGAATACAGAAATCAAATCTGAAAAATAATTACAATTTTTTCAACATAAAAAATTCAAAAATACATGGAAATAAACATTTCACAAATAATAATAATTCAATTAAAAAAATATACAGAAGTATAACATCAAAGAGCTATAATTAAACACTATAATTTTAAAATAAAATAAGAATTGGAATATTTGAAATAAATTTGTCACAAATGATAACTAAGAATCAGAAATATATGAATTATTTATAGTTTAAATTATTCATTAATTCTTTCCAAGAATTTCTCTTGTTACTGAAAAGAATTTAATAAAATTTTAAATAACTTTTATTTCCTTTAAGCTTTTATTTGTTTGTAACACATCCTTTTAGGAAATGCACATTGTTCAGTTTATACATCCAACATCACAAATATAAAACTCAAGGATAAGTATATGAGCACTGAAAAAGACAACTCAATGGATTTAAGAAAACAAAAGACTAATTTTCAAATACTTAATTCTATACAAAATGATTACTACAAAATTTGTCATGAAATAAATACAAAAAATTTTTTCCACAAAACTTATTGAAATAGCAAAAACAGCAATAAGCAAAGATTTGGCTAGAGTGAAGTATAGGGTCCTTAAGACTTCGTGATTTCAGATTTCCTCATGTGTTGAGGATTTTACTCTGGCAAATTTTTATTTTGTTAACAATATATTATTCAAATTAAATCTAGTGTTCCATGTTCTTGATTGCAATTCTTTATTTTAAATCAGTGGATAGTTTAAAAAAAGGTTTTTAAGCAAGAGAAAGACTGATATATATATATATATATATATATATATATATATATATATATATATATATATATATATATAGCACTAATTCTCATTGAAAATTCCCCTTCTAATTCAATAAGTAGCAAACAGTGCAATTCCAATTCCTGTTTTTAAATTTTGTTGGAGTGTTTCTTCTGTTAATTAATGAATAAAATAGTTTATATTATTTTTTTTATGATATGGAACAAAAGGGAAAAATACTTATGATAAAGTAATGCCTTGATAAAGGTTCAATTTTGAATAACATCAAATGTTCAGTTTTTAAAAATATTACATCTATTGATTGAATACTAACATCACACTTCAAAGCAACATGAGGACTATTGGAGATGAACCATGTAATTTTGAAATTCGGTCAAGAGATGGAAACGACAAGTAATACCAATCCAGCATTCCACTCCAAATTTCTATACCAAGCCAATAAGAGGCCTTTGAGCTTCATCATATTTAATATGCATTAGCCTCTCAACACAGCAGATCTTCAGTGGCACCAAGGCTCAAACTATTAATTGTCAGAAATAACACTAGCAATGAGCTTACAACCATGATTACTTGGCTACCATGGCCATGTGAAAGTGATATAGGTGAGAAGGTTTCCACAGATGAACATATTTTGGAATACTGCAAGAAAGAAATGAACGAGTCTCATATTAGAAAGTTATTGGCTAGAAAAAAAGAAAAGTATAATCCAGATTTTAATGATGACAAATATGTAGGTTTGATAAACCAACAGCTATTTTATTTTTTAAAAAATTTATGTTCAGGAGAGAAGGGTCATGTAGAATACTTTATACATATAAAGCAAGGGAACTTAAGTATTATCATAACCTTCTGACAACATTATATGAAATGAAGCACCTGGTTGCCGATTCAATGTGTACAACACATAGGAAATTGGGGTTGCTAAATTAGCGAATTATTAATACAGTTGACAAATGTTGTGATATCACATAAGTACTAAAGCAATTAACAGGATAATACAAAAAATTATTTTCTCTACAATAATTCCACCCTTGGCCAGTATTTATTGATCACACAAGCTGTAACTATATAATAAGAGAAAAAGAGAGAAGGAAGTTACAAAGTAGAGCTCAATCAAGATACAGGCCATACCAAGTGTAGAGTAAGGTGTCAAGTGAATTTGGCAATGTTTATTTAGATTTCACGGTGATATAAAGATTTCAATCTGGCAAACTGTTTAATTAAGTAACCCTAATACTTTGAAATGTGGTCTTATTTGGAGAAGGTCACATGTTCTCGGTACTTAACTGCTATTTTTTACTTAAAATTTGCAGATGTTTTTTTAAAAAAACAGAGAATTTTCAGATTAAACATTTTGCTGTTCTTTTATCAGAAAAATTACTTATCGTTTTTGGATTTGCAGGGACTTTTGGACTTTTCTTTAAAATTTTATATTTCTCTTCATTTTCTAGTTTTTGTGCTTGTTCATTTGAATTATCCAGAATAACATGTATGAGATGTATGATTAAGGTTTTATAATGATTTGAAATGAAAAGTGATATAGTGCTGATTGCTGTAATTGCCAAATGTACACCCTGCAAGAACCTTCCCTTTTCTGCCTTTTTTACTAATATACATTTTTTAAAAAAAGAAGGAATTGAGTGATGAAATTACTATAAAATGCTGAAAATTGGGGATTAATGTGAATCTTAATAGAAGGTATATGAAAGAATAGCTGGTTTGAGGAAAGATTATGAATGCTTCAGATTTTGAAGATGAAAATAAATGTATAAAAGTTGAACAATAAATTCATTTCTTTTGAGATTGATGTTTTGAAGAAAACAATCACTGATTGGATGAGTCTCTAGAGGTCTATACATGGCAATATATTATTTGAAATGATGTATATTTGTATTTGGTGATGTTAATATATAAATAATGAAAGTTCTATGCTTCGAAGACCTGATGTGATAGTAGAAGTTGATGAAAGGATGTTTGGTAAGTGGAAGTATAACAGAAGCATATAGTGAAGGGAGCCTGGGTGTCTGGAAGGGTTGCAAGAGATTCTCAAAAGTGTTTTTTTTTCCTTTCTTTTTCATGTGCTTCAAGGTTAATTAAAGGAAACTCTCCTTGAATCCCCCCAAACATAAAAGAGGACTATTACATCAGATAGCTGGAAAGCTTACAATTGTCTGAAAGATGAAGAATTCATTCATCTTTCAGTCAACTTTAAAGATTACCAACATTGAGGTCTACACATCTTCCATTGGGGTATTCAAAGCTCCATAAAGAAATTTTTGTGTAGAGCTCGCAGGTGTGAGAATCAACTCAATTCTTACCTTGTGGAATTTATGTGGTGAAAAATGCATAAATACAGCAATTTAAAGAAATTGTTTTCACTTTTCCTAAAGAGTACCAAAAGCATTTACCCTTATTTCAAGAATTTTTTTTCTTTTAAGCAAAAGTAAACAACTTCCTTTAATAATTTAATTTTTCCGAAGATTAAAACTTTATTCTAATCCATAATTGAGATAACTTTTGATCACTGTAATTTGGATTTCTTTATGCTGTTGTTTATTTTTTTGGAAAGTGCTATTTTTTAAACTCCGAACCAACGATAGTTTGGCGACCACTTCTAGTCGCTCAAATATTGCCAACATCGCCAAATGACAGCTTGATCTAAACTCTACTAACCCAAGATACTTATTAATTAATTACAAATATAAAACCAGAAAATCGTTTGAAGTAAAACAAAAGCAAAACTGATGACTTCATTTACAGATGATAATAAAAATATAAATTGTTTTTTTATTTTAATATCTCTCGACAAAGATTTTCTTACATTGTTTATATGCTATTTAATTAAAATACTTTGAAAATGAGCAACATATCGTTGTAATTCTAACGGAAAAAAGAATAAACGATTAACAAAAATTTCATAATTTCCGAATTTGTCACGAAGTATCTGAGGTCTTTATTGAGGATATTGCCGGCATACAAAAATACTACATACCAAACTTTTCAAATAGCATACAGACAATTCATTCATATATCACAAGAATTCACATGGAGTTTCAATTTTATATAATTCTCAAAATATTATGGTACACATTTATTAAAATTAAAACAACATTTTGTATAAAATAAAAGACTTAAATTTGGACTAACCGCATCATTTCCTATAACCGAACAATTAGTTTGGATTTGATATAAACAAAAGAAGCGTCATATTAGCTGTTGCCAAATTTTAAGAACTCTGTAGTTACCGAAACCAATAGTAAAAAAAAAGTATCAATGCTTTCACCAATTGTGAATGAAAAATTCAAAATGTCAGGGGAAAAAAATAATAAAGGGATATTTTTGCTATCGTTTTGGAGCATTGTTTGCTCTAAAGTAAGCTCAAGGTTACAGGTTTGATCCCGGATGGAGTCGATAGATTTTCTGGATGCGAAAATCGTGGGCACGCATGTTATATGATTATGTAGCATGTAAAACCCCCCTTGAGTATCAATTTGGTTTTTATACGGTCGGCAAAATCAAATAACGGTAATATTTAGCATCCGTTGAGAGCTTGAATTGAATGAATTCCTAAGTCAAAAATTTAGTAGCGGGTGTCACCACTGAAATGGCTGTCACACTTGGGGATTTTGCCATGTCTGCAAAGGCTATACTGCCAAATTTTTAGCCCATTTGAAAGAAGGACTTTGAAGAATTAGAATAACCGCAAGAAAACACATGTTAAGGCTCTTATGGACACGCCACCATACAATACCAAACGTAATATTAATCCTATGGAGTTCATTACTTACAATTTCTACCGTAATGCTTACTATAGGGACACTACAGTCATTGGTATTATCTTTTTCCGGTTATAGCAAAATCCCTAATGCTTTGAGCTAAGAGAAATTAACAAGGTATTTTAGAGAAGATACTAAAATAAATAATATAAAATCCTGAATTTGAAATCTACAGATTATCTTCTGTCCACTTAGTTCAAAAAAAAGTTTCGAAAACTTGCATTAGAAGTTTGAAAAACTCAGTTGAATTTCTATGTTTTCCCATGGATTAACATTATACTGGAAGTAGGATTGGAAGCTATTTGGTTTCGGCTCAATGTTTTTGTTCACAAAGTAGAACTTGCCCATTGTATTTAATTTCTTGTAATAAAATGCACTTGAAAGAGTGATAAAAATGAGAGTTTCTCAAGTTTTCGATAATTTTTCTGCTTTTTACAAGTATTTTTAAATATCTGTGTAGCATCTAAAAATTCACATTCGGCACACTAAACTGATCATAAAATAATTAGAATAATCGGATAAAAAAAGTAAAAGCAGAGAAAACTTCGTTTTTTATGCTCTTTCAAATACATATACTTAAACGATATATATATATATATATATATATATATATATATATATATATATATATTAATTAGGAAAATCAGCACTGCAAATTTTAAACCAGGGAGGACCACGAAACTCCTCCTTCTATTTGCGAAGGATACAAGAAATTCCTTCTGTGAGTTCACTTTATTTCCTCGACATTCCATTGATGAATGTTGATTTATGATTCGTTTGCAGTGATATTTAGAGAACATCTGAAAAAAAAAAAACCCAATGTACTCTTAAAAAATTTGACAAATGTCTTGCATAAATATCAACGGTTCCACAAACGCACAACTTATAAGATTTCGGGGAAGGGGAGCAACGGTTCTTTCTAGAGCATTCAAGAAGTACTCTATGGGATTGAGGTCCGGAGACCTCTTTGGTCACACTTTACGGCAAGTATCCTCTTTAGCCAGATAATGATCAACAAAGGCAGCTCTGTGTGATTGGTGTAATCAACCTTATAAAAAAACACTAATTGTTCTCTCGTAACTCATAGAAAAAGTCACGCATTGGTCTCGAGAATCTTCTCATAGCGTTCTGCTGTCAACCATACCAACAGATATATAAGGTTGTACGCGCATCCACAGTATTGTCTCTCCCTATTCAAGATTGCCGGTGACATCTCAAAGGGATCACTATGATGTTTGCAGGATGACAGTGTTTCCCAGGTTCCCTCTAAACGAAAAATCGTCAAGAATTGCTTTGTATGCAGAATCGCGATTCTTCACTGAAGAGGACATGGTGTGGTTCTTGCTCTATCCAAGAGTGGTGTTAACGGCTCCAAGAAAGATGAGCTCTCTTGTGAAACTGCGTAAGGATTACACACGTCGCCGGTTTAGCTTACGTTGTAACGTGTCTCTCTATCCACGAACCTCTCGGGAAAATTTACTTCTTTTAAATGCTGCTCTATTGAAAACGTTCTCCCGAAGATATGGTTTATGTAAATGAAGGCTTATATTTAAGCATTAACTTTTAGGTACGAGAAAGAGAGGTTAGGAGTTAAATGATAGAAGTTAGTGATTAGCGTAATGTAGTGGAAAGCTAGTCGAGAGTTGCTCGACGATTAATTACTGAATATTTAAGATTATTAATGGACGATTTAGTCAATAAGTTATATTTGAATAATATCAAACAAAGGTCGAATAGCTGAGAAAGAAATTACGGTAATTCAGACCGTAAGTAATCAGAGTTCTAAACGTAAGTTAATTGAATCATTATAAATTACTAAGTATCTTTTCTGCTGTGTGGTTGCTCCTATACTTCATAGTAGTGTGCATTTCATACCCTGTGTTGTTGAAATTTAGTTAGTAATAATAAACTAGAATTGTTCTGGCAATGGCTCCCAAACACTAATGAATGGGATGGCCTTTTCCTTACAATGTGTTGTGGAAATAACGATTGCTTGATTCAGCCATTTTCTTTATTTACGCTTTAAACGGGAACATATGTAAAATTTCAATTTAACATAATTTAATTCCTAATGGTTGCAGAAACAATCTGTACAGCGGAGTTATTACATTAGCACCTCACTCGAAGACGGATAGTCAAAGAATCGGCTTCTCGTGCGATCGCTTGATTCACTTTATCTCTTCCTTTTTCGGTGTTCTGTTGGCTCATCTACCCCCCTTCTAGTGTCCTCTCGAGAAGGCAGCACTCCACAATGGGTTTCCGGGCGTAAAGGCACCTCTCAGCTAGCTGTCTATATACAGCGTGTCACGATACCATTGTCCCAGATGCAGCAGCGATGTCTCGAGACAGCTATTTAGCAGTCATACCTCTACAACATGATGCATTCCAGTCCCCCAATCCGATGTCTGACTGTTATAATCTGGGGAATTGTAAAAAGGTCACTATGAGTTACATATTTTAAGGGATAAAAGTAAGTGACCAGACTAGGATATAATTTGTATCATTATTGTCTCGTACAAAAGGACCTTTTTTCATGCATTTAATTATGTCCTCTGACTAGAAACTAACTCACTAATGCATATTCGTAGTCATTGGTAATGATAGGAGATATTTTACATTTTTCAAGAAAAAAGAAAAGGACTGGCTTGATTGGTTGAAATTAATGTCTTGAAGAATTGATTTTTTTATTAATGTCTCACTCAAAAAAAATTATGTTGGTGACGGACTTTCCAATTTTGAACCATGGTCAAACGAGAACGATGCCGGAGCTGGCATTTTCTCTCCAAATTACCACACTACCCCATGGGAAGACTTTAGAGCCCCAGGACCAATTTAACGTGCGCACCAGCCCCCCTGCACAGAGGGTCTTCAATGGTACCAGGACTTGGATTCATGATGACGGCCACCGTGAGTCCCTGACGATAACCACACGGCTGAAATCAGAAGGAACATTCTGTCCTACAGAAAAGGATGTAAACAGTACTTCAATCCTACTTACCACTGACTGTACATAGTTCCTGAAAAAGCGATACAATTTTAAGCAAATGCTACATTCTCATTCTTACCAAGCTTTGGAGTTTTGTTTCACCCTCGGCAGACATCGTGGTTACGAGATACGAAAACAAATCGTTTGTGCAATAGGGAGCATCAGAAATAAAAACACGTGAAAGGCACAAAAGGAGTTCCAGACGAATAAGTTAAGAACCAATAGTTAAAGAAATACAAAAAGACAGACTTCATGAATTTTAAAAAAGTTTCATGGCAACGTGTTCTATGGTTTTTGTGTACCTTATTTTTCTTTGCAGTAAATATAAAACAACAAATAAGGGCTGTGGGGCAGTAAATGACTGAAAGTTTACAAAAATGAATGATTTAGGTGCAATCAAAGCCTGAAAAGCATAAATTTTAGGCGCAAAGCTGCAAGGTATGTGTGTGTTTTGAAGTGGGGAATGCAAGAGCTCTTTCAATTACTACATTTTTCAAGATCACAATCTAGATTCAGTAATTATTTTGATGGTTGAACTTTGAGAAATGTTTAGAATATTTTCTTTAGTTGTGTAACTACATATCGGGCAGGCATATAAAATTACTGTTCACATAAGTGTGGAGAAGCAATTTATTTTCTAACATATTTCAGTCCCTCAATTATATTAGGCCAGGCATGATAAATTCACAAGATTACAGGATTTAAGTTCTATTTTATATTAGCTTGAGGGCCACATTTTTAATGTTAATATATATAAATATTAAAATTAAATGTACGCATTTTGTTTAATAGGAGGGAAGTAAAGTTTAGCGAATTCGGCTAATTTTATTTGTATTCTCCTTCAGTTTATTTTATTATATATTGAGAAAAGATATATTGGCAGAGGCATGAGTTTGACATCCCAGTATTGGGGGTAAAAGTTTATAATTGAATTGTCTTTTAATAAAATTGCTTTTGTAGAAGGCATAACAGCATCGTTAATAACTAAATTTAGTATATGAGGAAAAAGTAGCCTCTAGAATATAGATTTTTAATGCAGAAAATTATTGGATGCTTCCTTTTTGTACTCAATGCTTCTGGGTCATATATATCTTTGACAGAAATATTCGTGTCATTTCTTTAGTCTATTGGAAACAAACCTAAACACAGAAAAAAGCCCAATAAAATATTTATATCTCCCAAATCAATTAAGTTCTTAATGTGACAATGCCGCAAGTGTAGTTGGAAAATTACGCTATAATACATTTAGAATTCTGACATAGAATTTAGTTCTCTTCTAATGGTTGTAAAGAGGAAAATTATTTTTTTCCTGTTACATCTTGAGTCAATGCTAGAGACGTTTTTAGTAAATGTTTTTGAATAACATTTTTGAATCCGCCTTTTAAATCCAACAATTAAAAAAAAGTGACAGAAACGAACTCAGATATCTGAAAGGCAAGTAAGGTTTTTAAATATCTGAGCAAACAATTAGTATCGCATTCCAAGATATTTAGGTAAAGCCACAATTCTAACAAGTAAATCAGTGACCAAACTGTTTGAAATCTTTATAAAAGAAACATTTATAATAGAGGTAAATCCCCAATTTGAGAGTGTATTGGGTGTGGGACATAATTTGTATTAAAAAAGTACATTCATAATTTAACTTTCATTCATCATTTATGTTGAGCCCCCCTCTCAAAATAAAAAAACTGTTTCTCCTTTCAGATGGCTGTAGATATCTTCCAGTGATGAATAATGATATAATGTTTGACAGTTCTGTACTTAAGTCATTTTGAAAAATGTGCTACAATTTTTTCAAATACAATGTTCCTTTTTTGTTTAAAACCAGTTTATCAACAATAACTTTTATGAATTAATATAAGAAAATAACTAGGAAGTATTTTCAAGCTGTCAAGTTTACAAGGCCTCAAACTGTACATAAATCTTGACAGACACAATTATTAACAATTTCATAAATACTTAAGTACTAGGAATATCAAAGAAAAGGAAGACAGACAATTAATTAAGTATATATTTAATTTTAATTACCATTTATTTCACAACAAAAAAGCGCAAAAGGTGTACTAAATTTTAGTACTATAAAAAAAGCAACAATGTTTATTGCTCACAATATGTACATATACACAAGCTTAAACTTCTATTTTCAACACTATTTCAATTTTTGCTGACTTCAGATATTAATACAACAGGCATCAACTTGCATTGATGAAATTTAAGTCATTCTGTGTGATAATTAAAAGAAAAATATGCCACTTGCATTGATAAAAATTGGAAGGAAAACACAATTCAGTTTAAAAGGAATGTTTGGTATTATTTACAATATATGAAAAACATAGTATTTAAGACATTTTACAAATATAATCTTTTCAATTTTCTCACTACACCCGGTACTTATAAATTTTGATCAATATTTCAAAAAAGAAATATTTGAATATTTTTTTATACATGTCGAACAAATTAAAAAAAAATCTTTAAAAAGAACAATGTTTTATTGGACTAGGTCAATATCTTTTAAACTCATAATGAAGAATTGCACTTAAAACGGCCAAATTATTTGAGATATAAATTGTGGATCTTTTCAATTCAATATGATTTAAAACTTAGATAAAAACAAACAAAAGTCTGTAGATTATGTTAATTAAAAAGGAA
Organism: Trichonephila clavipes; assembly: GCA_019973935.1. Taxonomy (NCBI): domain Eukaryota; kingdom Metazoa; phylum Arthropoda; class Arachnida; order Araneae; family Nephilidae; genus Trichonephila; species Trichonephila clavipes. Next base: position 1,207,586 of record BMAU01021358.1, read on the forward strand.
ATTTGAAGACAGAAATTTTTTTTCTTCAACAGATTAAGGGGAAATATAATAACAATAAAAACATTTTTCAAATTAATCTTTAATAAATGTTCCAATACAATAAAAAATTGTGAAATTAATATTCAAAATAAACATGCCATCAAGAGCAAAATTGTCAATTGATAAATACCTAACAATTCTTTGCATAAAATGCACATAATTTGTGAGTAAAAATAATCATTATAGTAATTTGAATTTTGGCACATAGCAGTTAACATATCACCTTTAAATTCCCCCGAGGATAAGAGAAAAAAAAACTTTGCATAACATAAGTATAATGTTTGGATACATGAAAAATAAATAATTTGATATTGAGCATGTTAAGAATTTCACATCTAAAGTATTCAATCCATTTATTAGTTCTGAAGATATTTATTATTACATTTGTCAAGGATCAAATATACATATAAAATATTTGATCAAAAAGGTCAAATAATTCTTCAAAATTTATTACCTAATAAAATTATTTTTAAGCAATGTAACGCTTCAACCAACCAAAGCAGGTAAATAAGAGGGTTCTAATACATGTCTAATACACAATGATAAGAGAAAAACAAGACTTGTCTTTGAATAAGTATCTATCAAGATCATATGCAATATACATTAAAGACAACTTAGCTAAGCAAAGTCTTAAATAACATTTTCTTCCTGTATAATTTACTGATTTTGCTAAAAACTGTAATCATGTATACATGAAGAACAATTCCCACAGCATGGATTTGCATGCATCTCTATTGCATATATTTGACACGTTTATACACAATAGATAGGGAAACAGTAAGGAGAGGTCTATTTTTGTTTGTTGAAAAGAAAATTTTTTAAAGGGTTTTTAACTATGTAACAAATGGGAAAAACATACAAGATAACTAAAGAAGTTTATATAAAATACAAGGTAGATTTCATTTTTAACAAAAGAAAAATCAAATCTATATATTTTTCTTTTTAGTTCTTTGAAATTAAATACACATATACAAGTAATTACATCACATCCAATTCTTTTCTTTAAAAAAAAAAGTCCAACAATCAATGGTATTTTTTTTCTATGCATTTACAATTTAGAAGAGTTAAATGCAGCACAAAATTCGAATAACAGTATTTGAAGTGACAATTAACTGAGGTAAAATAGTTTTTTTCCCCAAGCAGTATATAATGTTACATTATACATGCATAAAGCATTTGTTACAAAGATTTCAGACAATATAATGGAAGAAAGTCAAAAGTATCACAATTTACATTTAGAATAAAGTTTTTTTTTGATTAGAGCAGTTGTTCTGTACATATATGTACAATAGCTGGATATTTAAAAAATCTTAAAGAGAAAAACTAAAACATCAATTTTGAGTATAAATCCCCCAGAATAATTAGGTTCTTCAATATTTTCAGCCTAAGATATGCATTTACACCACATATAAGATTTACTATTTTTAAAAAACATTCAATTAAATAGACTGTTCTTGATAAGGTGGAGTTACTCAAAAATACACAGTTTTGATTTATTTTTAAAAGGGAATAATTCAACTACAGAAGAAAGTCAAAAGGAAATAAAATGCTTTTTTAGAACATAGTAAATATTCAAAGGATGAAAATGCAAGCAGATCAAGAGTGTAACTTAAAGAAGCAAATACATTACTTATAAAAAGAAAAATTATATTGTTATAGATAAAAAATAAGTCTTGCACATTCCTAAAGAAAGGAAAAAAAAAAATAGTATTTCATCATTTATCATGCAGTCATTTAAATATATTTTATTCAAAAGGACAGTGAAAAGAGAATATTCACAGTACAAAATATGTTCACTGGATAAACTTTGACACATTCCTATTTTACAACAATCTCAGATTACTTTTTAAATTTGTCGATTTGACAGAATTACTGATTTGTCACTACCTACTTGGAAGCTCAGAGGTAAAATTTTGCAAATAAATAAAAAACAATTCATCTGTTTTAATTAAATAGAAAAAGTGGGGAAAGTATCTGTTTTAAGTACAATGATACAACTGCTGAGTTTAGTATAATGCACTTAATCTCATTATTCGTAGATGGATCATAAAGCTGAAGAAGAATGGTCGAAAATCACACCATCTCGGACAAAACTTTTCAGTAAATAAAGACAATTTATATCTCCCATTCGAATAAATGAATTTATAATGGAAAAAAAACCCATCCAAATGATGCAAACTATCAGTGAAGAAAGAAAATAAAATCAAGTTCAAGCAAAAAAAATGTGTAGTTAAATTTTTTCAAGACAATTAGATGATGACAGCGTTGCACACTGCAGGAAAAGGCACACAACCTTTCGGGATGCTCTTACTTCCAATTATGGCAAAAAGGATTGAAAGCACAGGAACAAGTCCCTCTTGCCCTTGACTCCAGGTTGCTTTCCAGCTATTTTTGATAAGAGGCACAATATTCACGCTTGCTTTCAGCAGAACCTGGCTTCCTTTTTTTTAGCTCCTGTCTCCCGTCGCTGGACTCTGGGCTGAGGGGGTGCTTGGGTGGATTGGGGGCGGAGCACTCGGCTTCACAAACTTCTCGTGGAGACCCAGTGGCATGTTCTTCATTGGAATGGGGATGGCACCCTGAAAAGAAACAACATACATCACATTACAACCTCAAACATTATTAGTTGTTTTTTTTAATTAGAAAAACTAATAAGATTTGATTTCATGGACATTGCCCTTTACAATTGATTAAAGACAATGAACTTAGCAATTAATTTTGTTTCAACAACACAATATTCATATATAGTTAATTGTTGATGACCTAAAAGGATTTGTGGATGATAACACCTGTGAGCAGTCACTTCATTCCTCACCTCGTAACATTAAATGCTGACCAAGAGCACACAATTTCCCCACTTAAATTCTTTGTAATTTTAATGATCAGAAATAATTAGTTGATGTCTGTTTCTCAACTTTTACATGATATCCAGAAACTTGGAGCATAGCCCCACAAACCACAATCAAAACTTGCGATATAACTACTAGTGAAATGGGATGGGGAGACATACTTAAAACAAATATTTTAAATCTAAAATACAGCATGCCAATATGCTCTAACACAATGGCAATTTTAATAAACCTTTATGAACCAAATTACTTTTTTTTAATAACTTAGTGTCAAAAATTTATATCTTTTTCAATTTGAGGGGGAATTATTATGAGGCATCTAATTTGGATTAGATTCTTAATTTTATTAGCCAAATTTGTAACAGATTTATCTTGTGAGGTTTTGTTTCAGAAATACTTTGTAGTAAGATTTAAACGATTTTTTAAGTAAGGGTAAAACACAAGAAAGCACACAGCAATAGTTACAGAAGAAAGAAAACACGATAAGAGTTGTCAGATGTTACAGTAGCAATTCAACAAAACAATTAAGATTAATTTGATTATTACAATAATGTTTTGTTCTCAAAACCAACTTAGGGTTTGCTTTAATGTTGCTGAAAAGATTGTAACTGACACTTTCTTAAAGAGGATGAGATAAGTTATTCTATGATTAGACTATATCACTAATCAAATGCTTATTATGATAGTAAATTATATTATTTAAAGCCTGTATCTCACTCATCATGTTTAGATAAGTAAAAAAAAAGTTTAACTTAGAAATACTATATGTACTCGAATCTAAGCTATACTCCCCCTCCCCTAATATTAAAGAACTGAAAATTGGTTATGGCTTAGAATCAATAATAATAATAATTTGAGTTTTGTATTAGTAATCTGTGTAATGGTTCCCATATCCACTTACATATCACAGATTTGAATCAAAATGGGTATCCTCAGCTGAAAGGTCTGATTATGGGGCAATAATCAGACCTGCATAAATAAATATAATAAATTTATAAAGTATTTCAACTTTGCTGAACAATCAAGACAAAGTTAATAAAAGCCATTATATAGAATTTTTTGATTAGCTGACATCACAAAATATTTTCCCTTAAATAGTAAAATGCAAAGTAATCTGATACACATATTAATAATAAAGAGTATAAACAATTTTTGTTAAAAGACACTGCCAAATATAAAATGCTAACTTTCAATAAATTTGATACACATTCAAAATTAACAAGTTTTTTTGCATTCAAATATTAATTCTAAGTCTTTTCAAAAAGATAACTTTACAAATGAAAATATGCACCAATCTAACAATTTTCCATTGAGCAAAACACATTTGTAAAAGTGATTCATCCAAATAGCATTTCCATCACTTTGAAGTTTGAATCTATAAGAAACATTTAAAAAAACTATAAAAATGTTTGAGTCATTGAAACTATTATTTATCTAATTAATGTATATTAATTGGAAATCGATAATATGATGAATTAAAATAAAATTCAACATTTTGAAAACATTATAAGTGATAATTTAAAGTTTTACATAATTATTTTTTAAGTATACAATTCATCTGCAAAAAATAAAACAAAATTGTTATAAGTAATGAATGAAATGATACTGAACTTGGTCATTAAGAAATCAATAAAGCATTTATAAATTGGTAAAATTTTACAAAAAAATCCCACCAGTAATACTTTACCCGACTCTAATATAACATTGAGTTTAGTAACACTATTCTTATATAAAATGAAATTTCAAAAGAACATTAAAAATGAGGATATAATTTTTCCACACATCTCCTTAAATAAAGAAGCAATGCCAATAATTCTTGAATAGTATAAAAAGTAGATAAAGATAAAACTAAACCAAAGCTTTCTAATTATACTTGAGATAATTATTTATGCTGCTGAAATGTGCATAAAAAGTAATCTGCAAAAATAAAGAATTACTCTAACATATTTAACAAAGATATTTGGTAGTTTAATTTGAAATAAGTTGAATTGTTAGAGAACTAATTACACAGGACTGAAAAAATACATAATACATTGCAAAATTTACAAAAGCCTTTAAATAATTTCAACCTACATTTATATTATCTTGTTTTCAATAGTAAACTCCATAACAGAATCTGGAGGAATTTATAATACTCATGGCTATAATTGCATACAATTTTGAGATATAATTACATTACTTATACAGAATGTGTTTTTTCCAGGTATAGAAGTTTAAGTTGGCATTACTTTCCAAGATGGCGACCGATTTAACAGCTGTCAAGTGACTTATTCTCAGTTTGGTTTGGCAATTTATCATGAATAGACTCACGCCTGAACAACGCTTTCAAATTGTGCAATTTTATTTCAAAAATAATGGTCGATTTTCATAAGCGAATTTTTTGTTTAGCGATGAAGTGCACTTCTGGTTGAATGGCTACGTCAACAAACAAAACTGTCGCATTTGGAGTGAAGCTAATCCACAAGTGTATGTCGAAAACAATCGTTACATCCAGAAAAACTGACTGTTTGGTGCGCTTTATGGGCTGGTGGAATCCTTCTTCAAAAATGATGAAGGCCACAACATTGCAGTCAATGGTGATCGGTATAGAGCCATGATTACTAACTTTTCATTCCTGAATTGAACAATCAGGATGTCCAGGAGCTGTGGTTCCAACAAGACGGCGCAACGTGTCAAACAGCTCGTGCCACAATCGATTTATTGAAAGACTCGTTTGGTGACCGCCTAATTTCACGTTTTGGACCTGTGAATTGGCCTCCACGATCTTGTGATTTAACACCGCTAGACTATTTTTTGTGGGGCTATGTAAAGTCATTGGTCTATGCGGATAAGCCACAAACGCTTGACTATTTGGAAGACAGCATTCGCCGTGTTATTGTCGATATACGGCCCCAAATGTTGGAAAAAGTCATCGAAAATTGGACGTCCAGATTGGACTACATCCGAGCCAGCCGTGGCAGTCCTATGCCAGAAATCATATTTAAAATGTAATGCCACAAGATTATCTTTCGAATAAAAAAAAAAAATTCATGTCAATCGAATAATACATTGTTGTTTTATTGCAATTTAAAGTTCTATACCTCTCAAAAAAACACCCTTTACAAAAGCTTCAAACATGTATAAAAATAAATGCATCACATTGAAGATATATAGGTAGAAATATATATCAATAATATAAACATCACCTACGGAGGTGTGAGCCATGCTACCAGAACCTACAGCCTGAGGAAGATTTAGTTGACTCCCAGGGACTGATAGTGATGAAGTCCAAGGCTGATTACAATGGGGACATCTAACTACTATTGGATTTGGAGGACTAAATGTATCTTTTCCACCTGAAAATTACAACACACCAATTTTATACATAACACATGCATACAAGATTGCAAGTACTTTAAATAAATTTTGTACAGAAAACAATAAACAAAGTCTAGAATAAAAAACGTTTCACAGCCACAGAAAAGCCAATCAAAGAATGCTATAATTTCAACATTTAAGTTATAATAGAAGAACCAACCAGTAACTTTGATAAAACAAAAAGTAACGCTCTCCCCCATGGGTTTGGCCCCCAACCTTAGATTTCTTTTCGCCAATTATGATCATATGTATACACTATGTAAAATTTAATTAAGGATTTGTTATTAATAACTTATTCTATTAACATTAATTATCTATACATATAAATAAAAATGAAGTGTCTGTTTGTAAAATGAAATTAACAGCTTTTTACTAAATGCATTTAAAAAAGTATACACGGTATTTATATGAAAAAATCAATTTTTAAAATTTTTGTCTGTCTGTCGATCTGTCAGTCCGTTTGTTCCTGCTAATCTCTGAAACGGCTGGACCAATTTTGACAAAACTTTCACTGGCAGATAGCTAACGTTATAAGGAATAACTTAGGCTACTTTAATTATAGAAGAAAAAAAAAATTAGGGTTCCGCGAAAATAAAATTCAAACGAATGAAATGGGGAACACAATATCCACTTCAAATAGGGATTGTTTTATTTCGCGAGCCTTCTGTCTCAACGTTTCTAGCAGTTATATCAAACTTTTTTTTGTTTAATTAGGTTACTGACACTCGCGATTTTTCCTGTTCACGTTTGATACTAATGATTTTAACAGTCTTCACACCATCGACACTGTCAAAGGTCATGCATCTTTCTTACCCCTTGCTTGCGGCTTCGTTTGTGTTCGTTTCACCCTACCCAGTCCTCACCCCAACGCGACCCCCCCCTGCTTGCAGATTCGTTTCACCCTACTGCTACTTAGACTTGTTTTGAACTGTTGCATTCAACGCTTATAATCATTCCAATGATTTCATTCTCTCTCAAGAACACGGAGCAACATCAATTTTTCCATAACATAGACAGCATTTAAACTTAAATTAGGTAGTTTTTGGGTTTTACGTCATTTGACTTCTCACAAGGCTCCACATTTAAATAGAGGTAAGCCAATTTCATACATCTATTGTTTATTTCATTGCCAAACACTGCAATGATTTTACAGTCCTCGCCCCATTGACAGTATCGAAGGTCATGCTTCCCTCTCACACTTTGCTCAACAAAAAACAAAGAAAAAGAGTAAAACAAAAAAGAAACATTGATTCACAAAGTAGAAGAATGACATTATACTTATAGCATAGATATTTCTTTACGTGGAATATATAATTATTAAGTTTTCGTAAACTCTGCAAATTGAATAAACACATTTTGTTAAATTCCACGTGGACGAAGTCGCGGGTAACAGCTATTTAACATAAAATAAATGCATCAGAAAGTAATATTAACGTATTACACATCCAGATACAAATTATTTACATTATTTTAATGCGTTTATTACACAAAATTTGTAACAATTTTGCTGAGAAGAAGGAAGGTGTTTTCAAAAATTGATCCATAAGAGAGTTACAGGGTGTTATGAGTAAAAAAAAACTTTTTTTATCAGCTATTATATCCACAGATTTAAAATTTAGCAAACTTGGTTTTTTGTTCAGCTGAGATATGCAAAAAGCTTTTTTCTTTTTGTTTAATTTACAATTCATGTAAAATTAACTTATTAAAAACTTCTTTATCCTTCAGTCTGTGTTGCTTAAATTTTCAATTCACCCATGCGAAGAATGGGTATACCAGCTAGTTTATTCTATAATTAATTTTTTACTGTTTCTTGTTTCGAAAATCAACCAAACCTAGACATAATTAAAATTAACTGCCTGCTTTTAGAGTATTAAAAGTTTTAACATTTGAGCAAAAAACAGTGAAAAATGTGACAATAAAATATTAAGTAATATATAAAAATCCAATTTTACATAGATTAGCTAATGGTTTTGGGATTTTTCCCCTCAACTCAGGCGAGGCTAAAACAGACCAATGAAAAAGCAAAATAAAACTCGACAGATATAAAAATTGCTAAAAAGTTCTGTGGCTTAGAAAGTTATGAAAGTAAATACAATTAGTTTCTATCTATTTCATGTAGGTGTTAAAAGAAGGGTGTATTTCCCATATTTCGCTTGTATGAAGTCAGTTTAACAATATTCATCTACATCATACTCTATCATATCCTCATCTGATGTGTCCTTGTTGAGGTGCACTTTTCTGGGGTTCCAATTTTAGAATGCGATTTTAAATCCCAAATTGTAGCAGCTGCAGAAGGAAGGTTGAATATCGGATTTGGAACTTGTTAATGGCAAATTGTATGTTTCAGTTGGTAAGGATAAAGGAGCTGAGGAACATCAACTATTGGAAGCGATTGATGAAGATGATATGATAGGGGTAAACATATTATTGGTTGATGAAGGACGGCATTAGAGATAGGAATAGGTGATTGAGACTCTGGCATTGTAGCTGCTATTAAAGAGGTGGATGGTAAGAGGCATGTTCGGGTTGAAGATGATGTAGAAACTGCAGGAATAGATGGAGATATACTTGGTTCTGAAAGGGATGGAGCTTTGGTTGAAGTAATTTTATAGGTGGACATTTAATTTTTATGTTTTCATCTATTTGCGTAGTAATGGATATTATTGAAGATTTAACAGCCTGGGAGTATGTTTGTGATATCTGTGTGGGTATTAATTTCCTGGCTTCCAAGAAAGATATTTTTATTTCGTGAGTTACACCTTGATCAGAGAATCCTTAGAGGATGTTTGGAAGTTACACCTCTGCAGGAATTGAGAGGTTTGTGCGGACTTATAGTAACCAGAGAATTCAGAAACATTTTAAAAGGTAGAAACGATTTGGTCTGCAAAGCACAATCACAAAGAACTTGGGAGAATGTATAGCAGTTCTACAACTCAAAACAAGCACAGAAAGAATAAAGGTACTTCATAATTAGCCCAATTAACAGTGGAATAGCAAATAGACAGTTCAAACCTGCCTTAACATAGCCCAAAACAAAGAATTTACTAATTATATATTTTTTACTATATTTAGTGGATTGGTTACAAAAGAGGTGAAATGAAAAATATCATAGGTTTTTTGAAGAAGTAAATTTTGAAATTGCTCAAAAAAAGAATAAGCACCTTAATCCCTTCATGATCAACATTCCAGATGAACGATGCAACAATTCTACAGCTATTAGCCCGGTGTCTAATAAATGTAGCTTGAAAATAGAATGATCTGTTTGAATTTTTTAAATGCTAATAGAGAGCAACAAAGTAAAATCTTTCTCAACCGTCATGCCATAAGGCACTTAACTTTCTGTAAGGGTATCAATTTCTGTTTGGTGCTGGATGATAGATTTAAGCGCAAAACTGAAAACCACATTTCTTTAAAAGTGTATGTGCAAGTTAAAAGTTTTTTTTTAAAAAAAATTATTATTATTTTTTGTTAAGAATTTATTGAAATGGATCTAGCTTAATGCTGCAGAGTAAGAGAATGAAACACTGTGCGTGTTTTCTAGAAGTTTTAGGACATGTGGTGGGAGTTAGTTACGAGGTAGCATTTTGCATGTTTCTTTTAATGTTATATTCCATATTAATATATACGAAGGCTGTTCAGAAAGTATTGATACTGAATTTATTCCAGAAAACCCCTAGCGGAGGGACTGTGCACGCATATTTCACCTTGTCTCACAAAAATCGGCAGGTCTGTACAGCGCGCCGTTCAGTCACACTGACTTCTTTCACGGAGTGTTTGAGTGTGTTCGTCGAAAAAAGAAAATGCGTGAAAACACGGATCAGCGAATCTGTATCAAGTTTTGCTTACCAAAATCTATGAGAGGATGAAAACAGCATTTGGAGATGAGTTGTGCTCGGGTTTTCGAGTGGTTCTGGCGATTCAAGGAGGGTCGTCAATCAGTGAACAGCGATCCCCGTTCTGGACGCCCGTCCACCTTTCGCAATGAGAACAAGATTGCACAAGTGAAGGCTGTGGTGCGCTCTGATTGTCGTTTAACAGTCCGAGAAATTGCACAGGAGTGTCACATTTCCGTAGGATCATGTGATGAAATTTTGAGAAAGGACTTGAACATGCGCTGAGTGTCTGCAAAGTTTGTGCCACGTCTCCTCACTGAGGATCAGCAATTCCAACGACTGGCAACATCATCACTGGGGATGAGTCGTGGGCTTACGGATACGATCCCAAAACAAAGCAGTAGTCGTCACAATGGAAAACCCCAGGTTCACCTCGGCCAAAGAAAGCACGGCAGGTGCGATCAAAGTCATGTTAGTTGTGTTTTTCGATGCAGATGAAATTGTTCATCATGAGTACGCTCCCCAGGGCCAGACAGTGAACAAGGAATTCTACTTGGACGTCATGAAGAGATTAAGAGAGGCTGTTCGCAGAAAACGACAGGTGTTGTGGGCGTCCTCTCGCTGGATGCTTCATCATGACGGAGCTCCAGTGCACACCGTCAATCTTGTGCAGCACTTCCTGACAAAACACGGAACAATCCAAGTAGCACATCCTCCCTACTCGTTTAGATATGTCACCTCCTGATTTTTTCCTCTTTCCCAAGATCAAGAACACCTTAAAAGGACACCGGTTTCAGGACATTGAAACCATAAAATAGAATTCGACACAGCAACTTCAGGCCATCCCAAAGTCTGAGTTCCAGAAATGTTTCGAGAACTGGAAACATCGTTGGGCCAAGTATGTTACTGCCAATGGAGCATATTTCAAAGGAGATTGACTCAAAACCTGTTTATGTATGTTTTGCATAATAAATTCAGTCTCGATACTTTATGAACAACACTCGTACACACTAAGGTACATTATGTACATAACTTCTAAAATTTTGAATAATTAAAACGGTGATTTTATAGAATTTTTTTATACAATTAGGCTTAAATGCAGACAATGTGTGAATCAGTGCCAATCTTCATGTCTTAGTAATTAATCTCGTTGTTGGTGAAAAACTGCAATATACATTATCTCACATATTCATTTTATACTAGCTGCATGGCCCGGTGTTTGCATGGGCTATCTCTACTTTTATACATTTTCCCTTTCCTTTACAAAGTCAGCACTTCTAATACTCTTTTTCAAAATGACTACCCCCCCCTACGCTTAGCCGGGCGTTGCTTGGGCTTTTATCGAGTGTATAACTTAAAATTCCCTGTTTCGAAATTTTTTCGGTTCATTTGTTTGTCAGACAGGTTTATTTCCCCCCAACATTCCAAGAAATTTTTTAAATGCATAACATATTCTCATGGAAAATCCCTTTCCCTTCTGGCTATCACAGCTGTTGAGTTAATGAACAGTGGGACTTTAATATTCACTCACTCACTTTGCAAATTTTTAGGCCCAGGAAAGGAAAATGTACCTTTAAAAAAATTGTTTGTTGAAAATAGTAGAAATTTTTATAATTACAAAACTGTATTAAATGTTGAATTCAAACTGTGAGCATTTTTTTTAAATGTTTGATACACAGGAAAAAAGTTTCATACAACTGTTTTTATAAATGAAGAAGCTATAAAAACTTTGAATTTGATAAGTAGCTATTCAAAATTTAAAATTTGAGTATTTTTTAAAAATTCGTAAAAAAAAGTTTTCGGCAATTTATTTTTTAAATCACTAACTTTAAAAGATCAAAGTCTGAGTTTTAGAAAAATCATTTTCAAATAAATGATCGATATTGATTCATTTTAGAAAAAATCATTAAATATGTTATGTATTGTTATTTTGTTAAAAAAAAAAAAAAAAAAAAAAACCATATCGTGACGAAATAAATTATCTTTCGAACTACAAAATTGCTGGTGCCAATAAAATTTAGCGCATTAAACACGCTAAGCTAAATTTAGAGTATTTTTAAAAAAAATCATAAAAATTTAGCTGTGATGCTGTTTCAAACCCGGGTCCAATAATTAGTTATTCCTATTGTAAAAATGCTTTATTTGTTAAAGTTTTAATTTTTGTTCAGGCTTCATTTTTAAGTTAATAATACCTTCAAACTTCATATATCGATTGCAAACAGTAATTTTTAAACAAAAAATGTAACAAAAATAATTCTTAAATATTTCTCGCAAAAAGGGGGAGGGAAAAAAAAACAATTTTTTTTTTAAAAACCGTAATTTTTAAGATATTTTATCAATCTTTGTACAGATTACAGATAATATTGTTCTACGCAAGGAAAAACGTTTTGTGCGATAATTTTTATAAATAAAGAAGTTATTAAGTATTTAAATAATGAGTATTTTTTGAAAAATCATAAAAAAAAAGTTTTTGATATTCAATTTCACCAAATCAGGTGATTTTCAATATTTATAGGCGCACCTTCGTTTCTAGCGTAACCTTTCATGAAACGTAACAGGCTGAAAGTTGATGCCTTCAAACTTAACACATCAGTTACAAACAATGGTAATTTTTAAACAAAAATAATGCTAAAATATTTCTCGCAAAAAGGAAAAAAACCGAAAAAATGTATTAAATGTTGAATTAAAATTGTGAGCATTTTTTGAAATGTTCGATACACGGGAAAAAAAAGTTTCATACAATTATTTTTATAAATGAAGTTAAAAAAAATTTGCAGTAATTTTGAAACAAAAAATGTAACAAAAATAATTCTTAAAAATTTCTTGCAAAAAGGAGATAAAACGAAAAGCATAATTTTTTTTAAAAAAAAAACTAATTTTTTCAATCTTTGTACAGATTATAGATAATATTGTTCTACACACGTAAAAAAAGTTTCATGACATTATTTTTATAAATAAAGAAGCTATTAAATATTTAAATAAAATTTTGAGTATTTTCTGAAAAAAATACTAACAAAATTTCGTCAAATCTGGTGATTTTCAATAGGTGCAAATTCTTTTCTAGTGTAACCTTTCATCAAACGTAGAGGGCTGATTGGAAAAAGAGTTTTCTGGCACTAAACTCAAGAGATATTGTAAAATTGATTTCTTTTTTAAAGTTCCAATTTGTTTTTCGGCTTCATTTTTAAGTTATTGCCTTCAAACTTCATACATAGATTGCAAACAATGGTAATTTTTAAACAAAAAATGTAACAAAAATAATGCTTAAATATTTCTTGCAAAAAGGAAAAAACACTATCGTTTTTTTTTTTAAAACCGTCATTTTAAAGATATTTTATCAATCTTTGTACAGATTACATATATTGTTCTACACACGAGAGATTATTTTTATAAATTAAGAAGCTATTAAGTATTTAAATAAAATTTTGAGTATTTCTTGAAAAATCTTAAAAAAAAAGTTTTTGACATTTAATTTTTTAAATGACTGATTCTAAAAGAGAAAACCATGAGCTGTTTTAGTCGTGGATTTTGCTATTCCGTGGATTGCATTAATCAGGGAGAGAGTGGGTTCAGTAAAATTCAGACTGTTCTTGAAGGACTTAATTTAAAAAGATTTCAAAGGACAAATTGTACATATATTTAATAATAATTTTTATGTTCATGTAATAGTGTTTTGTACACACAGATGTAATTAATCATCATAATGATCATTTTGACCTCAAAGTTCTAGGTAAGATTACAAAACAATTTAATGCTATGAAAATTTTAAAAAAGTTCAATTATCCAGTAGCTTTTCTACCTATAGCAGTAGAAACTGTTTTATAAAAACTGCTATGTTCAAGTTCAACGGAAGAAGTTTCACAAATGTTACAGCTGTAATACAGAAGCTTATTAGGTTCCTTGGCTTTTATAAGCAGCTGAACAAGATCTGACATTTTTGTTATGCTTTAAATATTTTATAACAGTTCCACACAAACCAGTTATAAACAAGACTTCACTAAAATTTCAATGGGATAACTAATATTGTTTATTGATGATTCTCCAATATTATAAAGGACATTTAAATTAAAGTGGGTCAGACTGTCGATTATGAAAGCTGAATAGATATCATTAACTGAAGCTGCAAAAGAATTCGTCAGTGATATTGTATTTTAAATGAATTTAAAACTTCCAATATAACAAATATACATTTTTAAAGTACATTATATTGAAACAATCCACCAGCAATAAATTTTTCAAAGTCCTTAACTGAAAATTCTAGTACTAAGCCATATTGATATTAAGTATAATTTTCTAAATCTTATTATTGAAAACTTTATCAAGTTAAATTTTGCGTATCTATTTACAAAGTCCTTGCCAAAACTTCACATAATCTGACAAATAAATTTTTTTTAATGTTTGTAACAATACATTTTTGTTTTAATATTAAAATATAATTTGAATAAAACAAAATGTATCTCAAATGAAAGCAAATTTGGATTTGGAAATTGAGATAATTGACTTTTAACAGTTTTTGGCATGTGTGAGTGTGCTTGATACAAAACATTAATTTTCTCTTTTTACATCAAGATGAACATAGTTTTATAAGAATGTATAAATTTTTATGAGATACAACCTAACCTTGGAAAAAAGCTGCAATATACATTACCTCACAAATTCTACTAATCCTATACATTGCAATGGTAAGTAAACAGCAATTACTTCAATACTTTCTAAAATTAAAACTTTTCTTCTGTCACACAAAACAAGGAAAAATTCTAATTTTTTTTAACCTTCTTGTTACGTTAAAAACTTGGAAATAAAAGTATTCTTCCTTGACTACACTATCTGTATAGCATCCATGAGTGTGCTTTCTTGTTTTGTATGCTGGACTAGAAGGGATTGAGAATTGACAGAATGTTTAAAATTGGATATTTAATTCGAGGTTATCTCATTTCTGAAAATCTAACTGAAAGCATAAAAAATATAGACTGCTTTAAATAATACATTTAGTTTATTAAACAGAACACTAAAAAAATTAAATATACTGATATCTATTAAGAGATCTTTCTTTTATCACAAGAATAAGAGTATGCAAGCACTTAAACAATAACATGCATCATAAAATTAGTACATATTATATACAATTTATTTACAATGGGAAAAAAATATAAAGCAAAGAAAGGATTCAAGTACTTCAGAAATAATATAAATAAGTAGTGTAGTGAACCCTTTCGGTATGCATGTATTTGCTGGAAACTTTTCCCATCCATGTGCACACCGCATACAAATAACTGCTCAAATTTACCCTGAGAACTACAGTAACACAAATGAATTTTTAGACAGAAATTTAAATACAACTTTTCTTGCAACTAGATGCAGCTCTATGTTTATTGTTTTTTGAGACCAATTCAATGCAGTATTTTTTATTTTTAGTACTTTGTACCAAAATGAGAATGAGATCATGTAAGGATGAACAAAGCAAATAAATGAAGCTATCTTTATAACTGCATTCAGCAAATATAAAACATTATATGTGCTATGGTTTTTGATATTTCATGCCTTTTTCTTAGAACTTGGCCAAGGTCGAGACAAATGTTTTGGGTTTCATTTAATGAAATTTTTTTATATTTCAAATGGCAAAATGAAAATGGTATGCAAAAAAACTTGGGCACACAAGAATGATAAATGAATAATTTTCTTAGTGATATTTGTATAGAATTAGAAAGTGACAAACACAACTACTCTCAACATGGAAATATTATGATACAGAAATTGCAGTAGGTGTGCTTTCTATATCTCAAAATACAACTTACTGGATACGATTTGAACACTTCAAGACATAGCTCATGGCGGACCATCCGTCG
Source organism: Trichonephila clavipes (assembly GCA_019973935.1). Classification (NCBI taxonomy): domain Eukaryota; kingdom Metazoa; phylum Arthropoda; class Arachnida; order Araneae; family Nephilidae; genus Trichonephila; species Trichonephila clavipes. The sequence goes on from BMAU01021358.1 coordinate 1,223,510, forward strand.
GACGAAAAATTTGCCTGCCATAATTGGGTATCGTTTTGCGCTATATAGGGAGCAGTGTCTCGATGGATGTCGAGAACGCTCCAAGTGAGAAAAGCACTAAGTCCGAAGTGCGTTTTCGCGCCACCGGTCGTGTCTTGGTGCACACAGAAAGCTGGCAATGACCACCTTGTGGTGGGTGAAGTGTTTTTCAAGATTTGAAACCTTTTTGTTTTATAGGAATGTGAAACATTAGTATTATATAAAAGAAAATGGTTTAACACAAAATCATCATCAAAATATCTTTTATGTAAGATTCATGCTTCAAAGAATATACAGTGTCTTTCTGAAATCTTGCTTTCTTTTCATTTTTTTCATTATGGTTTTTTTAAGAAGGATATTTTTCATAATTTTTACTTTTATGAAATAAAACTCAAGGTTTTTATAGAGATCATTTCTTACTTTTATATTTACTTGAAGCAAATTATAAGATCACATAAAATTTCTTATTTCAAAGAGTTTTTTAAGGAAAATACAATGATAAAATGTTACTAAACTAAACTCAGTAGTACAACAGCCAATGAGGGCCAAGGTCTACTGTGTCCATCTCAGAAAACTGTTTCAGTCAGTTGGTCAGTCTGACGTGAAACTCCCAGTGTTTAGTTCTCAAGAGCAAGCTTGGTACTCATTTATCGGCCCCCTGAAAGGAACCCCGAACATGTGGTGTGGAAGTGTAAAATGTTACTATTAGTATTATTATAACTACCTGAGAGAGAGAGAGAGAGAGAGTGTGTCTCTCTTATAATGTACCAAAAATTAAAATGATTGGATCATAAATTTAATGATGCTTGTCCTGACAAGAGTGACGATTTAATGTACCTATCCCTAGCACACCATCTTTAGAGAATAGTTCAGTGATCGAGATAGTTATGGTGAAAAGGTTAAACCAAATATCAAAAGGATATTAATTGGATTTGGGAGTTAATAAAATTTAAAGTAAAAATACAAAGTATTTGAATCAAATGCCAATTTTATCTCTTCAGAAAAAGAATAAGTAATAGAGCCCTGTATTCCAGGAAAAGAAATCCTCTTATTTTAAAAACAATGACTGAAATACCTCACTTTTTTAAAATTGAATACATAATTATTCCTATTTGAAATATCATTTTCACCCAAAAGGTTAACTCCTTATTTTAGTTTTACCATGACGTAGTTTCATTTCTAAATCAGTGATAAAAGGAATTAAGAATTTTAGGATAATAACTTTAAATTTATCAGTTCATCTACCCTTAGTTACCCTACAATTTGAATAATTCAGAATTAATATTCTTAGTTCATTTTCAGAAATTTTATGATTCCTTTTTGGTTTCATAGTACTCAGGTCTTACAAGTCTTTGCTAAAGTGCACTTCTCTCATGAAAAAATAAACAGTAAAAGCATTAAAAGTATTTTCACAAAATTAATTAAATGTCATCAGCTGCAAAATGTTCTATTGAATTATTTAAATCTTAGGCGGAAAGTAAAAATTGTTTAATTTATATCTGAAACATACTGGGTTAGATCAGGGGCTTTGATAATACAGAGTGTTTTTTTTCTCCAGGTATAGAAGTTTAAGTTGGCATTACTTTCCAAGATGACGACCGATTTAACAGCTGTCAAGTGATTTATTCCCAGTTTGGTTTGGCAATTCATCATGAATAGACTCACGCCTGAACAACGCTTTCAAATTGTGCAATTTTATTTTGAAAATAATGGTTGATTTTCATAAGCGAATTTTGTTTAGCGATGAAGCGCACTTCTGGTTGAATGGCTACGTCAACAAACAAAACTGTCGCATTTGGAGTGAAGCTAATCCACAAGTGTATGTCGAAACACCGTTACATCCAGAAAAACTGACTGTTTGTTGCGCTTTATGGGCTGGTGGAATCCTTCTTCAAAAACGATGAAGGCCACAACGTTACTGTCAATGGTGATCGGTATAGAGCCATGATTACTAACTTTTTCATTCCTGAATTGAACAATCATGATGTCCACGAGCTGTGGTTCCAACAAGACAGCGCAACATGTCACACAGCTCTCGTGCCACAATCGATTTATTGAAAGACACGTTTGGTGACCGCCTAATTTCACGTTTTGAACCTGTGAATTGGCCTCCAAGATCTTGTGATTTAACACCGCTAGACTATTTTCTGTGGGGCTATGTAAAGTCATTGGTCTATGCGGTTAAGCCACAAACGCTTGACTATTTGGAAGACAACATTCGCCGTGTTATTGCCGATATACGGCCACAAATGTTGGAAAAGTCATCGAAAATTGGACGTCCAGATTGGACTACATCCGAGCCAGCGGTTGAATCCTAGGAGGACCCACTTTTGGTCGCCAAATTTTTTTTGTCGCCAAATTTTGAGCGATAAAGGTTACAATATGGTAACCCTTCCATTTCATCGAAAAATTTGGATTTTCAAATCACCTAAAAAATGGCAACCCTAAAAAAGTACAATGTTTTTCGCCTTTTCCGAAAAAACGTCATTTTGACATTTGACTTCGTTTGCTCTCCACCGGTTGTTGTTAAGAATGGCGTGTGAAAGGAAATTAATTGAAAGTGAGGCTACGACAGGTTTTTTTGTGCTCCTGGGCACAAAGGGGAAGAAAGAGACATTAGAATGGTGTATGAAAGCGAATTTAATTGCTTCTCGTTATGAATGTCCGAGGTTTAAAAAAATATGCGTTTGTAAGAACGAAAGGGAACGGTTGACGGCTACTACGAATGGCGTTGCCGCAACCAGTCGAAAGATAATCGCCACGACGTTGTTCGGAGTGTGAGAAAGGGCACTTGGTTTAGCGAAAGCTAACTTGCTATAATAATTATCTTGCGTTTGACCAGATATTGGTTTTGGCAAGAGCATGAATGCGTTCGTGGTGAATGACTTGAAAGTTAATAAGAATAGGTCACAAGTTGGTGGATGACAATTTTTCATGAATTCCTTGCATCCATCGCAAGGGTGTATCCACCAACGGAACATGACGAAATGCAAGCGTAAGGTAAGTGCCTTTTAAAATTTTTTAAAATGATTGATTTCATGTATTTCTTCAATTTTATATTTGTGAAACGCCCCTTTCGTCCTTTTTTAAAAATGTAAATCATGTTGTACACACTGGTTTTAGAATGCTTTTTTAAAATGAATTTCATTGCTTTCTCCGTTTTTTCTTTATATAATGATTAATTTAATGTATTTATTCGTTTTCATCTTTGCGAAACGCCCATTTCATCCCCCGCTGACGCATGCGCTTCCCAAGAGTTTTTCGTCATTGACGCCTTTTTGAAAACCTTCAATTTGGCGCATTTTGGCGAAAAATTTTTGGCGCCAAAAACAGCAGTGGGTCCTCCTAGGATTTTACCAAAATTCATGTCAATCGAATAATACATCGTTGTTTTATTGCAATTTAAAGTTCTATACCTCTAAAAAAAACACCCTTTATAAATAACTCACAGAATTTTTTTATAACAATCAATAAGCAGAAGGAGTATGGAGAAATTAACATCAGTATGCAAATCTGTCACTATGGAAAACTTTAAAATTAAATTACGCATTCAATTATGAAATTTCATTACCTGGACTTAAAGGTCTAGATGAACTGGGTGAAGGATTGTGGAAAACAGGACTAGACGCAGCTCTTGGACGAGCATGTAAAGAACATGTCATTTCATTAAAATACCTAAAAAACATTAAAATAAAAATGTTTTACATGAACTTATACAATAGAATACAATTATTTAGGAAGTAAATTCATCTTTTTATGTGCTAAATCCATGCTAAAGTTATGGACACAACAAATATTAAACTTGCTTAACTGATACACTGTACACACTTTGAATTAAAAAAAAAAGATGTAAAAATTATTTAATATGATTAACTATTTTATCAAGTTTCTTTCTATAAACACCAAGTTGAGCCTATATAAAACTTTAATCAGGCCTATTGCTTTGTATAGAAGTGAATGTCGGACTACAATAAAGCAAAGGAAGAAAAGTTGCTCTTTTTTGAAAGAAAAATCTTTGGACCTATTATGAGAACTATAAAAGCATTACATATTTAGGTGGCAGGGCCATCTGTACAGATATGCCGATGCTTTTCATACTAAACAGTAACTTTCAAAAATTGAAGGGACCAGACGTAAAGGACAACCTCATACACGATGATTAGAAAATGTTGAAAAGGATCTCAAATCAATGGGAATCAACCAATGGAAGGCCAGTGTGACTGATTGGGTCAATTGGAGGAGGATCAGCAAGTCAGCCTAGGCACATAAAAAGGCTGTTGAGCTTATGAAGGAGATGGTAAACACCTTTCGTAGATGTTTTCCCTTCAAATTAGGATAAGAAACAGTTTCTACATATAACTACCTCTATTTTTGATACATTTGTAATGCATAAATTTACACAGTCTAAAAAGACAATGATTCACATAAAAACGATTACTGAACCTTTCTACTAATGACATAATTACAAACAGTCTTTATAACTTACAGCCAAACTTTTTTGTATAACTCATAATTAAGAGACATATTTTCCCCAATTCTATCTGTATACTTAACTGAATTACAAAATACCAGGAGGGGGAGGGAAGAGAACCATACAGATTACAGTTTATAATAAAAAAATTTAATCAAGTTTTATAAGAGTATAAGCAACAATTCAATTACCTTTATTCATACATAATAGTCAAATTAAAATTAAATAATATTCAATGGACTAAATTCATGTGATGTTATAGTCACATGATAACTGAGCCACATGTTTTCGGCCAATCAGTTCATATAAATTAATGTGACATAATTATATCAAATATAATCACGCGTTTTCAGGCAATTAGTTCATGCGCTTCACTGTTGCCAACTTTTGCTTTTTGCAGAAACTTTCTTTTAGAAAGTACATATTTGTCAACGATATAATAATGCACATAGTTAAACAAAATACACTTAATGTAAAAGTATTCATATAATGTAAGTATTTTTTATTAATTTTGAAAACTGTTTGAAGAATTTTAACACACCTGAACTCTTTACCCAATCATTAAATTTTAAATGTTATTTAAACTTTACAAGTTGAACAACTAGCATGTCAATTTTTAATCAATGGGAAACACGTGATTGCCGTTAACATGTGACCATTATGAATTTAGTCCATTCTTGTTAAATTTTTTCATGAATAAAATTTTGATAAAAATAATAGCTATTCAATTGAAATAGATAAAATTCTCTGATTCAGCATATAATATATACCAAAACTTTCTCATATACAGTGCATGACTAATTAGGAAAGGAAATACAAACTTCTGAATGTGAAAAGGAAAATGAAACAAAAATGTTATAGAAAATGCATAGTTTAAAAAAATTCCCATAAAGCTGTGAGATATGGTTTTTTACAGATGTACTTAGGCTAGTGTAAGATTCATAACTGAGGGAAACAAGTAGTATAAAGCTCAAAAAGTTCATTATATGAAAGAAATATATATTACACATTGTTGCAATTCATTTAAAAGTCTCTCCCCCTCTTTTCTTGTGAAAACAGTAAGTTATCACGTTATGATTGAGAAATTAGGTCAAATTATTTTGTCAATCAGGATACAGATTGAACTTTCAAGAAAAAATAGAACTAAGTTCTTTGGAAAGTTAAATGAACTTTTACGGAGGAATCAAAGGGATGTTGCAGCTTGAGAATTATGCAAAATATTACACCTAATTTTAAAATGAAAACTGATTTTAGAAAATTTAAAATATTTTTTAGTCTACAAGTTAGGTTCTGAATACATTTAATAATTTATAAACTGCAATATTGTCAATAAAATCAAAATTATTAAAATAATTCAAGCCCAATTTTTTTTTTAGAAAATAAAACTTTTGCTTTACGGACACAGCTATTTTCCATTCCGTACACCTAAACTGACAAAGTGCCCAGATTTGAGCATCAGCAATTTTATTCTTGAATTTTCACTTTTCTCTTGTATTGCACACACAGTAACAGTTGCATACATGTAGATAGTTGTATTGAGTTGTCAAGGTAAAAGTTCATAGAAAAAATAAAGAGTGAGCCTCAAACAATTGTAAGGGATCTCAAGTATATAACATTTCTTACCTTTGAGTAGCATTACTTATTGTAATGTTTGTTTTATAAGTATTAACTTACTATAATTATAAGGAAAATTTTGCTTAATTTATTGATATGTAAATCAACCTTACACATGCTCAACTCTTTTTCTCTCAGTAATAAAGAAAATTTAATTCATTCAATTTTAAATGAAAAAGAATGCGTAACTATAAAAGAAAAAATTGGATGTAACAAATTAATAAATGATAATATCATTTATTATTATCATTTGTTATTAATCATTTAACTATAGATATGAGGGTTAAAAAACACTTAAATCCTTTCCAGTCAATAAAATTATAAACCAAATTCAAAACAAATCAATTCATTTCTGCATACAAAGTGCAATTAGTACATAAATTACAAAAAAACAAACTGAAAAATATTTTTAAACCGGAAAAAATAAATAAATAAAATAAGCTAATATTATGAAAGACAAGAGTAGTCCATTGAGAGACAAACATTACATGAAAAATTATTATATTATAAATATTTTAATGTAATCAATTCAATCAAATATATGGCTTATTATATACAAGCTTTCATTTTCTAGAAAAAAATGAAGTGAAAATAAGAAAAAAACAGTTCTTATTTGCCTCACAATGTAGAAGAATGAGATACCCTTAAACTTATTTAGAATGCTACACAAGTTGCCAAATGCAGGAATACTTATAGGAATAACTTAAGCAAGAAAAAACTCAGAATAACACAAGGAAGTTTTGGGATTGCAGAGAATACTTGACAAAGAAAGACATTCATATAAACCAAGGGTGGCCAACCTGTGGCCCACGAGATTCTTCACAACTTATACAAAATACAATTATTTTTTAGTTAAGTGTTTTGTTACAAATAAATCCTACAATTGTTATTATTTTATCATGTAGCTTCTGTTTCAACAGATACTTAGAAGTAGGCAGTATTGCGTTACAGCGATACCCTGCAGCATCAAGAATGATTCCTGTAACTTTTTTCAGCTTTAGGAAACGAAATTTATTAAACATAAATCACGCTTACACTTATCAGCCAATAACCTGGAATATCAATTGCGATATGCAAATACACACATTGAAATTGACTTGCAAAAACGAAGTAAATGAATTGAGAAACAAATATCTCATTATTTAAATAAATTAAACATTACTTGATAATTCCATTATAATTATTCTATTATTTATGTTTGTATACGTGAAAAATAATTAAACTAATAATAATAGTTCTTTCTGTTTTAAATTTTCACTCCAATAAATGTTTGCAATGGGTCCAAATCTAATATAAAGCTTTAATTTTTTTATATGCCTCCTGTGGAATTATAACATTTTTCCGAAGTGGCCCTCAAGGTTATTTGGGTTGGCCACCCCTGATGTAGACATTCAAAATGGTGTGAATGATCCATAATATAATACGGCGTACTTCATTGAAAGTTTAATTACACTGGCGTGCAGAATATAAGCGACAATGCAAATTTTAGGCAGATACCAACAAAATTGTAAAAAAGGAGATTGCAATCAGTACAATGAATACACAATTCAGTAGGAAGGTGATGTGCATGCAAAAGTAACGAGCAAAAATGTCATAGGCAAAGGGAGTGTATGCAAAACACATGCAGTTGGCATGCCCAGTTTAAGACTACAACAAAAGGAAGAACAGAGGTGCAAGACATGCAGCAAGTGCAAGTTCTTTCATGAAATATGGCTAGAAGAAATCACCCGGACAACTTCACACATGCAAGAATGATCGGAAAGCTGGAGGAGGGGCGTAGTTTGACCAGTGTAGCTGAAGAGTTGGGAAAGCTTTCCAAACCATAGGTACAGGTTTGTGGTGCTCATCATAGGAAAACAACTGCAGTAGAAAATAACCCGATATTAGTCAACAAGTGCTATTGCTCAGCAACTGTGTACAGCAAAAAGGTGATAATTATCACAGTTTACTATGACCACACACACAGATGCCTTGACAAAGGTGGTTTATTTACCCGCCATCCTGAATGCTTGAACATCCTTAGAAAGTTAGTTACTGGTGGCATCATTTAGAGTGGTTAAGGAGCACAAAAATTGGAGATCTCATTGATGGAGTCGTGTTCTCTTTATGGACAAGTCATTTCAATACCCAAAGCAATTCTCAATGCCATTGATTTAAAGAGAGGTTTTAAGATGACAAGGTTTAATCTCAGTAACAACATGGTAAGAGACTGTTGCGGTGATTCTGGAGTTGTCTAGGGATGCATTATGCTGAATAGGCATCAACATTTTCAACAGAGGTTTTGTAACCAGACTGCTACTGTAGGGTGATCCTTCACCAGGTGTATCTGTTCTGAGGTGCTATTGGAATAAACTTTGTTTTTATGGATGACAATGCACAGCCACACTGGACAACTGATATTCACCAGCTAATGCAAAGTGAAGATATCACTCAAATAGATCGGCCAGCATTCTTTCCTGATTTAACTCACATAGAACATGTGTGGGATACTATGGGAAGATGCTTTGCAGCACGATTACATCTTCTGGGGAATATCCAAACACTCTGAAACAAATGCTGATTGAGGAATGGGCACTCTTACCTCAAGAACTATTGGACAATCTGGTGCTGAGTCTAGAGAGATGATGCAAAGCAACCATTGCAGTAAGGGGAGGACATATCGCACACTAAGGAATATATGTGCTAGTTGTTCTTCCTCTTGGACAGACAATCAAGTGTAACAATACTGAGTTCAATAAACCCCCTTTTTTATTTCATACTATATGCACTGTATTCATTTTTATGCCACCATGTTTTTCTACTTCATTTAAATACAAAATGCTGCCTCTCATTTCTGAATTATAAGTCTCTCATATATGATTTCTCATAGATATGGGAAAAAACAATAAAAGTAGCAAAATTTTCTTCACTGAGTTAATATCTATCATGCTAGATTAAATTTTTCAAAAAATAAAACATAGATATGGGGAAAAAAACAATAAAAGCAAAATTTTCTTCACTGAGTTAACATCTATCATGCTAGATTAAATTTTTCAAAAAATAAAACATTGGGTAAGTAATATCAGAATAAGGTGGGAAGAGCTGATTTTGTATAAAATCCGAATAGCAATGAATCATCAGATACAGAAATAATCAAAGAAATAAAACGTGACAGGTAAATTATGAATGCATAGAAAATTATGTACGGGAAAACATCTGTAAGAAAAACAATTAAGACCCATGCTAGCATATGTATTAAGATTGCAGCATTATTTATAACAAAAATTAACACTTTGCAAAAACATAGATTAATGGATATTACAGATGCAATGGAAAAGACAACAAGTTATTACATCATCAAATTCCTCATCCTTAACTGCATTCACAATGGTGCATGATTTATCAAAAAAGCAACATTAACAAAACTCTAAGTTTAAAAGAAAGTGAATTTGAGAATTTTAAGGAGAAGGAAGCACAGTACTTCTAGTCTCAAAATGTCATGAATATAGTTTTCCTCCTATGCAGTCAAAATGATCCATTATCATTACAGACTATAATACTAACAGAGAAATAATTTTTCATAAAAAAGAGTTGCAGAGTTTCAAAAAATCAGGAAATGAAGTCTTTACAGTCCTAAAGCATTAATGGGTATAGTTGTCATCCAATGCAGTCAGAATAATGCATAACTAACATAAAAACAGATTTCGCATAAAAGCGAACAAGAAAATTCTAAAGAAAACAAAGTATATTCAGTCTCAGTTTAATTGGAATAGCTGTCCTCCTATGCCATCAGAGTGGAGCATGATACTTTGATAATCATAGACTATAACACTAACACAGAAATAATTTTCAATAAAAGAGAGTTAGAAATTTCCCAGGATAAGGAAAACGAATAAAGTATATACAGTCTCAGTTTTATTGGAAAAGCTGTCGTCATACGCTATCAGAGTGGTGCACGGTACTTGGATCATCATAGACTATAACACTAACAGAGAAATAATTTACTATAAAAGAGAATTGGAAATTTCACAGGATAAGGAAAATGAATGAAGTATATCCAGTCTCAGAGTTTTATTGGAAAAGGTGATCTCATATGCCATCAGATCGGTGCATGATACTTTGATCATCATAGACTATAACACTAACAGAGAAATAATTTTTTATAAGAGAATTGGAAATTTCACAGGATAAGGAAAATGAATGAAGTATATACAGTCTCAGAGTTTTATTGGAATAGCTGTCCTCATATGTCATCAGAACGGTGCATGGTACTTTGATCATCATAGACTATAACACTAACAGAGAAATAATTCTAATACAGTCGACTCTCGATAATTCGAAGTTGGAGGGACCAATGAAAGACTCCGAATTATCAAGCGGGTAGAAAAAAACTCTCAAAATACATAAAGAGAAGTTTTATTCTAACGCATTTAAATTTAAAACTATGTAATAAAGCAACAATTGTACATAATTTTTTAAAAGTACATTTTATACAGTATAAAAATAAAACAGAAGTTAAAAGTCCTATATTAAAAGAATACACTTATGTCTTGAAAACAACTATTAAAAGAATGTACATACTATGTATAATTAATCCTTTTTGTCGAAAAAATCTGTTATCATTTTTTTAAGGCATTCAATCTAACTTTGTCAATAGATTTTTCTAGAACAAATGAAGCCTGTGAAATGTCTGCATCAACATGATTTTGAAGGAGAAAGTTACGTAGTTTGTTTGGTGACACTTTAGCTTCTGACAGAGTTACCGGAGTCAACTCCTCCTATTCGTCTTCATCACTTTCTGTATTATTGTGATCCAAAGCCACAATTTCAGCGTCAGATTGAGCTCCCCATACAGCAATGTCCGTGTCAACCAACACGAAGTCGTCAAATGTCAAATCTTGTTCTGGAAGAGCTTTCCAAAGGGATGGTTCAGCATTAAGTTCAGTGAGTGTATCGTCCACATCAACCAGATTCGGCGAGGGGAAGCCTGACTTTTTAAAATAGCTGTGAATTGTCAAAGGAATAACAGCTCTCCAAGCCTTGTCAATCATGATTAAAGCTGTTAAAATAGAAATAGTAGTTACATTCTGCTGATTTTCGAGGTTATACAAAACGCTTTTAACGACTACACGCCGATAAAGAGTTTTAAAATTATGTATAATACCCTGGTCGAGTGGCTGAAGTTTTGAGGTTGAGTTTGGAGGGAAAAATTGAAGTTTCACATTTGATAAAGGTGGTGCGTTATTGTGCACAGTACAGTTGTCTAAAAATAAGAAAATATGTTGTTTCTCTCTTTTCATATCCGAGTTCAGTTGGACCAACTATTCATTAAAGAGTTTGGTGGCCATTCATGCCTTCTTGTTTGAGCGGTATTTGGTAGGGAACAAGTTTATGCCCTTGAAACACCGAGGTTTTGCAGATTTTCCTATGACGAGAGGAGTAATCTTTTCTGAGCCGTCCATGTTTATAGCCAGTAAAATAATTAACCTCTCCTTGCTATGTTTTCCTCCATGGCATTTTTCTTTTTTGAATGTAAATGTTTTTTTCTGGCAAACACTTGAAAAAGGGTCCGGTTTCATCCGTGTTGAAATTTTTACGTGGTTCATACTCCTTTATTAGATCCGAAAGTGAGTTCTGCCACTTAGAACAAACGTTAATGTCGACACTTGAGCTTTCCCCGCACATTTTTTTGAAGACCATCTCATTCCTTTTCTTAAAATTTGTAAGCCATCCCTCGCTAGCCGAAAACTCGATTCCTAATTCTTTGACGAATGCTTTAGCCTTTTCCTTCAATCAAGAGCCACCCATCAGAATATTCTGTCTTCGACACTGTCTCATTCATGAAACTAAACACTGTTCAAGACATGGAAAATTACCTTTACTAATGCATTTTCTCACTCTACTCGAAGATGCACTAAAGATTTTCTCTTTATTCTTCAGAATAATGGAGAGTGAGCTCAATGGGATTTCAAATGCTTTGGCTACATTGACCTTCCTCTCACCTTTTTCAACTGATTCTATCACCTTTTTCTTTTCGGAAATTGTTAAGCACTTGTACTTTTTAAAAGAAGACATATTGTTCCTTTCGCGTGATAAGTCGACACTGAGGTGAAGTGTAAAGTAGTGGCCCAAGGTTTATCGAAATTAACAGGTAGAAAACGTAAACCCCACCACAACTTTAGTAAAATAATATTTTTAATTTAAAATTTGGAATATAAAATGAACACAAGGCATATTCACAGTTCACACTCAGCTACGGGGTATACTTAATAGCATGGGTTGACAACTATGGCACGTGGAGAAATTCTTAGTGGCATATTACCGCTCTTTTTTTTTTTTTTTTAAAAATGAAGTTAAATCCCTGTCTTTGCCTCGTACATTTTTATATAAAGGTTTTATTTCTCGCTTTCAATTCTCTGCCATGAAATGATTCTGCTGAATTATCTTGGATGTAGTTCGAATGCTTTATTTAAAAAAAAAAAACGTGTTTAAATGTGACTCATTGTTAGTAATAAATACTCAACGAAAATCAAAATTATTGTGCAATACTTGTAAAAGGAAACATCACTCACAGTGAATAAAAAAGAAAGCAGTTTTTCCTCTATCCATCTAAATTTTGAGTAAAAGAAAAAACAGATGGCTTAGGAATAAATCAACATTCTGCTTAGCAAATACCGGAAATATAATAAACAAAGTATAGTTATTCTATCAACATGCACAATTTGAACTGAAAATAAGTTCAGTAAAAAAACCGTAAGTGAGATAATTAGGTACAAGAAGTGAATCTAACTTCATAATATTGAAGGTTCGAATTATCGAGTTTTATAGGATAACTTCGAATTATCGCGTGTTGTAGTCTGGCCAGTCACAAATATTACTTCGAAATATTGAGAGTACCAAAACGTATGGTTTTAGTTCGAAATATCAAGAGTTTTTCTAGGGGCTGTGTGAGCTTATACTTCGAATTAGCGAGAGGTTCGTATTATCGAAAGTTCAGATTATCGAGAGTCGACTGTATACAGTACAGTCCCGCTAATCCGAACATCCGGTTAATCCGAACGACTCCGGGAAAAATTTTTATAATTTTAAGGACGAAAAAATCGGTGAATATTTCAATATAAAACAGTGTAAACCTTAATTCAAAATAGTTCTTTATTTAATATTCACGCACTGTACATCAAGTTATGGTACAAATTTTAAAATGGAATAAACTACAGAACAGAACACTAATGTTTAGTATGAAAAATTGTACAACAGAACCTCTAGTTTGTCCTTAAGAGTAAGTGTTGAGTGTCTACGCTTACTCGCCATAACAATCTGTTTACGTACACTGTATCACAGATAAATGTCCAAAACACAGAACAAACTGTTTTCACACTGTAGAATATCACACTGTAACACTGTTATTAACACAGAGACAAAAGCGGACGAGTATAGAACGAGCGCGGAACGACTGACGGCCAACAGTACGGGCACACGCAGTCACACTGACACACTAAGTTAGGAGTGGTGGAGGGAGGACACACGCATCGAGGAGTGGGGGTACAGTCCACGCGGCAAAAAAGCGGGCGCGTACGCTCACATTACGACAAAAATACATAGACCCGTGAGTGAGTGAAGATTAACGTCGCACTGTTCAGCTACACGAGGCCTTTTGGCGACGGACCACGTAATTTTGAACCATGGTCAAGTGACGTGGACGACACCTGAGCTGGCACCCCTCTCCTAACTACCACACCACACCAACGGGAGGACGTTTTCAGCTCGACAGATTTAGCGTGCATCGCTGCCCTACACGGCGGGTCTTTAGTGGTACTGGGCTCAAACTCGTGACAAAGCCAGCCACGATCCGATGTCTATACCACACGGCTTCCGCGGCCACTCAATAGACCCGTACTCCCAGTTCAAATAGTGATTTCGCTGTTACTCCGGCTAATCCGAACAATCACGTAATCCGAACAGGGGTCGGTCCGATATTGTTCGGATTATCGGGACTGTACTGTATATTATAAACGTGAAAGTTTGTGAGGATGTTTGGGAGTCTCACACAAAAACAACAACTGAATGGATTTTAATGAAAGTTTACAATAGAATAGCTTATACATCAGAATAACACATAGGCTATAATTTATAGATATTGTGTGAAGTTTCCAAAATATAACAATAACTGTCAAGTAAGTAGGAAAAAATTCTGCCATCTACAAAAAAGCCCACGACAGCAAATATCTATCTTTTATGTGTGAAGCTAACCTTTGCATTTTGTTTTGTCTATGCCAGGAACTGCGAAAGTTTGAACAGGCAGAGTGTGAGGCTGATTACAATTTTAACATAAAAAAATACAACAAAAAGTAATATTAACGCATTAACTTCCAGATATAAATTATTTATACTATTATAATCGAAAAATAACATTTTTTATTTGCTTATGATTTTAGAAAAGTTCGAGTATGTTACGTTCGCCAATTTTTAAATCTTAATATTTACGGACTGCACAATATTAATTAAAGTAAAAATTCGCTGAAATTCTAAAGACAAAACACAGACAATTATTCTATAAAACTCCTTGCAAAAACGAATACGTCTCGAATCAGTCAACCTGAAAAAGAATGCATTTTGAACCAAGATTGATTTACGCCGTTTTTCAGAAAAAAGCTTTTCACTGTTTTTTAAATCGTGCTTTATAGTTTTCAGTTATGGTAATTTAAGGTCGCTTACACAGAATTCGAAGATTCGGTGTACTTTTCGATTTACACAATGCGAGAAAAAACGATATTTGATAGTTTGAATGATGTTAGTGAAATTATTTTGTGAGTTAAATATTAACAGAAAGAAAGAGGTCATCACAATCAATAAATGTCTTTTAACTTCAATGTAAGATCGATTCTCCCATTTGAATGCAAAGTTGTAATAATAGTTTCCATTAAGCAAGGCGATAATTTAAAATTTAAATACTATTTGTAGTGGATAAAAAAAATATTAAAACAAATTTACAGTTCAAAAGATAAGATCGAAATACAAAACAAGCTTAGTTGAAAAAGGCCAAGTGTAGGACACCCATTTCACTAAACTTGAAGAACGGTGGAGAGTTAGGAATATTATAAACCTATAACAAAACTACAGTAAAATTGATACTGGATGTATATCGAAGGTTTTACAAGTCTGTCAATGCATAATTCTAAAACTTTCAAGAAAGTGGAATAATAAGTATTATGATAATTAGTAAAGAAGGTAGTTTTAATGTTTTTTTAAAAAAATAGAAGACAAAGTAACATTTTTATTCAACTGAGAATTACTTAAACAAATTTTAATTCTTCATAGTATTTTATTTTTTTAAATACGTTGCATCAGTTAAAACATACTCAAATTTTAAATATTTAATAACTATTTATCAAATTCAAAGTTTTTATAACTTCTTCATTTATAAAAATAATTGCATGAAACTTTTTTTCCGCTTATCGAACATTTCAAAAAGTGCTCACAATTGTAATTCAACATTTAATACAGTTGTGAAATTTTGTAATTATAAAAATTTCTACTTTTCTGAACATACTATTTTTAAAAAGGTACATTTTCGTTTTCGGGTCTCATTAAGTTGCAAAGCGAGTGAGTGAATATTAAAGTCCCACTGTTCACTTGCTCAAGAGATATCATAGCGAGAGGGGAAGGGAAATTTCCATGACAATGCGTTATGCATTTAAAAATGTTCAAGCAACGCCGGGGGGAAATAAACCTGTCTGACAGAAAAGAAGCAAAAAATATCGAAACAGCGAATTTTGAGTTACACACTCGGAAAAAGGCCGAGCAATGCCGGACTAAGCGGAGGAAGGGTTGGGAGAAAGTCATTTTGAGAAACAGTATTAGAAGTGCTGATTTTATGAAGGAAAGGGAACATTTTCATAAAAGTAGAGAAAGCCTGAGCAACGCCGGGCCATGCAGCTAGTTTATTATAAAAGAGAATTGGAAATTTCACAGGATAAGGAAAATGAAATATATCCAGTCTCAGAGTCTTATTGGAATAGCTGTTCTCATGTGTCATCAGAGCGGTGCATGGTACTTTGATCATCATAGAGTAAAATATTAACAAAGAAACAATTTTTTATGATACAGAATTGGAAATTTCACACGATAAGGAAAACGAATGCAGTATATCCAGTCTCAGACTTTTATTAGAATAGCTGTCCTCATATGCTATAACACAAACATAGAAATAATTTTTTATAAAAGAGAATTGGAAACTTCCCATGGTAAGGAAAATGAATGAAGTATATACAGTCTCAGAGTTTTATTGGAATAGCTGTCCTCATATGTCATCAGAGCGGTGCATGGTACTTTGATCATCATAGACTATAACACTAAAACAGAAATGCTTTTTTATAAAAGAAAATTGGAAATTTCACAGGATAAGGAAAACGAATTAAGTATATATATATCCAGTCTCAGACTTTTATTGGAATAGCTGTCCTCATATGCCATAACACTAACATAGAAATAGTTTTTTATAAGAGAATTGGAAACTTCTCATGGCAAGGAAAATGAATGAAGTATATATACAGTCTCAGAGTTTTATTGGAATAGCTGTCCTCATATGTCATCAGAGCGGTGCATGGTACTTTGATCATCATAGACTATAATATTAACAAAAAAAAAAACAATTTTTTAAACAAAGAAATAACTTATGATAGAGAATTGGAAATTTCACAGGATAAGGAAAATGAATGAAGTATATCCAGTTTCAGACTTTTATTGGAATAGTTGTTGTCTTCATATGCCATTAGAGCGGTGCACGGTACTTTGATCATCATAGACCATAACACTAACACAGAAATGCTTTTTTATAAGAAAAAATTGGAAATTTTAAAAGATACGGAAAATGAATGAAGTATATATATATCCAGCCTCAGAGTTTTATTGGAATAGTTGTCCTTATATGTCATCAGAGCGGTGCATGGTACTTTGATCATCATAGACTATAACAGTAACATAGAAACAATTTTTTATAAAAGAGAACTGGAAACTTCTCATGGTAAGGAAAATGAATGAAGTATATATACAGTCTCAGAGTTTTATTGGAATAGCTGTCCTCATATGTCATCAGAGCGGTGCATGGTACTTTGATCATCATAGACTATAATATTAACAAAGAAACAATTTTTTATGATAGAGAATTGGAAATTTTACAGGATAAGGAAAACGAATGAAGTATATCGAATCTCAGACTTTTATTGGAATAGCTGTCCTCATATGCTATAACACTAACATAGAAATAATTTTTTATAAAAGAGAATTGGAAACTTCTCATGGTAAGGAAAATGAATGAAGTATATATACAGTCTCAGAGTTTTATTGGAATAGTTGTCCTCATATGTCATCAGAGCGGTGCATGGTACTTTGATCATCATAGACTATAGCACTAACAGAGAAATAATTTATTATAAAAGAGAATTGGAAATTTCACAGGATAAGGAAAATGAATGAAGTATATCCAGTCTCAAGAGTTTTATTGGAATAGCTGTCCTCATATGCAATCAGAGTGGTGCACTTATGGTTACAGATAATAAAGTTTTATGGTCACAGATAATAAAGTTAATAAAGGAACAGTTTTTTTTTATAGAAGCAAACATGAAAATTCTAATGTGAAATGAATAATGTACTTAAAGTTTCAGAATTTTATGGGTTTAGTTGTCCTCATAAGCAATCAGAATGGTAAATTTCTTATCATAGATATTAACATTCAGATAGATATAATTTTCCCTGAACATGAATTGAAGAATTCTAAAATGAGGAAACTAATGAAGTTCATTCAGCCTCAGAATGTTAAGTGTACATTTGTCCTCATATGCAATGAGAATGATGTATGACTCATTACAGAATTTTTTTTTTACATGAAAGTGAACTGGAGAATCTTTAGGAGAATGAAATGAATGAAGTACTTTCAGTTGTTGATTAGTATGGGTACAGATATCTTCATATGCAATCAAAATGGTGCACGATTCATCGGAAAGGAAGTCAAAGAAATAACGATTATTGAAAAGGAAATTATGTCTCAAAATAAATCACAAAACTTGCATGTACTTGGAATAGCACATTATTGATGATCTCAATAGGTCATGTCTCAAAATGCAGTGGAAAAGATAAGTCTGAGATGCATTTAGAATGATGCATAATTCATCACAAGCAGAAGCATTTAAAGGATTTATTTATGTCAAGAAAAGTGTATCACATTATTTGTTATAGACAAAAAATGTTACTCAAAAGCAAGCACAAAGTTCAAATATAATTCTGTGTATTTTAGCAATATACACTGCTGGACAATTGCTAAGGACGGATAACACTATCATCCATAGCAACCACAAAATGAAAGGAAGCAAAATGTGGAAAATTAGAATAAGTGCGGGATATTAGTAAGAAGAAGTATGAGTATGCAAATTTTTTTCCACGTCTGTTCATCACGTGATAGCGTTCATAAGAGCTTTAAAGGTTTTGACGCGTGTGGACAGTTGTTGTTTCAAGTCAAAGTTTTACAGGAAAGATTTAATAGACAAACTTGAAATTTTTGGCATGTCTTCCCGACATCACATAGATGATTTTACGAGTGGCCGAATTATTGGAAAGATCGAAGAAGGGCGAAAAATAACATGTTGCCAGGGAGTTTGACATCGCTCACAGCGTTGTTTCACGGCTGTGGAAGTCATTTAAAACTACTGGAATATGTAGTAGACGGCACAGGGGAGGTCGTGTTAGAAGTACGACGCCTGCAGAAGACAGATATATTGTCCTATCAGCAAAAAGGAACAGGTGCACCACAGCTCAGCAGGTGGCAAATCAGTTTCTTGCTGCCTCAGAAAAGCAGATCTCCCGCAAAACTGTTGCCAGAAGTTTGAGGGGAGGAGGACTATACGCACGCAGACCTGTTGTGTGTGTCCCATTGACCAGACAGCACCGTACTGCCCGTTTGCAATGGTGTCGTGAGCATCACAATTGGACTGAGCAGGACTGGGCATGCGTACTATTCTCAGATGAGAGTAGGTTCAGTTTGTCATCGGATTGTAGACGCCAACTGATCTGGCGCGAGAGTGGTACTGCTTATCGTCCAGAAAATATCCAGGAAAAGGACCGATATCTGACATGCAGTATCATGGTGTGGTCCGGCATCATGATCAATGGCCGCACGCGCCTACATGTGGTTGCGAATGGGACTATGACGGGCCAACGATACATTGATGAAGTTCTACTTCCTCATGTTCGTCTTTTCCGTGGTGCTGTCGGTGATAAATTTGTTTTTATGGATGACAATGCAACATGTCATCGAACACTCACTGTTCAGGATTGTCTAGACAGCGAGGGTATTCAACGTCTCGTATGGCCAGCGCGTTCTCCAGATCTAAACCCCATTGAAAATGTGTGGGATGCTTTGGGGAGGCAAGTTGCTGGTCGAAACTATCCTCCGACAAACAAGAACACCCTCATCCGTGCACTCACAGAGGAATGGGATAAATTGCCTCAACAGCTGCTGGATAATGTTGTGCAAAGTATGGTACGACGTGTGGAATGTTGCATCACACTCCACGGTGGATATATCCCGTACTGATACCTTTCTTTAAGGTGCCTGCTGACTTTTAGACGCATTGTTCCATTTCTCCGTATGCAGATCAAATGAACATTTTTTTTCTTTCAGATGTTTCACAGCTTTTGTACTTTCCAGAACAATAAATATTCTTTATTCTAATGTCTGAACAGTGTGGCAACTATATTTTATCCTACTAGGCCTCATGTCTCGCTTAATGTTATGCTACATAGCAATTTGTGATCCATCCTTAGCAATTGTCCAGCAGTGTATAACTAAGTACTGTATGTTAAAAAAAAAAACTAATAGATATGAATTAGTTTGTTCTCTCGTTATTATTTTTATCACAGTGTAAGAAAGTGTTTCAAATTATTTAATGAAGTTTAAAAAATTATTTATTTTTAGTAGTTGGAAAGTTTAAAAGTTTTCAAATTTTAAAGTGTTCTGTGTTTTTTTATTACTTTTTTGACATCTTATAATGAAATATAATCATGTTTCAAAAACTGAAAGCATTGATTAAAATAAGAAAAATGAAGTAAAAGAATACACTTAAAAAGGTAATTTGTCTAACTATATAAAATAGCAGATTGTCCTGACACGCCCCAACTTGTTACAGTTTCAAATTAATAAGAAACCAAATTAATATGGAAGGTCAAAGCTCAGTGAAGCATTCAATAATATAATGGAATTCAACCAACATCTAGTGTCATTTTAAAATTAAAATAACATGTTCTAAATTGAAATCACATCTATGCTATCATAGGCCTCTGGAGATAGAAAGGCTCGTCACCTATATGATACTGCAGGCCTCAAAGAGAAAATTGCATGCTAACGGTCCTGAATTGGTTAAGGGGATAAAATACCCATAAAATTCCATCTAAAAATATTTCTAAGTATGAATTATAAATAATTTAATAAGGCTTATGAAAAAAAAGGCATACATTTATGTAATGGAGCAGTAATCCAAGTTCAATTAAATTAATATTTACAGTTTCAAACATAAATACTTCCTTAAGAAAAAATTATAAATTTATCTCACTTTATGATCAATAAAACTAGATTTTCAAGACTGTATTACTATGAATAACACTGATTGCTAGGAGTAAGGGTCAGTAGACTATTGAACAAAAAAGCCAAGATGTCAGTAAAACAAAATAACATAAGCATTAGAAAGCCAAGCTGTCAGTAAAACAAATTAACATAAGCATTAGAAAGCCAAGCTGTCAGTAAAACAAAATAACATAAGCATTAGAATGCCCTTTAAATGCATTTGTGTGCACACTCAGAGTGTGTGTGGGGGGGAGATAGCAGTCTTGATGAAGACTTATGTTGAAAGTGATATTTTTGTATTATTTTCCCAAAAATCAACATTTTCTATTCCTTCAACCTTTTTAGTTCAGTGCATGAATAATTAAGTGTAAAAATATCATAATGCTGGAAATTAAACTTAAAAATTTCCATACCAATAATACCCAAGTACTTTATTTAGGAAATCTTTTTTTTTGCAAACATTAAAATCTACTTTAGCTGTTCTTGTATATAAAAATTGGAAAGTTTAATAGCTGAATAATTAATCTACCTAATTTTCATTCAAAATTGTTACAGGTTGATATTGTTTTAAGTCATTCAATTTTATGGAACCCTAATTTAGATCACCTGGTCAAGATGCTGAGTTCACTCATGCATGTATATTTAATTATGTAAAGGTATTTAGAAGAAAAAAGCAGTAAGTACAAGATTTTTTTAAAATTTAAAACTTAGAACAGTGACCTTGGCACCTTTTTATGTCTGTCACATGGCTAGTTGTTTTCAGTTTTACATAGGTGTGATTAAGAATTATTACTTAAGTTACTGCTTAATTTATTTTTTAAATTTACGTGAGAGAATGTTTTTTTGAATGAAAATATACAGCCAAATATTTTGAGAACAGCAAATGCTTTTTTTTTCTTTAATTTGCATCATATGCTACAAGTAAACTATTCCATGAAAAAAATATTGCTGCTTTTATTTCAGGCAGTTGCTTCATAGCTGATTACTTGTTCCCAGAAATTAAACTGAACTTCTTGCAAGAAATACAGATAAATATTTTCCATAGATGATTATATGAAGAAAAGAGAATCATATGACAATTTTTTTCAAAAATATATGGAGTCCAAGGAGCTGTATGTAGCCTGTGAGCTGTGATTTGTCAACCTCTGGCCTAGAGGAACATGAAGACTGATTGCAGATACCACAACAAAAAAGAATTGAACATCTTTAATACATTTTTTTCATGTATAAAAAATATTTTTGATTACAATATTCGGAATTCTTCAGTAAGCTGGGCAGCAGTAAAAAATCTAGTCTTGCAGTCAAATGTATATGATTAAAAAAAAAAAACTTATGTATATTTTAAATATATACCTCAAATGTGTTATTGGAAAGGTGCTTCAGGGAAATGTACTAGGTCTGCAAAGGTTAAAAATACCAATATGCAGGGGGGGGAATTTCAACACCTAATATTCTTAATCGAATATAATACAAATCAAAAGATAAATTGAAAAAAGTTATTTATCGTATATAAAAATTTTAAATATCTTTATTAAATATCATGGTAATCAATTTAACATAACACTATTCATCTATTGGGAAGAAATTCCTCTTGCTTTGAAAAATAATGTGAATCAATAGTAAAAATAAGATGCTTCATTTAGAACATTTTATTAAAAAAAAAAGTTAGTGTAAATGACACAAACCTTTCTTCATCCATTTCAAGACTAGATTCACTTTCAGACAGATGGCGGCATAGTGCCTCACGTCTCTCAACCTCCATCTGAAGTTTCCGTTGAAGCCTCAGATTTTCTTCCCTTCCATGTCGCTCTTCCATTGCAAATTGAGCCATTTTTTCAGAATCTACAAGAAAGACAATTCAATACTAAAAAATGTAAAACAAATATTTTTTCTTCAAATAAATTAAAATCTCTAAAAAGACAAAATTTATTATTAACAAAGAAACTACAAATACTAATTCATTCACATTACTTACACAAACAAAATCCCAACATTCAAAAGTCAAGAACTTTACAGTATTGACCACAAAATTAATATTTTAGAGTTATAAAGTTATACTACATTTTAATGTACTATGAATGTTTTCGCTTCATCGTCAAATGAAGCAAATAGCAGAGAAGGAATAGTGAGTTTAATGCAGTATCAAACACTTGGCCGAAATTTATTCGATTTAATATTCATTCCACGGTATAATACACTTTATAAAATAGGTAACTTGCAATCTATTACAACACTAACCACTTATGAGAAGAACAGAAAATTTTTAACACTCAACTTCTGCTACAAATATTAAATTCACAATATAATAGTTATGAAAGCAGATAATCACGAGGATTTTGTAGCTAATATTAATGTATGGATAATATCCTGTCAATCATAAAAATTAATACACAAATCCAGTTAAACTTGCAATAATTTAATGGCCCATAATTGCTAATTTTACTTAAGAGAACAATAAAAGGATAGTCTTTATTATGAATCTGTGTGATGTCATAAAATATTTTATACCATGCTTCTGATTTTATTGATGGGATTTTATACATCATTTGGTAAAATTTTTCTAGTTTGGTGAAAATGATAATGGATATTATATATAATTGCAATAAAATCAAATTAAAAGAATAACACAATTATTTCTTAAATTTAGAATAGGAGCAAAATAGCAGAAATTAAGTGATAATAGTACAGATAAATACAGCTCTTTCTAAAGTATTCATTATGAGAAAAATATTTTAAAGTATATTTGTAACATTCACAATAACTAAAATTAATATTTTTCTATTATTTAAAATTTTTTAAATATTGTTAATTGCTGTTAAAAAAAACTTTTAAGATTTCTCTAATAATTTTTAGATTAATTTTAAAGCACTAAGTTTCTAAGTATCACCATAATATTTTTGCTCCTTTCTTTTAGAAAAAAATTCAGCTTACTAAATACTATCACAAAATAGAAAATCCTTTCTTGATGATCCAATATCAGGAATGGCGACACTTACGCTCTTGTTGTGCATTCAAAAGTTGGGTTTTAAGTTTGGCTACTTCATTGCGTAAATGTTGCACATGCATTGTTAAATTAGCAGCAAGATCTCCATTATTAATATCTCTAGGAGAAGGTGGTGCAGAAACAGGTTGATCTAATTTTTCTTGCAACATCCTATACAAAAAACATTTAAATAAAATCAATAATAATGATTTGAAACAGTTTAACTACTGATTGGCTCAATCCAAAAGAAAGACACTTCAAAAAAAGAAATTATATATAAAAAAGTTTTTGCAATTTTAGAAAATTTTAAATTAAGGCAAAAATTTGATTCCTATTACACAAACTATGACATCAAAACGAATTATCACTATTAGCATTGAACTTGAACATACAATTAAGATAGGGTTTGAATAATTTGCTATATGAGCAAACATAACAAAATTTTTAATAAATTTTTGAAAATGACAAAGTGTAAAATATCGTAATTGATATTTTAAGGAAATTTTTAAAACAAGACATGATATACAAGTATTTAAAAAATAATGCAAAAAAATTTCTTAGCAAAGATATTTTGATGATAAATCGCTCATCGAAAACTCTTCTTCTGTATTGTCTTGACTTATAAAATTCATACAAAAAGACATATTAAACAAGTAATATAAAATTTTCCTCCAACTCCTAAAGTCAAAATCAACAAAGAAAATTTTATTTTTATTTACTTTTTATCAAATAACTACAATATAAATATGTATATACATATTTATATTGTATATACATTAAGCGGCATATAATTATATTATACGGCATATATTAAGAATATTAAGCGGCAATTAATTTTTATTAATTATCATTAACCCCCTCGCTGTCGTTATTTTATCAAAGTAGGTTCAAAAATTGCGTTGGCTTTATTACGTATTTCAAATTTACATTTTAAAGTTAAAATATGCAACAAATTTTTGTAAAAGAGCTCTTATTTTAAAATATAGAATTAAATCATCAAAATTTGAACAGAAAAACATAAACAAGAGCAGCAAGGGTTCCACAGTTAAACAGTCGGAAAAATGCATACCTGTGGAAATCCCTGGCTGCGCAAATTTTGCTACATCTACGTTGCCTGTGGAAATTGCAGGATGTGCAGTGAGAGGGTTAAGGTATCGTATTGTCATCCAAAACAATTGTGTATATAAAATTTCAGTTCAACTAAATGCTTTAAAACATGAAGAAAAAAAAATCTTTTAAAAGTTTTGACCCAAGTTGCTAAAAATGAAGCAAACGTGACTGTATATTAATTATTTAAATAATTAGTTTCAGCCAATGAATTATAATTAAATTACCATATTGTCACCCAAAACAATATGTAGAAAATTTCAGTAACACACACAGAAATAACCCAATTTTTACATTATAACCATAAAAAAAAATTACACATACCAATCAAGTTAGAAGTTAACATCAAGACAACCAAGCAATAACCATTGATTACATGAATGTTTTCATATTTTTTTAGGCCTTCCTACTGCACAAATTCTGAAAACTATGTATATGAAATATGTCTGTGAGCATCTCAGCTTTTAAATGTAAAAAGGCAGCACTCTTTTTGATGCCAAATGTATATTAAATGATATGAGCAACCTATAATTTATAGTTCTCTCCCTATTTCAAATAGCTTACAACACAATTTTCCTGTTGCACAGTCTGCCGTAAATAAAACTAAATGCTTAAAGAATATTCTACACTTTTAAATTCATTCATTATGAGTTGGCTGGTATTTTCTAAAGCGATATACATAATGGCAACAAGTTGTATGATTTTAGTGTACTTAGAATTTTCCGGTTGTTGTAGATATAGATCAACAAGAGCTGGGAGAGGGAAAAAACTGTTAAAGAAAATTTTGTGAAAAAGTAAAAATGTAAATTTTACAAGCAAAGTGTAAAGGTTGACAGGTATGAATTTTGCTGCCAGTATTTTGTCAGAAAGTAGCTTTTTTTCACCTAATAAAATTAGGCTATTCATTAAACTTTATTATTACTAATTGAAAACTTAGCATTCATTTTTACCATTTATAATGTATTAGTTTGGCAAGAAAGTAATTCTGGTTTGCACAAATAGATAGCACGGTGTCAAGCAGTTGTTTGGCGAAAACAGGAGATACCATGTGTAGGCAACTGACTTCAACACCCTTTCCTATTCCCTTGCTGGAAACAGTCAGTGTTCTGTTTTAGACGTTACTGGTTATGACTGTTTGCAAGATTATCTGTTATAGGATGAGATTAGCAGATTCTAACTCTTGTTCAATTTGTAATCATGACATACCCATGACTGAAGATCACTTCAAAATATGCCCAGCTGTTTTGGATTATATTTTTTTTAAATGTTATTTTCTGTGTATTTATTTGATGACTTTCTTTTTAACATTCCATACTGTATTGGGCTGCTTATTGACTTATAACAAAAAGTTGGAAACATGCATAGAATTAAAAAAAACCTCAAATAGATAGCATTAAGCTTGTTTTTCTTTTATAATTTTCTCTCTCTTGAGATATGGTAACTGACACTTAACTACTATAAAAACAAATTCTGTAAAATTTGTTTCTATAGTACAACTACCACTGCTAGTTTAGGGTCAATTTTAGCATGGCAGCATTAAAAAAAAAAAACAAAAAAACATCCCACCACATTTTTGGCTTTTTTTTACTTCTATAAATGAAAGAGAACTAAAGCTCACCAAGAAAAATGTGATGCTTATGGTGCTAATTGTTGTTATTGAAGGATTACAGCCCTCTTTCGCTGTAATCTTCCAACTCTTTCCACTTCTGCCCTACCTATCTGGAATTATACTTGCTGAAAAATCTCAAAATTAGATGGAGGGTGCCTCCCACTCATCATTGGTATGTGGGTAATAGAACCGATCAGCCATTAGCCCTCAAGTGTGACAGATGCTCCCAGACTACACTCTATGCATTGCATGGATCTCACAAGTAAGACCTATACAGACCCACTTCTTTTTCTCAACTTTTTGAGAGTCAGCAGTTTAATGGATCTTGTCAGACTCGAGAATTAGCAACAACAGAATGTATGCATCAGAATTAGTTTAAGTTTCATTCTGAGGATTATCCCTTAAAAGATCACTAATAACTTGATCAACCTTCTGAAATAGATGACAAAATGAAAGCAGTAAATCGCCCTAACAGTGCAAGATATTGCAAACAGATTAAATGTATCACACACAATTGTATGACACACAAGTTCATTTAATAAAATAAATAAATATTTGTTATATGCATTTTATTTAGAATAATAAAAAAATATGACCAAAATATTTAATACAATTGACCATTTTCATAAGCAAATTATCAATGATGAAAAATGTATTGTCTACGACAAAATTAATTGAAAAAGATGGCCCAAGTGTGGTGCATCTTTAACATACACCAACAGCAACACATGAAGTTATTGGAGCTTGTCCAGTATATACCTGGCCATACTGAGGATATAGTATCCCCAGTATAACCCCAGCCTTGCATTATTGGGTCCTTTATTTCAAAGTTTACAAAGTTTTTAATTGTGGTAAAAATTTCACAGTCAAAACAAAGACCCTCAAATGGCACTTTGTTGAGTTTTTTATTGATAAGAACCAGAAGTTTTACGAAAGTGTAATCATGAAGTTTTCAAAAAGATGACAGGTCATGGAATGGAAAGATATTTGACAAGTAACATTGTCTTGATGAAAAAAAAAAAAATCGAGCTTCCATTTCACTCTTAAAAAAATTATTTTCTCGCTATCCAATATTATAGATTTAAGAAGCAATTTTACCTAAAAATATTTGAATGAAAAAAATAAAAATTTCTTTAACATAAACTATGTTTCTAGCAACAATTTAAATACCTTTTTTCTGCTTCTAATTTATCCATTCTTTTCCACAACCTATTAACTAAAGCTTCTTGTTCCTGCTCTAAAGTATTCTCAAGCTCAACCTTCTCTCGTCGCAACTGCTCTAAATTGTTTTGTTTGCCAAGTGTCTCTGCTTCAAGTTTCTCGATTTTTCTCATTAATTTATTGACAAGAGCTTCCTGCTCCTGTTCTAAAGTCTGCT
Organism: Trichonephila clavipes; assembly: GCA_019973935.1. Classification (NCBI taxonomy): domain Eukaryota; kingdom Metazoa; phylum Arthropoda; class Arachnida; order Araneae; family Nephilidae; genus Trichonephila; species Trichonephila clavipes. Next base: position 1,251,283 of record BMAU01021358.1, read on the forward strand.
CTAACTGAACCTTTTCTTGCCTGAGCTAAAATAGACAGTAATATACTTAAGTTATTTATAATACAAACACATAACTTAATCAGATTAAAGTAAATATTATACATTTCATAAAAATAATAAAAATGATATGCTCAATAAATACAGTATTACTAAAATTTCAATATTATCAAAATAAAAAAATATTTATAACTAAATATAGAACAAATCCCCCCCCCAGATCTTATTTAACACAAAATGAATAATATTAAAATATTTAAAGAATAGGAAGGATCAAGATTGTTTTAGTTAATGCCACCCAAAAGCTTATTTAAAAAAAATCAATTTAAGAAACAGTAAATACAAATATAAAAAGGGTAAAAAATAAATTAATTAACCAAAACATTTGTGTAATATATGCTGTATTCTAATATAAAATGTACACAAACTATTAAAAAATGCAAGATACTTTACTTCTATATGGCACAATCAGAATAATGTATAAGAGAAATCAACATATTTAAAAGTATTACTACCATTTCTTGAAAATGCTTCTTTAATTAAATTTGTATAATTTAAATAAATCATTACATTATCAAAATATTTATATTAGTATTAGCACATCTTAATACAATTAACATCATTTTCATTAATTTCTTATAAAAATTTAAATACCTTATTAAACTATTCAATTCAAATTATTTTACCGAAAATGATTCAGTTTTTTATTCATAATTTAAAATTTATTACAACGACCTTGCTCAACTTCATTTAAGTTTAACAGATAAATCAAACATTTCTATGTAAAGTTTTTAAAAAATAATTAAAATATTTAGAATGAACTTTTGAAAGTTACTTGAATTATAATTTGAGATATACATAAATATGACTTAGTATGAATGGATACTTAACAATAAATATTCATGTATCCTTTTGTCTAAACACTACAGCTGAAAGCCTACAATGATAAAATAATAAAAGATGCACTCAATAAATTCCTTACAAATACTTTTTTCATATAAAAACACAGAATAAATGCATTCAAAGTAGTAAGAAACACATGGACAATTGGTTTACTTATCTACTGATTCACTGCTGAATAAAATATTACATGATTCCCTCCCCAATGCCACTGCTTTTTCACATACACACACATTTGTGGTGTATTGGGAAGGAAGAGAAAGCAAATTTTTCTCTGTGTGTGGACTAAGTATATCCTTCACAAACACTGTCAAGGTCATGCAATTGCATTTCAAAGGGTTCGGAATAATTTTACTGATGGCAGCACAAACAAAAGGATCATATTTTGGAAAGACATATACACAGTAGGGCCAATTAATACACTGGTTGCGCAAGGCATGTACATATATGTAGGCCGTAGTTACAAGGTAAAAAAACAAAATTTTAGCTTCTTGTGATAAAGTATCAGAGCCTTCTTTAATGTGCCAGTAATTCAGATTTTGTAAGGATATTACAATCTTCTGAGTAAGATAACTAATAGATTTCTTAAAGTTATGCTTCAATTTAAAGTTCCGGGTATTGTTAGACTTAACTTGGGAAATAAATACTTCACTTCACTGTTTGGAGAATTTCACAAGAATTAGTGTGACAAATTTAGGTATTAAGATGTTGATTTATACAGATTTCCTTAAATATTTATCATAATATATATCACAGCCCTTAATTTCGACCATTCTATAGAGAGGGAGAAAACCCTAAATCAGGGGTGTCAAACTTGAGGGCCACAAGTAGCCCACTACGAGCCTTTTTGTGGCCCGGCCAGTGTATTGGCATACAATAATGTATAAAAAAATATCAAAATTTCTCCCGAAATAAGAAAGATAGTAGCAGAGAAGAGATGTCGTCAGGGTATAATAATTATTTTTTTAAATCTCTTTTAGGTATGTTTATTTCAATGCGTTGTTCAAAATAAATTTACTTTTCCATGAATATTGATTTTCTTTGCGGCCCACCGTAAGTTAAATCTTGTTTATTTGGCCCAAGTCAGCCTTTGAGTTTGACACCCTTGAACTAAATAGTATCAAATTAAAATGCATCTAATCATGCCAAAGAATGCAGTAATAAAAAAATATTTATTAGCAAAATTATAAGAAAAGAATAAGACCTGATTAAGTTTTCTAGATAAGTCATTGGTAAGACACTCTTCTTCTTGTTCATAATTCAAAGCAAGAGTTTCTTTTTCCTTTTTCAGAGTCTTGATTTGTTTCAGCAAAGTGTTGCTAATGAATTCCTCCTCTTGCTCTGCTTTAGCTTGCTAAAGCAAAAACACACCACATAAAAAACTAAAAGAAATCAATTACAAATAGAATTCAAATTAGAACACATATTCATAAACACAAATGAAATACTCTACTTTTGTACAATTTTATCTTCATACTATAAAATGCTGTTTAATATAATGATTAATAACAAAACCTTAATAGAAGTATTTGATTATATATTAAGATTTCCCACTCTGAACACTATGATGTCACAATATGGTTACTGGTGAACCTTGTAATTTTGAATCTCGCTTAAGTGATAAGGCTGGCACCCCACTCTTTTAACTTCTACACCACATTATTCAAGCCTGAACAGATTTAACATGCAACAGCCTCTCTACATGGTGGGTATTTAGTGACACCTACTCTTTTAAACTTACTCAAAAACAAATTCTGTTTTTTCAATAATATAATCTTACCTTAAAAACTTTAGAATTTATAATACAGCGATGTTGACATAATAGCACACAAGTACAAATAATGAGGATTTATACAATCTTGGCTTCCATTTAGACTCATTCAATTTTTTTTCTTCAAAAAAATCTCGATCAAGTCAAAATAACTTCTTTTAAGTTCAGAGATAGCAATTTAGTGTGTGTAATATTCCTAATAAAATTCAACACATTTGTAGATTTTAAAGCCTGTCTTGTTTAGTTAAGAATAAATCAATATTTGAAATACTTCATTTTCTGCAAGTGAATTAAAGAGGTCTTCAAGCAAAATTATTTATTTTTCTGAACATGTACTATAAAACAGCACATTTCAGCCCTTACTATTTGCACTATTTTAAACAAAAAACCAACACTAATAATATAATTAAAATCTTATGACTGCATTTGTAGCCACAAATTCTGGCCACACATCTATACTAATATATATGGTGTTCCTGAAACCTAGAAGCACAAAATCTGGCATACTTCCACACTGAAGCAAATTTTTTTTTTTTTTTTTTGTTTTAAACAAAAAAAAAAAAAAAAAAATTAATCAAATTTTTAAAGTTTTTCCCCCGTGACTTTAGATATACTTTTCAGCTGAGTTCAGGAATGAAACAGTATGGGATTATAATTTTTGCACTAAGAAATCCGAGATTTTCCCATCTTTCCGACTGTACCAAAATTAAACAAAAAACTATTTTGGAATTGAACAGACTGTTCCACCAGGACATGGTACATTTAAATTTTTTTTTTTAACAAAATGATATTTTGCATTTTCTTTCGAAATGATTATAATGTAGGAGAAAGAAATCTGACAGGGGTGGGGAAAAGTTATAAATTCGAAAAAGCCTGCGATATGCAGCTAGAGAAAACTAATTAGCTAATTTTAAAAATAGCACTAAAAAACCATTAATTTCTGATTTTTTAAATTTATCAAATTATTCCATTCGGAAATCAATTGATCTATACAGCATACTATTCATTTAGAATATGGAAAGAACATTAGGTTGTCAAAAAGAACAGGGAAAAAATGTTTACTGAAGTTTACAAAAATGTCTTAACAATTCAAGAAATAAATTGAGTTGCTATGCATAGTTATTGCACATATTACACGAAATGATGTCATACTCTATTTTTAGAGAAAATATTTTTTCGCATGTTCCTGGTGACAGAATTGCGATTCTTTTTTCCAATGTGAATCATCTCAAAAAGAATTTCTTTAATTGATTCATTGTTTTATTAATGTTGGCCTTTGAAGCTATACTAGGAATATAGTATTCTTTCAAAAATTTGATACATATTTAGAAAATAACTAAAAGGTCGGTCCTCATTTAAAATTTTCTTTTTTGTTACATTGGAACACAGAAGTAAACTCTAATTACAAATCCCCACTTGTAAAGAATGGATACTTTAGCTGGTATTTTAATAAAGCAATTTAAGAATATTTTTAATATACATAACAATCAAAAATATGATTTCTAGCATATGTTGAGATTTAGTTAAATATGATGAAATCTTCATCAAAACCCTGATTTTTTTTTAAAAAAAAGTGTTTATCAAATTAAAGCTCAATGACATTTTTATGCTCTCAAATATGAAATGAATGAAAGATTCTGGATTTTAAAATCTATTATGCAAAGGAGTCCACAGATAACCTTTTAAAGACAAAACAAATGATTAATAATACATATATAGTTAAATAATATTTGTTAAGATATGGTTTGTTTACAACTAATATCAACTAAAACACAATAAATTGAATTTATTTCAGAGACAAAATAGAAGAATCGAATAATAATACAATTAGAAAGGTACTTAGTATTTACAAAATTAGAAAAGTATTATTTCTAAACACCAAAGAAACAATACTTTTTAATTTAAAAAAAAAGAGGACAAGTGAAATTAATATATATTACTCTTAAAGAATTTGGGTTGGAAGGGACCTTAACAATAAGTCACCAAACTATCAATAAGTATTAAAAGTCAAAAAATAACAATGTCAAAACCAAACATTCTAACAATGAAAAATACAATTTTTCAACATACATAATGTTTTCAAATGATTTTTACATAATGTTTTCAAAAGAAAATTATTGAACTAAACAATGATTTTGAATTAAATAGACATTTTAACGGCATGAAGTTACAAATTATACTACATCTAAAAAAAATAGACTTACTTCTTTGAATTTTTATTCTTCTGAAGGGGGATAAACCTTTTCAAGAGCATCAAGAAAGATACAAAACTGCTAATTAACATTGTTAATTTTGCACAATTGTTGCAATATGAACTCCAAAAGATTAGAATAAAATTATCACATGAAACAATTTAATTTTGTACTTTTTTACAGAAAGCATCCATTATGAAACTTTTGTCCAGGACATTAATCTCAAAAGAAATGAAATCATAGTGGGCTTTTCGAATCTAATTTTTTGTCACCATTAAAAATCTGAATCTTATTTAATTTGATTTCTTTAAACCAATTTTTCTTTCTTATAGATCTTTCAATAGGATAACCATTCATTCCTTTCCAGAATAACCCTAAATTCATCAGTTGAATACTTCTCAATTGGATGCATGTCTCATTTTTGCAAATAAAATATCTGATATAATTCAAAATCAAATCTTTAATTACGCATCAATATATCACATGCATTTTCCCTTTAGCTCCAAATAATAATAGAAAAGAACAAATATACTTCCGCAATATATTATACTTGTAGGCTATATTTTTCAAATCAATTAATGGAACTATTATAACAAATTAAAAACATGAGTTTGAACTGCACTTTTCAGCAGAGAATTAAGCACCAAATTCTTAATTTTGAGACAAGAGTTATGTTAAAATGCTTTCTAAACTATCCAACTTTTTTTTAAAAAAAAACACCTACCAATTTAAAATTATAAATAACAATTAAGAATACAGAACATGTGGCTTAATCAGAATAATTCCACATTTTAATGTTTCAGGGTTACCAAAAATGAAATTAGGCCATGAAATCTGAACAACACATTTAAATCGGAAAGATACCTTTTTCTGAATTCCAGGTGGACAAAAGGAAGCTTTTCTCCCAGGGGAGAAACCCAATTAAAAACTAATAAAGAGATTGACATCTTATTTATAATTTGCAGATAGGTGCACAGTATTAATTTTGTAATTTGAGTGTCAATTACTTCTAATTTCACAGTTCAACTGAAGTCAAAATAAAATACACACATGAAAAGTTATTACACAAACTTGTGAATACTAGATTATAATTCAATGCATATTTTAAATATTAAATTGAAACCAAAAAGTAAATATAATACTCAAACTCAGTGGCACAACAGCCCATGAGAGCCAGAGCCTACTGTGCCCATACCAGAAAAGTGACCATTGGGTGTTGAGGTGCATGAGCAGATGTCCCGATCAGGTGGTCAGTCTGAAGGGAGACCACTAGTGTTAAAGTCTCCAAGCAAGCTTTTTTTTTTTTTTTTGGTACTCATTTATCAACCCACTGCAGTAGGGATGTAAGGTTGAGTCGACCTTGCCCACCCCGGGATAGAACCTGGACCTGTGGTGTGGAAGCGTGATATGCTACCACTCGACCTTGTATATATAATAAATCACCTAAGTATTAGCACAAAATTGAAAAATTTCTTAACGGGTTTTATAACAATTTCTGTTGTCAAAGAGATCATTATTAGTTTATTGAAGGAAAAACCAGCCAGAATTCATGCTAATAGTTCACAAAATCTTTCAGACCAAAGTGTTTTTATTCTACAATTCTATTAACCCCTTACCTCTCGTTCCCGTCAATATCACAGGGTGAAATTTCCCTATGTATTCCTCATGCCTGTGATATTTCCGGGCTGAAGTGTTCAAAAGTAATGAGCTAAAAAAATTAAAACTATCTGTTTTTATGCCCGAGAAATCATGTTTATTTCTCACCAGAAGGCAATACCAGATTATTAGTAGCGTGTTTAAAGATAGTTATTTTATTTTAAACTAGATGGTAATACAATCAAACATATCTATATCCACAACATGTTTTTGCACCCTTAGCTCAATTACTTAGTTCCTGTAGATGTGGGTTGCGCGTTGTGATAATTTTTTTTTTTAATATTATATACATTATGGAGTTAGTTTGGAAGTGAATTGTATTTTACTTTAAGTATGTAGAGATCTGAGGGTGATTCTGAAATAACTGATGTTTTAAAAATTCGGTTAGTGAACTTGAGAGCAGTGATGATGGTTCTGAAGGTAGGATGGTTCTACTGTTACCTGTGATATATTGATCTTTTTATCTCATACTTTAAAATTTATTTAACAAGAAAAAACTACTAATGTGTTTTTAAATTGCACAAGTCTAATAAAATTATCCTTTAATGTATAAAACATATGTTTTTAAAAATTTTTCTCGTTTCCAACTTTCAGTCATAATAACCTTAAATGTTGGCTTGCCTTAAAAAATTAATTTTTTTTTTTGTATTTCAAGCTAAAAATGTACTCAAAATTTAAAAATAAATATATATATTGAACATACACTTAGTTTTAAATAATTTTCTTGAATAAAAAAATAGGCACTTTTATGACCATTTTCTTCGAAATCATGCGATCGTTAAGGGGCTAACTTGAATGAATATTCTATTGTTCAAAATGACATTTCCTCAATAAACTGTGAACTCTTTATGTTATTTGTGTGATAACTCTAAATGAAGGCAACTTTTGATGGGCAAGCAAGCACTCTCTCAAGCTACTCTTGAGCTATAGACGACAAACCTTGTAATTTTAAACCATGGTCAAGTAATTAGCACAACTTTTAAATCACTGTCCACTCCCTAAACTTTCATACTTCATCAACATGAAAACTTGCCCTTACATATTTAAAATATATTATGCTCTACACAGCTGGTCTTTAGTGGCATCAAGACTCGAATACATAACTCAACATAGGACACTAGGGGCTATAATAATTGGATTTATGGATAATTTTTTTTATCTTGAATTTATACACTACACAGAAAATATACAGGACTAGAGGAAAGAATACCACACATGCTAATTTCATGCATTAGTAAAGATTACATCTGGCAAATTATTTAATTAACTCAGTACAATTTATATATTTTCCAATGATTCAGATTCATAGGGAAAAATACATAGAACACATTGATATAATGAATTGAATTTTGAATAACGTTGAATTTTTTAATTGCAAGAATGATAAGCATTTGCTTGAGAAGAAAAGAGAAAAATGAAAGATTTATTTGAGAATGCCACAAGAGTACGAGTAAGTATTATATGAAAAGGTATGTGAAAAAGAAAAGCTGGTATGATAGATCTTAATCGCAAGTAGAGTATATATGAAAGACAAACAATGATTTCACTTTTTTAAAATTAATGTTTCACAGAGAGGACAAAATTCAATTTTAGAGCACACTCTCTTGCATAGTTATTTTAAAATTTTTTCTCAAAGCACATTTTCAAACTTGAAATTGTTGCAAGGCAAGTCAGAAAGACAATATTCGGGACTGGATCATATAATGATATAAAATACAATTAAGAATATAAATGTTATAAATTGTATTCAAAAATTTGACTATTATTGATGGCACAAATAAATAGAAGAAAAAATACTCAACTTACTTTGAACTGTTTCAAAATTTTTTTAATAGCTTATTTTATAAAGATACCTTTTTTTATGTTGTTCCTAGCATCATGCAGATGTTTGCTTACTTTCTAACATCACCGTCATACAAATATATCATAAGAATTTTCTTCTTTATTTTTGTCATAATGTGATGTGGTACACTATTTCTTACATCATGGAAATTATCAATTTCTCACTAACAGCAATTTCATTTAAATAAATCAGTTCATACTAAGAAACAATCAAACCTTTTATGTACCATTCAAGCACATTTTTCTTTTAACACTTTACAAAAAATCATTAATCCTAGCATAAGACTCATTTTCAACTGTCTGAGGGAAAAATTCCCACACAAGAGAAGTGAAAATTTTGCATGTGCTACATGGTGCAAATTATATGGTTAGCAGAGTTACTATAAAAATTGAAGCCCGTTTATTGCAAGGGATGTACTAAAATAGGATCCAACACATTCGGAGAAATGTCATTAAAGACAATTCATTCCAATTCAACCAGAAAAATATATCACTGCACAGATTTGGGTGCGAGAATCAATACATTCTTATATTTTAGCAAAATCTACAGTTCAAAGCTTGTTTTGAAATTTTTTATCTTTGCTTTTAAAAATGTATATAACTGTTTTAAAGAATTCCTTCCTTCCTCAGTGGCACGACAGCCCAGGGTGGGCCTTGGCCTTCTCAAGAAGCCTTTTCCAGGTCAGCCTTCTTCCTGCCAGTGTTCTCCAATTCCTAGTTCTTGAAACTAGATCTTTTTCTAGACCACCAATCCATCTAAGATTTGGTCTGCCCTTTCTTTGTGTGCCAGTTGATTGAGCATTGAAGACTTTTTTTAGTGGTGTAGTCTTCGTTCAATCCGAAAACATGACCTGCCAATTTAATTCGTTCTTCTTCTTTCCTGAATTCCCCCAAAAACAAATCCTAAAAAATCTTCCTTTCGTAGATACTTATCATGTTCTCATCTCTGTTCAAGACATGGACCAAGTTTCACATGCATAAGTTAATGCTGATCTTAAAAGACTTTTATACAATAGAACCTTTGTCTTTCTTTTGATTTCATACATTTTCATATTACATTAAGACATCTATTAGTCAAAGTAATTCTCTTTTGGATTTCAGTAGTACAATGGTTTCTATTGTTAGTTTCTGAACCTAAATAAGCTGTGAAGCAGTCAAAAACTTCAAAACTATACACTTCAATTTTAAAATGGGAATTGTTAAAACTTGATTTAGTGCAAAGCATGTACTTGGCTTTTGAAGAATTAGAACACTTAAAAAAATTATAATTCTTACTTTTTTTCGGTTTGGTATAGGTAATTCTTACTTATATTAATCTCTTAATGCACAATTTTTTTGAAAAAATTAGCATAAAAGATCAATTTTTTCAATTAAGTAAACACTTTAGTACCTTGTTTTGACAAAAAAATAAAAAAAATCACTCAAAATTTTTACTTTAATTTTGATTCTCATTGTAGATAAGCACGATATATTGCAATCCAGCTTGAACATTTACTTTTATTACCAATCTTTTTGAATTATTGTTTCAAAAACGACATTTTTATCGGTAAAAATAGTTATCTACATTTTTTAACAGAAATAATAACAGTTGTATTTACTTAAAAAATGAATCCAAATTTTCTTTATAGTGTCTCTTGCCTTTTAATCTATTCCATTAGTTGTAGAACTCCAGAAGATTTTGATCCACCAGTTTTTAATATTTGAATCACTATGATAGTTTTATGTAAGTCTTTCTAATAATTTGCTTCTGAAATCAAAATTCTTTTTCCACTCAATTTTTTAAGCAAATATTGAATGTTTCATGACTAAATAGTAAAATAGAAGTAACAATGGCATTATCTAAATTTACACAGCCCCCCGCATAAAATATGACATCGCTTGAATTTTTGAGTGTGCACAGTTTGGCCTGTTTAGCATGCTCGAATTAACACAAGTGCATGTTACAGGTTAATATTAAAATTTGAAAGTTCCTTAAAAATTAAAGATTTCTCCAAAAAGTTGGCAAGTAAAACATAGCATTGCAAAAAGATTTCTCTACCCCGAAATGCTGTGAAAGGTGAGAGCATTCCTCACCTCTTCAGCAAGTGGGAGATGAAAATCAAAGGCGGGAACTTCTCCCTAATCTTCAGAGAAGCATGAAAATAGAAAAATAGTGCTTAATTTCCATGCAATATAAAGATTTATCACAAAAAATATTCTGGTAAAAAAACTTATTTATGAAACAACCTTTATATTAACGAATGACAACAAAACTGCTTTAAAAATATATATTAAGCAATCCAGAACTGTAATGAACATAAATTTAAATGCAAACACAATAAACATATAAGCACAAAGAGTCCACTTATTTGTACATATTAAAGAAGCAAATCAATTTACTTAAAAGATAGCAATGTATGTACGAAAATATATCAAGCAGTGAAAAAATAAGAACTTAACAGCAAGGGATACAATTGAAATCAATATTAAAAATAATAAGTATAGTATAATCAAGGGATTCTCATTTTGAAATATCACGCTGTATATATTTCAGTAACATCCAAAAGTGAAAGGATCTCAGATACAAAGATTTATGCTATTAACTCGCCTCTTTAAATGAAAATACTTGAAAAGCCAGTCATTTCCAGCCAAGGAAGAAAAGTTTTGAGAATTTGGTGTGACCCCCCAAATATTCACTTCTCAATTGCAAGAGTTTTTACATTAAAGGAATACAAAATTGTGTTTTATCATTGTTAAAATGATTTTTTACTATGCTATTGATAGCTTAGCAACTTACTTTAGAAATTCTTTAACCTGGAACTGATACTTCACATTTGATACAGCATTTTACGGTGATATTAGCAGAGTAATGCTATGCATTTCAAAATACTATAGAGAAGCACATAATTTTGAGTAATATTTCAAGTTAAATAATCTATAATGCTAGCAAAATTATACCTGGTAAACTTTTCAGCTTCACAATCTTAATTTTTCTAATTAAACTTTTAACATGCATTTGAAGTTAATGACAATAATAATGTAATTTTAAATCTAAAATGGTATAATCAAGTGAAGTACAGTAAAAATTCTCCTTTTAGAATAGTTAACTGAATCACAAATTGAGTAGGTACACGTGTATAAACAATATATATATATTAAAAAATATTTATTTTAAAATTATATAATATTGATGTATAATATATAATTATGTACTTTTCTGTGTCTTAATAAATGTACTCAATCTGAATATTTACATAACTTAGCACTGATCATAAATTTCCCAGATATATCTAAAAGGCACTTAAAAATTCTGCCTAGTTTATATGAACAAAATTTCCTTTAACTTTTTATATGAAATCATGTTCATCTTTAGAAAATTTGATCCAATATTCATGATTAACTCGTAATATCACAAGTATAAATCGGAGATGAAAATTTCAAAATAAACGATATTTTATAAAGCAACTTAAAAGGCACTTTCGAGCATTGTTATGTTTGAAAAATACTTTTTAAGTCGCTTTTTGTAAGCCATAAGGCGACTTACTATATTGACACTAGCTTGTCGCAAAGCTTTATTTTCTTCTTGAAGGCTCTTTACTCTCAATCTAAATGTGTCCAATTCCATTTTTAAAACTCTATTTTCTTGTTGTAAAGATTCAATTCGTTTTTGAAACTGTTCTCGAGACGCTGGTGATGAGGGAATCAACATTCCCCCATCCACCGAGCTACTATCGCTTTCACTGGCACTGTCCGCCATTTTAGGTATTCACGTTATGCGAAATAAGTCATTATATTAAAAAAATGATATCTAGTATCTATGAAATGGAGGAATACTCATTTAAAGGCATACTGATGACCTAAAGACTCCTTTAAACTAAAATCAAAGCACAAAAATCTAATAAAAATTTTTTTGCATCATTTTATAAACAGTTTCATACACTGCACATTTTTTTCGTTCAATACTGTTGCCAATTGTTGTATAAATATAACATTATATAAAAAGGATTTTGTTGGTTTACATAGTGCAACAAAATTTATCACAAGCATGATCAATCCTTTTAATAATAATTAGAAGAAAGTAGAAGAAGTAAAATAATGTAAGATTAGATGTAAAACAATGTATTACCATTAACAATATTAGGAAAATTAATTAAAAAACTTCATGAGAGTATTATGTAGTCAGAGCTGAACTGAAGAAATGTATAACTGTTTTGTTTATCAATATTATTTTGTTTTATATTTCAACTTAAAGATTTCGTTCAATTAAAAAGTTTCGTTTGAAGAACTCTGAAACATGTTTGTTTTATTGAAAATAGTCCTGATGTATTTCTGTCGATTATATTGATAGATAAAGGATTCTTTATATTTTTGTAGTTGCAATTTAAAAATGAAATATATAACAAATATTTGAATCTACATATTTGCAAATCATGATGCGATGCCTTATGAGCATTTATTTCATGATTGTTCATCTATTTAGTAAGTAGTTTTGTATACGTAAATAATTATGGCTTTTGCCTAAGGCCATTGTTTTTGTATTTATTTAATCGAAACGACTCAATGTAAAGAAAAGGTTTTGCTGTGAAGCTCTTAGTCGCATACAATCTTTGCAATGTTACCTCAACAACTTTGGAAATCATGCCGAATTAATTAGCTCCAATAAAAAAACTTAAAACTGTCGAAATTTTTTCTGCAGAAAATATTTTTTGAGGTAGCTTTTACATTCACAAATATATATATATATATATATATATATTGCAATTAAAAAATTTTTTAAGTGGGTTTTTCAAATATTTCTTTGTTTCCTCATGTTTTATTAATAAACACTGTCCATTTCTTTACATTTTATATTCTGATATATTTCTGAGCAGTTCCTACATGGCAACATGTTATTAACTACTTATGAACCGAGTCGTCTTGTTGCATAGCTTGAAAAATTTTCAAGACTGATGTAATCTGTATCAGTTTTGTTCTTATGTTAAATTACATATAGACAGCATATTTTGCTAATAATTACTAATAAATTTATCTTAACATTAAAATAAAATGTATACATATTAATGTACTTTTAATTAAAGTATTCTTGTAATTGATTGTGATCATCTGAAAAAATAAATCATTTCTTTCTAGCTTGTATCATTTGTAGTGCATAAATTTTTTGTGAAATATTTAGATCAGTTAAGTAGCAGAAATATAATATACACTGAATTTTTGTTTTGTGCAAGCTGTATATCCAATTGTAAACTAGGTAAAATATGTTTTCTATAAATGAAATCCTATTTTAGCACAGACTTCTATTTGTTGGTAACTTAGTGAATTTTTTTTTTGCTATATTGGATACATATCTAATACAGGAAAATGAGTCGTTAATGCAATTTGGAACTATTTTTTTCTCGTATTCTAAAGTGTAAACTATTCTAGAGTTTTACTCTTGACTCTTTATTAATTTCACATTCAGATGCAGCATGAACACTGTTGATAGTGGACCTTATAATTTTGAGCCACATACAATGAAGGGATTAGGTGACAACATTTGAACTGGCATTGGTGTACTCTTCATTTACTTTTATTTGATATCTAGTAAAAAAAGGTAGGCCTGTATTAGCTGATTAAAATCAGGAGTATCATTATCACCAGGAGTATTATTATCACAAGGAATAATCATTATTGGCGCACATAAATTTTTCTTCTATTTTATATCATAAATGTTATCATTCTATGAAAGAAGTTAAGTTCTTTTATTAAAACATTTTTTTAAAAAAAAAAATCAAGATTATGCTAAATATATTTATAGTCTTTATTAAATGTTATAGTGCTCTTAATGAATTCTCAATGCAACATTATTGCATTTTCTGCCAGTAAAATTGGTATATCCATCCTCAGAAGCCAAATTACAATCTAATATATATTATAAATGTGAAAGTTTGTGAGGATGTTTGTGGGTCTTTCACACAAAAACAACTGAATGGATTTTAATGAAACTTTACAGTAATATAGCTTATACATCAGAATAACACATAGGCTATAATTTATAAAGATATTGTATGAAGTGTCCAAAATAAAACGATATTTGTTAAGTACGCAGGAAAAAATTCTGCCATCTGCAAGCAAGCTTACCACAGCATATATCTATCTTTTGTTTGGGATAAGCCCTTTTTATTTTGGCTATGCAAGGCTCGCTTCTAATTAATTCCTGTGATCAGCATAATGCCTATTTTTTTTATTTCAGAATAATAGTAAGTTTTGAAGGGAGAGGTTGTTATAAATCTTTATTTTAATGTTTTTTATGATTTTATTATGCACATTTGGTAGTAAGAAATTGATCTTTCTTCAAAATAAATGCTTTTATCAGTTCTGATACATAAAGTAAATAAACTTTCTCTTTCACATTGCATCATTTGGACTAATTTTCAAAAGTTGTTTGTGGTTAGTAGTTAATTATAACACTATAATTTTAATTGAATAGGCAGATATTGCATTTTTAAGTATAAAAATAATTAAAACTACTGTACTGTATTTTTGGAACAAGTGAATATTAACGTCGCAATGTTCAGCTACATGAGGGCTTTTGGCAATGGATCACGTAATTTTGAACCATGGTCAAGTGATGTGGACAACACCTGAGCTGGCACCCCCTTCTCCTAACTACCACACCACACCAACTTAGAAGGAATATTCTACCAATACTTAGCAGGAATATTCTTTGAAATCCACTCTTCCAAGATATATGGCAGCACGGGTTCTATGATGAGTATTTTAGCGGGAAGCCGAATAGTTTTGTAGCAGATATTGCGTTTTCAGCTGACGGCGTTTTCAGCGGATTGCAAAGATTATTATTTTTGTCCCAAAAAAATAGTTTGTCAAAATTTAGGTGTCTTATGTTTTTGTATGTTAGTGAAGACCTTGGAAAATGATTTGACTACTTATTTTAAGTGAACGGTGTATATAATTAATTTTACAGTAGAATATCTTTAATTAATTTATTAGCTCTAATGGATTAAATTTTCCAAAGTGGAGTATTTTGTTTATGTATATCCCTTAATTTTAAATGTAGTGATCCAAAAAAAATATTGTATGAAAAAAACTGCAATAAATCATAATGCGGTTGAATAAAGTATTAACGACACGGCGGGTCTTACAAAGCTCTAATAAAGCTCGAGCTATGAAAGTAGCTAGGCATTTACCGTCTTGACTCTATCGTTAACATTTTGCTATGTTTTTCATTGAATCACCATTATATTTTAAGAAACGGCGTTGCTTGTGAATATTACAATTTTAACACAATAAAATAAATACAATAGAAAGTAATATTAATGTATTACACTTTCATATATAAATTATTTACACTATTTTAAGCGTTCATTACAAAACTTTTAACAGTGTGTTACTTTTGCTGAGCAGAGATCTGCTGAGGGAGGTATTTTCAAAAATTGGCCCTCAAGAGTGTTACGGGAAGTTATAAATATAAAAAAATCCTTTTTATTAGCTATTAGATCTACAGACTTAAAATTTAACAAATGTGTTTTTTTTCTTTCTTTTTTTTCAGCTGAGGTATGCAAAAAGCTTTTTTTGTTTAATTTGAAATTCATGTAAAATTAACTCATTAAAAACTTCTTTATTATTCAATCTGTGTTGTTTAATTTTTCAGTTCTCCCGTGCGAAGAAGGGGTATACCAGCTAGTAAAGCATATAACTTATCATAATCGATCGATCGTCGTCTCAGAGCAGTGCTGGCATAAGAGGTAGCACTATGCTGATGTGACAGCGAACGTGTTAATAAACAAGCAAAACAGCTTGAGTGAAAGTTGTATTAAGGTCACTAATATATAGTACCTTCACATAATAATAAATACAATCTCTGTTAAAGAAAATCTTTTTGTCTTAGTAGTATAATAACATTTATTTTTGTGTTGTTGTTGTGGCTAATGCCACCTATCTGACCTAGTCAGAACAAGGCCCACAAAATTCATCGTGGCAAGGGACTAGAAGTAGGCCTTGAGCACCATACAGGTGGCAGTACGAATTAGCTCGGTGAAATTCCCTGAAGCGACGATAGATAGCGACACCGCCTATCTCCACCTCCACAATTTTGGCATGGAACTGAATGGGAGGGAAATATTCTCCAGTCCTTTGCACCGTGATTCAGCCCACAAGTCTTTCGGACCCACTGATTTAAGAAGCACATACTCTGTGTGTACTCAGAGAGTATTTGGTGGCATCGGGCATCAAACCCAGGCCTTTCAGTCTGGAGTCCGATGCTCTAACCAATAGGCTGCTCACGGCCTATTTATTTTTGTAATGTGTGTTATTGTAATTCTTCTTCTTCTTCTTGTTTTTTTAAATTTGAGAATCAGTAGGTACTAATAAAATGAATTACTTTTTAGTGTATTTTTCAAGGCACCTTTTTTCATTTATTCTGTCATTTTCTATACATTGCAAATGTTTTTTCAAAATTTTTTAGTTTATCTTGTTTGCTCTGTATTCATTATGTCTTTTGCATGAATGAAATTTATTGTTTTATTTTCAACTTACAATACAAGTTCTGCATCAGTAATAAATTGTAAGTAAAAGGAGCTACTTGTAAATTGCTCTCTAATCATGTATCAGAATTTTTACTTCTCCCCCTAAAACTTTGTGGTGTAATTTCTATTTTTTTTGTTAACTCGTTTTTTTTTAAAATTAGAAATGTATATGTGTGTGTGTGTGTGTTTAATCTACTTAGTTAATGTATTTAAAAATATGGGTACTTTTCTGTTTCACCGGCAGAAATCTTTCCAAGTTGTTATTATTTGGGACAACACGCAATATACACATAAAAAATATAAATAAATACTAGTTCTCATTGGTTTTTATGAAAAAGACATTACTGATAAGAAAAGACAAGGACTTGTTTTGAAAATGTGGTAAAAGGTTACCAGCAGGAATATTTTGTTTGGTGTCGGTTGTATAATTTTTGGTTACTTTGTCATCTGCACCGGTGAAACGGAAATGTACCCAATATTATATTTTTTTGAATAAAATGACACTGATAAATGAAAATACATTTACGTTAGCATTGAAGGAAAAAATTCTATCTTTATTATTGTATTGTTACTAAGGCCACCTGTGTGATTGGCAGTGCCAGATTCAGTCTTACAAAATTCATTGTGGCAAGGGGCTAGTTTTTACAGCTGTTGTTGGCTGTAGCTTTGAACTCCATGCACATGACAGTATGATTTAGCTCGGTTCCACCCCAATTATGAATGAGTAAACGGGGGGCGTCATGGGGCCTCTCACCTCTCTTCTACTTCCACCAACTACACACAGATTTTTTCCCTTCTTACTATCTTGGAAAATGATTCTATTTTGTTGCATATTATTCTATTAAACTCCTATTTCATTATCTAAATTTCTGGTTCGAATGAGAATAGGATAAGATAGTATACACTTTTTTAAAGAAAATTTCTAGAATAAATTAAGAAAATTTTTTAACAAAGAAAATTGCTCTAACTTTTTAGCACAGTTATGAAGTGTTATGTTCAAAATTATAATTATTGTTAATGATTAAGCATATAAATTGAAAATAATATTTCTACTAAGCATTTGCTACTTATTTTTTAATCTTTTTATGTTGTACTTTTATATTCTTGTACATTATTCAAGATCAATTTTAAATTTATTAAAGTTGTTATAACTCTTCATATTTTTTCTGATTTGTTTAAAATCTCAATTCTTATTTATTATTAAGATAGAATATGCATTGAAATATATATTACATGTAGTGTCTATTTTGCAGCAAAAATTAGTGTAGACAGTGAATTTTAAAATTTAATAGCAGTTTGTGTAAAAATGTAGATGTAAGTTATGTATATTATACTATTGACCAATTTTACCAAATGAAAAGACACACATCACAAATTTAAAAAAAAAGAAAGAAAGCGTGTATCAGTGTGAACACGCATTCGAAGTTAACTTCTTTGGCTGATATTAGTGTTTTTACAAATTTATATTTATGTCCTTAATTGTTTTTTAAAAAACTAAGTTATTTTCCTTGAGAATAAAAATAGCTGTTTTTCTAAAAATCAAAAAATTTCCTCAAAAATGCTGAATTTTTGTAATTTAATCCCATTGAAATACTATATTTTTACTCATTATGATTAATGAAATATATAATATACTATCTGGTTGAGATGAAACGATAATGAAATACATTCTGCTAATTTTCTTCAGATATTATTAGAAAGTTCTAGCTTACTTCAATTTTTAGCACTGTATATACCACGTGTCAATGTGACTGTTACAATAAATATTGCAGAACCTTATCTATATATTCTGCATCTATCTGTTATTTGTATGATATTAGTGTTTTTGAATTTCAAGTTTATATTTATGTCTTTAATTTTTTTAAAAAAAAACTAAGTTAATTTCCCTTAAAATAAAAATAAAAAGATGTTTTTCTCAGAATTAAAAATTTGCCTCGAAACCAAAATTCAAAATGTTCCATGCGTTGCAATTTTTGTCGAATTATAACAAAACTTTCCAAAAGTATTCATCTAATGTATAGTTATAAATTCTTGGATGCATTGTAATAATAGTGATAGGGTGAAAGAAGAAATTAAAGTTTTTATGTAGGAAATCATTTAAAATTCTTGAAATTTTTATATAAAAATTTGCGTTTACCCATATTTTGTAAATTATCATATAAAACATTACATTGCATGCATACATTTGTAAAGAATTGCTTAAAGAAGTTAAATCAGGTGAAAATATGAAATTTAAAAAGAAATCAAAACGCATGGAACGTTTTGAAATTTTGAAATTTCTTAAAAACTGCTCATTTTATTCTCAGCAATTTTTTTATATGGTTTTAGTTCTAAGTTACATAGAGCCATTAAAATTTGGGGCATGTTTGTAAAAAATTAAAAAAAAATTTTCTGTCCATTGTAGTCTTAAAATACAAATTAATGAAGCACTATATAACACTTTCACAACTATCAAATTAATTACACCGAAGCATATATATGATTTAAATACTCACTTTTTAAACTGTATTTAGAAAATCCATTCGATTGAAAATTTAGTAAACACAATCTTTTATTACCAAACTATTGGAAGAATTGTTGTGTTGCCACTAAATTTTAAAACAATGCATTGTTTGTATTATTTCCTTAAAAGAATTTTAAAAGTGTATGTCCAACAAACTCTCCTCAAACTATAATGTTTGACAGATTTTGTACCATTTAAATGCCTACTTCGGGTAGATTAAAGACTCGCTTCCGATTTTTTTTAATTCATAAAATTGATTATAATTTGACTTCTAGGTAACGTAAAAACAAAACAAAGTATGTATCGCAAGGCTAAAAGAGGAAAGGCTTGTTAAAGTTGCTGTTGA
Source organism: Trichonephila clavipes (assembly GCA_019973935.1). Lineage (NCBI taxonomy): Eukaryota > Metazoa > Arthropoda > Arachnida > Araneae > Nephilidae > Trichonephila > Trichonephila clavipes. Next base: position 1,270,991 of record BMAU01021358.1, read on the forward strand.
ATGAGGAGAGGGGGGTGCTAGCTCAGGGCTAATAGATGAAAAACACAAAAGAAATTTTAAAAGCCGTAATTTTTTATCTATTTTTTCAATCTTTGAACAGATTATGGATAATACTATTCTACATATGGAAAGAAAGTTTCGTTAGATTATTTTTTATAAATAATGAAGTTATTAAATATTTAATTAAAATTTTGAGTATTTTTAAAAAATCTTAAAAAAAAAAAGATTTCATCATTTTTTAAATTTTTTATGACTGATTCTAAAAGAGAAAAGCATGAACTTGTTTAGAATAAAATATCAATTCATTAACTCGAAAGGAGATTTAAAGGGAATGATTTAGAAACCATTTTTATAAAAGCATATCAATTTTGACTCATTTAAAAAAAATATATATCATTATTTTGTTTAAAAAAATATACCATTCGTGGCGAAAAAATGATCTTTCCAATTCTGTAATTATTTTTTGTTTGCGACAGATAGTATGAATTAGATGGCGTTTTTTAAAACGGGGAAAATTCGGAACTTCATTCATTTCTACCTTACGTTCATCGCTAACCATAACGGGTAACGCACAATGGAAATTTCTCCCTACCGTGCCATAAGAAGTTAACTTCACACACAAAAATGCAACTAAATACTGTCATTGTTTTTCTTACTCTATTTGAATGTGCTTGAGAATGGTTTCCATTATTGGCTGTATATCATAGCATTTGGGAGGTCTTGATTTGACAAAATTAATTGACAGTATAATATCCAAGTACCGTACAAGCTTTATAATTTAGATACTTGGGTAATATTTCATCAAATTAAGAGTTGTTGCTGAATGCCACATTGTACAGCCAATAGTGGAAACCTTTCTCTCGCTAGGTCAAACACAATAATAATAACAATGACGACATTTGTCTACATTTTTTACAATTGGCATTGTCTTTTCATTTGCTAAATTGGTTGATGATATAATATATATTTACTGTAATTTGATGTAAGAAAAACCAGTTATTTTGGAATTATGGGTAATGGGTTTCCTGATACTGGCCAAAACTGGCTTTGACTTTCCCCAACTTAATCTTCCTGTTTGCTATCACAGTTGCAAACAAATAATCAGTGTTAGATTTGGGGCTCATTTTTGAGAAAAAATTGGGGAATACTTGGGGCTCTTTACTAGGAAGTCCCATTATGTGCAACCTGGAAATGTTACTAATTTTAGAATTAAACGTGACTATTTCTCGAAACACCTGCACATATTCAGTTTCATAGATCCCCAATTTATCTTTTATGTAATGCTTGTGACATGTGCTGATATAACACTCACACATTTGGTCTCTTGATTTGAACCTGGTGATGCAGCAGCAGCTAATTCTGCTAAAAATAATTATTTCTATTGTGTTTCTGAACAGTTTTATGCTGCTTGTCATAGACTGATAGCAGCCATGCCTCGATTTCTTATATAAAAAAAAAGTAATTGGGATGATATTGTTTATGGCATCTCTCAATTTTGTTGGCTGAAAAGTATATGTGTTTTCTAAATGCCATAGTTTACATTACATGTTTATTGTGTTTAATTTGTGTTTCATTGTATGCTGTTAGAGTTCTTATTTGTAATTTTTTTTACTTCAGGTTTGAATTTAGTGTTCAGTCATCTTACTCGTCCACCTCATAACCTTTCATGTTATCACTGCAGCACATTAAATAATGGAGATTCGTGTCGATATCTTCAGCTTAATGATTCAGGAGTGCAAAAATCATGTAAACCCAATCAAATGTTTTGTTCTGTAAGTGATATCTGAAATTTCTTGCTTTTTTGAAATGTAAAATATGTTTATTTAGAAATATGTTTGGTTGATTTGTTACATACCTCGTGTGGTTTATTATTATTTTTCTTTTGATTTTAGTACACATTGTATTTACTATTTTTTTTACACATGCAGTAAATTAACTACTCATACTTAATACATCCAATAATTAAATAAGCAGATTTAATTTTTAGAATATCAAAATTCAACTTTTACTTGTATAAATTTTGCAAAAATAATTCAAACATACAAAGGTGTTTTCAGTTAATTTCTTTGAAAAGTCATTACTTTCTCTAAATTAAACTTTCTGTAAACATTTATTTCAAACCATAATTAAATGCAGATATCTTATATTCATATGCATAGGCATTTAGAATGTGGATTGTCTTGACTTTATTTCTGTGCATATCTGTTAAAAAAAGAAGAAAATTTTAATTCTTTAATGTGGAATAAATGAACAAAATTAGTGAAAATGTTGGGATTATTGTTAATCCCTTAGCTGCTAAGGAAAAGTTGCATGATTTATTGCCCACTGCCAACATTTTATATGCTGGTGTGCATATTTATGCTGTGTATTAGGGTAAAGAAAAGGCACGAATAAATAAATCACAAGGCAAAGACAACTATGTGGTGGTTGAAAGGAAATTGTGGTCAGTATTGGAAGTTAAGGTGTGTAAAAATAGTATCCCAATTTGAACAGTCGTAAACGTTTTTTAAAAAAAGCAATGATATAAATTCCAATGTAGGTAATGTGTGCCTCAATAGATGATTGTCCAAAGAGTCTTAAAGCCTATGTGAAGTTAAAAGTGATAATTTTGAATAAAAACACGCAATATGTTAAAAGTAAAGTGAAACTTACAGAACAATTAGTTTTAAATTTAATTTACAACTTTTTTTTTATTTTAACTCTTTTATAATTGTAATAGAACTGATGGCAGAACTAAGTATGAACAGTAATGTGAAGTGCTGGGGAACCCCATGTGTGCCTGCATTGATGTTGAAATCAGAATTTCATTGCAATATTTTATCAAATATGTGTGTCGGGATGGGGATAAGTGGGAATAATTCATTGACCAAACCATTTGTGCCTTTATTCCTCTCTTCAATTAGACAGACTACAATCTAAATTGGTTTTGAAGAGACATGTCGTTGTCAATAAGCTCAGTGTTGTCCTCTTCCACAGTAACACGAGGTCTCGTGTTGCTGTCATCACTGGTCAAAAGATAACTTGTTAGGAGCTTTTAACCCACATGATGATGTGAAAAATACCTTCTCAGACATATTTCATTTCAAACCTTAGGACTTTAGTTGATGTGGAATAGATATTTACCAGAAAAAGAGCAAAAAGTCATACATAGTAATGATGAAGATGCATAATTTTAGGTTATTTGTTAGGCCTACCAGAAAATTCCATTTGTTTTTAGAATAAAATGATAAATTTTTCATTTTCTGAATAAATTTAATTGAATATTATAATTGCCATAATTATTTATGACTTCTTGCCAGTGTAATAATGTCGATTTGTGTAACCCTTTTTTAGAAAAGGCCTCATCTCTAGAGGCAAAAAATTCAACCAGTGATTGTCTAATATTTTCATTTTTGAAGTTTCTGCCATCCAAAAAAGTGATAGTTAAAGGGTGCTAGCTCCGGGAAGTATGGTGCATGTGACAGAATTTCCCAGCCTAGTTCTGCGAGTTTATGAAAAGTTTTCAAAACAGCCAATAGCCTGACAACATTTTCATGAAGCAGTATGATGTCCTTCCTATTGAACATTGTTGGTCTCTTTTCTTGGAGTGCTGTTTTTAAGTGATCCAGTTGCTGACAGTATCTCTCTGAGTTTGGCTTTTTGCTCAGCTTCAACAGCTCAAAATGTATATCCTACTCAGGCTCAACTTTTGTTTAGAGGTGGAGAAGGCAAATTTTCCGGGTTCACAATGTGCACTTTTCTTTATGATGTTTTTGTGGGTTATCCATTTTCATCTCCAGTTATCATTTGGTCCTAGAAGAGTTCAACTTAATTCTGGACATCATTGACTAGTTTCCAAATATGGTCTGAAATAGTTTTCTGAGCTAAATTAAGCTTTTCTGCAAATTTCTCTATCTTCAGTAAAGGATTTTACTGTAACATGATCTAGACAGTATCGTCCTCAATCAATGATGGTTGCCCAAAGCTTGGCTTATCAGAAAGGTCTAATCAACCTACTTGAAATTTTTTGAACCATCTTCTGCATGTTGTATTGAAAACAGTACCTTCACCAAATACTTTCAAAAAGTCTCTACCTGCTTCTGTAGCATTTCATTTTTGTTGGAATTTGTGCAAAATACAGTGCTGTAAAGGAACTTCAGTAGCCATAGGCGCACAATCATATTTCACTTAATACTAACTTGGATAATTTTTGTTTTAGTTAATTTCCTAGGTCAGTGCGTATACATTCAGTGATAAAAAGAGAAAGCCAAATAGGGATCAAATGAATATGTTTATACTTTATTGAAACTTTTAACTATAGAATGGATAGAAAACTTTTCTCTACACTTAATATATATTTCGCATTTTCATTTCTTGTCACAAAAAAGGATACACTTTTTCTCTTACCTAGTAATTTAAGTAATTAATTAAATCATCAAAATAATTTAATCCATTTCTAGCTATCAGCAGTGGTATCAATATTATTATTATGTACCATACTGAATGTGTTTTATAAGCTGAGACATTTAAATGAAAGTTCTGAGGCAATGTTATACAGTAAATCATAAATGCTTAATCTTTTTCCAGGTGAATAACCTTATGAATCTTATATGTCCTCTCAACTACTGTAGAATATGAAACTTTTGCTGAAATATGTGTATTTAAAATTTTTTTTTATTAGAATTTAATTTATTACTAGATTATAACTAATTCATTAATTTTCTTTTTGCCTCTCAACCCTGGAAATCTTTCCTAATATCTCCAAGGGTGTTTGCACCCCAGTTTAAAAACGTTGCTGTATATAAATTATATGTCTTGAATATAAGATTCTAAATTTCATCAGTTTTTTTTTTTTTTTTTTTTTTTGTATGTGTGATTCAAAAATTGTGCCTTTCATACAATTTATTACTATTTAGAACTTTTTGTACAATAATTTTTTTGCTACAAAATTGTTAAAATCTGTTCTATACACTTATATTCTAATTTCCAAATTGACTGGTTTCCTAAGAATGATTTTTGATACAAAGTTTTGGACACACACACACAAAATAGGATTTTGATAAAATTATAATATAATGTTGTCCGTTCTAGGTAATACTATTCCGATATTCAGCAGATTCTAGTGATTTTATGTTTTGGTCAGTAGAGAGACGTTGTGAAGAGACCTGTCAGGAAGGTTGTAACACAGTTGGTGAACGTGTCAAACTTTTCCTTTGTCGTTCCTGCTGTAATGGCTACTTATGTAATTATGGTAATACTGGTCTGAAAGCTTTACCTGATGAGAATTATATGATTCTTTTCACTGGTATGGCCCTTTATAGGTATTTTTCATTTTTCAAAACATTTGAAACTATTTTGTGGGGATGAATATGTTTAGATAGTGCAACAAGTTTTAAAAAAGTATTGATTAACTGTTCATATGGTAAAAAAAGCATTTAACTGTTTGTGTGGCATAAAGCATAAGCACTGTTTTATAAACACAATGTTCAATTTGTAAGTGCAATGAACTCTAAACACTGATGTAATTATTCTTTTGGTACTCCTTTATCATAGTAATATTGATGAAATATCATCAGCTAAATAATTGAAATATTATGCTCGTCTGATGTGTTATGTATGTTTTTTTCACCTTTTTAGTTACTTTAGTCCATTTCAAAGTGTTTTAATCACTGATTTAAAGCTGAATTCACATACTTTGTAACAAGATAAAATCCCTTGGGAAAAAATACTGCTCTTTCGGAATTCATATTTTTAATGTTTTTGAGAAAACCAGAGAAGTGCTTATTTATTTGAACTTATAATCAGGAACACATTGATTTACAATAACATAAATATTTAGTATATTTTTAAGTGAGGATAGTCAGTATATTGAGATTGATTTAGTTTTTTCTTCGATATTAATAATACTACAGTAATAAGCAAGTTTTTATATATTTTTTTATTTCAACTAAATAAATCTTTGCTTCCCAAATACTTTGTATCATTAAAGTATGAGTTTGTACTTTGTACGTAAAAAGTGTACCCCTAATTTTTAGTTTTATCATTCAGATTTGATACATATCTGAATATATTTTAATGAGTTTAGAATTGATGTAGATGTATATTTTCCATTTAAGAAATATATTGTTAAATCTGGAGTATAAAAACCCTTTCCTGATAGAAGAAGCAGTAGTCAGTTTTAATCCAATAAAGCCATATTAAAGAAACATTCTGTAAAAAGCATTTAGTGATGCATGTTTTCCTTTTTATTTTTCACAATTTCTGCTGAAATGCATGCTAATTTTAAAAATTCTTCAATTCTTGGTAGCTTTAGAAGTTTTCATATTATATAAATGGGAAAATTAATGTGTATTCTTGTTAAAGCTACCTTTATATAATAGAAAGTTTATAATGAAATTTTAAAAACAAACTATATCCAATAGTATACATGTGAATAAGTATAGTTAATTTTAAAAAAAATAATTTGTTAAATGAATTATAGAATAAAAAATATATATGTAAAAATTACCTCCCGTTCTCTCTTCTGCAAATCTAGAATATTTTTTTTTTCTGAAGATTTACATGCTGGCTGAAGTAGTTAAAAAAAAATCACTATCACCACACTTTTTTTTTAACTAAATTAGTTTTCAAAATATTTGTTGCCATAATCTTTGAATAAATGATTTGTTGGGGATATCTTCTCATGTGTATATATTTAAATATTACATATATTTCATGATTGATTTTATTTTTATTTTAATAATTAAAAAAATTGCTTAAATATTTTAGTGCTGCATTAATTCTCATTTGTGTGAGCCTTTTTTTTTAAAAAATCTATTTCAGTTTGTCAAATAATTAATTAATGTATGTGTTAGACAAAATTCCTTTTGAAAACAATGTTTGCATTTTTATACGAAATTCACTATAATCCCCTCCTTCTTGTATACAGTGTATACAGTAGTTATTTTAGTCGAGATACTGAATTTATTCCTTATTTCTTAAAGTTCCTGTAAATTTGTAAGAATTTTTAAACTATTCATTGTTTTTACTTAATATTAATGCATAGAACTTTGAATTTTATTCTCAGAATATTCATGTTTCATTTTATATTTCTTAAGTATAAAATGAGCTCTTTAAATTTGAGACATTTTACAATCATGTATTTGTTTTGCAAATTATTAAATGATGTGTTGACTACACTTAATAATGTACGGCTTTTTATTGAATACTGACATGAAATTGATGTAGCATTATGGCAAAAGTGTTTTGGTGTTTGTATCGAATCTAGGTATTTTGATAAACCTGAAATTTTATATGTAGCTAGTCTTGTGTATTTTTTAATACCTCAACTTTCAGTTCTGCTTGTAAAGCAAAAAAGTTGAGCTGTTCCAGGATTTTTCATGTAACTGAATGAAAATACAGTTAACATTTCATCATACTGTGACCAATCATTAGTTGATAATGAAACTCATAAAATATTTGAAAGAAAAAAAAAGATTATCATTGAACTCTTTAATGTTTAATTCCTTCATCAAATCTATTGATTTACATTAGAGTCGTTAGTTAGTATTAGAAAATATGCTCTGAGGCTGTAATTTAATAGTTTTTCAAAATTCATTTTACTTCTATTTGTAGTTTTGCATTTAATTATTTAATTGCATGTTGTGTTATCAAATGTGTTCCTTTATTTATGTGTCCTTAGTTCAATTTAAAATACATGCAGTAAATCATTTGGGCAGTGCAAGTTAACCTTTATATATAATTAGCTATTATGACAGGGAAAAACAAAAGTTTAAAACCATGGAATGTAGCTATAAATAGGAAAAACAAAATTTTAAAACCATGGAATGTAGCTATAAATAGCATTTTAAATCAAATTGTATTGTATTCATAAGTTCCTTTTTCACCAACATGTAACTTGCTCCTTTTTTTCCCATTAATCGGTGTTATTTTCTTCTGGGGGAAAAAAGTATTTTTGTTTTAACTGAAATACCCCATTGTCAATATATTTCATCAAGATGTTCATTTTCTTACAACTATCAAAAAGCAATATATTTAAAAAGAATAAAATCTTTTTAATTTTAACATTTGATTTATTCAGTTTCATTTTTTTTTTCATTTATCTAATTAAAATTTTCTAAGGGGAAAAACTTCTAATATGCATTTAAAAAGGAAATCTTTTCAGTATTGTATTTATTTTTAATCAGTCAGTAAATAATAATGAGTCATTATATTAACTGTGTCTGCATATTTTACGTACTATTAAAATACTTTTTTTTAGACATATCTAATGTTTTCTTGTGCTAAAATATATCAGTATTTCAAAAATATTTTGCTCAGCTTATATTCACATTTATTTATTTACCAAGTAGAGAGGGGAAGAAAAGAGCATATATAATCAATTTATGAATATAGAGGGTTTTTTTTTATATTAGCCAAATTTTATTGAAAATGTTTCATTTTTTTTAAAAAAAAATGTACGCCTCTTACGTTTAAAAGAGCTTTATTTAGATTATTAGATCTAGTCCATGTCTTAATTTATTACATTCATGTTCATGTTGTAAATACCTGTGTGTGTGTCATTTCCATTATACTATTTGAAAATGTAATTTGGTTCTTATCTATTCACCTATTATAACTTTTTTTTGAAATAAGAATAGAAATAAGTGCTATTAACATTTTAATTTTTTCCTAATTTATAATATTAGTGTCAATTTTATGTTTTTGTTGTGTTTGGAAATTTTTTGTGAATATTGTTTGGACTGTTAGATAAGATTTGTCAACTGGAAATCAAATCTCTATTTATTTTGTTTTCTTTATTTTATGGTGAAAGTTGTTTTTTGTTTGTTGTATAAAAATCATTCATTAAAAATTTGTTATTTTCAAAATGTTCATTGTTATTCCCATAAATGACTAAAATAAATAGAATGAATATTTTTCAGAACAAAAATTAATGAGATAGTGATTTGAATAATGAATCTAAATAATCAAATAAAATATAATTTAGTTCAATTAATTAAATGTATTCTTTGAACAAAATTATTATTTGATAAATATGTGTATGAGATACAAAAATATTTTTTTAAATTTAAATGTGAATGTATTTGTGTAGTTGATTCATATACTCTCTTTGCATGGATATACATAACCAAGTTGTATACAAGTAGTGGATAATTGCATAAGCTTTTCTTTTTTATTCATTGTTTATTTGTTGTATTCAAATGTGCTGAGAGGGAAAGGGGAAGATTTTTAAATATATATATTTATTTACATCTCATTTTGTAGTTTTTTTAAAAATTTTTTTTGTGAGAACTTAAATAACTTTTCTCTATATACAAATTAGCTCTGGCATAAATAAATTGAAAATTGATGGACTAAAAATATTACCTATGTTTTTGCAATTGTAATATTTCAACTCATTCTATTTAAAGAATAAAAGCAAGTATTTTACTATGTATACTATGAACATGAGATGAGTATTGTTGTTATCCAGATAGAGAATTTATTAGTCTTTTTTGACCATGTACTTTATACCTCAAACGTTTTACGCTCTGCAATTTTTTGTTTTATTATCATTATAGTGGGAAAGAAATTATAACACGTACAGCAAGTGTGTCAAACTCAAAGGCTTACTTGGGCCAAACAAACAAGGTTTAATTTTAGGTAGGCCACAAAAAAAAATTAATATTTATAGAAACATAGTTTATTTCAAGTAATGCATTGTAAAAACATATATAAAAGAACAACACAAATTTAATGTTTGTGTCCTGACACTTGACATCTCTTCTATGCTACTATCTTTCCTATTTCAGGAGAAATTTTGTTCGCAGTGATTGTTTTCAAAACTGACCCATGGTGAGCATCATTTATACTTTTTCTAACAGGAGATTTATTTCTTTTCATAACTTAAAGTAACTGCTCGCACCGTTAAGTACTTCCTAATATGGAAATAATTTCATATGCGAATTTTTGAGTATTTTTAAATGTGGCTGGTAAATATTTGTAAAATTCGAGCTCACTCACTTCAATGAATTTTGCCTTCAAATTTGAGTCTCACTGAATCTCTATTACATCCATTTGCATATGGTTGGGCACTGAGTTTATATTTATTGGGAAAATAGAAGGAAACAAACAAAATTTGTCTTCTGAAGAATTAAAATCTGTAATTAAAATCTCATTCCAAATTCAGTTCTAAGATAGGAAATTTTTTTCTGCCTGTTTTTGATATGATGCAGTATCAACTAAACTTGATTTGTTCATTTTGTATGTCAGGAAGTGCATTAAATCTTCACTTTTCAGTTACTTTTCCTAAAGATAATTATTGTGTGCCGATATATTGCCCAAGCCGCAAAAATGTTTGTTGTGGACCGCGAGTTTGACACCCCTGATGTACAGAGTATGAAAGCTCTTGCAGCTCTTCTTTAGACATGTTTTCCAAAAACCTGGCTTATCATTTGTATGCTTGAAAAACAGATTGTTTGCAAGAACATTTATATTGTTTGAATATGAAATTTTCCATGCATTCAGTATGTGAATAAATATATTTGAATGTGCCTATCATTCAAAAAGAAATGAAAAATAATTTCAGTAGGAATAGGTGAAATTCAATGAGAGAGCAATTCATACACATCACAATTGTCCCTATTAGAAATTGAAATATTTCTAATCAAAAGATGAGTTATTCAACTTATAAGCAGTTTCATCGATTAAAAAATAAGATGATGGAAAGATTATTTAATAGAATGTTTAACAGTTACTGTCAAAGAAATACAAATATCTTTTAAAGTATTTCTTTTTGCAATCTATGTAATCAAATTCAGCATTTAATATTACCACTAAATTCTGTAATAGTCTTATAAAGTCTCACCAAAATTAATAATAAAAAACTTCCTGTATTTTGAATTATCTATACATATAAATAAAAATGAAGTGTCTGTTTTGTAAAATGAAATTAATAGCTTTTTACTAAATGCATTTAAAAGTATACAGGTACTTATACGAAAAAATCAATTTTTAAAATTTTTGTCTGTTTGTCTATCTGTCTTTCTGTCAGTTTGTTTGTTCCGGCTAATCTCTGAAACGGCTGGACCAATTTTGACGAAACTTTCCCTGGCAGATAGCTAATGTTATAAGGAATAACTTAGGCTACTTTAATTATAGAAAAAAAAATTAGGGTTCCACAAAAATAAAATTAAAACGAATGAAATGGGGAACAATATTCGTTTCAAATAGGGATTATTTATTTGAATAGGGATTATTTTTATTCATTAAGGGGGTTATTTTTAGTCAATAGGGATTGTTTTATTTCGCAAGCCTTCTGTCTCAACGTTTCTAGCAGTTATATCAAACTTTTTTGTTTAATTAGGTTACTGACACTCACGATTTTTCCCGTTCATGTCTGATACTAATGATTTTAACAGTCTTCACACCATCGACACTGTCAAAGGTCATGCATCTTTCTTACCCCTTGCTTGCGGCTTCGTTTGTGTTCGTTTCACCCTACTCAGTCCTCACCCCATCGACAGTGTCAAAGGTCACGCGACACCCCCCATGCTTGCAGATTCGTTTCACCCTACTGCTACTTAGACCTGTTTTGAACTGTTGCATTCAACGCTTATAATCATTCCAATGATTTCATTCTCTCTCAAGAATTCGGAGCAACATCAATTTTTCCATAACATAGACAGCATTTAAACTTAAATTAGGGAGTTTTTGGGTTTTACGTCATTTGACTTCTCACAAGGCTCCACATTTAAATAGAGGTAAGCCAATTTCATACATCTATTGTTTATTTCATTGCCAAACACTGCACACAAACACTGCAATGATTTTACAGTCCTCACCCCATCGACAGTATCAAAGGTCATGCTTCCCTCTCACACTTTGCTCAACAAAAAACAAAGAAAAAAAAGTAAAACAAAAAAGAAACATTAATTCACAAAGTAGAAAAATGGCATTATACTTATAGCATAGGTATTTCTTTACGTGGAATATATAATTATCAAGTTTTCGTAAACTCTGCGAATTGAATTAACACTTTTTTGTTAAATTCCACGTGGATGAAGTCGCGGGGGGTAACAGCTATTTAACATAAAATAAATGCATCAGAAAGTAATATTAACGTATTACGCATCCAAATACAAATTTTTTACATTATTTTTAGCGTTTATTACACAAAATTTGTAACAATGTGTTAATTTTGCTGAGCAGAAGGAAAGTGTTTTCAAAAATCGATCCATAAGAGAGTTACGAGTCATTATAAGTAAAAAAACCCCTTTTTTTATCGGCTATTATATCTACAGACTTAAAATTTAACAAACATGGTTTTTTGTTCAGCTGAGATATGAAAAAAGCTTTTTTCTTTTTGTTTAATTTACAATTCACGTAAAATTAACTCATTAAAAACTTCTTTATCCTTCAGTCTGTATTGCTTAAATTTTCAATTCACCTGTGCGAAGAACGGGTATACCAGCATTTGAATGTGCTATCATTCAAAAAGAAATGAAAAATAATTTCAGTAGGAATAGGTGAAATTCAATGGGCTTGAATGAGAGAGCAATTCATACACATCACAATTGTCCCAATTAGAAATTGAAATATTTCTAATCAAAAGATGAGTTATTCAACTTATAAACAGTTTCATCGATTAAAAGATAATATGATGGAAAGATTACTTAATAGAATGTTTAACAGTTACTGTCAAAGTGATACAAATACCTTTTAAAGTATTTCTTTTTGCAATCTATGTAATCAAATTCAGCATTTAATATTACCACTAAATTCTGTAATAGTCTTATAAAGTCTCACCAAAATTAATAATAAAAAACTTCCAGTATTGTTAAACAAATCTAAGTATTCTTAATATTATGGTATCAACATAATGATGCAATTGTATTGTCCTCAATTGTACATCTGTGAAAGATATTTGTGCATTATTTACTGATATTTTAAAATTATATATTTATATATTTTTGTGTGAGTTCTTTTGTGAAGAGAATGTTTTCTGGAATGTTTTGGAATTGTTTCTACTTTGAATCCTTTTTTTCCTACTTTTGATTCCTTTTTTATTAAGATTTTTTTGTTTTGTTTATTAGAAAATAGAAATGTGATTGTTAAGTTTTTTTTATATTGTTTTGTTAAAAAATCTGTTGTCTTTTCAGAATTGACTTTTTAATTTTTGCTTAAAATCTATTTGAGCTTATGAAAATATGTATAAAAACAAAATTACTGATACTCAAACAGGAATTACCTGTTTGAATGAATGTGTGTGAACTGAATAATTTTAGTTACATATAATACAAAATACTTAGTCATGACTGTTTTATTTATGTGAATTATTTTATTTTGAAAAGAAAATGATCATTTTCATATATTATAGTTAATCCCATTATTAATCTGAATAGCGTGAACAAATATGCATCTGTAATTAATTTTACACTTTCTGTTTTGTTCTAATTTCTAGTCTTTTTCTTTTCTTTCCAAGTTTGAATGTTACTTAGTGTTCTATAACAACATTGTAAATATTTATATATCATATATCTGTCTGAAATAATCACTTTTTTTATTTAATAAACATTAAAGTATTCAAAGATATTGAAATTCATTGTCTAGACATCTATATAAATACAAAGTTATATTTTCCCCCAAACTATTTTGTTTTATTAGTGAAAAGCAGTTTTAATTATTAAAATTTTGAATTGGTTTTATTATGTAAACACTTTTTATTTAAATATTTATGAGTGCTGTGTTATAATTACAAATTGCCTTCCAATATTATTCCAAGAAATGTTTTTAGAATATTGTACTTCCATTTTTTTCCCTTTGGTTCATCCATTTGCAAATGTTACTGATTTAAAATTTAACATTTCTACCGCAATACCATATTCTCTGTAATAGAATACATTTTGTCTTCATGTGATAAGAAATAAAATATTTTTGTCTGAAATTTTAACATATGTGTTTGTTGTTTTAATGGTTTTCGTTACTTTTTTTTTAATATTCAGATGTATAGGCCCAAATATAAATTCATTTAATTTATTTTTAGAAGCTACTTACATCCTTTATTTTTTCACATTTAGCTTTATTTTCAATTTGATAAATGATTTTGTGTATTTGACTTTAAATTTCGTTATTAGTCTATGTTTCATTTGCAATCTATGTAAAAGTATTATATTGTTTTTTGTAAACTTTTAAACAAACTAAGACTACCATTTAAGAACATTCTAATTCAAGGCATTCTATTTGACAATTGTATTTAATGAACATTTTTTTTATTTAATGCAGAAATATTTGAAAAGGATTATATACAACCCCAGAATTGTGATTAAGTTGTGTAAAATTTTGTTAGAATAGAATAATGAGAAGTACTGGATTTGGTTGAAATATATATTAATGTGTAGCTTTGAAATTCTGAATCCTTCTATGACATGAATATGACATAAATCATAGGTTCATGGAGATGATAGTTATAGTTATCTGTATATATATATATATATATACAGATTGTTTTTTTCCAGGTATAGAAGTTTAAGTTGGCATTACTTTCCAAGATGGCGACCAATTTAACAGCTGTCAAGTGATTTATTCTCAGTTTGGTTTGGCAATTCATCATGAATAGACTCACGCCTGAACAACGCTTTCAAATTGTGCAGTTTTATTTCGAAAATAATGGTCGCGCGCGCGATTTTCACAAGCGAATTTTGTTTAGCGATGAAGCGCACTTCTGGTTGAATGGCTACGTCAACAAACAAAACTGCCGCATTTGGAGTGAAGCTAATCCACAAATGTATGTCGAAACGCCGTTACATCCAGAAAAACTGACTGTTTGGTGCGCTTTATGGGCTGGTGGAATCCTTCTTCAAAAACGATGAAGGCCACAACATTGCAGTCAATGGTGATCGGTATGGAGCCTTGATTACTAACTTTTTCATTCCTGAATTGAACAATCATGATGTCAAGGAGCTGTGGTTCCAACAAGACGGCGCAACATGTCACACAGCTCGTGCCACAATCGATTTATTGAAAGACACGTTTGGTGACCGCCTAATTTCACGTTTTGGACCTGTGAATTGGCCTCCAAGATCTTGTGATTTAACACCGCTAGACTATTTTTTGTGGGGCTATGTAAAGTCATTGGTCTATGCAGATAAGCCACAAACGCTTGACCATTTGCAAGACAGCATTCGCCGTGTTATTGCCGATATACGGCCCCAAATGTTGGAAAAAGTCATCGAAAATTGGACGTCCAGATTGGACTACATCCGAGCCAGCCGTGGCAGTCCTATGCCAGAAATCATATTTAAAATGTAATGCCACAAGATTATCTTTCGAATAAAAAAAATTCATGTCAATCAAATAATACATCGTTGTTTTATTGCAATTTAAAGTTCTATACCTCTAAAAAAACACCCTTTATAATCTCATAATATTTTCCAACCTCTACTGCTTGTCTTTTTAGTTTGAATTTGAATTATGTTGTTCCAAATGTTGTAAAACATCTTCTAACCATTGCTATTTAAATTGAATTATCTTCTGCCTAGATTGTCAGATTCTGATTAATATCTAATAAAAGACTAGGAAAACTTGATTGAAACTATTGAATAACCATAAAAGAATTTCTGGCTATAGTTAATGGCATGGAACATTTTTTATCATGATCTCTTTGGCTGAATGTTTATCTTATGGTTCACCACACTTTTCTAAAACGTTTTCTCAGTTTTCAGAACTCTTGAAGGGCAAACGGCAAGATGGCTTCAAAGGCTTCAAGAATCCAGTATCGAGGTGCAATACCTATTACTGTAAAATCCAGCGTATAATGCGCTTTTTTAACACAAGAAATAAGATCGAAATTTACGGGTATGCGTTATATACGACGAGTATAAAATTCATAACTGTAAAAATAAAGAAAAAGTGCTGAGCTTAAAGGAATTTAGACTTTTACTTAGATCGAAATACCGTTTATTTAAAAAAATGTTATACTTAATAAGGGTTGTGTAGTTTCAAACGTATACTATTTTTGATACGTCTAAACCTCGAATGGCACTATACCTCGAATAAATGACTTCAAAATATAATAGCATTGTACACTTTCATTCAGACATTTCAGATTCCTTCGTAAAAAAGGGGGGTGCATGTTAACCTCAAATATACCTAAAAATTAAAAAATGCAGCTAGAAAGTGTAGGAGCGCATTATATGTGCCGGATTTTATGGTAATATCACGTGGGACATCTTTTTGCCCAGAAAAAACCCACTTCACGTGAAAAAAACAAAAAGTATTTGAAAGTCTCATTTGTAGTTAATATACAGCCATGCTGTTGTAATTTTTAGCCAGCAGCCAATAATCCTGAAAGTGTATTCTGTACAATATTTTGTGTACGTTCTGACTTTTTGATCATGTTCCATATATGTGTTCAGTGGGATTCATGTCTGGTGATCTAGATGACCAAATCATTTACTAGAACTATCCATTATATTTCTGAAATCAATCGCGAATGGTTTTGGTCATGTGATACAGCGCATCCTAGAAAATTCTAATGTTGTTTGGGTACTTGATATCCACAACTGACTGAAAATGGTTTCTAAGTAGTTGAACATGATTATTTCCAGTCAATAATTGATTCAATTTGTTCAGAGGACACAGTCTTCACCTCATGAAAAAACAGCCCATGCCATTATGGAGCCACTACCGGATTGCATAGTGCTTTGCTGTCAACTTGATTCTATGACCTTCTGAAGTTTGTTCCACATTCGAATACTCCCTTCAGCTCTTCGCAAGTCATCTGATCAAACAGCGTTTTTGTAGTTGGTTCTGTTTAATCAACATACTCACAAACCTAGCAGAGGCGCTGCAGCCGATAGCTTGTTAGTAAAGGGGTACTCGAGTTGGTCGTCTGTTGCTCTATTTCTTCAATTTCACAAAACTGTCTTTGCAGACGCGTTTCTCGTATATTCCACATAGTTTATTGCTGTTATTTGACGCAGTGTTGCTTGTCCGATGACACTGACAACTGTAGGAAGATGCCGCGGGTCTCGGTTATTAAGTAGACGCGGCCGGAAGTAATACCTGAAATTTAGGGACGTCTTAGACTCTTTGTGGTGCTGAGCCCCAGAGAAATCTTAAGTTTTTTTGAGGCCCTGGATCCCTATGCAAAAGTAGTCCCTATCTGAAATCTTTAAAATTAGGCAGTATATAGCATGATTGTCAAATATTCGCTCAAACGGTAATTTGAAACCAACAAATGTGCATGACTAACAATCTCAAGACCCGGCTCCACCAATGGCAGTATTTCGACTAAATGAGTTGAGCGACTGCTTATGGTATAAGGCTTAGGCCTACACATGAACAATGGTCATCACATAATAATAGTCTTACCACTTTTGCCAGTTAATACGCAGTTTGAAATTCCTTGTTTTTCGGAGAATATGTACGGGAATAATATTTGACCACACACTAGAATGATCCGACTTGTTAAGATAGAGTCGAGTTGTCCCATGCCTTAAGAAGTCCCTGCTGAAATTCTCGACCCTCTCTGAACTCGCCGGAACCAGGAATGTGTAATTCCTTCTCCAAAATCGAATGTCTGCTTCCAACCAATATTCCGCGTTCAAAGTCTGCCGTCGTGCGGCCATGATCAAACCAGAAAATTATTTACACAAATCGCCACTTCAATACGAATGAAAACCTTGACACTGCCCATTTATACATTCCATATGCTATATTGCTGCCATCTAGATATCTGCATGTTGTGTTGTGCCATTTGAGGAAGAATGCTGATGTGTCATGGGACTAAAAAGGGCGTTAATTATGAAATTTAATTAAACATCTACAGCTATTATTTACAAATTTACATGGATACAATTACAAGAATTTGACAGGAGAAGGCAACAAGCATATGTTTGCTTTCCTTGACAGATCAGTCGAGTATCTGTGATCTGTCCTCCTTTGGCGACGTTTCTTTGTATCTTTTCAAACATTCCACTTGAAAATCTGTTTTCACGTCCAGTGAAGAAGTTTGAGGTTTGTAGCTATTGGGCCTTCAGAATAATGTCAGATGAAAAGATTTTTGCTAAGATACTTAGCAAGTTAGGGTTTTTTTAATGTCAAGGAAAATGCTTCTATGATTCTTTGCGAGATCATTTGTTCATATGGAAGAAAATTTTATATGTACAAAGAAGCCACTTTGTAATGATGAGGGGAAGTGAGAAACGTTACACATAACTTTTGACATTTCAGTACACGCAAACATGTACGGACTGGTGGACATTAAAATTGTAACACTGTGAAGAAGGTATCATGGAGATGTTGAATTCGCATGACAAATAATTATTTAAGCGCAATCGAACAACGCAAGAGCAAGTAGCAGCATGGTAAACTTAATATAATAAGTTCCTCATTTGGAAATCCCGTTTGAATGTGAGAAGACCGTATAAGAAGGAGAAAGGGGGCTACTAGAATTCGATAGTAGCAGGAGAATTTTCTATCGCGGGTGCGGTTCCTCGATATTGCTTCTCGCATTAGTCGAAATTAAACGACTATCAGGTGAATATGGAATCGATACATTCAGAAGAGTCATAGTAAACGCCTTATAGGATCTCGACAGCCTTTTACACTTGAGAGAATGGACATGTTACCAAGTTGGCCTTTAAAATTATCAATACACCATGACCCTTCAGTTAGGAGCGGGTTTGTTGTCGTGTATTTCATACCGACATACACACGAAAGACGATAGATAGATGAACAGAAACACAGAATTTTATTACAAATGATGATCCAGAATGATAACAGAAGGGGGCGCGCTGCTTTCCTTCTATTCGAGACGGGAATCGTTTTCAGACTAAAGTCCGACTACTTTTCCCGAAGATACATCCATGCTTTATTCGGGATTCGAACCCGAGCCCACTCGATTACAAGTCGAGTGTCATAACCACCATACTAGGTGGGGCGGCAGCGGGCTTGTTTGCAGCAGGATAAGCATCCGCATGGGCATTGCGATTACGTCTGAACCAACACGGACCGTTTGCATGGCAACCATTATTGCGGCTTACTTTGAACATGCGGCATAGAGATACACAGTGATAGTCGGGCAAGCACATAAGGACAAATTGGATACGGGAGTGGCATCGCAAAGTCTTTTCAGACGAATCCGGTTCTGCTTGCAGCACCATGAGGGACATATTAGTGTCTACAGGTACCCAAGAAATTGGGGAGTCTGCGACTGAACAACAAGCTGATCTGAATCTGTCATGACCTGTGATTCCGATGCGAAGAACCGATGTCAAACTGACTCGCCTTCACATTGGATATACTCGTTTCCTGTATAGGCATCTATTGTTCGGTGAAAGAATCTTATACAAAGTTTCGTACACCGCTCGTCACATCTTAATTATTTATCTCGTATTTTAAAATCATCACCTGACATCTGAATCATATATATTAACTTTACCTGATTTGGAAAGGGCGGGGATTACGCAGGAACATCTTCATCAAAACTTATTTGCTTTTAACAGTAAAATTAGTATTTTATAATTAAGATTTAGCTAGCTGGGTGGCGTGGTTGGTTTGTCGCTGGACTTCTGCACCCTAGGTTGCAGGTTCGACCGACCCCGGCCCAAGTCGGTGGATTTTCGTGATGCAGAAAATTGACAGTGGCCATGTCGAATGATCATACGGCATGTAAAAGATCCCTAGAGTGTCTGTTTGGCTTGGATGCTCTCGGCAAAATTAAATCCTGGTACAGGTTCGCATCGTCAGAGCTTAGGTGCCTCCTTCTAGGGAGGAAACTGGGCGTCAAAATTACTAGCGGCGAATGGTATCCGCCTACAGGGCGCTGCACCAAAAAGTGATATCAGCTTCCGGGGGATGTACTAGGTCTGCAATAGTTAACGACCAATTCGCAGCCCATTAGAAAAAAATATTTAAGATTTAATCTTTTACAAAAAAATGCGCACGCACGCCCACACACTCAAATGTATGCACCATTTATTTCGTTTTTATCTTTCATTTGCCATATATTTCAACACCTTTTGGGATATACAGGGTGTCCCGAAACTTAACGAAGAGTGGAGTCATATATGTTCAGGGAATTAAAAAAAATATATCTTGCACTTGGTTAACTGAGGATGAGTACATTTTTGAAATTGTGGAAAATTGACACCTTGCATCACATCACTAGCTAATGTGACCACAAATTTTACATTTTTACGGGGAATTTTTCTCCAAAGTCATCTTACATAGTTGTATTACACTGAAGTGCCACTGGGATAGCAAGGGCAATGCAAATTGTGTACAGCTGTGCTTTAGTACGCTGTGGTAACTGCATATATAGCGCGTACTGAGGTTGCTCAGACTTAGTTGTTGGAATTAATTACCAGTATGGGTAAACTGCCTGATTTAGATGCCTTCGATCGCGAACAAATCGTAAGTGCACGACGCATGGGCCATTCAATTTCAAAAATTTTCAGACAGCTAGGATTTTCAAGGTCCACAGTGTCAAGAGTATTCCAAGAATACATGGATGGGGGACAAAAAACTAGCGATCAAGTGAAATGCAAAGGACAATTAGCCTTGACAGTGCGTGGTGAGAGACGGCTCAGGCGTATTCTACGTAGTCAGCGAAGCCAAACATTAACTCAAATTACCACCCAGTCGTACATTCACTAAACGGACTGTGCAATGCTCGCTTCACCGTATGGGTTTCGGGAGCCCTGGACCTACGAGAGTTGTTGTTGTAGTGGCTAATCCTCAGTCTGTCTGACGGAGTCAGACAAGACCCAAAAGACCATTGGCCCTTAAGAAATTCAATACCAGGAGGGGAGAGGAAAAAAGGTCCTCTATCGAAAGTCCCAATCAGTCCAAGATGTGATCTGGAGAAGCTAGCTTAGTCTTGCACTTGGAGCAAAGAGCAAAAGTCTTCTGGCCTCTACAAAAGGAAATACTCTTTATGTGTGGCCACTTTTCAATCTAGAGATTGCAATCTGAGAGGCTCTGCCACATTTAAGTAGGAATGAGCATCCTGGATATTTGCTTTCATACCAGTAATGGTTGGGTGGGGTCCTCCACTCCTTCAAAATTTCAGATTTTACCCTAGATTGATTTTCAGAGTAGATGAGGATTGAAGAGATAGGTGGAGAAACATTACAACCCTCTTTAGCCAGGAAATGCGCTTGTTTGTTTCCAAAGATGTTAACATGGGATAGAATCCACTAGAAATGAACCTCATGCGACTCTGATATTTGTCTAAGTTTTTGAAGTATGGAGACGCCAGCTTTGTCTCCGACTGTTATAAAGATGTTGGAGAGAACTGCGACTATCAATGAGGATACAGAGGTCTCCGAAGTCTTGTTCATTAAGAACTGCTTCAAGGCCGTGCTCTATTGCAATAAGTTCACTTTTAAAGACAGAGGAAAAGTAGGGGTTATGGTGGCAAAAAGAAGACCTCTCTCAACGTTTCTCAATGTAAATGTCGCTACCTGCTCGATCACTTAGTCTGCTGCCGTCTTATAGATCTTAATGGCATCACTAGGGATTCCATTAATGATCTCCAATGCTAACAGCCTAAGATGATCTGGAATCAAATCCCCCTTAACGACAGGAGTAGAAAGTCAAAGTGGAAATGCACTTTTGGGATTCCTTTCGCCGGACTGAGACAAGACTTTAGAGAGTGAGGCTCAACATCACTAAAAGGCAATTGTAGATGTTTTGCTTGACTGAAGGGGCTATTTTTCTTTAGTCTCTGATTATTGCACCAGTTGTTAAGATATAGTGAAGTTTCATGATGTTGGCCATAGCTAGATAGTTTATTGAAGTATTTGGTGAGGTTAGCCCTTCTTCTCTCTAGTTC
Source organism: Trichonephila clavipes (assembly GCA_019973935.1). Classification (NCBI taxonomy): domain Eukaryota; kingdom Metazoa; phylum Arthropoda; class Arachnida; order Araneae; family Nephilidae; genus Trichonephila; species Trichonephila clavipes. The sequence continues at coordinate 1,292,791 of BMAU01021358.1, forward strand.
TGAGAGGTTGCAAATCAACCTCGAAGAGTACAATTTCTCTAGGGCAGCTTCGCCTCAAACATGTGATAATTCTAGAGCACCGAGATGGATTTTTTCTAATTTGTCCAAATTAGTATCTGATCCACAGCTAAAAACTGGAAAATCATACTCCAGGATTGGCCCTATAAGTGCCATATATGTATTCTTTAAAGTGACTGCATCGGCTCCCCAGTCTTTGCCTGTAATGTATTTGAGAAGTTGTCTACTTTTTGAGACAATAGGATCAATATGTTTGTTACTAGTTCATTCAGGATCCAAGATGCATCTTAAATATTTAGGATGCTTCTCGTACACTAGGTCTTGATTATCCATCTTTAGTTTGGGCTGATGATTGTATAACCTTTTGTTGGTGGTAAAAAACGTAACAATGGATTTGGAAGGATCGAAACAGAGCTTAGTCTCTGAAGCAAAGGTTGAAAATACTGACAGTGCATTATTAAGAGTTGTTTCCATCTCAATCAAGTCACTACCAGAGCACCAGACAATGATGTCGTCTGCAAACATGCCCAATTTCACTCCAGGTGGAGGCGTTTTCTCTATGACTGCTAAAAATAGTGAGAAAAGTGTAGGACTAAGGACAGAACACTGTGGAACGCCCTGCCCTAGCACAACTGGATCCGTAAAGGTCTTGTTACATTTCACTCTTATAGATCTAAGATAGAGAAAGTCCGAAATCCACACCAAGGTGTTTCCACGAATGTTGAAAGCGTCATGGAGTTTAATCAACAATTTATGCTTCCAAATTCTATCGAATACTTTTGTGAGATCTAAGAGAGAAACAGTTGTGTGGTGAGTAGGCCTAAGATTTTGTGCATCTCTGACGCTCTGGCAGAAAAATAGAATTTGGTCAATAGTACTATGGCCCCTTTTATAGCCGAACTGTTCACATGGTGATAAATTCTTACTATTTAAAAAGTACTGGATTCTAAACAGAATAATTTTTTCCTTGATTTTACAGACGAGAGAGACGCCCTGTCTTCCAAGACAGATTGATCAACAAGACGCTGTTTACCTAGTTGGCCTGGGTTTTCAATCATTTGGCCGAAAATGCCATCCGGTCCTGGAGATTTAGTCAGGTCATTACTAGAAGTTCCGTCGATGTAAAGGCCCTGGACAGTTCCTGGTCGCCTACATCAGTGCTTCGGCAGCCGTGAATGATGTTTTTAGCTTTCCTCTATATACGTATACGTATATGTTTTCTCTTAGGAAATCCAACTTGCTTGTTTCTTGGTACTAGACTGCAAGTCGATTTGCTGCTACTTTATCATCAAGAAAAACCTGGCCGTTATTATCCGTTACGGAGTTCCTCTCCTCACTCTGCTCTTGCTCTGTGTTTTAAAATTAATGTAGTTTGTGTGAGTTGGAGTTTGAGGAAAAGATTTCATCTAATTTGTCATTGTAGATGTTGGGTGGCACATCTTCCAACTAGTCAGACAAATTGTTTGGGAGAAAAACCAGGCAGTTGTATCTATTTAAAGTTTTGGGTAATTTAAATGGACCAAGTATTTTTCCGTTTAATACTCCAGTTCATGTTTTGACTTTAAGGCTGTTTTCGGTTAATGTTAAGGAATAGGACCTGTATTTGGAATATTTTTTCAGATATAAAAGAAATGAAAAATTAATATGTGATATTCTGGCTTCACTATCCTTTAAAGAGCAATATTTTTTTTATCATACTTCCCATTTTTTCTGGTATAAAATGTGTTTCGTGTTTTTTCTCCTATATCGGAATGTTAAATGGGCTACGCCTTCACGTATTAAAACGAAAAAGAAAATATTCATGGAATATTTTGAAATTTTTAAAAACACTATATTGTTAACAGAGGTATGATCTAAGATATTGCAAATTTCCATGGAAATTGAGGCATTTTTCTGTCTGAAAATAGGCTTCGCGTTTAGTTCAAGCTCTCGTACTTTTACCGAAAACAGCCTTAAACTGAAATTTTGACCGGTTTTCACGCATTAGATGTAGGTTTTCCAAGTGTCATCCATACAAGTTATGTAAGCTGAATTATCTGCTCTTTTTAAACGTGGATTCATCAGCTCACACTATTTTGTTCAAGAATTCCGGATCTTCACTATTTTTCGCCACCATTTTGCTGAAAAACTCGAGCCTCAGATGAATGAATATTTACGTCGCACTGTTCAGCGCCCCGATGGATTTTTGGTGACAGACCTCGTCATTTTGAACGACGGTTAAGTGACGAAAACGACACCCGAGCTGGCATCCTCCCTAACTACCACACCCATGGGAGGACGTTTGAGCTCTCGACAGATTTAACATGCATCGCACCCTTACACACGGCGGGTCTTCAGCGAACTCATGACACGCCGGCCATGAGTCCGACCCCTAGGCTACCGCGGTCTCAACTCGAGCTTCGGTTGATTGATTGATTGATTGAATATTAACGTCGCACTGTTCAGCTACACGAGGGTTTTTGGCGACGGACCATGTAATTTTGAACCATGGTCAAGTGACGTGGACGACACCTGAGCTGGCACCCCTCTCCTAACTACCACACCACACCAACGGGAGGACGTTTCAGCTCTCGACAGATTTAACGTGCATCACTGACCTACACGGCGGGTCTTTAGTGGTACTGGGCTCGAACTCGTGACAAGGCAAGCTACGGTCCGATACCTATACCACTCGGCTACCACGGCCACACTCGAGCCTCGGAGTGTACTCACAAGCTCTGATGCATATAGCACATGATATGGATGAAAAATTCGTGTGTGTGTTTTTAAATACACCATGAACAATAATTTTTGGTATCTTCGTAGTTCGTGCAATTGAACGCTCTGAAGTATAGAAAGGATTTTCGACTCCATCCAAAATAATGTCATCGTCGTATTTCTGATGATTTCAATTGGATGTACTAACACTGGGTAATTGTTAAACATTTAAAGGGGCTAGACCAGGGATGGCGAACCAATGGCACGCGACACAATATTTTGGGCACCTCATCGATCAAAACGGTTTGCATTTTAGTTCAAAATAACAAAGTTCAATATGAAGTATTAGATGTACATGAGAAACCAGACGAAGAAAAAGTTAGTGAAGAATTTATTTCCGTAACTGATTTTTTAATCAAATAATTTTTAGCGAGACTTTCTCAGTTCAAGCAATTACAGGAAACGCTCAAGTTTATTATGTACCCTGTTGTGATTTCATTTGATAAACTGAACTTGTCCCAATTCGATTGGTTAGAAATGGAAGAATTTGAAATGTAGCTAATTGATTTCCAGTCTAGTTCAGCATGAATCCAAAAAATGTATTGAAATAAGAAAGAAGTTGGAATTCATTGAAACAGAAAGATTAACAAGCACAGTATAAGTAAGCGAAATTTTGAAAACACGAGATTGAATTTGATTCCAGATTCATTGGACTGTTTGAAGCAGCTGGTCCATGCTATTTTAACCATTTTATCTACCTATGCTTGCGAGTCATTGAACAACATTAAAGACTCGCTTAGAAACTGTGTTTGGCAACTCCAACACAGCATGCATTCTGCTATGAGTAGCATCAAATAATCGTAATATAAGTTATTTGTAATCTAATCTGCAATCACACTAACGTTATTTTAATTTTAATTATACGTATAACGAAAACATTTTCTATTATAAAGTACAAAATGTATTTTTTCGCAGTAAATGCAGAGTTTTGAATTTTGTCAGTGTTTAGTTTTATTATTTTCCCCATAATCACAAGTCAAAAATATTTGACGGCACGTCTGTACCTCTGTAAGCATTTTTTTTAGAAAAAAATGGCACGTTGATCCAAAAAGGTTCGTCATCCCTGGGCTAGACAATTAGTATGGGATTGACACAATTCAGGTTACATACTTAAAATAGAGTTTTTGTGATGAAGTCATTTTGTAATAAAAAATGACAATTATTGTTATGGATAGAAATGTAGGAAGTGTTGTACCATTTTGGAATTATCACTAAAAAAAAAAAAAAAAAAAAAAATGGGTTATCTTTGGATAATGCTTAGAATAGTATGAAATATTTTTCTTTTTATGAAGCGTCAAAGTTAGGCGGTATCATTTTTGAAAACTAGCACAAACTACGTTAATTCTAACCAGCAAAGGGTTTTGTTCCATTTATGACTGTGATTAATGGCTCGGCTATAAAAAATTGTGTTACTGAAAAATTCACAGTGAACTTGTGAATTTGCGATCACAATACCCAATAACAAGATTGATTGATTGATTGATTGAATATTAACGTCGCACTGTTCAGCTACACGAGGGCTTTTGGCGACGGATCACGTAATTTAATAACAAGATGGAAGTTATCTACAGAAATGTTTTTGAATTGAAAATGTTCTGCAAAAAAATAAAAAATTATCAATGATTGTTATGCATAGAGAGTGAAAAGTGGTAGCGTATCACGATTCTACTCCACAGGTCCGGAGCTGAAAGCCCGGGCTGGTCAAGGTCGACTCAGCCCTTCATCCCTTCAGTGGGTTGATAAATGAGTATCAAACTTGCTTGGGAACTAAACACTGGGGTTTCGCTTCAGACCTCCTGACCGGAACATCTGCTCATGCACCTCAGCGACTAAGGTCACGAAAATTGAGATGAGGGCAGCAAGCCTTGGTTCTTCAGGGGTTGTTGAGACACTGAGTTTAGTTTTGTTTGTTATGCATAGAAAAGAACGTGTGTTGTACCATTATGAAACCTTAAATGGGCCAACCTTTGAGAAATTTGCCTGTTGTGTGAAATAGTGTTCTTTTTATGGAGAGTCAATGTTAGGAGAAATCTTTTTCTGAAATCCCGATTCACACAAACTACGTACATCTGACTTATGACTGTGAATAATAGTATGGCTATGTAAGATGAAAGTTAGTGAAAAAATCTTCGTAAATTGTGAAATTTGGGGTCACAGTAGCTAATAACGTGTGTGTGTGTGATGGAGGGTATCCTTTTTTTTAATTTTCAAAATTGTGCTCTTCTTCACTTAACCAAATACTAGAGAATTTTTTATTTATGTGTTTTATTTTTTCCTTAAGAGAAATGACCTCTTGTTTCCGCTTATCTTCAAATTATATTATACAAATATTTAGCGCAGTGTGTACCATTACATTACAACTGGTGATATTAACATAACATACAAAATTTATTTCTTTTTCACATTACACCAACGTTCCTCCAACTGTGGGATGCACTCCTTTAGGGAGAGGGGTGTAATAATCCTACATCGGGGGTGCAAACATATCGAAAATAAAAGATTATTTAAAAATATTAATTTATTGAAAGGAAGAAACACACAATTCTGACACAATAAAAATGAAATGCACATTTACACTGATGTAAAAATGTATCAGTACTGAACAAAGTATTTGATAATTAATTTAACACTGCACTAAGTTAAGTACAAATTTACGAATTATCAGCGAGCCTTAATTACCCTGACAAGAAAGTTCGGGGAATAGTCCAGTAACAGTAACGTAATTGAAATATTAACCAAAGTTGCCCTACTGTCCTTCGATATAGTCACCTCCTATAACTAGGCACTGCTGAGATCGGTTATACATGTCCTGGAAAATTTGCAAGGAATCCTCCTTTGGGATGGAGTTCAAAAGCCTTGTATCGTTTCGTTAAAAGCGAGTTTGAGTAGTCGGAATAGAAAGGAGCATTGAGATCTGGCAAGTATGGTGGATGTTCAATTTGCGCCACCTCCTTTTTTTATCAGGAACTGTTGGATGATATTGGCTGTGAGACGGTGGGCATTGTCGTGAACAAAAAACGATGAAACTTGTTGTGTGTACTAGGGTTGTACTGTGCGTAGATGTTTCATGAAACGAGTCAAAATTTTAAAGTACCTTGCAGCATTCCTTGACGTTCCCTCAGGTAAAAATTCCTTGTTTATAATGCTTTGACTATCAAAAAAGGTGATGAGCATCATTTTGATGCATGATTTATTCAGGGGGTTGTCAGAAACACTTTACCGGCATTCTCGAAAACGGGCGAACCGCTCGTACCCACATTTCACGGACAGTGCTTGATCTTCATAAACCACCATCGCATAAGTTTCTTTCAGTGTCTTGCCGAGCTTAATACAAAACTTTAGATGTTCGTTCATTTTCCTGCTCTCAGTTGAGAACCAATGCACAAAACAAGCACTTTTTAAAACAAGTCTTACACAGAACATAAATGACGCTCAACTGAACAACAATGGGGAAAGATGGTCAATACCTGCAGCTACGCATGTACCGCGTTTTGTTTTACCAGAGTTGCCAGATCGGGCATTTTGACTTCATTGATCGAACTTCATTGTCGAAGGTAGTATATAAAATTGTATACAAAATTTTATACTTATCTTGATAATTTGTAAGGTTTATAACTAATGTCGTATTGTAGCTTTAGCGTCAAAGTACATTATTTATGAATTCAGTACTTTGTTATTGTATGGAGAGGGGGGGGAAGGGGGTGACGATGAAAATTATTTTTGAAAATTGGGTCACCAATATTGAAAGTTTTAGAAGCACTACATTACACCCTTTCTCCTCTTTATTACGTATTACGATAAGTGTACTCAAAACATCAATAACACTCATTGCAGCATGTTAAAAATTATCTAGCTTTATTTAGTATATTCTTGTCCTCTTTAGCATTACACAAATATGAAAACATAATAAATATTACAAAATATATTATTAGAAGAGCAACTAAATTAATAACAGATAGTTACATATTTTTCCCGTTCACTTTCTGCCTCTAAAAATAAGATTACTTACTCTGTCTCATTCACATTGCTTGCAAAAATAAATTCTCTTGCTAGATATGTGCATTTATATTATTGTCCTGTGTATTAGTAGCAACAACACGTGTAAATAGATGGATTTTGAGTTTCGTTTTCCGGCTGTGCTCAAATCATCCTTTTTATGTCACTTTTTTTTCATGAGCTGTGTGGTGCCACAGTCCGGCTCCTTCTTACAACAGCTCGTGCAGTCTCGAATTCGAACCCCGAATCCTTTTTCAGTGCATGCTTCTGCGCAATCTGCTGAGCAACTCCTCTGCAACATTACAAAAACTCCACCAACTCTAGTAATCACAGCCTACAAATATATTTAAATTTAAATTAGATTTGTGGTACACAACTTACATGTAAAATTATGTTGTCAAAAAATTAGGTATTAAGAAAATTAAGATATTTACAGATTTTTTACCGATTATCAAACGAGTCATACTCTATAATAAACAAAAACAATCAAGCCATCTGCAGAATTTTAAGGAAATTTACAAGGCAGACACTCTCAACGCTAGCAGTAGGCAATAACGAAGTAGATTTTCTACGATTACTTAGGCTTGTGTGGCATCAATACAGTTGCTGTTAGGGATTATCATCGTACTTAGTCATTCGCACGCCTAATTTTTACATTCCTTGGCCTTAATCTTTTACTTTTTTAAAATGTTCCTTGAAAAATTGGGCCGTAGGGCAGAAATGAAAAATGTGAAGACCTCATTAATCGGAACTAATGTTGGGGCTGTAGATTAAACAAAGGTTATACAAAATAATCTATAAAATGAAACAAGGTACAAAGCTAAACGCTTTGTACCAGTAATAAAACATGCATTTTGAAATTAGACAACACGAAATGGCAAATCTATATTTACATTTATAACAGAAAAACGATGTACTCACATTCATTCATCATGAGATCTCTTTAATAAGGCCTATAGACTTGAAATTTCGGAACACATATTTCTTTTTTTAATAGAGATCTTCTAAAAACGAGTTTTATGGAAATCGACTCCCATGGAAGGTTGCGGGGATGTTATAGGCAAAAATTCTCATTTTTGAACTATAGACCTACAGACTTGAAATTCTATAAGTATGTCTTTTTTTTTTTATTGAGTAGAGATCCGGTAAAAGTGGGTTTTGCGGAAATTGACTCTGAAGTGGGGAAGGGGGTTAGGGAGGTGTTAAAGGTGAATTTATACTTCCATTTTAAAAATTCAAGTATTGTCCTTTTTGAAATCAAGTCCTGATGCCTGTAAGAATGTTTTTCAGTACAATCGAAAGCTTAATCCTAAGACTTAGATATCAAAAGACAAAGGTGTAAACAAGAATGGGGGTTAAGGATTCAATCCCCCCCCCTAGACCAACAGATTTTTAATTTTTACCTTAGAGTAGGGGTGGTCAACCCAAATGACATAGTAGGCCAATTTGGAAAAAAAATACTATAATACCGTGGGCCGGATATAAAAATATATATCTTTATATATTAGACTTAGACCCATTACAAATATTTATTGGAATGAAAATTTAAAACAGAACGAACTATTATTATTGTTTTCATTATTTTTTATGCATACAGACATAGATAATACATTACTGTTTGTAAAAAATGCAACACCATGAAGGAATCATCAGAATTAAATGAATTTCGCAGCAAATATCAATTATAGGATGATACGTGAAATAGTACAGTTTCAGAGCCACCGCGCATGCGTGGTGTGCGCAGTGCCCTCTGAACTGATTCTGAAAGCGTATAAATAGAGGGCTGTAGCAGGACGTTGAAAGTAGTTAATGATTATTTGTTGGTGGCGAACGCTTAGGAAGACCTAGGTATGTCTCCACGACGAAATAAGGAGAAATTCCAGCAACTTACGGAGTTTGAACGGGGAGGATTATCGGCCTTCGAGAAGGAGGATTTTCATATCGCGCCCTGGGAGCTCGTGTGCAGCGAAACAGTTCCACAGTGTTGCGAGTTTGGAAGCAGTGCACCGACGAGCATCGAACAACTCGTAAAACTGGCAGTGGACAACGGACAGTGACGTCAGCACGCGACGGTTGACACCTGCAGCGGTAAATGATCGTACAGTTTCCTCCAGGCAGTTGGCAGCACATTGGTCTGCTGTTACAAGTGTACTAATGTCGGCTTCGTCAATTCGTGGACGTCTGCTGCACCGTGGATTGCGTGCGAGGGTGCCTTTATATAGGATCTCCCTCACGGTAAACCATCGACAGCTGCGTCTGCAATGGGCTTATGAGCTCTGAGCCTGGCAAGCTGATTGGCACCAAGTTGTCTTTTCAGATAAATCACGCTTCAGTTTGTGGGGTCGTGATGGCTGCATTCGTGTTAGACGCTCTGCCGGAGAACGCTGCCTTCCAGAGTGCGTTATCGAGCGACATAGTGGCCTAAACCCCTGGAGTTGTGGTTTGGGGTGCGATTTCGTATCATGGACGATGCAATTTGCTACAAATTGAGGGTAATCTCAATAGCAATAGGTACGTCTGTGAAGTGCTACAGTCGAAGCTTTAAGGTATCCCTGGAGCTATCTTTCAGCAGGATAATGCACGCCCACTTGTTGCGAAGACTGTTCGAGACTTCTGTTCAGCCCAACACATGCAATTTCTTCCTTGGCTTGCTTATTCACCGGATATGTCGCCTATTGAGCACGTGTGGGATTTGGTTGGTCGGTATCTCGCGCGTGATCCACGTCCTGCAGCTTCAAAAGACGATCTTTTGCTGCGCATACAAGCAATATGGAATTCTCTTCCACAAGCAGATATTCAAAATCTGTTTGACTCCCTGCCACATCGTACAGCAACACTTATTGCAGCGCGTGGTGGCTACATCAAATACTGATTTCGGACACTTAATATTGCTTTTTGCTTTGAAAATTTCGTCATTTATTTGTACTAATACAAGTCGTTTGGGCATTAAATTTTATTTAATTCTGATGATTCCTTCATGGTGTTGCATTTTTTACAAACAGTAGTTTAATAATATAAAAAGAAAATTACCATATTTTGTAATGGCAGAAAAAGCACTAGAAATTATTGTACTTATGTAAAAACAAGTAATATAAAAAATTTTTTTAAGTCAATTCCTACTTAGATTATTAAAGAAAATTTTTATTTTAGCTACTTTTTATTAAATAGTTACAATTAATATAAATATGTATATACATAGGACAGAATAACAACATTAAGTGGTAATTAATTTTTATTAATTATCATTAAAGTATCGTATTGTCATCCAAAACAGTCATGTATATAAAATTTCAGTTTAACTGAATGCTCGTGAGAAAAAAAACCGAGTCTTACAGATGTTACGCATATGATGTATAACATCTGACATGTTATCGTGGCAAATACGCTATATTAACGTTTTTTCTGAAAAAAATATGAATCGGGTATGATGGAAATAATTTTCTATCGAATAATTATATCTTTAATGAAAATTGTATTTAATTAACAAAAGGAGTAATGCAATATTTTATCAAAAATAATTATTCTTGTTCAATTTGGGGAAGAGCGAAGACAATAAGACTTATGACAACTAAAATATGACACATATACTTGTGATTTCGAAGTAATTCATCGTTGGGTGGATGACCTGTGAACCCAGCTCTTTCAAGCTACAACTTCATATCAGTTGGTATTTGAGTGAATGTACATGATTGACTTGCCCTTTGTTAAGTTTAAATGCTTTAAAAATAAAATAAAAATACTGGGGATTATGGGAAAATAAAAATTTAAATATTAAAATGCATTGAAAGTGAGAAAAGAAGCTTCAAAGTCGGCACAAAGCACCGAAAATAAAGTTAAAATTTCGATCTTGGGTGGGAGGGGCTAAGCCGACCAATGGGAATGCAGCTAGGATCATGAAAACGTAGTTGAAAATAAAACAGCTTTTTAAATGCTATTAAAAATATGCAATCAAGAATAAAAATAGTAGAGGAACATTTAAGTAAAAAGAGATCAGTCGGAATAATTTTTCGAGGAAAATTAAAGAGTAAAAAGTAAAAATTGAAAACAGGAAGAACATGGGAATCGAACCCGAAGCAAAGCAGTGGGAGCAAATGATTCTGACCCCTAGATCACGAGTGACTCGTGGAAAGAGGTGAAATAAGCATTTAAGATGGAGGAAGCGAGATTTGAAAGAAGAAAAATAATTACATGAAGAGGGGGTCTGAGAGAATATTTCTAGGTCTGTCGAAATTTGGATCAGGGATATATTTTTCAATATCCAAGATCGAGAGATTACAAGAATTATCAATATTTTTAAAGAAGTTTATTACAATCTTTTTAATAAACTGTCTAATTGACAGCATTTTACTTGCGTTTCTGAGGTCAATTTCAAAGTATTTAAAAACCGTTGAAAAACAGCGTTAATAACAGTACCACTGTTAGCAGTAGAAACATTCTAATTTTTTTTTGTGTTCATTTCGAGCTTGAGTTCATCATTCATAAAAGCTATTGTGACGAATCTGTACGGAACATTTCTACTAATCTTCTTAGGCGTCTTTCTGGGGAATATAAATTCGCGTTTATTTCCAATCAACTCCAAAAAGAAGTTTGGGATATTTAAATTAGATAAGGTATTTAAGTCGAGGGTTGCGAGATAGCAAGAGATGATGGTAGGCTATTGAGCCAACAACGTTAAAAGCAAAACTAGAAGATTCAAAGAGATTAGATTCGTGAAGACGTCGTGCTGCTAGACGTACCAGAAAGCTGATATAAGCCAGCGGTAAATATAATTCACGTACGCTTAAAGTAAGCGTCAGTTTGAGCTACTTAGTTAAAGTTAATGACAATTAAGAATTCGAATACGTGTGTTTCTCGGATCTCCTATTTCGGTAAACTTTACTTGAGTTGAGCTAGATTAGTAATTAATTGTATTCTTAATAATTTAATTTAATATAAAGGCAAATCCCTTTAGAAGACGTAACATTATTGTATTAATTGTTATCAGAGATTTTTGAGGAAATTATAACAAAAATAAATATTATTATTCAAAATGGCTTTTGGTGGTTCTTTGCCTCAAATTAATCTTGGTGTTCAAGGTGTGACCCAAGGGGGTCATCACACTATGAGCGGATCAGTTTTCGGCAAACTGAAGTTAAAGTTAAAATCACCCCTCAAAATCAGTGGAAGCGAGTGATAATTTTTTTTAAAAGAACAGAACCACTTTCATTATATGGTAAAAGTACAAAATGCAGGAAATCTTTAATTTTTTTTAACCGTTTGATTCGAAGAAATGTATACGACCACCGAAATCACTGTTTGTCCATTTTCAAATCAGCATTCTGCCGCACTTATATCCCCCAATATCACGACTAACGGATTTAGAGTCAAGCGCTCTAGTGCTTGATGGCTACTAGAGTTGGACCTTCATGGGAGGGTAGCGAAAATACACAGCCACGCGCTCTCATTGGTCAAATCAAGTAGCGCGCGCTTTCGTCACATCCTGTTACACACATCCGTCCCTTTTCCCGAAATTACTCCCAACAAATATCCAGCAACCGAGAGGAAAGATGATACACATCAAAAACCTTTTCAAGTTTTGACACAAGTCGCCAAAAGGGTCGCTAAGTCGCCAACTTGGCTGTATTTGTAATTCTTTAAGGTATCCGACTACTTGCGACAACTTTTTTTTGAAAAAAGAAATATGGAGATCTTTTTGTGATTTTTATATTTATATAGTATATTTTAATAAAAAATCCTAAAATTGGTAAAAGAAAAAAAAAAAAATTATTATTATTAAAATGGGAAAAAACTAGTAAAAATGTACGAAAAATTACATAAACGGGGCCCGCTCTCTACAAAGATTTTATGAACAAATTCTCAATTTTTCAATTTTGATGTGTTATTTTGTTATTCCTGTTTGAAGTGAAACGATAAGAAATATTTTAATTTTACAAAAACTAGAGCACTTTATCTAAGTCATTATACGAAATTGCTTAAAAAAACATTGACTATATTCACATAAAGAGCTGCAAATTTTGAAATAAAACAGTTATTGATAAATCTGAAGATCAAAACACTTCTACTGTTATGCAGAACATAAGCAAAAAATTTCAGCTAATTATTTTCAAAACTTTTTTGAGCAATCGCTGTCCCCGTTTGAACTTTTCGAAAAAAACACATTTCAGTAAAACGCATTTTAAAGTTTGACATCTCGTGTAAAGTTATGGCATTTGCTTTTACTAAAACGCTTGTAGTTTTTGTTCTAGTGGAGGAAAATAAAGTACTTGGTATTGTTATTAAGTTAATAAAATGGTCTATAAAATAAAATCATAAAAAATTTTGCCGATTTTTGAAAAAAATCATGGTTTTAGGTGTCGGATACCTTAAATAATTAGTTTTAATCAATTAATTTTTATTACTTATAATTAAATTATTGTATTGTCATCCAAACTAATCATGTACATAAAATTTCAGCTCAATTGAGCGCTTTAAAATGTATTTTATTAACGATTGAAAATTCTACCAAGATAAACAAACACAAACAAATAAATACTATAAAGAGATTGTGACACAATAGTAGGAATTGAATGATGTTTTGTGAAGATATCTTTATATTACATCTCTTGTTTGAAAGATCTCGAAAAAATCGTAAGTTTTGTCAATTGGAGCATAATCTAAGGCATTCATGTTTTAAAGCGATTCATGTGATTTTTACTTTCAAGAGTAACTTATTGTTAATATCTTTGTAACTAAAGAATACTTAAAAAAAGATTTTGTAATCATGAACATATAATTTTTTTTTCTTTTCATGCATTTAAAAATCGAAGCTTGTACAAAAATTTTAATTGTTATCAGTAGTTGACTTTTTACAGAATGAATTTTTTGGAATTTCTCTATTTTTTAAAAACTAAAAACAATAAAATGGCTCTTTACCTTACAAAATTTGCTATTTGAGCTGCAGTGAGCTAGATCATCGTGGTCTTTTGGAAAAATGCAAGTGTTGTTAATAGAAAACGCTTCAGAACGAAAATCTACCGAGCAGGTGTAGCAACGTACTGCAATAAAAAAGGAGCATTATTTTTTGAATGGTTAAAAAATATAAAAAAAGCACATTTGTTTAAAAAATAAGATATGCGAGAATCTATCTATCTATCTATCTATATATATATATAAGTTTATATACTATATCCTTGTGTTATTAAAGTAAAAAAAATGCATCAATGTGAATTAAAAGTGGAGACTAATATATATTAGGAATAAACCGGTTGAGTGGCGTAGTTGGTTTGTCGCGAACTCTCTGCAAGTAAGGTTGTGGGTTCAACCAGGTCCAAGTCGGTGATTTTCATGATGCAGAAAATAGACAGCGTCCATGTTGAATGGATTATGCGGCATGTAAGAGATCCCTTGAGTGCCTATTTGGCTTGGGTGCTCTCATCAAAATTAAATTCCTAGAACTGGTTCACATCCTCAGAGCTCGGGTGCCTCCCTCTGGGGAGGAAACTGGGCGTCAAAATTACTTGCAGCCATTAGTATCGTCTGTATGGTGCCACAGTAAAAAGTGATACCAGCTCCTGGGGAATGTACTAGATCTGCAATGGTTAAAACATCAATCAGTAGCCTCATTAGAAAAAAAATTAGGCCATTATATTTTTTTCAAATGTTACTATAGTGTCCAGTGCTCCGACATTTTAATATTACTATTTTTTAAAACAACCTGAAAAAAACCCCATTAGAATACACTGATTAATTTTTAATAAATATATAATTTTACTTAAACTTTTTTTCATATTATTGAATCAACAGAAGTGGTATTAATTGAAACATCTTCATTTGTAGATAAGAAGAAAATTCTGCATTTTAAAAGGATATCTATTCATCTATTTTGCATTTCGTGGTGTTATATGTCGTAATGTTGAACAGAATGCAGCAAAAAAATTCGAATATATGTCAACTATTTTGTTAAACAATATTTTAATTGGTATGTAGGAAAAAAATATTTCGTGAATTCTGAGATATATTAGTTTTTCTTTTCTGTAGGGAAGCCTACAAATAAGAATCTTGATTTTAAGCTGAAATTTTTTTTATTTCAGTAAATTAATGCATGAATTAACAAAAAAGTGTAGTCTTTTGTTACTCTTAAAAATTCTTTGAAGTCCTGCGAATGCATAAACATTCAGTACCGTAAAATTAAATTTCTTCTAGATAGTTTTAAACAAATTTTGAAAAATTTTAATGAGGTGTAGGATGCACATTAATTTTTTTCCTTTATCATTAGTCTATCGAACATATAAACAGTTATTTATACGAACACGAGCTGAAAGTCTCGAATATACAACTTACGTTTTCCCTTTCCTTTAATATATATTCAACGCGCTTTTTTCTTCGCATGAACAGTGAATATTTTTAAGGCAAATGTTTTGTAAAACATGTGTGTGTTCCAGGATTCCCCATTTGCAGACAAATTGTTTCATTCTTATTATTGAATGTCATCTTTTCATCCTACTTGATTCAGAATTCTTAAGAGATTTAAAAGAAAATGCAAGCAAGTGTGAATGTGAAGAAGGAGAATAATTAATAATATTTACTTTGTATATAACTTTAACTTGTTATCCTTAAAGCATAAGTAGATTATCATTCTGCAATTTTTGGAAAACTTTCTACGAGAAGAACCACTTTCAGAAACTAATACAATCTGCATATACTTAAATAAATAAATGAGTTCATTTTATTGAATTGGATTGAAATGTCTTTTTTAAGAAGGTCAGAGACACATGAATTTTCGAAATATTATCGATGTTCCCTTTGTTATATTTCCTAAAATTTCAAATATTTCTGGTTAAAATGCTATATGACATGAGGAAATACGATATATATATATATATATATATATATATATATATATATATATATAATTAAGTATTTATTTATTTATTTTTTAAATAAAGCTACTCCTTGACGCGCATCGAATGAACTCTGCTGGGAGAACCTGTGTTCCCCTTGCATTAAGTTTCTAAATAGCGCGAATCCATGTGATGCTCCAGTGGAAAAATTAGAGGGTATTGGACAAATCCAAAAGTGTATGGGTACACGTCTTTTGGATCTTAAAAGCAGAAACAGATAAAAGAAAGAAATTTAAGGGATGGAAAAAGCTTAAGGGGTCGTAACCGACTCACCGATATTTTATCTACACATCATGAAAACTACTCTTTG